>OX387927.1:7692877-8902349 GCA_947578465.1 Thera obeliscata
ACATGCCGTACGTACCTGCGGCACGTCGTCCACGGTGAAGCGCAGCGTGCCGCGCGGCAGGTCCAGCAGCACGCCCACGTGCGCGCCGACATGCCGTACGTACCTGCGGCACGTCGTCCACGGTGAAGCGCAGCGTGCCGCGCGGCAGGTCCAGCAGCACGCCCACGTGCGCGCCGACATGCCGTACGTACCTGCGGCACGTCGTCCACGGTGAAGCGCAGCGTGCCGCGCGGCAGGTCCAGCAGCACGCCCACGTGCGCGCCGACATGCCGTACGTACCTGCGGCACGTCGTCCACGGTGAAGCGCAGCGTGCCGCGCGGCAGGTCCAGCAGCACGCCCACGTGCGCGCCGACATGCCGTACGTACCTGCGGGCACGTCGTCCACGGTGAAGCGCAGCGTGCCGCGCGGCAGGTCCAGCAGCACGCCCACGTGCGCGCCGACATGCCGTACGTACCTGCGGCACGTCGTCCACGGTGAAGCGCAGCGTGCCGCGCGGCAGGTCCAGCAGCACGCCCACGTGCGCGCCGACACACACGCCGCCCGCCGCGCGTCCGCCGTGCGCGCCGCCGTGCACGAACCACGACCGCGACCCGTCTATGTACATCGCCCAGCCGAGAGCGTCGCTGCCTACAAACATACATGAATACACACCTCACAAATATGTAACAGGCTGCTAACAAACTCTGAGAATGTGCTAAGTATACACATCATCAGCACAGCAGTTTATGAAAAATTTATTGATAGAGCGAGCCAAGCATCTAAGTTTAAAAATTGGCCAATTATACCTTTCCAGAGCCACTGTAGTTTTATGGCAGATACGCACGCACACTCAGGCACGTACTGATGGGCTGGCCGCAGGCGAAGTTGTTCTTTATTTAATCCTACGCCTACACTCTCAACTCTCAAGCACACTTTTAGTAGGACGGAAAAATCAAAGAGAGACAGAGTTGTTAATGACAGTACTCATTGAAGAGTATGTATAAGCACAGAGGAAACTACCAAGCATGTACTCGCAGCAGAGTAGCACCTCAACGAGAGCAGAGGCATGCGCCCAAATCCGTGAGCTGCTAGCCTTCCTAGAGGACATCGGTTGGTTGTACTAACAAACACCACCACCCGTCACGCAAAAAGGGTTCCCCTGTGGAAAACAGTCCGCTCACCAAGTACCAAGCGGGGTTGTTACCTAGCATCTTGTCCCTGGCGACGTCAGCGCGCGCGACGCCGAAGGCCGGGTCCGCGTCGGCGTCGTACCGGTCGAGCCGCAGCCGCCAGTAGTGCACGCCGCGCGCCAGGGGCGTGTCCGCCAGCGCCACGCGCGCCTGCCAGCCGCCCGCTGACGCGCTCAGCCCGTCGCCTGACAGCGACACGCCGTCACCGCCGGAGCAACGCACGTCCCACGTGAACCATGCCACTGTAACACTCTTACTACAACAACTTGTCAACTTGTCGCTTAAAAAGGTAATAGCTGAAAATCAGTGTTTGCACTTGTGCAATATATGCGCTGAGCTATTACCTTTTTGTCTGGAATACAACACACACGCTATCTTAATTTTTGTAGCTAGTTTTTTATTTTCTTGTTAAGTTCTTGTTTTGTATAATATATCTCTGTATGTTTTTATTTTACTTTGTGTGTGTTAAATCTAGGCAAATAAAGTTTTTATCTATCTATCTATCTACTATTAGCACTGAATATACGTATAGAACGGACACTGGAACCCCCTCGTTCCGCACCTCACCGCCCCGTCTCAAATCTTCTCGTTAATTTGTTTTTAGCGCGAACAAGCCACACACCACGCGCGTTTACAAAACGACATTTGTGTAATAGATAGATTTCGGTTTTCGACCGGTGTCTATAATAGGCTGTTGCCTATTTTTGTTTTTACAGAGTAAAGGTGCAATTTCAAAACAGACCGGAGGCGACACTGCGGCTATGGTGTGTATGAATCTATATACCTATGACACTTGAGACCAGGCCTGCAGCCGCGGCGCGCTGCAGGCCTGGTCTCAAGTGGCTGCATTACACGAATAAAATAAACATGACTAGGCCCGTATTCCGAAACAGTGCTTGAGTCTGAGTTGAGCCACAAGCACAGATTTTTGACACTTTTCAATAGAGAACTTTCATAAAATCTATGCTTGAGGCTTGACTCAGACTCAAGCATTCTGTTTGAATACTGGCCTTACAAAACGTACCAGGTGATGTCTGCAAGCCGATGACTTCACTATAAGGTCCCTCGCCCGCTCCGTTGAATGCCTTCACTCGCGCGCTATACAGCGACGAATAATGCAACCCGTCTATTGTACACACCGTCTCGCGACCGCAGTATACTTCCTGGAATTTAATTTTATGATGATTTTTTTATTATATCTTACGTCTGGAGCATAACACTGTATGGATGTGAAACGTGGACCTTGACACAAAGTGATAGAGAATTTTTAAAAGCATTTGAAATGTCTGAATTGTTTGAAATTTAAATTTGTGTTTGGGGCCGAGCCGTGCTCAGCCGAGCAAACGCGCGCCCGAGGCACGTCCACGCCAGCCGAGGCATTTGGCTCGCGAGCCTGTGCGCTAGGTGGGTACGCGGCTATTGCCAGCGTGCATAGAGTAGACTCACCCGGAAGGGTCCGCTGAGTCCGTCGTCCAGTTCGAGTGCGTACCCGCGCACGGCGCTGGGCGCGGGCGGGGCGCGCCACGCCAGCGTGCATGAACAGCCGCGCGCCACGCACGCTTCCACCGCCATCTCGGGGGCTCCAGGAGCTACACACATACACACGGTTGTAGGCAATCAATATTGCACATCGGATTTGCAACTTCGTAGAGCGCTATCTCTTTCTGAAGTACACTACGCTCTATGACGCCGAAATTAGCCGATGTGTAATATTTATTGCCTACAACTACACATACATTTAAATTCAAATATACTTTTCTTCTTTTATTAAATAGCTAGACGCCCATAGCAAGCTCAAAGTCGCGTAACGAGCTAAGTTGGGAGTTTCACTACGTGATAGAATCAGAAATGTGGATATCTGTAGAAAAACCAATATCACATCACATCGCTCGTAGAATTAGTAAGTTGAAGTGGCGATGGGCAGTTCGTATAGCTCGAAGAACCGATAACCGTTGAAATATAAAGGTTCTCGAATGGCGACCACGAACCGGAAGACGAAACAGGGCACCCACCCACCAGATGGACCGACGACATTGCTTAGATCGCGGGAAGTCGAACGACGTTGATCGCGGGAAGTCGATGGATGAAAAGGGCTCAGAATCTGTCTTCCTGGAAATGTGTAGGGGAGGCCTATGTCCAGCAGTGGACTTTCTTCAGACTGATAATGAGAAGCCCATAGCGGCTTTAAGGTCATAGATCACATTACATACACCTATTGTTTTTTTCAATAGTGAAGCAATTTCCAAGCAAGTAAGTAAAATATTACCTTCCGTTTTCATCGCGTCTTCTATTGCTGCATTCCATAGTAAGCGTACAAAAAAGGATTTATATTTTCAGACACCAGAATTAATTGCGCAATTATTAATTTTGTGTTTGTAACTTACGAATACATTCTATGAAGTTCATGGTTCTGACGGTCCGTAATACTGGTTCTATGTCTAAGGTGAGGGCAGGGGCATTGGGCGGCGTTTCGAGAGATGAACACAGACTCGAAGCGGTCTCTTGCGCGCGAGCTGATAGAATACTGCCAACCTGAAAGAGATAATAACATAGATCAGCCAGTAACTAAAACGGCTTGCGAATTGATGTTCTTAGTTTACTTAGCCTCTATTAGAAGAGGGTATTGAGAGGCAAATCTATACTAGTATTATAAAGCTGAGGGGTTTGATTGTTTGTTTGGTTGAACGCGCTAATCTCGGGAACTGCAGGTCCGAATTGAAAAAAAATTTTTTGTTGGATAGTCCATTTATCGAGGAAGGCTTTTATAGGCTATTTTCTACTAGCGACCCGTGCGAAGCTGGGGCGGATAGCTAGTCTGTAATAATAACCAATGGAATGAATTACCTACCCAAAGGTTGGATAAAATAATGGATAATATTTTTTATCTGATAATAGTGAGACAGATCTCAAGTTTATTTTTGTTTTAAACGATTATTAAAATATTTTTTTTTACAAATATACATTATTTTCCCTGCTACCCATAAGTTAGCTGGTAGATGATGCTATTTGATGCATAATTCTTAGGGGCAATAAAGAAATAATTGACTATCTATAAAAAAAAAACTATTCATTTGCGACTGATTGTGGCACATGAGAGGATAAGCATAAAGATAAGCTATCATAAACAAACATGCGCTTACGCATAATGCAATCAATACTATCAGAAGTAGGTCAATTTGATCCACTGTTAAAATTTATTAGGTGTGGCATTGTCAGAGAATGTGGTTATACTGTGATATTCTTTACATTATAAAATCAGACTTTAGGCAAATTCAAAACCAATATATTACTCAAGACTAATTAAATACACATCACTCAAATATTTAAAAAATATAGATTTTAGTTAGGCAGTAGGGTTTTTTTTGGCAGTACTCTCAAAACGGTGAAGGAAAATATCGTGAAGAAACCGGCGTGTCGTAGAACTTAAAACAGTTCAAGCAACACGCAAAAAGGGCCCGCCAGCGGCCTACTTGCGGAAAAACCAGCCTGCAAATCAAGTGCGGGTGATACAAAATTTGCCGAAAAAAAATTAGGCAGTAGGGCAAGTCTAACCATAGCAGAACACAAGACTAGCTGGTGTTTATTACAATGTTTTCTTTCACCTTCTACTGGCCTTTCAGCTCAGTTGGTAGTATCCTGCTTTCTGCTCCATAGGTGGACGCAGATGTTTTTTCTCTGTCTGGATGTTATTAATATGTATTATATCAGCTATCTGGTTCCCAAAAGCTCTGCTTAATTTGGGGGATAGTGTTGTGTGGATTGTCCACAATATTTGTTTATTTATATTGCTGTTAGGCAGCACTGTATGTAGTTTTTTTATATCTTGTCTATAGCACTAATTACCTGAAGAAATGCAGCATGGTCAGACTCTTTTAATGCCTCTATAGAAAAGTGCAGCAAAGCAGTTGCTTCTCTTAACTTCTGTGCTGCCATAGACTTGAGTGAGCGCATGTTTGTGACAGCTTGTGACCTTGTGTTCCTCGCTGCTCTGACCAATTCGTCTCTTCTGCACTCTACTGCCCGACTTACTTCTGCACATGCTTGGTCTATTTGTCTTTCTAGCTCTTCACATGATTCCTGAAAATTGTAACAAAGTAATCAATCTTGCTATTTCCTTTCTACCTATATTATTAACTAGTGGCCGCCCGCGGCTTCACTCGCCCGTTCCCGTTGCTTTTTCGGGATAAAAAGTATCCTATGTCCTTCTCCCCGTTCTAAGCTACCTCCCCACTAATTTTCTGCCAAATTGGTTCAGCCGTTCTTGAGTTATAAATAGTGTAACTAACACGACTTTCTTTTATAAATATAGATAAGTAGTTTTACTCCTTTGAGATAATGAAAAAATTACGGCCCATATTTAGAAACAGTGCTTGAGTGTGAGTCGAGCCTCAAGCACAACTTGTTAGATCTACTTACATTTATATTATCTCCTGATCCTTTGACTAGTTGAATATATTCAGTCATGGCTTTTGCTTGTTCTGATAACTTTTGAAGTGATTGTGATAATTCAGTCTGAAACAAGTTTTGTTTTAATTAGCACTTTATTTGGCAAATTCAGAAGCCTCGAATATCAAATCTTCATTCATACCTTATGAGATCTAGCTGCGTTGGATAATGCCTGGGTTTCATGGGCGACATGTCTCTCTACGAGGCAGCGTTGACAGATGGGAACTTGGCAGGCGTTGCAGTATAGTGTAGGAGGAGAGCCGTGGTCACCGCATGTGGTGCCGAGAGCGCGCAGCTCGTGCTGAGCGAGCGGGCCGCGCACGGGGTGCCATGCCTCCCTGCAGCCGGCGCAGTACCGCACCGAGCACTGCTCGCAGCGCACCACGGCTGCCCGTCGCTCTCCCTCGCACATCTGACAAGCCTCCTCAGCCGGCGGCGCCCCCTTTACACCCCCGAACCGCTCCACGATCGTCCGCATCACTCGAAACGGCGGAAGCCCCTCAGCACCATTGTCGTCTAATAAAACTACTTTACTACATAACGGACAGGTGATGCTGAATGCTACGCTCGAGTAGACGGGCGCGGCCGGGGTCCCCGCGTAACTGTTAGGCCTTGATCCACATACCACGCCGCTGTCGGTTTCACTCGACACGGACGCCTTGTCTGCTTCATGGTAATCATTTGTAGCTGCCGAATTCTCAGCTTCATGGACGTGAGCCTGTAGGCTTATGGCACAAGCTCGACAAAGGGCATGCCCACACGGTAATAGGACAGGTTCTCTGTAGAATTCTTTACAAACAAAACATCGAATTTCTTCTTCCATTTTGTAGTTTGTTACACGTGTCTCGATCCGTGACTTTTATTATTACAAAGAAAATCTATTTACCTTCCAGAAATTACATGTTTCATACAAAAATTAAATTTGTTTAAAAAATAAAATACATTACACAAACACCATTATATCCGAGCAAGCAAACAAAGCACTCACTCACTCACACTAGCGATGGGCGATTACTACTATATTTTATCGAATTAGTCGATTGTTCGGTGCAGTCGATAAAAGTCGATAACAATTGAAACTAGTCGATTGTTATCGACTGACGGCGCGTGCGGCGCCGGCGTGCGGCGCGCAGCGACAACGACTAGCACTAACTTTAACTACTATTTGCCGCGTGGTCACGCCACGCAACCACGCAACGCACCTAACTACTATTTTTGCCGCGCGGTCACGCATTCACGCAACGCACCTAACTACTATTTTCGTGCGTACTACTGAATCAGTAGTTACAAAAGATGGTGCGTCGGGCGTGCGCTGCGCTACAAATCTATAGATTAAGTCCGTGCGCCGCTACTTAATGCAGTTATTATGCGATTTAAGTTATTACATTAATTAATTTGTTTTAAAGTATAACAAATTACGAATAGAAGGGTAGGTAAAGAGTTTCTAACTAAGGAAAACATAGACTAGAATAAAAATTAAGTAAATGAGGTACTTATAGATACTTATTTGAAATATATTTTCTTACAGAAAATCATCTTATAGCTAGAAATCTACCTTCTAACATAATTTTGGTAACTATACTTTTTACTTGACAAGGTCAATTTTACATTTCTATAAAATGTATATTCATAATATTAAAATATACTACCTACGTGTTAACATTAAATGCAAGTATTATTACTTAGAAACAATCGACGCAACACCGTCCCGCCCCCGCATGCACCGCCCCGCGTGGCCTTCCGCAGCGCAGTTCACCGCACCGCACGCATACTTACATGTATAGTAGTTAGTAGTTTGTCGATTGTTATTCGAATAATCATGGGGAGGAACTACTAAATCGACAATCGAATGCGCAGTAGCGCAATTTTCGATTTATTCGATTGTTTTTTTTTAAGCAATCGCCCATCGCTAACTCACACACAAACAAACGAAACAACATTCATGTAAAACGGCCGGAGTAACTTGGCGAATCTGAAGTTAGTCATTTGGCCAATCTTCCATTCACTATTGGTTAACTTTGCACAAAAGACATAGTTCAGGATGTATGATGTAAGATGGTGTTCTGCCAACACCAAGTTACACCGGCCAACGCCGGCCAAGCTGCACACAAGCAACATGCTAGCAACCATACCACAGGTTATATTACCAAAATGAACGAACTAAACTACATAAAAAGTTGTCTTGACTTTGACATTTCTTGTAATTGATTCTGAAGTTTCACATCTGTACCGTACCACAGATAATAATATGATAATACTTTAATATTAACCGTACCCGACTTCAAACGCTTGTAATGTTCTGCCGCCCGCCGGTTATTCAAATCTCAGTCGGGGGAAATTTATTTACTACTCTTTAGAACTTACTTCTATTTTTTTGTTAATATTATGGATTGCGGACTTTTTAGACTGGATTAATTTTCAATGCCAGAGGTGTGTACCTACGCTCGATCTGTCCGCATATGGTGGCTCGATTCCATTGGCAAGTTGGTTTTTATGATTAATGGGAGATGAGAAAATAGTGATACACTACAAGTTGTACAAGTCTATACGATTACGCAAAACCCTTTTTGTTGTAGGACTCTTTAGATTAAACAGTAGGTAATAACAATAATAGAGGTTCTCGCTGAAGCTTCGCTCAAGGGTCAGATGCAGAAGTAGGCGGTGATCCTGGACACGACACGCATTGTCTGCTGACAATTCGACTTAGTATATGAAATATAACTTATATAAAATTGTGGAATTGTCGCGCTTATGGGACACAATTATTTGTCACTTGAATAGCCTAAGCGCGACAATTCCACAATTTTGTCGCTTTTTGAGATACCTACATGTCGAATTGTCAGCTTTATTAAACAGGGCCCTTGAGGTTCCTCAGTCTGCAGCCTTGACCAACGGTAGCTTGGGTCTAGCCCCGCTGTCGATGGCGCACTAGGTAGTTTTTAAGTTTATTTTTTATATTTTTTTATTAGATTACCTATGTAATTATTTTGTAAAACTTCAAAATAAGATAAGAAATAAATACCTACCTGAATAGAGCTAAAAATCCATTTTTTTTATTTATTTATATATAATGAAGGCTTTACCATACTTAGGTATAGGCACTGTTTTCGTTACCTACTTAGTAGGTAGGTACCTACTAATTTTCGTGATCGTAAGTTCCTTCAGTGGACCTAAGTTAAGAACGATGATTTTTGGACGATGTTTTCCTCTTACTACCTACCTAGTCCAAGGCACTTAATTATTTTCCATGTTTTTTGGCTTCTTTACCTACTAGTAAGTACTTCCTTACTATTAACCTTTCTATCTAGGCTGGCGGCGGCGGGTACTCAGCTAGTTTTTGTCTCACTTAGGTCTTAGGTATTAGACACTCAATTTTCTCCATGTTTTGTAACTTATGATAAATATTATAGTTAGGTAGGCTAAATAGTAATAGATTACTATAACCACAGATAAGCTAATACTATACTAGTACTATAACTATTAGCACAAGTACTAGCTATAGTTCAAGTAGTTACTTGAACTCAATCAAATACAATTTCGAAAAACCATGAACAAGAATTTTTCTCACGGTGAAATTTTCATTTGTTTTTTTTTAATCAGCATTACATTCAGCGGTACGCGGTACGGTACCCAGTTCGAAATTTAAATAAAATAAAACCTTTGATAAGTTACCTCCATGGTTGCCATGTTTCGGAGTAAAAGATCGTTCCATTTTTAAATTAGTACACGACAGTAATCAATTATAATTTAACTAACCGTTAAACACGATGGATTTTCATACAACTTTTGCCAGCCGCAGCTCGCATGTATTTGGAGGTAATTATAGCAATTTCAATTTATCTTGAAGAAGGTTGTCAAAATAATGCTCAAATTCTGAGCATGTTTGGCGAAACGCCTTCTATTACGGATTAGTTCTCTAGACTCGACTTTCTCTGTAATTAGTCTCACTTCACCAACAGCAGCGATGTTACGTCCGACTACTGTTACCGACATGTTATATGGACGGTTCTCGAACTTACTTACCTACCAACATTTACACAACACCTGACTATGTTAAAGCAAATCATCATCATCATTAGCGTGAAGCAGGTCAATAATAGTCCATACGTGGACTTAATTTTTTTGCTTGGCCTCTCAGCTCAGTTGAAGTTGCTCTTCCTTCTGCGCCGTAGGTCGTAGGATTGATCCCCACCGAGAACAAATATTTATGGTGAACACAGATGTTTGTTTTCTGTCTGGGTGTTATATTGTATTCACAAAAAAGTATGTTTTCATAAAAAAAAATGTACTAAGGTAGTATAAGTACAATTGTTTTATGAAAACATACTTTATTTTGTAAATATTATTTCAGCTACCTATCTGGTTCCCATAGTGTGCAAGCTCTACTTAATGTTGTGTGGATTGTCTAAAACATTTATTTATTCAAGTATTATTTTTATATATATAAGCAGCTATAGTTTGATGGAACAAGCATGTGAGGCATAGCTCCACCAAATTTATAATTATTTCGTAGCATTTGTAGAACTCTGTGTAGCACCGAAGACCTTGTGTAGGTAGAATCCAATAGAGCCAGCAAATTGGTTCAGCAGTTTGGTTCTGAAGTGAGTTTCTAAGTTTTTCAAACTGTTGTTAAAAAAAAAGATTTTCACGTTGAAAAATAATCCAAGCAAGGCTTTTGAGGTAAAACTCGTAAGAAAATAAGCAAGCTACCAATCACAGTACTAATTTGATTACAGTGCATTGATAATACAAATTTGCTCGTTTGTGGGTGCCTTATACTGTGAAATTGTATGGCTATTTGCGCTTATGAAATTAGCATCTAAGTTGGTCAAGGCCGCTACCATAATGAAGTAATAATCAATGCTTAAAATTACTCAGATTAAGAATAGGCATGAAGACAGTAATCAAGTATCGCCAAAATATTTATCTGATCTAATGAAAAAGGATTCAAAGATTTTGAAAAACGTATTTATACTCTTATTAATGGCAAGATTGACAATTTATTTGATAATATAAATCTACAAAATACAACAATCCGCCATGATAGCTAAAACACCGGTCAGAGCGAATTACGTCACGTTCACTTAAACGTCATTCTGATTTAGTACAAAAGCACCAATGTTTACTGTTGATATACTAACATCGTGACGTAATAACAGACGCCATGACACCAGCGAGCGTTTTGGCGTGAATTTGAAAATTTCAATTTAAATGTACTTTTATTGCACAAAAACCTTAATTTTCTACAGAAATATGATATTTTTTAGACATAATAGATACTTCTGAATATGATAGAAGAGATTTTGAAAATTAGTCGTCAGGCCTATTGATACGAAACAACGTAACTACAAGTAAATACATAATAGGTACTAGGTAAAATAGGCACTAAGTAATTAGCCGTAGTAATGGGAGAGTAGGAACCTACCCGGATGTGTTCTCTCTTGTAAAGAATGTGTTCTCTCAAATGTAGAGGCTTACAATGTCCTTCCATCGCCTATAGTGGAATTGTGCTCTTTAGTACCTAGATAGTTAGATAACACTTTATTGTACAAAAGGATACATTACAAAAACTAGGCGGAACAAAATAAAGAACAATGGGCGGCCTTATCGCTGAAAGCGATTTCTTCCAGGCCTTTAATTCCATTTATTATTGGTAACATAAAACGTCCTACCCTATAAATTTTAAAATTGGTTTTACTGAAAATATACAAATCCTTCCTTATAAAATACCAAGCCAAGGTCGAAGTCAAAACCGTCTATTTCAGTTATATCACAAGAATCACTTTAAAACGTCTTAAAGCTAGGTGAATCTAAGTGCCATTACGCACGCGATCAAGCCTAGAAGAATAGGCAACAAACCTACCCTTCCTTAACTATTTTTAACCGACTTCAAATAAAAATGAGGTTCTCAATTCGGTTGTATTTTTGACATGTTTGATAACGCATTACTTCGTCATTGTTTATTATCCTTCCAGTTTGGTTCCATAGAAATTTAATCGAAATCGGTTCAGCGGTTTGACCATAAAGTCAGTTTTTCAAGTTTATTAAACATCACTTGTTGCATGATCTTTATAAAAAAACGAGTGAAATAAAACTCGACACGCACGGTCTGAGATTGTTGCCAAGCTTCTATTGTCACAGGTAGGTAAAGTACCTACCTACCTGCATAATTGTGCATAGTTGTGTAGAGCTAGGGCTCTTTCACACATAAACACACACAACTAGAAAAAAATACCTACCTACTGTTGTGACCTTTGATAACAATCATAATTGATGAGACAAGGAACCATTTATTTCATTTATTACTTTTACAGTCATCGGCAAGATGATAAGTACTTTTATCATTTCTAAATTTTAGATCTGGTAGACTACAGTTATACTATACTTACTACTATAGTATATTTTCAACTTTGACGTAAGATTTTGTTTATACAACTAACTGGTGTAACAAGCACATGTCCCACCTGATGTTGAGTGGTAACCATCACCTAAAGTATTGCCTCGTAGGTCACGCACGTCAGGAATATGCTCTACTATGCTTCTCTACGATGCATCCACCAACGTGGCATACAGATGTTCAACCTTACGTGCCAGTAATTTCAGCAAGGTCTATCAGAACTGATAAAAGTAGTTACATCATTTAATAAAAATATACATAAGGTAACCTTTATGATGCAGACTACGGTACCTAAGTATCTAAACCAAAATAAAATAATCATGGCAAATGATGAATGATTGATGACACTGGTTACCAAGTTGGTTGATTTTCTGTTGTATTGATGACTGAGGAATACCTTTCCAATACTGTCAGGTTGACGTTAGATACCAGTGATTAATGAGCAATAAAAAAAAACAAATCCCTGCTAGGAACACATTGTACAAACATAAAATCATTTATAAATACCTCTTTAGAAATGTTGGTCGTTCGTTTAGCTTTATTGTTTCTATTTATTTGTTGTGGAAATTGTAACGTTCCCCTCTTTATACCTCCGGATCATTCTATCCCCCAGTTACAAACATGTGTTGGAAATATTTTGAAAAAATATTTCGTAGAGGTCGTGAAGCTTACTTATTTCTATTTAGGCGCAGAAGATGATGAGTTATTGGGCTACATCCACTCGCAATCCATCATGGGCACCACGCTCAGGAATATAACACAAACAAAAGTGATGCGACTCGACCGGTCGTATTTGATTGTTGCTAAAAACGAAGATGAACTTAAGCATGTCGAAATAATCAGCAAAGGAGGTAACTGGAATCCGTACGTCAGATTTCTCATAGTGATAAATAAGATCCAAGATCTGGCAAAGGTCTTCAATGCTTTACTTCCCCTTCGTATTCATAAAGTGGTCGTCATTAATGGAACGGAAACTTCGGAGCTCTACACTTACAACCCTTTAGAGAATTACGCATGTGGAAAGTTCTACAACAGGATAACTCACTTTGGAAAATGTTCCAATGCTGCATCGATTAATTTGTACCCTGATAACGTTGTAACTGGACTCCGGAACTGTTACTTCACCGTGTCTTGCGCCCACTGGCCACCCTACAGTATAAATCCTGCACGCTCTGATGACATACCATACAAAATGGGAGCAGAACAAAATATATTCCACCTCATGAGCCAGGTAGAACGTTTTAAGTACCACTTCGTCTACAACTATGATCCTGAAATGTTTTCAACCATAACACAAAATATGTCGGTATCGGGCCCTTTGAGCATGCTCCAGACAAACCACGTGGATGTCATGCTAGGAGGTTTAGTGCTCACTCAGTCTCGTGCAAGAATGTTCTTCTTTGTGCACGGCCATCTTGATCAGGTAGAAGAGCTAAGACTCATGGTAAAGAAAGCATCTACGATTCCACCTTGGAAAAACTTCTATCTCGAATTCTCGCCACTAGTTTGGTCATTATTACTGCTCGTTTCGGTTTTCTATGCTGCAATAATAATGATAATGCTGAGAGCGCAAGACAAAGGTCACGTGGTGCTGGTGCTATTGGACTATCTCTTTCTTCATGGTAGCAAATTTCACGCGAGTCAAATGGTGAACGTTGTATTTATTTGCTGGGTATGGTTTGCGTACTTGGTAAATTGTTTCTATCAATCAAGCTTAGTGAGTCTCACCACAAAGCCAAGCATGGAGTATCAGATAGAAGATGAGCAGAGTATGTACGCCAATGGATTAAAACCATGCATTAGCAGCGTTATGAAAAATATAATGTCTTTTGAAGAGTCGACATTAGCAAAATCGCTAAACAATGACACCGTGGATGCATCATGTGATACCTTCTTGAAAAGTATCAGAACCGTGAGCCGTTCGAAGGATAAGTTCACTGCTGCTCTTTATACCATTTACCTTTATCATAAACAAAAATTCTACGACGCTTATGGAGGCTCGCCAGTTCATTCATTCTCCAAACCTTACACTAAAGTGAACTATGCCATGTATTTCTACAAGGGTTTTCCGATGGAAGAGCGGCTCCAGAAATTGGCACTTCGAATACGAGAAACGGGTTTAACTGATAAATACCTAAACTACCACTATTTCTTACGGGCGGTGAAATACAAGTTCCACACTCGTGGGCATGAGACACGATTCGCTATACCGTGGTATGTTTATATTATTGGGATAAGCATATCTGTACTCACATTTTTTGTAGAAATTGCATCTCGGTATACGCAAACAGTAAATGAAGATACTGAGTGTGATGACATAATACACGAAGTCCGTAATTTACCAACCGAAGTCCAACTCGTTCACAACAAAAGGGCATAAAATTAATATTCCTTCTATGTCCATTTATAAGGGCGATTGCAGTGCTCAGAACGTGACTTGAATTAACAATCTGTATAATAGTTGTAAAATGAAGAAAAGCAATGACCCAAATAGTTTGGTTAGACCATATACTTTGACTGAACAATACCTAAGTACAGCCTATAGATTTTATATACAAGCTTCAAGTATGTAGGACAATTTTTTTTGTAAGTACGTTTTCTCCATTTCCATAACCTACAGGTTATGGAAATGGAGAAATGGAGAAATGGAGAAACTACTTAACTGAAAATTATCTAGAATTGATCGATTGCATGCTGCAGTTCTATGCAAAAATAATTAAATCGGACATATTCATCCGAAATTTCTAGGCCAATGTCAGAAAACTGGTAATATAGCTAGGTATGTGCACACAACAGCGCGGCAACTGTCGGTTTCACCATACATAATTTTGTTCATTTGTCCATTATTTCTGCGTATTTGTGAATGAAATGCAAGATGTTGTCGCGGCGGATTTTTAATTATTGTGCTGTACCTAGTGTCTTTTGAGCATTTTATTTATTGTTTAAAGTTAATAATTACTATTAAAATGCCTGTGTCAATTTTATCGGCAATTAAAATTATCTTTTTTTATCTTTATTTTTAGTAGGTATCTAATAATTTATTATAAGTACTTATATGCCTACTTAGTGAGATGAATTATAATCTTGTATTATATAAGTAAAAATGTTTTTGTGTTTATCGTGCCTGGGGATGTAAGTTTATAGGTTGTTTCTTTCTAGCTGTTTTTAACATAAGCACGTTTTTAAATGATTCGAGAGTAGATTAAAGTCCCTTAAAATCAATGATTCACCTCGAACCAAAGCTTCCAGAACAGGTCAATGCAGTCAACGCACTGCCAGAATGTATACTTTTGTGGTTTAAAGAAACTAGTTGACTTCGCGAGCTCGCACGCGCTTGACGCCGACTGTAAAATTCCCGCGAATTCATTCCGTTACGATACCGCGATTTGATACATCTGTTACTCCCAGCACTAGTTATTGGTTCATTAATATAGCTTATATTATTAGAGAAGACTAGAAGGCGTAAATAAGTGTAAATCGCAACAGACAAATTACTGTTATGTGAACAAGCGATAGAGTTAGGCAATCTAAACACTACAAAGGATTTTGCTGAAATCATGTGAGTAAATAAAAATTACGTTTCATGAATTACGGTGTATTTCCTAAAAATCATATCCGATGTCTCAATCTCAAACTAAATTATAAAACTATTTCATTATTTTTGTGAGTCCTCTCTCTTTCTTTGGATTATTACTAAGTTCTAATCTACTCTAGCATGTAATTCTTAGGGTTCTTAAATTATGTGGTAAAATATTATGTTAAGGACTGTTGTAATATACCTAGATATATTGACCTGTAAGATCCTAGCACCATAATACTATGGACAAATATGATAATACTATGATATTATAAAGAGGAAAGATTTGTTTTATTTTGTATATTTGTGTGTATGTATGTAATAAATAAACTCAAAAACTACTGTGCCGATTTCAAAAAATCCTTCTCCATTGGAAAGCTACATTCACCCTGAGTTACATAGGCTAACATATTTATGTGTTTAAAAAATAAATGACCACCCGTGCGAAGCCGGGACAGGCCGCTAGTGTAAACTAAACAATTTGAATTTGAATTCGAAGGGACAGTGTAGAACGTCAGGGTGAGTGACCGTTTAAAAGTGGCTTAATTATGCATTGTACTTGTATCAGTAGTGTACCTACATGGTTGGTTACACTTCAACTGCCGATACAAGTACAATGCCACCAAGTACACTACCGAAGCCCTCCTTATTACCTATAGTGTCTTTTGTTGTTGTTGTTGTTATATCAATGTAACAACGATAAAACCTAGCTTTATATAAGTTGTTTACCTAGTAGTTACCAATTTTTAATATATTAATTATGTATATATTTTCTTGAATACCTACTTATTTTGTTTATTAATTTACGTAAAAAAACTGTGAAGCAAGTCTAGTTCTGTGAAGGTTGATAGAAATCCTTGCATTCATTACAGCCTATTGATTTGTAAATCTATTGTTTGACCGAGAGTTAAACCTTGCCCAAATGGCGATCTGCTGCGATCTGCGATGACGATCAGTGTATCGCTGCGATATTTAACAGCGATACACTGATCACTAGATGTCACTTTTGCTTAATTTCAAAAGCCAAAAACAAAAAATCCAAGTGCGAATAGGACTCGCGTACCATTATCTATAAAAACGGCAAACAACAGCATATAATATTATTTTTAGGGTTCCGTACCCAAAGGGTAAAACGGGATCCTATCATAAACATTTAAGGGGGCTCCCATACAACAAACGTGATGTTTTTGCTCGATAATGATAACGGCAAGTTATATTAATATTCACAGAATATTGTGATATTATACCTACGAGTATTATTCACTTTAAAAATAATGAATAATGTAAATAGTGGATATTCCTGTTCCTATCCTTATTTACACTAATTACTTATTTACAAGTAAGTTTTTATAGGTGTGGTAATATAGCTAGGTATAAGTATACCTACTCCATATAATTATTATGCTTTTAAACATCTATTTAAAAATAAACAGCTGTTATAAAACATCATTATATCTTTTATCAGTAAAAACGAAATCATTAAAAATATTGTTGAAATTATTTATTGTGCATAGAAACCTTTACAAAATTGTGATTACAAAAGACATAATACGTGCAGCGTGTCTTTGCGTGTAATTTTAAATTATTCTTTTTATAGCCATTTTCTGACCTTTTCTAGCTCTAGCTGTCGGGTATGACGTTAGATGTAGCCAATAACTATTTTGGCTTCTTTTTGAGTCTCATCTGCCTGGTCTCCTTTTTTTAATATTATGGAAAATTCACACATCTAGCCTCAAACTAAGCAGAGCTTGTACGATGGGGAACTAGATGGCTGATATACATTTTTTTTATATGATATTTAGAATACTTATTACACCCAGAAAGAGAACAAACATCTATGTCACCACACAACACAATATTAGCTCTCGGTGGGGAACGAACCCACGACCTACGGCGCAAAAAGCAGAGCTACTACCAACTGAGCTGAATTTTTGAAAATTGAATTTAAACTACCTAGGAACATATTCAATGCAAAACTTCAAATATTTCCTCTTTATTAATAATAGTAGGTATAGATAGATAATAGACTCATAAAAGGTTTAAAAAATAAATTACCTAGGTATTTAGCTCATCTAGCTCCGAAGTCCAAAGTGAATACACGCAGGGGTGCTATTATAAAACTTGTGACGTAATTAGCCAGTTTTTCATCGTTTAATTCGATCTTCCGGGTTGCGAAAAACACGAAATTCGTGTTTCGATCCTATAGGTAATTTTAGGTAGGTATGTTTTTGAACATCTCTATTTTTTTGGGCCAAAAAATCTTTGACCTTGCTAAATCCGACCACGAAATCAAATTCCAAACAAGATTCTTGCGAATTTATTTAAAAAAAAACTCAAATATCTATGACTATAAGAGAATCAAAACTTTAAAGATTTTTTTGGTCTTTTTATAATCCAATTTCATTTAACTTAACTAAGAGATAGTTTATTGATCTTTACAAGTGCCGAAAAAAATATAGGTAAGATTTTACATAGTTTTAGCCAAATATTTTGAAGAAGCTTTTACCTACTTCAGTCTTGACATAACTCTTGCTATGAGCCATGATTTATAGCTATGTAATTGTTAGGTATATAATAAAAATAGAAGGTATCATACAAATTAATTGCGTAGGTATGTACCTATACCTACCAATCATCAATAAACCATAGATTTGTTAAAACAGATTTGTCACAAATTGCCCACTTTATTTCTCAATTAATAAAAAAATAATCAAAAATTGCAAGATATTTTGACACAACATTATCACAATCTACACCAATAGGCATGTCATGAGCGTTATCAGAACTAACACATTGAATATTATCAGATACAAAAAAGACAGTCATAACCACAGAACATAGTAGAACGGCCATGTGGCCGGAAAAATACCGCCAAAATACACGAGCATGTGCTCCGTTCTCCTAATAAATGCGGCAGATTTTTTAAGAGTCGTAAAATGAAAACTGGCTTGTTGCGCAATAACAACTTTCAGAAAAAGAAGTCAACCGACAACTAAAAATAAAGAAAGACTTTCTTTAAATCCTCCTTCCTTCCTTTCTTATATCGAAGAAAGAATCTTCATACTTACTGATATTTTAAATAAAACAGTGCAAATGTAAAACTGGCGACAGCGGTTTCCATACAATCGGCACATGATCGGATTTTCAGCATTCCGTGATCAAAACATTTCGATAGAACTAAGGTTGCTTTGCTTACTATAGAATCTAGAACTTAAATACATTTGGATTTAGTTTAGGTACCTACCAAGCAACCTATCACAAGCGAAGCTAACTAAAATAACATAGTATAATAGTTAAAATACTATCTAGTTATTGCACAGGAAATAGGATCCAGGGCATCTGCATTGTACCGTATCATATACTGCATTCTCATATTCATATGTCTTTACATATAATTTTAATTTTATTTTGTATTTATGTATTTTCTAAGGCAATATCTTGCTATTTAAATTATTATAGAACATCAACGCTTTCCGGCGGAAACTGATTATAATATTCCTAATTTACATAATATTATTGTACGAGTAATAATTATGCACGTGGGTAGGTCGATGATATAATTTATAAGATAACCTTGCTAAGCCGTATACCGCGAGCTTAAAAAATTCATGGTCTTCGGGACATTTAGTCATTTGGTAGGTGGTAGAGTAGGTAGAATCGAGTATATAGATCACAAATATATTCGAATAACGAAATTGAGCCTTTGAAATTTAAAGTGAAATTTAAAGATGGCTTACTTAATACAAGTTTATGTATAGACTATCCAACTCTTTTTCTAATTTACTAATCAGTAAGTACCTCTTCAAAAAAGTTATATAAAAAATGGCTACAAAGTAACTTACATAAGTATTATCAGTAGATAAGAACAGTAATACCTACTTGGGCGTAATGTATGTCAAAGTTGATAGTGAATTTAGAGTTTGTTATGCGCAGAAATAATTGCCAAAATATAGTAATATACCTACTAGCTATAATTTTGGAGATAATTCCCTCAAATAGGGTCATTTGAAAGATATTGCGTGTACCAGTGACTCATATTTAAGTTGATACAACTGAAAGCGGGTGTGTTTCTGTAAAGTAAAGCTTATGTAAGAATACATTTAAAAATTAATGAGTTCAGTTTTGACCTAACCCTGTTTAGGTTATGCTGTACCTGTGTGTGAACCCTAAAAAGTAGGTAGGTAGGTAGGTATTGTATTGCCAAGAATACAGATTCTCATCCATTTTAAAAGTATTATTATGAAAAGTGATCTGCAATAATGTACTGCAACATACAGCACAGACACCGGAAGTCAAGATAGCTCTGCCGTGAAGCTAACTAGAAAAAATATATATTGATACGAGATGAAGTCTTTTAAGCCTTGTGCACATCTAAGTGTATTGCAGTGGTAATCAGTGAAACACTGTCAAAATATTGCTGTCATAATATTTGACAGCGTTTCACTGATCGTCACCGCAGAACTTTAAGCTCCGTACTCATAAAAGGTTTCAAGAGGACACAAGAAATATCATGTCGAGTAAAAACCATGGCATGGGCTTTCGTCCACACATTCAGCGCTTCGAGTAGGTCTGAAGGTAAATATTATTGATACGACAACGTCTTATAATTCGATGGAACCGGCTGCACGCACGAAAAAACATGACTCATGCGGCGTTACCTCGCTCTGAGGCGTTCCATTTAAGGCTTGAAGTGCAAGCGAGACCGTCGAACGAGCAACGAAGAGGCACAATCGGCCTCCGCGTTCGACATTTTGTCTCTCTCCTACTTGAGTGAGCAATGCGTCCGCGTGGACAGCTGCTATACAATAATACATTTACATGTTTTTGCCAAGCATGAAGTGCAGTGAAAAGTGAATGTGGTGTCAAGTCAATTGTTTATAGCAACGAAAATTGCGGCTTGTGACGTTGTCACGTTCAACTATCGTCAGTAAATCGACTTTGCAGACAACCGATTTTTTATTTAATTTCATCGAACCGGCTCGAAGCGAGCCTTCGAGCTGTGAGTTTTGCGGTCCACACGTTAATATTTACTCGTTTTGGAGTAACACTGTCACGTAATGCCGAATGTGAGTATGGAGCTTTAAGGCTTTACTGTCTTTGACGTAGGTATAATATAAGCTAGGTAAACACCGCTAGTATTAAAATAGCCTTGTCTGATTCATAATACTTTTAAATTATATTTTAGCTAGCTAGGTAGGTATCTTCAGGGTCAAGGGTATATTAAGAATAAAATAAATGTTATTCAACATGCTAGAAAAATTCCGAAACAGTGAAGTAAGTATTGTATTTTTGTTTAGAACGTTATTTCATGTGAAATAACAATCTATATATATAAATCTTTCGTGTCACAATTTGGAACGCGATAAACTCCGAAACTACTTAACGGATTTCGATAAAATTTTGCAACTGCCTTTAATATGGTCGGACTTAAAATATAGGATAGTTTATATTCAATATTTAGGTGTTATTAATTTATAAGGGGCAAAAGTTTTGAAATCTATGTCTATCCCTTTCTATCACGTAGGGACTTATATATGTCTATCTCTTTCTATCGCTTAGGGATTTTTCAGAAAATTCTCGACTTTGACGAGGAAAGAACGCTCTAGAATGTCTTTGAGGTTCTGGAATGATCAAATTTAATTCGAAGACTGAAATTATTCGGCTAGCATCCGGAATGCATCTAAACGTTAGTAATCCAGAATTATCTAGAATACTCAAATATAGCCATGCAAACGGTTTTGAATTCTAGATTTGGACAAAATGTTCTAGAAAATAGTGCCCCTAAACGTTATAGAATGTTCTTTCATCATCATCATCAATTGATTTCAGTCCACTGCTGGACGTAGGTTCACCTTGAGTAACAAAGGCTATATTTGTGTGTATAAAAAATAAATGTCCACCCGTGCGAAGCCGGGACAGGCAGCTAGTGATAATATAATTCTATGCGCATGTACAATAGAGAAAGCTTATAACAATATTTAACCTTTAGAAGAATAAAAGAACCTATGCCAACCAAGGTTGTTCTTTGGCAAGGTAAATCGAAAAGTATAGATACTGGTACATACAAAGACGTGTTGATATATAAATCTATGTCTGTCTTTCCAGTGGAATAATATTAAACGTCTTTGAAAATAAACATATTTGTTTATTTCCTTTATTTTTATTTCCTCAATAATGTTTACAATATTTGATTTGAAATATACATTATTTAATATGAACATTACATTACATTTTATTACAGCCAGAATAAGTACCTAATTATTCAATTTCCGAATTAAAAAATCAGGTTTGGATACGTGCTATGTAACGAATGAAAAACATGCTCTGTTTTGACCAATAATTTACCCAAGAAAAAAGACTCATGTTGTCACCTATTTTGTTTTTTCCTGTGGTTGACCAGCAATTTAAAAAAAGTATTGACCAAATCTATGTTATTTGAAAGAGAGTTGAAACCCACTACTTATTATACTCTTTGGTTGAAACTAAATGTTACGAACTAAATATTTTCTTTACTTTTTTTCTTTACACCGCGCTGTAATTGAGTGGCTGTTTATAAAGTTGGTAATGGTTCAATAGAAATGTGAAAATAGAACGACTCTCCCAAGGATTAGTAAAGCTTTTAACATTTAAAACATTTTAAAAAACATTTAGGTGTCGCGACACCTAAATGTTTTTTCGATTTCCAATAAGTTTCTTGTTTTTCAATGACTTGCCGGTTTCTTTGCAAATATGTGTAAATAATGATGAATTGCAATCTTTATCATCAGAATTCAGAATTATCATCACACACACTTCACACATACATAATTTTTAGGGTTCCGTAGCCAAATGGCAAAAACGGAACCCTTATAGATTCGTCATGTCTGTCTGTCTGTCTGTCTGTCTGTCTGTCTGTCTGTCTGTCCGGCCGTGTCACAGCCATTTTTCTCCGAAACCATAAGAGCTAGACTGATGAAACTTGGTGAATAGATGTATTCTGTGAGCCGCATTAAGGTTTTTACACAAAAATAGAAAAAAAACTATAAATTTTGGGGGTCCCCATACTTGAAACTGAAACTCAAAATTTTGTTTTTCATCGAACCCATACGTGTGGGGTATCTATGGATAGGTCTTCAAAAATGATGTTGAGGTTTCTAATATCGTTTTTTAGGGTTCCGTAGCCAAATGGCAAAAACGGAACCCTTATAGATTCGTCATGTCTGTCTGTCTGTCTGTCTGTCTGTCTGTCTGTCTGTCCGTCCGTATGTCACAGCCATTTTTCTCCGAAACTGTAAGAGCTAGACTGATGAAACTTGGCGAGTAGATGTATTCTGTGAACCGCATTAAGATTTAAACATAAAAATAAAAAAAAACTATAAATTTCGGGGGTCCCCATACTTGAAACTGAAACTCAAAATTTTTTTTTTCATCGAACCCATACGTGTGGGGTATTTATGAATAGGTCTTCAAAAATGATGTTGAGGTTTCTAATATCGTTTTTTTCTAAACTGAATTGTTTGCGCGAGAGACACTTCCAAAGTGGAAAAAAGTTGGTCCCCCCCCCTCTAACTTCTAAAGTAAGAGAATGATAATACTAAAAAAAATATATGTTGTACATTACTATGTAAACTTCTAACGATTTTTGGTTTGAACGAGATCTAGTCAGTAGTTTTTTTTTATACGTCATAAACCATAAACCGCGATTTACCTTTCGACGAACTACAAGAACCTTATTATGTTACATCAAGTAACATAATATAAAGGTTCTTGTAGTTCGTCGTGCTACGGAACCCTTCATGGGCGAGTCCGACTCGCACTTGGCTGCTTTTTTTCTAAACTGAATAGTTTGCGCGAGAGACACTTCCAAAGTGGAAAAAAGTTGGTCCCCCCCCCTCTAACTTCTAAAATAAGAGAATGATAAATCCAAAAAAAATATATGTTGTACATTACTATGCAAACTTCCAACGATATTTGGTTTGAACGAGATCTAGTCAGTAGTTTTTTTTTTATACGTCATATATCGTAAACCGCAATTTACCTTTCGACGAACTACATAAACCTTTATATTATGTTAATTGATGCTACGGAACCCTTCATGGGCGAGTCCGACTCGCACTTGGCTGCTTTTTTTACAGATTGCAGCGCGGGTTTGCACGATTGTTAGGTAAATGATCTAACCATAAGTAAATAAACATGACTTGCAATTGTATTACAATAAATAATTGCCACGGTAACGCAAGTTGGCCAATCTTTAGGAAACATTTACGTTTATAACCGGTATTCCTGCTTACCGGTTAAACACTTTTTGCTTTGTTTTTCTCGGTAACATGAATTGAAAACTTCCATCTTTTTAAAGTTTGGTTATTACAAATTAACCCTTTTATTGCTTTTCATCATCATCATCATCATTAGCCTGAAGAAGTCCATTGATGGACATAGGCCTCCCCTACACATTTCCAGGAAGAACGATTCTGTGCTCTTTCCATCCACCGACTTCCATGTCGTCCGTCCATCTGGTGGGTGATGGGCGCCCTACTTTTCGTCTTCCGGTTCGTGGTCGCCATTCGAGAACCTTTATTCCCCAACGGTTGTCAGTTCTTCGAGCCATATGACCTGCCCGTTGCCACTTCAACTTACTAATTCATTGCTTTTATGGACCAAATAAAAGTAGTGACCAAGGGCAAGGAATGCAAGTTGCGATACACTGTCCAGTCCAATATCGATTCTTGAAATCACTGCAAATAAAAACGGCAATGATAAATCGTTTTTATTAATATTCGAGTGAATTGGAACACAAGATATTGTTATCTATTGAATTACCGCACAATAACAGTATTATGGGATAACTTATCGAATGTGATAAAATTATGTACTTAGGTATATATTGGTTCAATTCATCGCAAAATTACCGTCTTGTGGCACTGTACTTGCTTGCTTTACACAAATCATAGTTAGGGTAAACAACTAACTCTGTAAATGCACACTAACTTGACCTGTATGTAGGTCAATGTCAAGCCTTATTATTATACTCGGTTACAGGTGCTCATTGCTGTGTAATCAATTATCTAGGCTAGGTAACTAGAGAAACGTTATTTGAAGGTTTGTTCTATACCTACCTACTCTAAAACCCGCAGATTTATTTGAGTCAGAATTTTCTAAAATTCGTATATCTTTATTTTGATCAGCCGTGCCTACCAACCAAAAAATTAATAGAGGCTGCACTACATCCCCCCGCCCTATGGTAGTTCCGACCGAGAAAATTTCACGCCCGGACCTATTCCACAATCTCGGCCTAAATTTCTACTGTCTATATAGGTCCCGAGTTTTAAGTGTCATCTACACCGTGATATTTTAACCGAAGCATTAGGCCCAGGGTCATTTGAACTAATATGAAATTTTCAATTGATTCACAGATGAAAATGAACAGCAAGTGAACCCGGGATGTCGGTTGTGATGGAACCGGCGGCGTCAGGCGGCGCGGGCACATCGCGCGCGCTCGGCCGAGAGCACTTGTCGCATCTTCCTCAGCGGCCGCCTGTCAACTTGACGTTTCAGGATCTAACACACACTGTGCAGAATGGGAGAAGTGAGTATGAATGTAAAAGGTTTATGCTGCATGCATAAAAGTTACGACCACCGTCACCCGTATAACGCTGAAATTTCAGGCTTTTTCTCTTTTCCGTAACTAACAACAGATCCGCGTTAATCGTTTTTAGCTATAGTTATGAATTAAAATGGTCGTCAAAATGTTACGCGCACAACTTACGAACGACTGCACAAAATTGAAAAAAATGTTGTCTTCGTTACTGTTAAGACAAGGTTTGTGGAATTCTGTGAAAGCCGACAAAAGTGAAAACTTGAACAATTACGTGGTACATACAACCACCTCTCTGGCTGCCTGCGGGCGGACAGACCCCGACTTTTAGCGAAGTTGATCGATAAACTTCGCTAAAAGACGGGGTCTGTCTGCCCATAGAAGTTTTCACTTCAAAAATAGAACAGAAAATGCTTCCACCCGTGCGCTTATATAGCCGGGGTGTGTCATGCACTAGTATCATGCAATAATGGTTATGCCAGTGTCTTTGTATGCGGAAAATGAGGTTTGATTGTAATAATGCGGTATTAGGTATTATGGCACTAGCACACCAAGAAGGTTCCGAGTCTTTAACAAATTAAAAAAGGTTGCATGATAAATTCGGCACCACGGAGCTAGAAGTAAATAGGTTTAAACCTATTTACTTCTAGCTCCGTGGTGCCGAATTTATAACACCATTAATGGTGTTATGAATTCACAGACTTAAGACCTGCATACACCTAGGTCGCTGGCGATGGCGATCAATGAAACGCTGTCAAATTTGTCAGCGTTTCACTGATCGCCATCGCCAGTGACCTAGGTGTGCGCAGGCCTTTAGTGCACATGATGTTCTAAATTCAATTTTACTTTACCTTATAGCTGATAAAAACTCAGATATCCACTTTCTTGTTATATATTTATCAACAAAATATATTCCAAGAAGGTTACAGAAAGCCTATTTCAGGAATTCATCGAAAAAGTTGTTATTTGGAATTTATTATTCGAAAACGATACGCTATTCTGAAGTTCCTTTTCTTAGAATCAATTATTTTGCATATCTATTTACTAGGTATGTTACTTCTCAGTGCTTGCTTAGGTACTTAGATAGATATATGTAGTAGGTAAGTAGGTGCAGCGAAGCGGACGGAGGACAGTTAAAAAAACTTAGGCCTTTGTTAACCGGTAAAGTTAGGTTGGGGCAACAAACTCAAGGGCACCACTATGGTACGACCTCGGCTTGGGTTGTTGCCAGGGTTTGAATCTAGGTTTGAATCTAGTTTAGACCCGTAGAGGGCGGGCACTAAGGGACGTCTTCGACCCCGCCAGCGGGGTCGGTGAATCTGTGCAGTGTTTCTGTCCGAACTGGATGACTCGATCGCCTCCGCGTTAGCGGCGGTGATATTGTCATCGGGATCACCGAGGATATGCCTCGGTCTACGGAGGGATTGATGGAGAAAACCCTGTACCTTCGTACTTACGTAGGTACACTACACACACACTTGCTTTTTACCTATATTGATTGATATTTAGGTACTAGCCGTTGCCCGCGGGTTCGCTTGCGTTGTATAGTTTATTTGGGGCGCTTTCTCTTTTTGGGTTCTTTATTTTTTCTTTCCATTTCTCGTGATAATGTTGTCTATGCTAATCCAAGTTACTTAGTATTCTGTTTTAGTTTGTACTCTGAGTTTCATTCTAATTGGTCTTGTAATTAAAGCGTGATTGAGCCACAAAAACTTCAATTGATTTGAAATGCATCTACAGCACGCCCACTATAGTTTTTGTGTGAAGAATCAGAGTGAGCCGTGTATATGCCTAATTATTCTTCTAGTTCATCATTATCGAACACGTTACGAGGCAACCTCTAAAATAAAACCTTGGGTTTGTTAGTAGCTACCGTCAAAACAAACTTTGATGGAATAATTTGAGTATAACAAGCTGTTATAAAAAACACTTTTTATCTAAGGTAAAAAATGCCACTTGGTAATATTAGTTCGACTCAATTAGCGACAAACGTGAACCTACTTTATAAAAGTACTGAAAACTTCTCAGAAAATAATACATAGGTAATATGTATTATTTTCTACAGTGGGTTTACCATTAGCTTTACCTGACTGTTGTAAAATAAAAACCCACCACTGCATGGTTTGGTACACGGAAAAAACGTAACGGTTGGATTTAAATAACTTATTGCTATTTACAACAAAGCAACTCGTTTCGGAGGGAACCTGCAAAGTGTATTGCTAATGCTAGACAAGCCATCTTTGCTACTGTAAGTTAGTAATATTAATCTAGAAAGTTGGTTAAAATTTGATAACCTGGGCTAGGTAGCTTCCAACCTTTTAATTTAATAAAGACAACAAAGCTAATTGTGAACGTGAATCGAGTAATTCTGTTAATTATAACCAAGCATCTTAGCTTAAATCGTCGATTTTATCAAATCAACTTTGTAAACACAGCTAATGAACGTTTCTATGTTTAACAAAGTAACTTTGTCAAATTTTGGTATACTTAGCAAAGTTACTCGGCGCTGTCAATCGTGTCCACTGGATAGCCATACCCAATATACTTTGTTACTTCTAACCAATTCAAATAGGTATACTTAGCAAAGTTACTCGCGCTTTCAGCCGTGTTGAGTGGGTTCGCTACAACCAATCTACATATTTACCTCTAGCCTACTTGAATCGGTATATTTAGCAATGTAGTTTGTTGTTCTTCAACGGGTTTATTGGGTTCGCTATAACCCATCTAGTTTGTTGTTCCTAAGCGGGTTTATTGGGTTCGCTACAACCCATCTAGTTTGTTGTTCCTAAGCGGGTTTATTGGGTTCGCTACAACCCATCTACATTTTTACTTCTAGACTACTTTAATTTGTACCTATTTTAGCAATGTTGTTTTTTGTTCTGCAAGTTTATTGGGTTAATACTGCTAAATACTTAGCTGCAGGTACCTACCATTTCCAAGTGACATGAATATTAATAAGCTTTATTTTAAGTTTGATAGCTGCTTTTAGTACAATGCACGTTCAAACTTAAAATCTGTAGCATAACTAAGTATATTGTTGTCAATCGGAAATGGTACCAGCAGCTAAGTATTTAGCAGTATTAATCAACCCAATAAACCAGCAGAACAATAAACAACATTGCTAAAACTCCAATTAAAGTAGGCTAGAAGTAAAAATGTTCTTCATTTTGACGCTAGTGAAAAGTTGATATGTAGGGAATTGAAAAAGATCGTTAATCTGGCGAACTCGAAAAAGTTAAATCACCCTTTTAAAAAAAGGACTGAACGATCATATTTCATTTGCCCACAGACCGTGCTTCAAAGTTAAAAGAATGTATATGAAATAATAAAGTTTTATTTAAATTCTTCAACAATCGTTAATAAATTCTAAAATTCTAAATTAGACCAACTAAAAATAATATTTTTAAGAGCGTTTACATCTATCAGCTATCTTTATAAAATTTTAATAAAAAAATATAAGTAAATTCATATGTTTATGATTTTTTTGTAACCATCTTTAAAAGCTAATTATGATTGATGTCCTATATCTATAAATGCTAATATAACTTTTTTTTAAGTTACTCACATAGAAACATTATTATTTCTAAAAAAAGCTTAAAGGCAATAGAAGGATGTAAGCGCTCTTAATAGCTAGTAGATACACAATACTAAATAACGATGTATGCTTCAGAGAAGAATCAAATATGTTATTCGTTAATCAACATAAAAAGTTACATTCGAGAGTAGTTAATCTTACATTGTTAATTTGTACAAAGTCATTTTTACCTCAACTTTTTCAATTATTATATTAACCAATATTTATCATAAATATTGTTTGTTAACTTATGAAATAGGTACTTAAAAATATTTTAACAAACATAAGTCTAACGAGTACTTATACATAAGTATTTTGTATGATAACAAAACATTTAATTTTTTTTAGGTATTTAATTTAAATTACTCATCATGTTGATGATGATGGCTTTAACTTAAGTAAATGAAGATTATTTTACCTACATAGTCTTAGCAAAATATACAGTTTCTCATATAAATGCACAATATGCGAGATCGGTACTTAGATCATAAACATTATAATTATACCCACCCCTATTTTGTAAGCACCATACTGATAAGTTACAATTATGTTTACCACATTTATATTATAAATACGAAGTTTGTGCTTTTTGCAAATAGCTGGAAGGGTGTTGATGAATTCATCTATCTATAACCACGAAGTAGTTATTTATACTGTCAAGAGATTCGCCTACGATCATGATAAAAGGTTGCATTGTAAGTCTATATTCTTGAAACTTTGTTCGCTTACTTGCTATTGCAATGTGGATATCCGAATCGTTTTTCACATGCTGTACAAAACTAGCAGTTGCTTCAGCTTTCGAAGGACACCAAATCTTTTTGCGACTATTCTTCAGCCGAACACTTACTTGTAACAGCCACGAGAGATGGCATAAGCAGCAAACAAGCTATATTTGATGCCTCCTCTGAACCTAAAATTAGAAAATATAATTTATAAACGCTAAAATAGATATAGTACTCGTAGTTACTTACCTAACAGGATGAATTAAATTTTAATAAAATACTATGTTCAAACTTATGAGAGCATTTTTCGTTTGACAGCCTGACAGCTCAGTTGGTAGTAGATCTACCATCTACGCTGGAGGTCGTGGGTTCAATCCCCACCGAGAACAAATATTAATAATATAAAAAATAAATTAATAAATTACCATGCTGATAAGTGGTGAGATAATCCAAATTTTTGTCCTTGGTCTTGGTGCGCAGTTTAGCTAGCTCAAAGATGTTGTCCTTCAAAGCAGGATTTTTTTCTGTGAAAGGATAAATAAATAAATAAAAAAAAAATCGGCTTGTTCAGCGGCACGCACCACACTTTGTTTGCTATACCTAGTGAGCCAAGCCAACCGCGGGCGCACTGCGCGGCGGCTTGCCCGGCGCGCGGCGCGGCCGCCCGGCCGGTAAAGATGCTGTGGCAAGCCACGCATAGTGTGCTAGGTACCTTTAAGTTAGGTAGGTATTATGGCACATATAATTACAGAACTACGGCTTTTTTGCAGAAAGTTCTACCAGGTAATTCTTTGTCTTTCACCTAATGTAGGTAGGTAGAAGTAATGGCTTCAAGCACCAATTAGCACACACGATAGCAACGAGTTCTGCCAACTACAATAATCACCGTGGTAATACTTACTTTGAAAAACTTCGATATACTCCTCCAAGCCCCAAGCAGTAAGGAGATTCCTTACGTCTTCATCCATCGGGCGTTTTGTACTTAATGCACTTTTATCAAAAATGATGAATGACAAACTGGTAAAGCGCTGCAAATTTTCTATGTTTAGGTGCCAATCTCACTTAACTCACTCAACCTCTGCTCTCACACTGTTTATTATAAAAGTAGATACTCTCGTGTCCGCACCCAAGAACTTGTTGAAAAGAAATGGCCGTTGTCCTTGAATTGCACGCGTGTCTAAACGCATTATCCGAGTTTACACAATTCACATGTCAACGAATAACCATTTTCTTCGATTGTTCCAATTAAGTTACTGTTTAAAATATGAAATAGCCAAACACTTATCTATTGATTGCTGTGTTATTGCTTGTTGATAGCTAATCTACTTGTTTAAAGTTTTATAACCCACAGTCGTAAATAACAAATGTAGGGATAAAAAAGCAGCCAAGTGCGAGTCGGACTCGCCCATGAAGGGTTCCGTAGCAACAAGTATCATAATAAAAAGGTTCTTTTTAGTGGAAGTTTGCATAGTAATGTACAACATATATTTTTTTTAGTTTTATCATTCTCTTATTTTAGAAGTTAGAGGGGGGGGGGCAACTTTTTACCACTTTGGAAGTGTCTCTCGCGCAAACTATTCAGTTTATAAAAAACCATATTAGAAACCTCAACATCATTTTTGAAGACCTATTCACCACACCTATACCAGACGTATGGGTTCGATGAAAAAAAAATATAGTTTTTTTTCTATTTTTGTGTAAAGACCTTAATGTGGTTCACAAAATACATCTACTCGCCAAGTTTCATCAGTCTAGCTCTTACGGTTTCAGAGAAAAATGGCTGTGACATACGGACGGACAGACAGACAGACAGACATACATGACGAATTCCGTTGACGGGTTCCGTTTTTGCCATTTGGCTACGGAACCCTAAAAAAGCGGCCAAGTGCGAGTCGGACTCGCCCATGAAGGGTTCCGTAGCAACAAGTAACATAATATATAAGTTCTTGTATGTTCGTCGAGTTTTGTTATGTACGGCATTGCGCTGTCAGTTGTGTAGTTAAAAGTAGGTACATGCACACAGACCTATACACGAATTTTCGAAAGGTTCTTTATTGGTGATTACGTGATTAGTGCCATCGCTAAAGAAGTTATTCCCCGTTTCTGTTATTTTTACGGGATAAAAAGTAGCCTATGTTTTAATACCGGATACAATCTTATTTGCTCAAGATTTCATCCAAATCGGTCCACTGGCTTGAGCGTGAAAGAGCAACAAACATCCCTAATGTATATAAAAACTTTCGCATTTATAGTTGTAGTAGAAGAAGCATAGGTTTTTAAACTTCTGCTACGGTTACTTTAACAAAGATACTCACTGGGAAATAATGATTTACTCGGAAGAATATACAGCAAAACAAGCTTGTTTACTACAAACATACGTCTATTGTACGTTTTAAATGAGTCTTGGTTATTTGTAATCATACCAATCTATACAAATTTAACCGAGTAGGAGTAGTCTAAACTTAGATAGGTCAACTTGTCAGTTTATAAATCTGAAAACTTATCTATATTCAAACGGAAACTGAATAGGTTACTATAACTGAGGCACTCACTTTGAAACTATCAAGTACTCTGTTAGAATTACCTAGAATATACAGCAAAACCGGCTTGTTTACTATTAACAGAGCTTTATTGTGCGATTTAGATAAGTCTTAGTTATAAGTAGTCAAAAAAAAAATAACCAAGCCAAATTGGTACTTTGCTAGTGCTCCGTTTTTTCCGTGTAGCTCCTCTCATTCAGCTTAGACAGTTTAGCTCATTCATAGGCCATTAAATTTTAGAGCGAGTTTTAGGTAAGTACCTACTTTTTAATTTTCAGAGCAATGCTACTAATACATATATGCGGGATAAAAATTAAAAAAATAAGAAAATTTACGTCTTTGCTTTATTCAATAATTGATTCGGGCGTGACTTTGCGGAATTCCATTATTAAACATAAATAAATTAACTAGAACAAATACCTACATAATACTAATCCGCTAATCCAATCTATGTAAGTTTAACTTAATGTAGACTTGTGTATGCACCCTATGCGCAGCACCCGCAACTCCTGCAAAGTGAATTGAGGTGTACCTAGTTAGACACAGAAAAATACCAGAAAACTAATAGGTATAGCTGACAAGGACAAGGACTGTTTTTCTGCTCAGCGCTCAACAGACGAGGCAACTGAGAGACAACGAGGTCTCTGTTTGTTATATAGTCTATTCTAGACCATGAATACAACGACGTTTTTCAAAATGGTGCTTTTTCCGCGCGGCCGTTGGAGAGATGCGCGCGCATGCAGGTAAAGGCTTGGGAAACTCCTTGCTACACAGGTTTCCAAACTTCTTGGATCTATAGATCTAGCCCGACGGCGAATGGATACATTCACTAAAGCGTGCTGGCCTTGGATTTATTTTTTTAGTTAATTGAAATTAGCCATAAAAATACGTTCCGAAAATGACTCAGTATTTTTCCATTATTTATTAAATTGTATTATTAAAAAAAAAGATTATTATGCTAATGGTAGTGGTATTAGCTATTGTCTAAGGGTATTAGATATAGAAAACTCCTTGCTGTAAAAGGGTTTCCAGACTTGGGAAACTTTTTGAGCAGGTTTCCAAACTCTTTGGATCTAGCCCCCATCATACTGCCTGCGCCCGATCCATTAAAAACTCTTTGCGGAGTAAAAAAAATGCCAAAGTAAAAACCACTAGCGCCCCAAAATGTAAAGTCACGCTTGTGAATAATGCACCAAAACGCGTGGTCATAGGTCACTTCACGAGCAAAAGTGTGTTGAAAATTACAGCTGTTTTGGCTTATTTTATTCAACAAATAAATATCAATTAATTCTTACTTGCAATCGTCAAAAAACACAGGAGCAGATAAGTTATATTTTGTATGCTGTTAGTGTTAGCTAAAGTTATGTATCAAAAACAGGGATTTTTATTCATATTTTCAGCATAAGTATCCGTGACGATTTTCAGTTTCGACGATGACTTGCTTTGTTGTAAAGCTGTGACGAACTCTAGTTTGTCACAGCTTTACAAACTTATCTACCTATTTACTCCTATGTAACAGTGAACTTTCGGTTTCACTAAAGATGTTTGGCTTACAATTTGAGATATTCTCAGAATATTTTAGTGCGTCAGAACCAACCTTGCAGTGTGTTTTTGCCTAAGTAGTTTTTGGTTTTCCTTATTTTTCTGTTACCTTCTGTCAACAGTGAGAAAATTAACCTATACAATAGGTACTTTTTTTAGTCTGACGTATATGACGCTAAATCTTTCCAAAATCTAAAATCACACCTCTGTTATAAATTCTTTCGTCAAAAGTCTGATCAGATGTTTATTCAGTTTAATGCAAATGAGTTGTTTACCGCCGTTTATTAGGTACTATTTAAATTTTAGTGAAAAACAATACACAGGAAGTAACTTTGTGTGGTTCATGTGTCGAAGTTTAGCCACCTCTTTTATTTACCTGTCTAAGCATGTCTGGCAGAGATTTTAAACATGATTTATGTATATTAATAATAATAAATATTGTGGATAATCCACACATCACTATCTATCCTCAAACTAAGCATATGCAATGGGAACCAGATAACTGATATAATAGGTACGTGAGTAATTGCCTTTTTTGCGAATCTTAGAAAACAATATAACACCCAGTCAGAGAACAAACATCTACGTTCACCTAATAAATGTTTATTCATGGCGGGGATCGAACCCATGCCCTCCTGCGCAGAAGGCAGAGCTAATACCAATTGAGCTGTGATAACAGTTGAGACAAATTTTTCAGGCTCAAAATGAATACAATAGGTCCGTACCTTATTGCTACTTAAAGTCAGCAAGTACATATTAATACGATTACCTATAGCCCATAATGTCCCATTGTGGGCAAAAGCCTCCCCCTATTTCCACCACTCACTACCATTTTCTGCCGTCTTTTTCATAAGTAACATACATTCAATTATACCTACCTGCTTACATTGAGTACGTATATCCAAAAGCATTTTGTCACCTCCTACTTTAGTGACATAGCAAACAGAAAATAGCAAACTCATCGCTTTGCTAGAATTGGTACCCACCTGCTAATTAATTAATATTTCGAAACTTTCCAGCACTGACGTTTTGTTGATAAATTTTATGCAGAGTCTGCTATTTCATTTTGCACTCGTCATATTTTTATAATAATATGATAAATTTTATATTTTTTTCATATAATATGATAAATTATGAAAAAAATATAAAATTTTGTGAGTAAACGGATTTTAACCTATGACTCACAGGATCGTCAAACGCAGTCTATAATTCCTAAAAAAGGAAAGGAATGGCATTATGTTTCAAAAACCAAAGTATCATAGAACGTTGATGCAAGAATATATAATCTTCTCGAGAATGTTGGCGTTGGTAAATCTTTAGAAAGCTGCAGTGTGCACGTGCTATGTGCGTAACGTAGTGATTTCATTTCAGCGCGATAGCCTAAAAATATCGATAATAGTTGCTCGGACACAATAACTCTAAAGTTGGAAAATAGTTCTGACAGACGGTAGTGTTCATGCCAAGTTTAGAATTGATTTTCTATAATGATGAAAAAAAAAAAAACGATTTACAGAATGCAAGTGTTATCATCAGAACGTAGAAAGTAACATTGAGGCTTGAGAGAAAATCAGAATAAAGCTTTAGTTTAATTGTAGGGTTTACCTGCCTAATCAAAAGTTGCGGTGCGCCTATCATTATCGATAAATTTACATTAAGTCACATCACTAATTGTATGGCACGGGATAGAATATCGATGTTTGTCCTCGATTCAAAGGAAATTGAAATGCACGTGACTACACTACGATGGCGATTTGAAGTCGTGAAGTGTGGACAGACCGTCGAATGTGCAATCGCTGCGATGCTAGTATGTTACCGCCAAACGTAGAGCATTCTAATTTTAAATGTGGGTTTGAAATTACGGCAAATATTTTATCGAGGTCGCAAAATTTCAAGAAATAGATAAAATTATATGTCGATAGGTAGATAGATATTGAAATCTGGTAAAGCAACTTGGCTTGTGTTCTCGATTTAGTTATGTCCTGATTGATTACCAAAGAACTACAACTGTTAATACCACAGTAACGCTTAGAATGGCATCACAAATTTAAAAAAAATTAAACCACACCGAGCACTTCCATCTTCACCTGCCCTGTGTACTTACCCTGTGTACTGAGTACCTGAGGTGCAAAGATTTGTCATGGGCCTCATGTGGACACAGCAATGCTAGCATAATTTCTCGAAGGCAGAAATAAGTATGGCTGTTCGTGGACAAATTCTGTTACAATGAACAAGAGTTCTTGAGTTTATCGATAGTTTTTAGAATTGCAAACGTCCCAACACTAGTAAGTTAGAAAGGAACACGTGACGTAGTCTATGGACTCGACCTAAATACAAACGCAGTTGAAATGCACGTGAATGCACTTGTGTATTACCGGTCTAGCACGGAACCGGTTGCGTTACCGGCTGTAATAGTTACGCAGTAATTATTTAATCTCTGGTAATAGCTATGATGGTAATAGGGGATTTGGATCAGAGGCTGAACTGCAGAGTCCACTAGTTTATAACTTTATGTCATGACAACACAACAAAAGTTCCACTTAGTTATGCGTTGGTGTCCGAAACTAGTTTGCCATGCATATTGCATAATGGGTAGACACATCTACTAACGCTTAAAACCAAGTTTGTCTCTATTTTGAGCGTGCCACTTGTTTCTACCGTAAATTCGGTTATGATGAGCTGACTTGCATCCACTTTTTTTTTTGTTAAATGTTTTCTTAAATTATTTTGATAACCTTCTTCGAGATAAATCGAAATTGCTCTGGCCAAATACATTGAGCAGCGGCCGGCAAAAGTTGTATGAAAATCCATTGCTGTCGTGTTTATGGGCCAGATAAATTTCGTAGTAAACTATCTCTGTTCATAAAAAATGGAACGATATTTTACTCCAAAACATGGCAACCAAGGAGGTAACCTAGCAAAGGTTTTATTTAAATTTCGAACTGGGTTGCATAAATAAATGCTGATTTTTGAAAAAAAAAACAAATGAACACTTCGCGAGTCACATCATTAGTGTTGTTTGTTGTTTGTCGTAATTGCATGTATTTGACAAAATCAGTTCAAATAGTAGGTACTAGTTAGTTTTAATTTCCTCGCGTTATTTGAGAAAAGTACTACACAAGCCTTGGCCACAACTAAGGCAATGATGGACTTACGTATGTGGACACAAACATTTACACGTTCGTTCATCAATGCCTCTCTTGCTGACCGCTGCAGTAATAATGTACCTACATAACATTACTATTTTGCAAGAGTTTTTTTCGAGTGGATTAACGTATGCCTCTACATGGAACTTTCGACCTTTAGCCCGCTATTGTTACAATGTAAATAGAGAAACCTAATTATTTGTAGGGCCAATGTTCATAATTGATGACAGGCTATAAAATTGCATGCATCCGGTTGATCCGGTTATTGTCTGTTAGAGTAAATAGACACAAGGTGATCTAGATGCCTTTGAGTAAATAAATCCATAATATTGACCCCTCGTTTACCTTAATTCAAGGCGATGCGTACAGGAAACACGAGCAGGTAGAATAAAAAATATTGAAAAACCAGCAGTAAATGATCTAAAGCCTTCTGATCTAGGAGGTCAGCTGCAATCTACGATGGAGATCAGTGTATATAAAATCACAACGATAATTGACAGCGAGACACTGATCGCTATTGCAGATCAACTAGATGTGCGCACGGTTTAAGGCGATGAAAACTGTGAAACAATTTCTCGCTCGCACACTTTGATCTTTTGAAAGATATAAGATCTTTGAACTAATTTATCGAAAATCGCAAGTAATCTGGTTGCACACAAGATAGTTGTTCGCGATTTTCAATAAATATGTGCGAGCGATAAGGTCATCAATGGCAGTGAGCTAGATATTTATTTAATTTTTTGAGTGACATAACATCATAAACGAAAATTAAATTACAACAATGACAAAACATGCCAAGAGTATAACAATAATGAAATTATAAGAGATAGACAGCTCGGTGCTGATTAGATCAAAAACCAGTTTAAAATAATCTAGGTCAGACACAAATTCTAAAATATTAGAACTGGTTCGAAATTGTTTAAAGTTCAATCACTAGTAAATAGGTACTGTAATTACTGGCATGTGAGGCTAAATATCTGTATGCCTCCAGTTGATGGACTGTCCTACACAGTGCATCGTAGGGCACGTTCCTGATGTGCGTGACCTACGAGGCATTTCTTTGTTATAGGCGATGGTTACCACCAAACATCAGGTGGGCCATATGCTTGTTCCATTACCATTAGCTAGCTACATAACAACATACACACAAAAAAAAACTAGATTCTTGATTATTACGTTTGATTTCCACCATCAAACAAGAAACCCTCTTCGTTTGTTTTGTATTTACTTACTAATAAATAAATAAATAAATATTGTGGACAATTCACACAACACTACCCAGCCCCAAACTAAGCGGAGCTTGTAATATGGGAACCGGATAGCTGATATAATACTTGAATACATTTTTTTTTTTTTTTTTGTAAGTACATACTTAGAATACAATATAACACCCAGACAGAGAACAAACATTTATGTTCACCACACAAATATTTGTTCTCGGTGGGGATCGAACCCACGACCTACGGCGCAGAAGGCAGAGCTACTACCAACTGAGCTAGAGGCCAGTCTAAGTTATAGTTCCGAGTCACATAAGTAGGCCTACCACAAGCTCTGTCTGGCTCTGTCTCTGGCTCTGGTTTTGAGTCTGTGTGAGTGTTGACTAAATAAATCCTACGTCAAAACGTCACACATACAATATAATACACTGATGAGCACTCACACAGACTAAACCAGAGCCAGACAGAGGCTACTTGTGGTAGGCCTACAGATACTTGTGCCAACGAATCCATACAAATAACGTAATGGCTAGTTATGTCGAGCTCTTTGCGTGCGTTTCGAGTCAACAATTGCTTTGATAGGGTTGCTTCGATAAGGTACAAAATAACATCGTCATCAGCCTTAGTAAGTCCACTGCTAATGTTAGTAGGTCATTTACAAAATATTCAAACCTACATTAAACAATCCATGCTGTCCACCCACGACCGTTTGATGTTTTACAAATAGAAACTACTGCTGCACTCGTCAGAAATTCAAAACAATCTTTTGTTTTATTCAACTGAGGCCTGGCGCACAACTAGGCTATCAGCTGCAATCTGCGATGGCGATCAGTGTATCGCTATTAAATACCGCAGCGAAATCTGACACCGATTCGCTGAGCGCCTAGAGATGTGCGTGGCTTGAATCTCAAGCACGAACACTTATTGACATTAATGCCCGTAGCACACTTCCACTGCGGAACCGTTAAGGCCTGCGCACACCTAGTTCGCTGGCGGTAGCGATCAGTGAAACGCTGTCAAATATCGCTGTCAGATTTGAGATTTGACAGCGATATTTGACAGCGTTTCACTGATCGCTACCGCCAGCGAACTAGGTGTGCGCAGGCCTTTACAGCGGTACCGTAGAAATTTAGTCATGTCTTGTTCCGTGTAGGAAATGCGGATCTCAAGCGAAACTGCCTTTTTTAACGCGTAGATTATTGCATCTCTCCGCGCGGTTTCGTCGATCCGCTCCGACGCCACACTTCCGCGCTCTAGCCACCGATTTATTTTCACTTGATCGCAACTAAATTCATCTAGCGGTGCCGCTTTAACGGTTCCGCAGCGGAGGTGTGCTACGGGCGTAAAGTGGCGTATCTAAACATGCAAGTGAAGCTAATATAAAGCGTGTAAAAAGCTTCGCCAACACCGAAGCAGCTAGTTTTAAACTCACAACACACATGAAAGAACTGAGCTGGTGGTCTTAGCATAGAATAGCTCCCCTCTATTCCTTCCCGTGGAGATTGTAAGAGTCAACTAAGAGAGACTAAGGCGCGTAAGATTTTTGTAATTTTTCAATGTAGAATGAACTGTCAAAAAATCTATGCTTGAGAGTGCTTGAGGATCAACTCAGACTCAAGCAATTTTACTAAAAACCGGTCTAAGAGACAAGCGCACTAAGCTGTCTGAATAAGCACTAAGTGGGTTTTTTCAGGCTGATGACGATGGAGATGATGGTGATGATATTAAAACTGCATCGTCACTGTGTGCATGTGTCGGTAGTGTCCATGCGTGACTTACTTACATTAATAATGCCGTAGGTACCATAAAAAAATAATCTATGGCAGTCGCCCTTGATCGCTTGGAACTGGCACCTAATGACTCATTTAGCTTTTAAGAAATTTCAAAGGGATCCTTGTGATATACAACAGCTGTCATCATAGTTCAGTTGGTAGTAGCTCTGTTTTCTGCGCTGGAGGGCGTGGGTTCGATCCCCACCGCGAACAAATATTTGTGTGGTGAACAAAGATATTTGAACTCTGTCTGGGTGTTCTAGTGTACTTATTATTTATTATTATTTAATTAATTAATTAATATACGGTCTCCATTTCGACCACTTACACTAATTAATACTAAAACTTATTCTAAGTATATCTCAGAGGTATTTATTTACAAAAAATTGGTATATCAGTATGAAATCAGCTATCTGGTTCCCATCGTACAAGCTCTGCTTAGTTTGGGGCTAGTGGTGTGTGAATTGTTCACAATAAAAAAAACTGAATAAAAACATTTTGAATTTGACTCAAATAATACTTACATTAGTAATATGGTAATAGGATTACTTTATCTATTTGCTACGCGTTATTGCGATCCAGCTACGGTGCGGCTACGTAATCGTTTACATGAAGCCTAAAGCAATTCCAGTCTCAATTCAAGACAGGGCCTTGAGTCTTTCGAAATTCTTGATGCTCTATTCTATGAAACGCTGATTGAGTATTTGCAATGCCTTTATGTTTATCTACTACTTATAAAGCTATTTTTAGCAATATTGCAAAGATAGTGGGTGTGAATAGTGAATGATAGAACTAATGCTTAGATTCACCTAGCTATACGAGCTTTGCATGATTGAAAATAAAAATAAATACGTAAAATATTTTTGTTTATACACCTAGCTAATGGAACAAGCTTATAAAAGTGGTAACAAGCGCTTATTACAAAGCATTGCATCGTAAGTCACGCACTTCAGAAACGTGCCCTACGATGCACTGCCTTGCGCCCATCAACTCGAGGCATACAGATGTTCAGCCACACATGCCAGTAATTTCACCGGCACCCGCATCCTTCAAACCGAAACACAGCCACGCTGCTTCACGGCAGAAATAGGCATGGCAACTTCTTACCCGGACGAGCCCTTCACAAAGAGTTCTCCTACTACTCTAGGCAGCGTCGGACTGACCGTATAGACGAAATGGCATTTGCCACCCGGGCCCCAGCCTGCGCGGGCCCCCCACGGGCTTGGGTTGCGGGGCTGCAACCGTAAGATAGGAGGTCCACGGAGGCTAGGTCATAGTTCTTGCGACCAAAATGTAAAACTAGATCAGATACTTACTGAGTTCGTTCATATACAATTAAAGAGATAATGAAGTAGAAAAATAGTTTCCTCGGGCCCCGGGCTTGTGGTCAGCCACCCGGGCCCTTCCGGCCCAATCCGACCCTGAGTTTAGGTAAAAAGTGTATAGGATCTGCAATAGTACGTGACTGAACTCGCTCGATCAATAATGTTACCACCAGTGTCACATAACTACGTTCAAGATTTCAATGAACCTGCACTGTATGTTAATTCCATGAGTTCCCAGTATTGTTCTGAGACATTGGCTGTCACATGAGTGTTGCAAAATCACTGTCGGTAGATAAACCACCATAACAATCTGTGGGATATTGCTTCACTTATTGCAAAAAACAAGCTGAAATTACAATATCATTATCTAAAATTATACCTGCAGTGGTTGAGAATCACGTGAATATACGGCAATTTACCAGTGATTTGCAGTCAGATCACGGTCGTGGGTAAATAAATAAATAAGTCAATATTGTGGACAATCCACAGAATCTAGCCCCAAATAAATAGAGCTTGTACTATGGGAACCAGATAGTTGATACAATACAATTTTTTTGGAAATACAATATAACACCCAGCCAGAGAACAAACATCCGTGTTCACCACACATCAGTTAATACTTCTTCGGTAGGGACCTAGCCCACGACCTAGAGCACCAGGCAGAGCTACTACCAACTGAGCTGAGAGGCTAGTCAAAAGAGGGTGTTGCTCATGATGTATGTAACTTAGAGCTTCAGATAGCCTCAAAACATTAGGAAAATAAAATTTCGAACAATTCCAAAAAGGGACACCAACATTGCAAATAGGCATTCAGCCATTCAGCCAACAGCGTCTTGAGGACCAAGTTTCGCAAATTCGGTACTATGTACCTACTAGTAATTTTCTTAGCGTAATTATAAGTATTCAAATTAAAAACAGTATTCTGCTGCTACTCTTTAGGTATACGAGCTATGTGATTCAGTTACTATCGATTAGCTGTCAAGAAAACTAGAATAAAAAATCATGCATTACATGCTCGTACATATCACTCGCCTTATTTGTATTAAATTATAAATGCAGAAAATGAGCTACTGACCTTTGCCATTTGAAGACATAGATTCTCAATGCGATCCAGTTAAAGAATTTCAACAATGGAATCAATTTGTTTACAGGTTCAAAGTTAATACTCCGAGGTTTAAACGGGGACTTCCGGTCAGGACAATTGACGGCTATATTAGGACCGTCGGGAGCCGGGAAGAGCACGCTTCTTAACATACTGGCTGGATACAAGTAAGTTAATATGCTCAATAAAACAAATATCAAATTTAAAAGGCCAAATAGACAGATACCACGCACAGCATGTCCCAAATGCTCAGCTGTCCAAGGAAGTAATTTGTAATCTATTAAGATATCCTACTGTTGTTCCAATGCCTCATAAAAATGTATGTTACTGGTCTTGATGACCTTCGGAAGGTACTTGATTTGATTGATTTAACATTTTCTGTATCTAATTAGTACATGTACCTATTAGATCCGAACAGCTCTTCGTGTTCCGCTAAAAATAAACATAAATATAGGTACACTTGTAAACAAAATATCATGAGTCTGATCTAACATAAAACAGACTTTCAGCATGAGAAAGAAATCGCTCTCAGTAATAAGAGTGCCCATTGTAAATATAGTATTTCCAAAACTGCAGAAAATGCCCTAAATTGCATCAATTATGTGTGGATGATATTGGTTACCACAAATTTTAAAGACGCTGTTACTAAAAAGCCACAATTGAATACACTTACAGTAGTAGGCACAGCACAATGGTTACCTATGACGACGAAATAGTCTCAAATGCAAAATTTTCAATCAGCAAATGCAAGTGAAGTAACTTTTTCCAGGGTGGCAGGCGCAACCGGCACGATTGCTACAAATGGGGAGCCCCGAGATCTTCGCCAATTCAGAAAGCTGTCTCGGTACATCATGCAGCAGGATCTGCTTCAGCCGTACATAACAGTGCTAGAGGCGATGAGCATGGCAGCAGATTTGAAGCTCGGTACTGAAATGGGCCATCAGAGAAAAGCTATAGTTGTAAGTATAGCCATTCATCAGCTCACTCAACAAGAATTTGACGAGTCTCTGCAAAATCCTCAAGCTTTATCTCGTGCTCGTATTTAAAATATTGATTGAGGTTCAATAAAATACATTTGACCTTCAGCCTCGCTTTCTGCGTGATAATGCAGCCAGCGTCATATGCCTTGCGCACACCTAGGTGATCTGCGGTGGCGATGGCGAAGGCAATCAGTTTCAACATACTGTGGTGCAACATCCACAAACACTGCTGCAAATTTTGAAAGAGCTATGTATATTTGACAGGAATACATTATTCGCCCTCGCAGGAAATTAGATGTGCCCAAGGCTTAAGGCAAGCTTCCGATTGGCAATGATTTCGATCGGTATTGTTACCTCTACATAGTTTGAAAACGACTGTAGATTGCATCGTATTTATGATTTGACCTTTTGCCAGTTATAATTCTTTTATATCTACCAGACAAACAAATTTTTTATTAAACATGATTAGATAAAGAAATATTATTAACTGACCTTGTGGTCGGGACAATTGAGTCATTATCCATTTTGGTGATGAGTACGAGCAGCCTCATCAAATATAGATTACTATACGTATAATTAAATCAAGTACAATGAACACCATGCACAAACCAACTCGTCTAGGTTATATTTAGCAGGCGTTTGCGAATTCCCAACAGTTTAGAGTGGATGAGATTAATGCTCGGAAATTTAGAGAAGCTGAATTGACTGAGTGTTTTAACAATTCAAAATATTCCATGACTGTTTACAACTGCTCGAACTGTACGCACAGTGAATCTTTGTCTCTTTGAAGGTAGCTCATTAGTTCCTAAGCTTTGGTTCAGACATCTGCACTGTTTGGTCGTTCCTAGTGCCCAACTTCAAAGACACAAAGATCTAGTGTGCACATTGTACCTACTATGTTTTATCGTAAAAGATTCGTTGACTATTTTTAGATAAAGTTTTTGCTTATTATAAATGCTAATAATACACTGCCTTGTATTTTTTCCATCATCGTTACTTCCTGTATATTTAAATGACAGCTACATCTCACAATGTAAAATAATGTTGTTGTAATACAATTATGGGTTAGAAGTTCAAGGATCTTCGTAGACCAGAAAAACTGGGTTCCGTAATAAAACTGAATCGCTAAAGTAATTGCTTGTCACCCATATGTAAATCTAGTATCTACTATTATTTAAATACCTCCAACCTCTTATTATTTTTGCAATATTGGGATCCTTTACTTACGGATTTTTAAGATCACTAAACTTGTACCTACGAATTTTTTTGCAAAGGAACTTGAATTAACGTCTACACTTTGCCAGTTATTTTTTTAGCACAGCAATATTTATTACTACTTGATTGGTGCGAAAAGATGAAGAAAAAAATGCTACGATATTATGATTTATTATCCTTTAGTTGGCTGAACTAGTTTTTAATCATACAATGACTAAACAAAAATTATACTAGTTTTACAATAGCAAGAACTTTAATTGAACACAAACTACTTTGACTCTTGATCCTGCCAGATAAAAATAATTAGAAACGACATTTGCTACACAATGCCAGTGCTCTCAAACGGTGAAGGAAAACATCGTGAGGAAACCGGCATGTCGCAGAACCTAAAAAGTTTGAAAATATGTGTCAAGTGCACGAAGAGGCTCTTTGAAATCCTTTCTACTACTACACTTGGTTCGAAAAAACCAGTGACATGAAAAGAAAAAGAAGAAGAACTAAGTGATTAATACCACGCAAATGTTATTCCCAGGTAGAAGAAATCATTCAGCTCCTTAGACTAGACAAGGCCCGCAACACCACAACAGAGAGATTATCTGGAGGCGAAAGGAAAAGACTATCAGTTGCATTGGAGCTCCTCAACAATCCACCTGTTGTCTTCCTTGATGAACCAACCACGTAAGAGTCACATTTTTTTTTATAAAACTAGCTGCTGGAACAAGCATGGCCTTGCCTCGAGGTCACGCACGTCAGGAACGTGCCCTACGATGCACTTTTCTGCGTCTATCAACTTGAGGCATACAGACATTCGAACTCAAGTGCCAGTAATTTACCTGCACCCACACCCTTCAATCCGAAACACAGCAATACTGCTTCACGGCAGAAATCGGTATGGTGGTAGAACTTCCCTGGACGAGCCCTTCACTCTTCTAAAACACTGCTAAAATACTGCTGCATACTGTCTTATTTCAGTTATAATTTAGTTCAAGAGTCTCCAAAGTTCAATACTGAGCTAACGTCGCTTTTCATAGTTTAACTCTTTTGTGTTTAAACAAGTGGGTCCGGTTAATGTACGGCCAGTTAATGTACATCCAGTTAAAACGAATCCACTTCTTTTCTACTGGGAAATTGTTAAGGCCCAAGTACACTGTAGCACTGTAGTGTATAACGCTTTTAATTTTATTGCAAATAAAACACCATGTTTGAATTGCAACAGTGTACACGTGGCATAACTGGCATCGTAATAACAATGGGTGTACAATATCATTATCGCCTCCCAAACAAGTAACGAGGTCTCCTTTTAATTTTCAGTGGTTTAGATGACGTGGCATCATCGACCTGCGTATCACTACTTAAACGTGTGGCCCGAGGGGGTCGCACAGTGGTTTGTTCTCTCCACACTCCTTCCGCGCGCTTGTTCGCTGAATTCGACCATGTTTACGTGGTGGCCGATGGACGATGCGCATACCAAGGCACTGCCGCTGGCGTCGTGCCATTCCTGAATGAGCTGCAGCTGCCATGTCCGAAGACTTATAACCCAGCTGATTTCAGTGAGTAGCTCAGCTGTATCATAGACTAAGGAAAACAGTTTTCCTTTGCCTATGGCTGTATATAAGTACAGTTAGTGTTCCCACACACGGGCCTCTGGCCACTACCACAAAACGCTGCCACTAGCATATTCCTGTAGTTTTCATACATTTTATATAGCGATTATTTATAGCGTGTGGCGGCTACCAGCGTCAACTGTGTGCGGTGAGTCCATTTAAAATGTATGAAAACTACAGGAAATATTTAGCAGCATTTTGTGTTTGTGGTTGGAGGCCCATGTGTTGCGACACTTACTATTACTACTATTGCTATCAGGCCGCTTTATACCATCATTGTGGAAATGCCTCCCCCAATCCCACTTACACAATCTTGGGCAACCGTTTTTAATTAGTAGTTCTACCATCGCCTGCGTGGTCTACCACGATGCCGCCTCACTGTCTCAAGACTCCACAGATTAATAATGACATACTTTTTCAAACATAAGTTCGGCAAGTTTATCATGCGCACTTGATGTGCGGGCAGGCTTTCCCGCAAGTAGGCCGCTGGTGGGCCTTTTTTGCGTGACCCTTGACACGTGTTGCTCGAACTTTTTTAGGTTCTACAACACGCCGGTTTCCTCACGATGTTTTCCTTCACCGTTTTGAGAGTACTGGCATAGTGCACATAAATTTTTCGACAAAAAACTCATTGGTACACGAGTGGATTTGAACCCACGACCTTCGGATCGGAAGGCGGGGCCACTACCACTAGACCACCAGTGCTCTCTTTTTCAAACATATCATTTGAAGAGATTAAAAACTTTAACTACTGTAATTTGAAATTTCAGTCATCGAAGTCTCTAGTGGCGAGTATGGAGTACACGCGGATAGAATGGTAGCAGCTGTAGAAAACGGAAGGAACCAGCGATGGAGAGATTTCGATGTAGAAAGCCCCTTTGAAGAGATGGAGATTGAGCAGCTTAACGCGGGTGGAGTAGAGAAGCACAACTACAAGCATGGTAGTACGGCAAACCAACAGTTCGTTGTATTACTGAAGAGAATGTTGCTGCAAACGGCTAGGAATAAGGTCAGTTTCATCATTTTTTTTATACAATTAGCTGATGGAACAATCATATGGGGGGCCATATCAGGTGGGCCTGATGTTAAGTGGTAACCATCGCCTATAACAAAACATTGCCTCGTAAGTCACGCACATCAGGAACGTGCCCTACGACGTACTTCCCTCTGCGTCCATCAACTTGAGTCATACAGATGTTCAGCCTCACGCGCCAGTAATTTCAGCGGCACCCACACCCTTCAAACCGAAACACAGCAATGCTGCTTTTCGGCAGAAATAAGCATGGTGGACAAATAACAAACAAAAAGTGACTAAAGTGTGACTAAGTATAACAAATATGAGTGGAAACAATCACTGACCTAGCGTGACCCGCGAATGACATGACACACAAAACGAAACATTCCGTAATAATAATACGAAATCGTAATAGTTACCAATAAGATAGGTTTCAAAGTGATCCTTGTGACTGAATAAATAGATTTTGAAATTTGAATTTTATTCATAAAATGATGTCTATTTAATTTTATAATGGCGCAGCGCATTAGCATTGCTAATCAGCGTGGCAATGTCACCAACGTCTTGAGGAGACGCTTCCGTCTGGCACTGATTTGAATCTGTTGAGCTATCTCTAGATCGTTTGTAGCAGATAGCGCCACTGTTTCTTGTATATTTTGTGTTTGTTTGTCCGACCTTATTATTAATGTTTATAAATATTTATCTATATTAGTCTTTTTGTTTTTTGTTTCTTTACAGTATTACCTATGGCTCCGAGTCAGCCTCCACCTGTTCCTAGGTTTCATCATTGCGATGCTTTTTCACAAAATGGGCTACGACGCGTCTAAGACCATCTTCAACTTCGGTTTTTGTTATGCATGCGTCATTGTCATGCTTTATATTCCTATGATGCCGGTTCTCTTAGCTTGTAAGTATTTTTGTCAATAATTGCATAATAAATAAATATTGTGGCAAATCCACACAACACTATCCAGCCCCAAATTAAGCAGAGCTTATACTATGGGAACCAGATTGCTGATACTTTTATACAAAATAAAATAAAATATATATACTTACTATGTATTATAATCAGCTATTTGGTTCCCATAGTAAAAGCTCTGCTTTATTGTTTTGTTGCTTTGTTTACTGCTTTATTGTTTGGGGCTAGATAGTGTTGTGTTGATTGTCCACAATATTTATTTTAAAGGTCTGTGGTTCACATAAATTTGAACCTTTACATTTTAAATTTGTATCGAATTATATATTAAAACATTAGTTATAAAACATTTATTTATAACATATTTTTATTTTTATATATTCTCTTTTATATTATTTCTTAGTTAGGATACCTCTCTGTTAAATACCTCGCTCATTATATGTATAGGTGACCTATAATTATGTCACTCAAGTCACGCAGGTGGTCTCGAGGTAAAGCGCATTTTAAATATCAAACCAATTTGATAGAAATTAAACAACGCTAAAGGTATGTTCACAGATCATTAGGCTAATGGAACTTTAATTGCCAAAAAAAATGTGGGTCATCTAGTTTATTATTATGCTCATCAATAAAAAATATGCTAGAAATAGGTTACAGCATAGGTTCCTCAACCTTTTTTTCTCATAGACCAATTTCAACATTTTGCTGGTTCTGGTGGCTGCAGGGCATGGGGCAGCTACGTTTTTACTATATTTATATTCTAGTCGACAAAAAATATGGAGATTAGATCTAACTGTGGACATTTGCTTTGCGACTGAGCTTCTACGACGAATTTACAGTTTTCGAAAAAAGTTTTTGCAAGTAACAGTCGCTAAAATATTATCTGCCTACATTGATAGATGAAGTCAAGCCAACATTTAAGTTCATAGCTTTCGCAACCAGATAAATTATTGTGGACCACTTACGAATTGTGAACCCCCATTTTTTTCACGAGATCGTAGACCCCCGTTGAGTCTCCCGTTGACCCCTGGGGGTCCACGTTGGGAGTCAAGGGGTTACAGTAAACGAATATAGTTTATTTTTAACCGATTTCAAATAAAAAAGGAGGAAGTTCTCAATTCCGTTGTTTGTTCTCGCTTAAATTCGTCATTTATGAATTGATTTAAAAAATATATATTTAAAAGGTAATATTTTCAGATTGGTCCCAGAAAAAAATCATCAAAATCGGTTTAATAGTTTAATAAATAATAGACAATCCACACAACACTTTCTAGCCCCATTAAGCAAAGCTTGTGTTATGGGAACCAGATAGCTGATTATATTTCACTTTTTTTTTGTAAATACAATAAAACACCCAGACAGAGAAAACATCTGCATTCACCACACAACTATTTGTTCTCGGTGAGGATCGAACCCACGACCTGCGGCTCAGAAGGCAGAGCTACTACCAACTGAGCTGAGAGGCCAGTCAGTTTGGCCATGAATTCGGCTTATCAAGTTTTTTAAACTTCTAATTATTTTAGTTCCAGATGAGGTTCAACTTGTAAAACGCGAGTACTTCAACCGTTGGTATGGTTTGAAGCCGTACTACGCAGCTTTGGTCGTGTCCCGCACTCCCGCGACTATATTCTTCAGTCTCATTTACCTGGCTATCACGTACCCGCTGACGTCACAGCCGATGGAGGGACCACGGATCGCTATGTTCGCCGCCATCTGTGTCCTGGTCGCGCTCATCTCCGAATCAATGGGAACTGTTATCTCATCGATGCTCAGTGTTGTTGTAAGTATTTCTTTTATACAACTGGCTGGAGAGCTCTAGTTCTAGTGGTAGCGGCCCCAACATCCGATCTGAAGGTCGAGGCTTCAAACTTTTGTTATTTTTTCGTAATAGTTATCTGGACAAGATAGAGCACGCTTGAGATTATATAATGATACCTACTACAATACTATACCTACTGTATAATTAACATCGTATCATTATCGCCTTGGCACTTCTATGCCCCATATTTGGTACAAACAGAGGTCATTACCACTGACGTCACTACCGAAACATTGGGCCTACGGCTATTAATTAATGAAATATAAAAAAATACATCAGTACCCGAAGTCGGAGTTTTGCTACAACATATCGTCTACCAAATGTTATTTTGGTAGACGAATGGAAAATTGATGAGACAAAAATTCGTTTCGATCGTTTCGACGTAATGTATTTTTGCCGTCTCATCTCTTCTCCATACAAAAGACAGAGACACGTAGTCTAAACGAGAGTTGTTTTCTCGTCATTTTTCCATGCAAAAGAGAGAGAGACACGTAGGCGAATCGAAAACAACAATTGGTAACGAAATGTGGTAGCAAAACTCGGACTTCGGGTACTACTGATCACTGAATATGTCCTTGGTTGGTGATGACGTAGACAGTACAAACCAGTCTTGGTTATTCTAAACTTGTCTTGAAGGTTATTCAATTAAGTTAATTAGGTTAGGTAACTTAAGTTAATCTAAGATTTATTATATAGAACAAATAAATGCATCAGTTAGTATTGTACCTCTATAGATTACAGTCATCGTGACACATCGTGCAGGTGTGACGAAGTGTTTTAGTGAAGCGTGACCATTTTTTTAAATAGTTAATGATTTAGTGGTATTACTTAGTTTTGCTAATTTTATTTAGGTGGCGTGTAATATTCATTCAAAATGTCAACTAAAAAAATATCTTTAGCAAAATATAATACTTTTGGTATTTCTGTCAACGCAGAACAACTGGTTATAGCTGAGAGCATTCAACAAGTGATCAACAGCTGGCAAGAAACACAACAAACACAGAAACCATTTCTGATGCTTGGCGAAGGCAGCAACGTTCTCTTTTTAGATGATTTTTCCGGGACTGTAGTACTCAACAGAATTAAAGGCATCGAAACCACAGAAGATGAAGAGTTTTGGCACCTTCACGTTGGTTCTGGCGAGAACTGGCATGATCTGGTTTGCCATACTCTGGACCTCGGGATTGCAGGATTGGAAAATCTGGCACTGATACCGGGGCTTGTCGGCACTGCGCCTATTCAAAACATAGGAGCCTACGGCGTTGAACTGAAAAACTTCTGCAGCTATGTCGATTTGTTAGATTTGGATACTGGCACCGTTGACCGTGTTCCAGCATCAAAATGCCAGTTTGCATATCGCGAGAGTATTTTTAAGCATCAATTCCGCTTGGGATACGCTATAGTCAGTGTAGGTTTGAAACTAACCAAGAAATGGAGCCCAACACTAGACTATGGTGATCTAATTAAAATTAATGCAAAAACCACATCTCCACGTCAAATATTCACATCTGTATGTGCTATGCGGCGTAGTAAACTACCAGATCCACAAAAATTGGGCAACGCTGGCAGTTTCTTCAAGAATCCAATAGTTAGCGTTGAAGAAGGTGCTGAACTATTAGCTAAGTATCCAAAAATGCCACAATACCCGCAAAGAGACGGCAACGTGAAACTAGCTGCTGGATGGTTGATTGATCACTGTGGACTGAAAGGGTACCGGATTGGTGGTGCAGCGGTACATCATCTCCAAGCTCTAGTTCTGGTGAATGTAGAAAATGCAACCAGCCAGGACATCATTGCATTGGCGCGATACGTGCGTGACAAAGTCGCTAAGCAGTTCGGAGTGGGACTGATACCTGAAGTGCGCTTTATTGGTCCAACAGGCGAGAGAGATGCCATGGAGATAATTTTATGAAACTCTCTTGTTTTAAGTAAAAAAATATATTTGCTAACAACTGATGGAGGTTTATATTTAGGTAAGACTACACATGAGCCAGAATCCATGATGAACTACAGCTTCCTATAAGTTATTTCGTAAACTCCATATATTAAGTATGAAAGTGTGAAACGCAGGTTGTAGAGAAAGTGAATGCAAAGCAAGAGAGGTCACGTTGATTTTCTCTTTTCAGAATTCAGTATTTCTCGGACCAGCCCTCAGCGTTCCTCTCATGTTACTAGCAGTGCACGGCATTGGAAGTGGAGACGACCCACTTCCCATCGTGTGGCGACTAGCTCGGGCCTGTTCCTTCCTGAGATACGGCATCGAAGGTCTGGTTGCGGCCATATACAGCGCACCCAGAGAAGACCTCATCTGCCCTGAAGACGTTGACTACTGCGAGTATAAGAATGTCGCGTAAGTTACTGGTTCTTTTCTTAGTTCGGTTCTTTTCTAAAGATGTAAGAGTAAAATTAATTTAACTCATTTCTATCAGCTCGTATAGGTATTAGCTCATCGGTGTAATTTTGTCCAGCCACTGAGATCTTACTTCACATTTCAACTGCAAAAATGATGATCCCAAAACGTAGGTAACTACTTAGGTATATCAATTAATAGTATATTTCATTACAAGTGCGGAAAGGCTGTCATTGCAAAGAGTTCCGACAAATGTCTACCCGAGCCGAAGGCGAGGGTTGACAGTCGGAACAAGTTGCAATGACGGTTCCGCACGTGTACTGAACGACTATTTTTAATACAGTTGCGAAAAAATGAAGCAATTTAATAAAATAATAAAAAAACTATTTGCTTTTTTCTCTTCTCTCCACGCAATAAGTTCGTCGTATGTATGCATGTAGCGACTTTTTGACTTTTCCGGTAAAATGTTCTCCGAAGCATTTTGTGCAATTATACTGAGTTCCGGTACTCATTTTGTGCAACAAACAAATAAACTCGCAAAGTAAATTTCTGAAAAATGGCGCCAACCGTAGAATATAAGCAGATATTTTTTTTTCTTCACCCATTCTGGAAGGCAAAGGGAACTATACCCATACAGCCAAGTCTTCAGTAGATTTTTTTTATTGATATGAATTGAAAATGAAATTTAATGAGATGAAATGAAATGAAACCTAACATAACTCATTCAATCAAATCATTAAATCTGTTAATGAAACAAATTAGTAGCTTCTTTTTAGAAATATACGTATTTGCATGAATCATAAAAACTGCGATGAATTTTTTTAGTAAAAACTTCGATGAATTTTTTTAGTAAAAACTTCATGGTTGGTTTTTCTTTTTAGACATTATTTTGACAGTTGGGAAAGAAAAAGCACTAGTGCGGGAAAGGTAAAAAAATGCACGCGTGTGTAATAGCCCACATCCCGAACGCTATACGTCCCTGCAATACGCCACTTTTTGAGCAACTGTATTAAAAAGATTATATTTTGTACCCCATCCTACAAACTATTCGGTAACTGATGCAACTTTTATTTTCCCAGATATTTCGTGAAAATCATGGGCATGTCTGGGGTGTCGTTCTGGGCTGACTTTGGCGTCCTCGTTGGCATGCTGGTCGCCATGAATCTAACTGGGTACTACCTCCTCCGTCAACGGTTGTCGCCCAACTACGCGTTCCGAGCCATCAAGGTCATCGGGAACTTCGTCAAGACCAAAATTAGTTCATTGAGTTGATCTTTTAATTATGAGGAACTTTGCAGATGATTTGTATCTAGTAGGTTGGCATTGAAATTGATGTGGGAGTTGAAAAGGATAAGACTGTAAAGAAAATGTTGGAGCAGGAGGTAATCTCATGAAATTTATTTAGGTATTATATAGGTACTTACTACAGCTACCTAGGGTAGTGTTAGTTTGATATTAGTAGTGTTGTGGATAGTGAAGATACTATAATGTTTTTGACACTACTAGTGTTATGGCCGACGAGGGAATTAATTGAGCAGAATAATTTAAAATTTTCCAAAAACTATGTGATATAGGGTGCTTTTTAGTGAGCTGAAATTTGGTGTTAGACCCCAAAGCGTATAGATATAAACAACGCACCGAATGTCTTTGTAAAGTTAGGTGCTTAGTTCTTCTTCGCTTGGTGTTTTTTTTTGCATGTGATATAATTATGAACTTTCTAGGTGGGTTCTATTGGTTTGGTGAAAGTTAAGAATTCATTATTTATTTGTAAATTCTCATTTTTTAAGTCATCAAAAAACTATTTACTTTAAATCATAGCTTGAAAAATGATTTGTGTTCACTAGATTTTGCGACTAAAACATTATTGGCTGCATACAAAAAAATGTAATAAAAAAATTGCTAAAATATGAATAAAAAGAAACATAATATTGTCTTTAATATTTAATATTTAATATTTGGCAGGTTTAAAAGAAACATATTTTTTAGTTTTCTGTAGTAGCGTCTCTTTACACCATTAAATTAAATTGTTAATTTTATATAATGGCACGTGGTCCAAGTAAGTTTTATTGAAAAGAACTTTAGGTTAAGTTAGGTCCAGTGTGATGTTGTTAGATAAGTTTTTATTTTTATACTTGGAACATACAAATTATCTAAGATTAAGTAGGTACAACTAGTGGTTTATTTTTAGTTTTGTGTACCATGTTCAAAGGGGTTTGTAAAATGCGCAAACTGATACTTATATACATATTTTATTTTTCTAGGCAGCTGTCGAGCATTTCAGTTTAACAAGCAATACATGTTTTATAGTACACATTATGCTTGTTATTATTATTTGAGTACTAAAAGGGATAAATCAGATCACTTCGATTGGTCCTAAGTTACTGCATTTTTAAGCAAGTAGGTACGCTACATTAAAAAAAAAATTGCCTGTGTGCATAGTTCTAGCAGTTTCCATTCCATTCATCATGAATAAAAAAAATTGCAGATCATCACTCAAACTAAGTAACGTGCACAAAATATTTGCAATGTGTACCAAAATACGTAATATTATACTAATAGCACGCAAAGTTGTACCTTGGTGGTACGAATTTGTGCAAAGTCTTTTTGCGTATTTTACAGAAAAACCCTGAATTGTATTAACTACCTAGTTTGTAGGAGACTGATTTATAAACGTAAAGGAAGAATTAATAATACTTTATGAAACAATTAGGAAGGTATGAATTATTTCATCACAACAATAAATATAATGGTAAATTTTGGTAGTACAAGTGTACAGTGTTCTTTTGTAATTTATGTATATCCTATAGCTTCTAAGGTTTTGGGATCTGCAAATCATTTTTGCAAATAAACAAATTTATCCATTATACGCATTTTATTTTTCACCAAAAAATCTTCAACTAAAATAAAATCACGCATTTGCTTAAAAAAACAAAATAACTTTTCCTTTTATAGTAAAATCATAATAAAACTTGTTTTAATTAACCATGAATAGGACAGTCAATGAGTGTCCAAAGGATTTTTTGAATTTTATTACCTAAAGTCCTGTGCTCCTACGTGCTACTAACTTAACTGTGCAATATAATTTGCTGTAGGTAAGTATTTCAGTAGGAAACTACAAAACGTTATTAATAGGTATTATCATAAGTAAGTACATCGCTAAAGTAACTATTACTAAATTACAGTTAGTTGTATAAAGAGCTGCTTAAGAAATAGGTACTTATTTAAAAATCAACGAAATACCTACTATAGTCACCGCGTTACCAACTGAGTCGTAAGACTATAAACCATTTCACTGTCCTGTCATCTCGCTCGCACTTGTGGGTCTTATAGAGCCGCATAGTAATTGTGCGTAAGATGTTTTTTTAACAGGCGCATTTTGTTAAGAATAAATTCAGATATAAACATAGTAGATAGTATAGTGGCCCTGAAAAGAGCCAATTGACGACTCAGTTGGTAACGCGGTGACTAATGAATATAATTCTTCTGGGAATGTTAGAATGAGCATTTTTTGAAAACATACATTTTTATTAATAATAATAAGCCTTATTATAGAGTAACCTTTAGTTCTAAAATATAGTAAAACCGGTACGGTCGCGGTACTGTGAAAAAATACCCTCTAGATGCTAAATCATATTGGTTACCGAAAGCTCAAATTACCACTAACTTTCTTGACTTGGAAGTTACAGTAAATATTTTTTTTAATACAGTTGCTCAAAAAGTGGCGTATTGCAGGGACGTATAGCGTTCGCGATGTGGGCTATTACACACGCGTGCTCTTTTTTTACCATTCCCGCACTAGTGCTTTTTCTTTCCCAACTGTCAAAATAATGTCTAAAAAGAAAAACCAACCATGAAGTTTTTACTAAAAAAATTCATAGAAGTTTTTATGATTCATGCAAATACGTATTATTTCTAAAAAGAAGCTACTAATTTGTTTCATTAACAGATTTAATGATTTGATTGAATGAGTTATGTTAGGTTTCATTTCATTTCATCTAATTAAATTTCATTTTCAATTCATATCAATAAAAAAAATCTACTGAAGACTTGGCTGTATGGGTATAGTTCTCTTTGCCTTCCAGAATAAGTGAAGAAAAAAAAAATGTCTCTGCTTATATTTTACGGTTGGCGCTTGGCGCCATTTTTCAGAAATTTTCTTTGCGAGTTTATTTGTTTGTTGCACAAAATGAGTAATTTCGACCCTAGTTTTTTTGAATTAACACCACCGGAACTCAGTATAATTGCACAAAATGCTTCGGAGAACATTTTACCGGAAAAGTCAAAAAGTCGCTACATGCATACATACGACGAACTTATTGCGTGGAGAGAAGAGAAAAAAGCAAATGGTATTTTTATTATTTTATTAAATTGCTTAATTTTTTCGCAACTGTATTAAAAATAGTCGTTCAGTACACGTGCGGAACCGTCATTGCAACTTGTTCCGACTGTCAACCCTCGCCTTCGGCTCGGGTAGACATTTGTCGGAACTCTTTCCAATGACAGCCTTCCCGCACTAGTAATGAAATATACTATTATAGCCACTCAAGGTGTTAGGAAATATGAATACGAGGGTAAAAAACGATCTATCAATTCAATAGTTTATTCTATGTATAGAGATCGTTGACACTTAGAAATTGTAGATCGTGTAAAATAAATTTATTTATAAAAACAACACATTTGGTCAGTATCTTTTTGTGGTTCTCTGTCCTAACATCACGTTTTGTGACAAGAATTGCTTTTTTGATTTCGTAATCTTAGGTTTGTACTAATATTACTTATTTCCTTTAAAACATCATTGCACCTGACCTAATTATATACAAAATGGTTCACCTATGACATTATTTACATCGATGAGAGTGGTACCGTCTCTTGGAAAGACTTTGCTAGTACACTTATACCCATTTTTGAAGGTGCATAGGTTTTTAAGAGTAACTTATAAGTATTAACTAATTCACTTTTTTCCCTATTTGTTATGAACTCGGCAGTGTTTTTAATATTAAATCATGTCATAGGAGATATAATTATTACATTGATGTAATTTTTACTAGATGTTGTAAGGTTATGATTTATTATAAACTTAATAGGTAGGTACTATGTCGACTCAATCAGTATCACTAATACAATCGATTTTAAACCTTTTTGAGACTCAAATAAGTAATAACATAATTAGTGATGAGTAAGTGAGAAACATTCAGTATCTTTATCAGTACTCGATACCGTTTATGTAGAAATAAAAAGTTTTATTATGTACGATACGAATATCTATAAAGTATTAAAGAAAATAAAATCACAAACATAAAGTTGTGTGTGACATAATGTAACAAATGTAAATAAAACAATATTAAAATAAAGAATATCAAACAAAAATCAATTAACTAATAGCTAAATAAACTATGATTTATTTAACAAATACGATGATTACAGAAGTAAATTGATACACATTTATTAACCTAAGAGTCAAAATATACAGACCTATAAATTAATTAAAACTTGTACTATAATAGGCCAACGTTCGCAAAATAAAAATATCTGTAATACTATTTAAATCTACGCTTACGATTCAAAATCTATAAAAAACAGATTTATTTTAGGAGTTTCGTAGTCCTTACATGTTTTATAATACTTCCATTACAATAAAAGTATCCATCTCATCATCATTTTTTAGGAAAAGTAAAAAAGCATTAGTATCTAAAATACTAATATAGAGATGAACTTGAAAAACGCATCCAAGTTATCATTAAAATATAAACTTTTAAACGCACTTTGAGAGAAAACAAATTTAATGCGATAGTAGAGATTCTAGTATTATATCAGCTATCTGGTTCCCATATTACAAGCTCTGCTTAGTTTGGGGCTGGGTAGTGTTGTGTGAATTGTATATTTATATTTATTTATATTTATTTATTTATATTTATTCTAGAATTTTAGTAGTCCTTATGTAACTTAACAAGATCTTCGTTTTTGCGATCTATATAGTACCAAATAACGGTTGTCTGAATAAATAAAAAACATCCACAGCAAATATTTCATTAAAAAAAAAGAATTAACAAACTGGAAGTTTTAATTTTTTTTGTAACAGCAATAGTTGTCGCCTTGCTTTATGAAACAAAAGATAAGTGTTCTATTGTGTATATTATTTTAAAATACAATTAACGTTAATATTCATATTTTTTTGATTGTCCGTTCTTATTCCTACACTGCATAGACACAGATTTACCTAAATAGAAAATATCCTTTAATTCATTGAAACCTTCTTCACTCACATTCCACTAGCCCGGCACATTGCTCCTATAATTTATTTATTTCTACATTGGTAACTATATTAATATTTACGTTTCTTATTCTATACATAATAGTGATTTAAGTTTGTGATAGATAGGTATACCTACTAGTACTCAATTATATACACTATTATATACTAATTGAAGTTGAGTTTAACCTTTCATTATAGTGAGTACATAGAATAGAGATGATTTGTAGTTTTTTTAATAATAAGAACCTAGGAGAAAATACAATTTTCCAGAAAACTAAATCAAAAAGAAATAAACGCTTTGGCACCTTTTAGGTATACCTACTGCGGGCAAAAACGTTTATTTTGTTATAAAAATGATTGTTTTAATTTAAGAGTGTCTTACAATACCGATTAATTATTTTTTAAGCGCTAATAGTCATACTTTATAAAAACCGTAAATGTTTTTTGTGACGTTAGTTTGTTGTTCTTTTTTTTAATTGGCAATTATAACTTTAAAAAAATCTAAACGATGATTATTTTGGATAATACATAGTAAATGTTTTGTTAATTGTGACGTAAGTTCGGTGTTGTTTTTTTTATTGGCAATTATAACTTAAATAAAAATGTAAATGATGGTTATTTTGGATAATAGTAAATGTTTTTGTAAATTGTGGCGTTAGTTTGGTGTTCTTTTTTTTATTGGCAATTATAACTGAAATAAAAATCAAAATGACTATTATTTTGGATAATTCATAGTAAATGTTTTTGTGATTGTGACGTAAGTTCGGTGTTATTTTTTTTATTGGCAATTATAACTTAAATAAAAATGTAAATGATGGTTATTTTGGATAATAGTAAATGTTTTTGTAAATTGTGGCGTTAGTTTGGTGTTCTTTTTTTTATTCGCAAAACTTAAAAATCAAATTGATAATTATTTTGGATAATTCTACTTACGTGACCCTACATTAGTAGATTTTCTACTACTTGTCATACATCACTATGACAAATTGCCCTTTTTACAATACAGAACTCTATCACAGAGAATAGGCACATTTAGAAGATAAATTGCTGACTAGGTTTGTTCTCGTCGCACTGTTGTAGGTAAAGGGCGGCTCGATCTGAGTCTAGGCACGCGTTTAGTTTGGCGTGCCTGATCAAATTAGTACCCTTCCTTTTCCATATCTGGCTGTCGTCAGTTGAGTCGCATGCTGCAATCACTACAGTGACGCGATCTTCAGCCGACAACGACAAGCATAGGCTGTGGTGCCGAATCATTCTGTTCTCAAAAAGCCAGTCTTGGTTGCCTCCTGTGTTGTGGCAAGGGAACATTCCTGAAAGCAAGGACATTGGGTAAGATACTCGTAGATTTCGACTAAGCTGTCAGGATGTATAGGTGCTGGGCAAGCCTATTGCATCTAAAATCCTGTTCAAAACACTATAGCGTCCTGTAAGTAGAGGCATGAGTAAACAACAGTTGCTCTGACACTATCTAAATTATCTACAATAGATGCAAAGGTATGTTTACTTTACTTACTCCTAGATTCGTGACTACCAACTATGCAAAATGTGTGATAAATAAATAATGCGGAAAATCCACACAAGCCTCAAACTAAGCAGAGCTTGTACTATGGGAAACAGATAGCTGATATAATATCTTACAACAGAATATACATTATTTACAAAAACTATTACTAAACAACATGAAATACCTAATTAAAAAGAAAAAATAAAAATTACATTTTATAAGATACTAGAAAATTTTATAATGAACTCTGTTTTCCACCTGTAGGTATTACAGGTAGAAAACAGAGTTCAGATCACCGACCGCAGGCAATGTGCCCAAAAGGCTGGCAACGTTACACATAATATAATATCTTATAATATCTTATATATTATCTTATGTACATTTTTTTTGTAAATACATAGTTGATCGAGTGAGCGAAGCGAACGAAGATAAATAAATATTGTGGACAATTCACACAACACTACCCAGCCCCAAACTAAGCAGAGCTTGTAATATGGGAACCGGATAGCTGATATAATACTTGAATACATTTTTTTTTGTAAATACATACTTAGAATACAATATAACACCCAGACAGAGAACAAACATTTATGTTCACCACACAAATATTTGTTCTCGGTGGGGATCGAACCCACGACCTACGGCGCAGAAGGCGATTTGGCATTTTATGTGCGTATGTAAGTATGTATTTGTGTATGTTTGTCCAACCGATATGTTTGTTCGAACTGTTGATCCGATCTGCATGAAATTTGATAAGTCGATAGCTTGTACTTGAGAAATTTACTGGTAAGTATATGAGTAAAATCGGATGAGGGGTTATTACAATATGGGGTTTTTCAGGGGTGCAAAAATACAAAGTGTCACAAAAAAAACAAGTTACATGTCATATGAAAGAACTTTGTTTGGGCATTCCAAAAGAGTTTTTTATTTTTTTCTGGGATGCTTAGTTTTTGATGAACAAAAAAAACTTTAAATTAAGATAACCAACGATCCGAGAGCTCTCATCTCTAACAATTTCTTTGGCATCAAGGTTTTTCTACTGGTTGGTCAATTGTATGCTTTTTCTTAATTTTTTCCTATTCTAAAGATTTAAGTCCGGCGTAGCATAGTCACCTAGTGTTCCGTCCACCAGGTGGCCCATGGTGTCCATGCAGTGCGTCCCCTGGCGGATGGCGTGCACGGCGCCGTGGAGGGCCGGCACCGTCAGCTCGGGGTACACGCGCTCCAGGTACCAGCGGAACGGCTTGCAGTGGAGATTCTCGCGGAGACTCGTGCGCTCTGATATGCTGGAAGTGTTTAATGATCAATCAAAATTAAACAAACTCATAGAACACGCACAGAAAAATGACACTACCTGAAAACAATATTATAAATGACGAAATTATGCGAAAGCAAACATCTGAAAAACAACAGTTAAAACAAAATAGCTAAACCGATTCTGATTAAATTTCTATGGGACCAATCTGAAAGTATACATACCTTTCATATAAAAATAAGAATTTTCCATCAATGACAAAGTTATACTATAACAAATATAATTATAAAAAAAATCTTAACTTAAAAACTATTATTTTTAACTTAAAAAAAAGAACAATGCTATAGAAATGTAAGGCTTACGATTGTGCTTGAAACGTGCCTCACAATCGCTAGATCCGTGAGGAAGTACTAAGTTCAATTAATGAAAGTCGATACAGTACTACAATCGATAAAATGTTCACTTATTGCACAGTAGGAGGTAGATTATACCGAGCGTAGTAGCATTGTCGTGACCGGTCCATTATGTTGGCAATTCGTTATCTTTTGCCTGCGACGTCAGTTTTAAGACCCGCGTTAGTTTTTTGTTTTCAAGTAATAAATCAATTTTAGGCGAGTATTTATTACTTGTCCAAATATTGCTTTATTTTGAACGCTAAGAAGCTGTTTAACTATAAACTCTCCTGTGTCTTTCCCTCACTCCAAATCTACTTTCAAATAAACCTCTCTCATAAGTACTAGTGTATCAACTTACTCTCCAAAGTTGACCTGCTTGGCCAGTGGTTGCGATTTATAGTAAAGTTCCTTGTAGTCGTCCATCCAGACCTCAGCTGCTCGCCTGGTGTTCCTCGCGAACACGGCTCCGGAACCTCCAGGGAAAGTGTAGGGATGCCGCTTGCGGAACACGTGGCCGACTCGGGAGCACGGGACGATTTCTAAGGAACCACCGCATTGCCATACTCTGAAAGGTATGTAAATTATTGGAATAAGTACTTAACCACTTTGTAACGGGCCAGATGGAGGGCAAAAGACCCAGAGGACGAAGCCCAAAGAGATGTTCGGACCAGATGTCAGGCAACCTGGATATACCCGTTAACGTCGCACTCCACCAAGCCAAAGAAAGGGGCAAGTGGAAGGAAACCGTACGAAAGGTTGCACAAAGTCACGATCCTCAGCAGTGAGGGACCGACGGAGGAGGAGGAACCACTTATTGACGAAGGACGTGAGTTTCCTATAGAAATGAAAAGAGATGGCAGAAATATCAAATGGCAAGAAATATTTGTAAGGACATATATTTTTTTGCTTGTCGTAATATCCAAAAGAAATGACATACCTACAATGATGAATATTGACAAATACGAATTGGTTCAAAATTTATTGTAACTCGTTCAACACGAGATTACCTTGACCGAAAGACAAGGTGGTCGGCATACTCGACATAGCTTCGAAGATTAGCAAGCTGAAATGGCAGTCGGTCATGTTTGTCGTGAAGCTGATAAATGTTAGAGCAAACAAATATTCAGTGAAGACCGCGTATAGGAAAGCATATTATTTAGGGACAGCCTAACGTTTGGTTATGACCTGAAAATTGCAGTTCACTAACACTGGATAAGAAAAGCAATGGCTGGACTCAATGCGCTAGACCTATAACCCAGTGAAGTAGTAGTAGAATAGAAAGGGTAATTATGTTTGTTCCATCAGTCATCATCATCCGCAGCCCGACTTATCTCACTGCTGGGCGTAGGCCTCTTTTTGCTCTTGCCATTCACCACGATCTTGGTCTACCCTCGTCCATCTGCAGCCCACGACGCTGACAATGTCGTCAACCCATCGTGCTAATGGACGTCCAATGCCTCTCTTCCCAGTCCTTGGCCACCACTCCGTAAATTTTTTGCACCATTTATCGTCACCAGGTCAAAAAACCTTAAATAGTTATGGTAAGAGATTACTCACCTAAACGATATTTCTAAGTTTTCTCCGCCCCACACGTCCATCTTCATGTCGTACTTCCCCAGCTTGTTGAAGTATTGTCTGTCCATACTGAAGAGTCCGCCGGCTATCATCGGTGTGCGGATCACTTGAGTGGGATCGGTGAGGCGAGCACTTCTCTCGGCAGCAGAGAGATACTCCCACTGAAAATTGACAATTTAAGCTGATGACTGTATTTTTAGTGAATCTATGGTTATGCAAAATGGAACCTTAGCGTAAGATCAGAAAGATGTAAATGCAAGTGCCTATGTACACCTAACGCTTAATATTTAGCAGAATCTGGAGGCACCTATATTCACAAACAGTGTTTTACAATATTTACCGGTTTAAGATTTGTGATATTTGCTTGTAGTTCAGAATTAACACCTAAAATATAATTTTTAGATTAAAGATTACAAATGCTATCAATCATTTCTGGCTTGTAAAATCTTACAAAGGTCTCAAAACATAACGACTTGGTCTTGATATTATTAGTCTGACATTTCTTAATTTTTATATCTTGATTTATATTTTTGATGGCATATATTTAATTTTAGATTCATCAATTTATTCATGAGCATATTTTTAGAACTGTAGGCTAAGCTAGCGCTTTTTAATTTGACCTTTTATTTTGTAGTGTTATTAAATCAAGACAGGTCTCGTTCTCGGTATGGCACCCTTATAAATAAGAAAATTAAATGGCATGAGGTTTACAGATGAAATATCTGAATTAAAATAAATCTGAATTCTTGGAAAGTTACATGAATTCAGAAATTACCAGCATGTTAGACAGGCTGCTTTATTTAAGGCAGTCACCAGTTTACCTTGAACACTAGGTTCCAGTCAAACCCGCCTCGCAGGTCGGCTGATGCCCCAATGTACTGGAAAGTGTCCATGCTGATGACGTCAATGACAGGACACACCACTCTGGTTGGATCCTGAAAAATAAACAGTAGAGTGAGGAAAAAGCAGTACAACCAAGCTGTAAGTTGGTCGTGTGGAATTGGCACCTACACTCAACTTTCTTTAAAACATTTCAAAGTGATCCTTACGATGAACAAATGAATGAACAAATGAACAAGTAAATGACTTTTTATTTTGATTTTGACCATTGATACGACGAGAAAAGGGACTTCACTGGAATAAATAGATACTATTGGTATGGGTATGATTAACGCTTTACTGGATGGAATAAGACACCTCTCGAGAGCTGAGAAATATGATTGTAGGGCTAACTATAATAACTACCAATAAAATTGCATTTGGATCGACGTCGAAGCATTATATAGAAATAAATTGGAATTAGCACAGAACTTATGATTTTGTAGTCTATCAGAGTTTTTTATATTTTCACTTCAAGTTTACTAATAAGTAAAATGATTAAAAAGAGAAACATAGGTTCAAATTTGTAGAAGCATAACCGATATTAAAAGCTATGGAGTGGTCTTTAAATCTGTAGAGTACTCAACTTTCGCTACATTTTCATGAGCTCTTGAGATTTTTCTAGAGCCTTTTTAAAGCTGTTTACTTCTTGTCAGAGTGTTACACATTTTATTCCCATATCTGCGACATTATATTTTTATCGTCACGCTTTTTAGCGATAAACAAAAAATGCCTACTTTTTTGTTTGCCAACGAAACATAGGATGCCCAATGTACCCATCTGTCATTCTAATTTCACGAACAATTTAACCAGATAACATAAATGGGCCCACAAGCAACACTATATTGTTAAGTGCTAGTACACAATATTGTATAGGCCATGACCGATATTGAAATCGCTATGAAATTGGTTTTATATAAATAAATTGTTAATATGTTAAAGGTCAAACTTGTTAGTCTAGTTAGACAGAACTATCTTAGGGAAGAGCAATAATCAGATGTGAATAAATCAATCATAAGACAACGTAACAAAATTATCAGAAGGAACATTATTAATAGCCAACAAAATATATAATTATAGTTATCTGTTTCCCAAGACAACAAGTACTTATAAGCTTTGTAACATAGTTTGAGGCTATACTTAATGCTGTGTGTAAACAGAATAAGTAAAAGAGAGAGAATATTAAACAAGAGCATCACCCAATTAGTCATAAGTCATAACACATTCAAAAATAAAATATTAAATAATCAAGCAATGATCTTGAAATAATAGGTAAAATATCACCCCGGACTTTCATTGCCATGTCATAATGTCAAGGCTGCGACAACATAGCACTAAAGAGAAACCGGATTCAACGATGCTATAACGTCATTTACGAGAATGTTTCTTGTCAAGTCAAGTGTTCATGGTATAAGGAGTGGGTTTGCAACCTGTCGCATAAATACTGGGTTTAAAATTTTATTTCATTTAAATTCTTTTTGAAGAAGAGGAATATAATACAATACAAATAATGGTCTTTGATAGGTAATTGGTCAAATGTACGTATGATACGTAACTACGTATGATACTCTTTGACACCAAGTACTACTCTAGTAATAAGATGCAAACTGGTCCTGAGTTTAAAGTTAAGACGGTTAGAGGTTGGAATGAACCAGATTAATATTCGAGCCTACGTAGAATTTTCAACGCAAAAAAAGTTGCCAGCTTGCGCCAGCACTTGGCTACATTTCTCTGCTAGACATGTCACGCTTTTACTTTACGTCTGGTAGGTCTATCAACATCTACATATTAATATTTGAAGGTGACTATACATATACATACAGTAAATTTGTTCGTATTCTTACTCTAGAAAATAATGCTCTTTTTGAAGCTAACCGAACAACGCGTCTTACCAAACCTCATGGTCTACTACCTACAAAGCGTGATCAAAGTCAAACAATGTATGCAAATATTGCGAAGAATGATATACTCTATTGTCATTCATAATAGAGGCATAAACAATGCGACATGCAGAATGCTAACACGAACGCGAACTAGCAGTAAATCAAATGTAACGAACGCGAGGGTGAAGGGATAACCACGTTGCACAACTGAGTTCTTCCGTTCACCGCTTGAGCAACCGACCGACAGTGGGAGAGAAAGGAGGTAGCGGCAAATCAGAAGATGGTGAGACTGATTTCATAGATCTCCAGTCAATTTTTGAGACAAATAATGTTCATGGAGCTGAAATCGCACTGAAATACGAACCAGTGACTGAAAAGAGTGGGCGTGATAAGATGACGCGCTTGCCAAAATTGCAGAGTCACTAAAACTTGTTTCTTTAGTACTTATTGTCTATCTAGACAGTGGTATTTTTGCCAAGAGTTTCACTGTGTATACATAATATAATAAGTAACGTTTGCACATACAAGGATATATAAATGAATGCTCAAAACACACTTTATAAAGCACGCTAATATCTCACACTTTAAGCCGTTTGAAAAATAAAGTGCTATGAATATCTCTAGCCACGCAAAGCAATCTGCTTTCAAACGAATAGGTTTTGCAATAGTTCATTAGTATAGGTATTTTAGTTTTATACCCTTTTCTTATTGAAAGAGGTCTTAATTATAAGCTATCATCTTCAGAACTTATTGCTATAATTTTATAGCAATAACATGACATAGATTAAGTTAACCTTGCACCACACTTGTCATTATATTCAGTTTTACTTGCACTTTGGCCAATTTTTTATTAGTTCCGGTCCAAAGTGATGGCGCTTGGCCAATTAAATATTTATGCTTTATTTTTCAATTCATCTGCCATACGCTCTTCTACCAAACGTGTTTGTTTTATTTTCTTTTACCCAAATTCAATTCATTTCTAATTTTTATTCTTTCCCGGCCACAGACTTCTCTTACAAAGTCGTTGAAGTAATCACCTAGTGGCTATAATAGCGAAAGTGGTTTTCTAGCAAGTATCAGGAAGAAAATTATGATTTCCACGCAGTATAGCGATTGCATGCTATTAGTCAGGTGTTTATAGTTTGGTTGGGAAACTGGACCCACCGCATACAAATCGCCTCTATAGTAATAAATATTTACGATGGTCGTTTCAACTTGTGAAATTACCAGATAGAAGCATTCATCTGCAATGTGTTTTATATTGCGATTGACTATGATATACACTTAAAGGATATAATGCAATAAGTATAGCCATAAAGGATAAGCTAAGTTAAAATTGGGAAACTTTACAAAGTGATTCCAAAGGCATATAACAAAACATCTTGTTGGCATTGTGTTAAAAGTACCTAGGTATATAACTCCCGCCGTATACATATTGTGAGATATATTTTGGATCACTTTGTACAGCTTTCCGTAATAAACTTTTGGGTTTTAGGTTTTTTTTTGAAAATGGTACTTCTTCTGTTATTTTTGTTATTTTAGGTAGAGCAAACAGTGTCTTACACAACCTACATTACCTACCAACCATCTTCCTAGTGCTTACGTCATCAGACACGGTGGCGTTCTGGAGTAATAAATCATCTTACCATGATTGCCAATGCTCAAACTAACACCATCAAACATCGTCGCAATGGCTTAAGAATCACCGGTGACTACGGAACGGAAAAAGACTAGTTTGACTTCCGTAATGGCTTTATACGGATTACCCACACAGCATTGGCTTTATACGGCTCTTTAAATCTATTCTAATATTTTAAAGAGGATAGATTTGTATTTTTGTATGTTTGTAATGAATAAACTACTGTGCTGATTTCAAAAACTCTTTTTACCATACACTCTTTTTAGATATTATTTATGTGTTTAAAAAATAAATGACCACCCGTGCTAATCCGGGACAGGCAGCTAGTATTTTATACCTACGGCACGAGAAATTGCATACAAGCGATGAATAGTATGATACAATCGGTAAATCAACACGTCACTTTAAACTCTTGCCTATAATCAGTCTGTCAGCTTTAAAAGTCTTGATATTCAATACCATAGTTTTTATTTGAACTTTGACTTCATGTACGCGAACACCCAAGTGGTTTGGACAATTTAATAGTAGCAGTGTATATGGAAGCAGCTAGTTCACCTTGAGTTGAACGACAACCTATAAATAATTCATTCAATAGTTAGGTGTTTTTCGTTTTCGCTTTTACTTGCATCACGCATATACAAAATTTACATACTTTGTAAACGTAGGTAGGTGTTCATTTGGTTTCATCTTGGCCTCTGCGTAAATATCAGGGTTTTGAGGTCAAGGTATCTGTTCGCCCTCACATAGTTTTATGACGAATTCTCTACCCATGCGCCCCAATTTAGCGTTGTCAGCCTCGTCAATACGTCGTCGACCCTTTCAAATAGCCTTTGATTTTTATGTTTTTCCAAATTTTACCGTGACACGCGATAGTTCATTTCATAATCTACATTGGATCGAAAGAACTAGTAAACCCACGACAAGAAGTTCAAACAGTTGAGCAAATTTTAGGTTATACATGTGTGGAAATACTATATTATTATCAGTAATTCGTGACGTGGTATTGCTTGCAGTCTTGCAAGACTTCAATTTGTTTGCTTGGAATATTTTTTTGCAAGGAAACATTCGTGGGAATTCCGTTTATTCCATCCAGTCCTATTAGTAATTTGATAATCTAACTGTTTGAACAGAAATATTCCGAATTGCCTTTCGTTAGTTTTTGGCAGTTCAGTGATCTAGCTGTTTCTATAACAGTCTATAATTGAGTGGTTCTCGTCACAATGAAAGGTCAACTTTTCAATAATCTTGAACTATTGGAGAATAACTTTAAAAACGTGTGCACATTTTATTTACAGATGGTAGGTATATGTAGGTATAGTATATACCTAATCGGTATTATTCGGTATTGTCAATGTTAGCTTTCTTAGGAGTCAAAGTTAAATGTTTTACAAGGTTATAAAGATAAATAAACAGTTTTTTTAACCTTGGCATTAGGGTTCAAAGCGGTGACGTTTTCAATTGTTTTCGAATACTTTACGCCATACTACTAGACTAGTTTATGATTTAAAACTTGAAAGGTATACCTAGGCCATAATGCTTCCGCATCCCCTTAGCGAACGTGTTAGGTTTGCTATCAAAATAAAATTTGATGAGGTACTTATTCATCAGCATGATTGACACTTCTGCTTGTCTTACTTTTACCTCTTGCAAAAATATAAATACATCACAAAATATAAGAGGATCAACAATGAACATAACAGAAGTGAGCGTTTTACTGAGAAGTCTTATTTATTTTAAATTTCAAAAAATGACCCTTGAAAAAGATGTTCCTTTCTTTACAGATCATGATTGACTTACGAAACACTAATTTTCTGCTAATTGTTAGGTACGGATGGGTGCAGCTGCAACTGCGTTTGTGGTGCATTAATTAGTAATTAATAATGCAACGTTACTGCAATTATCTGTTGAATGGGTGACTGCTAGTAGTATTACTAAGCTCCTCTATACTTATAGAGCAACGTTAAACAGGCTTTAATGCTCAATAAGCTATTGACGAAAGCCTTAGGGCATAGCTTATAAACTCAATCACTAAAAGCCTGCTGTAACAATGGTCGAGGCTTGACATGAAGTGTCTGTCATCTTAGACTTGTCCATAAGCTCATACAAACTTACTGCCGAATGTCTTATACAAAGGTACTGACCTACTTCATATATTACACACTAAAGCTTATCGATTTTTGATGTTATAGGTATTGCACACTTGCGGTGAGAGGTTCATGTCATTGCATCTGATTCTTCAGTAATGGGACCACAGATTAAGGAATGTTACTTCAATGGGACTAGCATACACCACGATGACGCAACGTCTTGCAGAACTGATGCAGATGCAATCATCATCAACGTTCACTGCGATCGAATTCAGTTTCGTTGTAACCCGCCATGATATTTTATTAGGTACAGTCAGAGTCAATTGAGTGTACATTATTTCATAAACATGTCTTAGTAATCTTAATTTAACAAGATTTATAGCATGTGATAAATTCAAAATCTAGTATAACTATATACTTTTGAAAGAATAGGTCATAATATTGATTTACAATAACTTTTCCTAAGATTTATGATGGTATAAATAAATAAACTCTACGCAACATTTAATTAACTGCTCATTATGGCCAGTGGGCTCATAGTTTTACAAAATGCGTTGCGGTTGACGTTTTCTATGGTCAGTCACTCTATAAATTACATCACAACTATCGGAAAGCGATGAATAATTCAATTTGGTTTTGATTATCTGCGCCTGATCAAGGGCAAAGGTTCTATCGGATTCTTCTACAAACTTATCAACTACCGGTTGGAGTAGATATTAAAGTGGGGCTCCAGGCGCATACCACGAGTGTAGATAATCAAAGCATACCACACTCATTTCGAATCTGTATGATTTCGTAATGCTTACTGTTTTAAATATAATACTATTTAAAATATATATATTATAATATAAAACTGTTTAAATATTTCATTAATCCCCTCTGCTCTACCTGTTCGGTAGAGCAGAGGGGATTAATGAAATATTTATGTTTGACAGACTAATAGACTGCCAATAGACAGGCGCTTTATTACGGCTGCCGGTGTTAGGTACTCACCACTATACGAGACAAAATCAAATTCAGGCGAAAAGCGGAATTTCCTGTCAAATATCCAATGAACTTCAGACTGGAGAGGCTGGCAAAAAGTAGCTTTTTGTAGTGAACTAACAATCTCACAAACTCGGAAAACCTTCTCCATCATTTTTATCAGATTAAGGAACCTTACCTCCTTTATCCTCTGCAGAAGTGGTTCAAGCCAGTGCACGTTGCATTCCACATGAGAGTCCAGGAAGGTCAGCACCGGCGCAGTGGCTGTGTCCGCTCCCTTCACACGGCTCCTCATCAGACCTTCGCGCTTGGTGTTCCTGATCACATGCACTTTGCGGATTGCACGGAGAGAAGCACCATCTTCCGCTGCAAACATTTATAAGCCGTGTTACACATAGTATATCATGTTTTACTTGTATTTACTTTATTGGTTTACCATTGTACTGCTCGTAATAGGCAGGGAGTTCATCCACACACGTTGGAACAAGGATGGTCGCAAACCGTTTGGATTCAGAAAAAAAAATCCACCCACTCGCTCTAAGTTGTGGAATGATCTCCCTGCTGAGTTATTTCCCAAATGCTTTATAGCATAGGTTCTTCAAAAAAGGCGTTTTAAAATGGTGGAAAAGGTGGGCTGTATGCTTGTTTGCTTACTTAGTAGTACTTATAAAAAGTTTACGAAAGGAGCCTCACAAAGGCGCACTTAAAATCCTTTCATCACGCTGGTTTTAAAAAACCAGTGATACGATGAGAAGAAGACTTATAAAAACTGGGGTTATTTCTTATGTTCTATTTTTTACACCTAGCTGATGGAACAAGCTTATGGCCCATCCCATCTGATGTTTAGTGATTAATGATTACCATTGCCTATAACAAAGTATTTGACTAAGAAATTATGTACTCTGGCTCTGGTTTTGAGTCTGGGTGAGTGTTGACAAAATAAATCCTAAGTCGAAACGTCACACACACACAGTATAATATACTGGTGAGTACTCACACAGACTCAAAACTAGAGCCAGAGACAGAGTCAGACAGAGTTCGTGGTAGGCCTGCCTATACTGGTCAAAAGACAATCTTTTTTATGCGTGCTGAACGAATGCAACTATATCCTTTAGCTTACCGACATTGTATAGCCGTTTTGATAATAATTGGCCATTACTAGGTATATTCGTTTGTATTTTTTGTTCTCTAAGTTCCGGCGCTGGACCAATAAAAAGCCAAGGTTTTTTACGCAAATGCGTAACCTCTAGGAGTAATTTCGAAATGATGTGTTGTTCACACACCATACTTATGAATGGTTACCACGTTGTTCTGTCTATGTAATTTGATTCAATTAGATAAAATAATGTATAGTTGTAGATTTTACGAAATGTTTCTTAAAATGTAGGTCTTTACAAACAGGAATTCTTACTACAATAACTTGTTGCGGTTGACATTATGATTACGCCTTTGTAGGTATACAGGTGTGCCTGTGATTTTTATACCTTTCTAGTTTAAGAACCTTGGGTAGGTTTTAAAAGTATGTTTTTCCTGGGTTATTCCATTGCAAGTCACTAGACTGTTTCAATGTCGTTATGACAAACGAGACAGTATAGGTAGTGTATTTTTCGTTTTCTTTTTATCGTGTTACTGGTTCTTTCAAACCAGAGTGTGGTGAAAGGGTTTTAATTGCGCCTCAAGGGGGCTCCTCTCTTGCATTTGACACATGCTTTTCGATATTTATAGACGCCAACCCGATATGGAGGATCGCAGGAAGTCGGTGAATGGAAAAGATCAAAGGTATTTGAATTGAAATGAAAAAAGGTTTTCCTGGAAATACGTAATAGGAAAAGAAAGAAGAAAGAGAAACATTTATTTGCAGACGCTTAGTAATTTAAGGTATAAGGCAAGGTATATAGATAAGTAAGGTAATGCCCCGGAAAATCTAAAGCATATTCAATTCAAACTGAGAGACGATAGAAGTTAAAATCCAAATAGCAAAAGTGAGTAAGAATAATTAAATAGGTACTTAATGAAGTGAATGTCCAGCAGTGGGCTTGTTCAGGCTGATGATGATAGTAAATAAGACAATATTATCTACAAGTCACAAACAATAAAGAAAATACTTATACCTAGCAGGTTTACAGATATAGTTGCGTTTGTTTCAACTTCCATGAGAATTGCGAATACCAAGCTCTAGTGGCGTGTGAAGCCGTTTGTTTTCTGTAATTGTGAAACTAATTCTATGTAAAGTGAAAATGAATGGCAGCCCGCGCCCGCGCCGCTATTGTTGGTCTAATGATGAGAAAAAACTTGATCACTCTCTTTTATTATTTTAACAACAAAGATATTTAGCGAAGGTAACTATTGTTTAACCCTAGTTATAATGAAAAATTAATTAATTGAGAGATTGAAGAGATGTAGTAAGTTAAATGAAGTAAGTTACGCTCTCGCATCAATTAAGTCAATTCGTTTCATTTTCTGGTTTTTGATAACATATATATAAAGTAATACACTTCAGCATCTTTCCCGCTGCATGATGGAGCGGGTTATTTATAGGTACGTTTTTATGATAAGATGCAGCCTGCATCTTATTATAAAAACGTACCTATAACATTTTGATCAACGATTTTCTTTATTCAATAATATTTTATTACAATACTAATTGCCACCCGCAATTTCACCCGCCCCGTTCTACCTAACCACTACTAACCAGCCTACAGCCTTTACAGCTAAAGTTATTTTTATTCTATACTAGTGGCCGCCCGCGGCTTCGCTCGCCCGTTCCCGTAACACCCCGTTCCCGTTGCTTTTTCGGGATAAAAAGTATCCTATGTCCTTCTCCCGGTTCTAAGCTACCTCCCCACTAATTATATGCCAAATCGGTTCCGCCGTTCTTGAGTTATAAATAGTGTAACTAACACGACTTTCTTTTATAAATACCTATATAGATTTTGTAAATGACGAGATACTACGCCACTCAGCAATACAATTTATTATTAATGTTTGTGTTTGCTTTAGTTATCAATAAATACATTTCATTTCATTTCTAGTTCCCGTTATTTTTTCGGGATAAAAAGCAGACTGCTAATCCAGATTACTAACTACATTCATTCAAAGTTTTATTCATATCAGTCCGGCCGTTTTTGAGATATAAATGTCTTATAATATTGGATTGCATTATAAATAGGGGGGGGGGGGGGTAGGGGGGGGGGGACCTCGACGATTTTGAGCGAGGATGGTTGGATGAAGCGATGGATGGAGACGAGGGATGAAGCGTTGGAAGGATTATGTTAGATAAAAAAATATTATAATTTTAATAAATACTTACGGTTATCGCTGAAGTCATCTACTAGAATTATTTCTTTGATGAGATGCTCGGGACTTCTGTTCAGAACACTGAAATATGACAAAGTATTTGCGTAAACTTCACATTCACACAAGTCACTGCAGAAAGACTAGACTACTACTAGACTACTGCTACTACTTACAATTGCTTATCTCGATAATTATGAGATCTGCCTGGGATACACGAGGCTAGTTTTTCAAGCCAGGATAACAAGATAGATATCCTGGCTTGAAAAGCTAGTAGATAGTAAGCTAGCAAGCTAGCAAGCTAGCTTCGTGTAAACAGAACATGCTTCATTTTTAGGGTTCCGTAGCCAAATGGCAAAAACGGAACCCTTATAGATTCGTCATGTCTGTCTGTCTGTCCGTCCTTATGTCACAGCCATTTTTCTCTGAAACTGTAAGAGCTAGACTGATGAAACTTGGCGAGTAGATGTATTCTGTAAGCCGCATTAAGATTTTTACACAAAAACAGAAAACAAATGGGGGATCCCCAAAAATTTTTCATCAAACACTTCCAAACTGTGGTAAAATGTGTGTGTGTGAGGGGGGGGGGGGGGGGGGCTCTAACTTCTGTAGCAGTTCTGTTTACACGAAGCTCATGACATAGATTTCTCTGGGTATTTTGAGATGATAACTGACCTTACAATGGTGCGTAGCAGTGTAGACCTAGCTTCGTTATGGAATGTGATGATCACACTAGTTTCTGGTAAATCCTCTTCGTATTTCTTCAATCGGCACCTAGAAATAAATCTTTATCAACTTCCGCCCATCAGCGTTACAATTTAACATAGTGTAGTATCGCACAGGACGAGAGCTTCCTATAATAATATTGTGTAGGTACCTAGTACATTTTACAGTCTTAACCTAGGTCAGTACAGTCAGCAAAAAATTTTTTTTTATCTGGATTAAAATCAATCAATACCATATTCCTATCCTTACTTCAGGCGAACAAATACATTTTCTAATTAAAAAAAAAATATAAATAAAAAAAAATTGATTTAAATAATATTCTCCAATTCAAAAATCTTTTGACTTAGATTTTTAGGATGCCGTACCCAAAGGATAAAAAGGGGCCCTTATTACTATGACTCCGCTGTACGTCCGTCTGTATGTCTGTCCGTCTGTCTCCAGGCGTACCTCATGAACCGTGATAGTTAGACAGTTGATATTTTCAAAGAATATATATTCCTGTTGCCGCTATAATAACAAGTAGTACATGTTTTTTTTGCCCTTTTTATAGAAAATGGTACGGAACCCTTTCAGCCTTGCGTATATCTAAGCGATCTGCCATGGCGTTCAGTGAAACGCTGTCAGATATGACAGCGATATTTGATAGCGTTTCACTGATTGCCGCTATCGCCAAGATGTGCTCAGGCCTTTCGTGCGCGAGTCCGACTTGCACTAGGCCAGTTTTTTTTGCATGCTAAAGGCTGCGTATGACTTTGAACCCGGAAAATGTTGCTTCAGTGTCTGTACTAGATAAAAAATATAAATCTACTTAAGTTGTTGTCTGTACGTGAACCTAGTTAACCTTTAAACGAGTGTAGAGTGGCCGACGTTCCGGACGCCACATTACCTACACTAATCTAATGCATGTCTCGTATCTGTAGTTCATAGTATCTTCATTATTAATACTGTTATTCAATGTGCCGTGTTTGATGGCTTTTAGACTGCTTTTAGATTAACTCTCAGTTTGATTGATAGATGTATTACTTCATTATGATCATCTCATTTTTATTTATTTATTATCAGACCACTGCTACACAGCCTCCCTCATACATTTTAAGAAAAACTGTTTTGGCTTTTTTCCGTTCACCGACTTCTCGCGATTTTAACACCATTGGGGATGTTTTTATACAACTTGCTGATGGAACAAGCGTATATGACCTGATGTTGAGTGGTAAACATCATCTATATCAAATCATTGTCTCGTAGGTCACACACGTCAGGAACGTGTCCTACAATGCACTGCCCTGCGCCCATCAACTTGAGCCATACATATGTTTAGCCTCACGTGCCAGTAATTTCACCGGCACCTATACCTTTCAAGTTGAAACCCAGCAATGTTGCTTCACGGCGGAGATAGGCATGGTGGTATTACTTCCCCAGACGAGTCCCTAACAAAGAGCTCTACTACTACTACCCGTTGAGAGCCGATCTATGTTCTTAGATCATGGTCACCATTCGACAACTACCCTACTTGCTCGAAGTTATAATTATGAAAATAGGTCTTCCTATCGAGTTTAATAATCTGCAATTCATTGGGTGATTGACTACTTTTGAATGTGAACGCTGTAATAAGCTCTCACTTTCTGAAATCGAATTGCTTTTCGCAATAGTTAATCTACTGATTTATCGGGTACTGGTACTCAATAACCAGTAACCACTGATTTGATCATAAATAAACTTTATTCTATAAAATTGGTAGTAGGTAACCTATACTATAAAATTAAACAAAATATTTACAAAATGTACAAAATACACAAGAAACAGTTGAGCTATCTGCAGATCGTTACAAACGATCTAGAGATAGCTCAACTGATCCAAATCAGTGCCAGACGGAAGCGTCCCTAAGACGCTGGTGGCATAGCCACGCTGAATAGCAAAATAAAATAAATAGATATACAGGGTGTCCCATAAGTCAACGTCCAACTGAAAACGGGTGATGCGCCAAGTCATGACAGTTATCAGAAAAATATAAAAAAAGAAATTGTTATGTAACTTTCGAGTTATGAGTATTTAAAAAGAACAGAAAAAACTGACACCCTGTGATGATCTTTTAAGTCCTGTGACTACAAATATTAACTTTTCATGAAACTTTTTTCTGCAACATAAGCATGAATAACCCTTCTGTAAATTACAATTCAAAATGAAGCCCTAACTGCCTCAGTTTTCAATAAAATCGTGGAGTTTTGGCCAACGTTTCATTTCAGATAATTACATCACCAAACTTTAACCGTCTGTACTGCAAAAAAAATGTATTACACTATCATGGCATGTAACTTTAAAAATTGGCGCATTTATCCAGGATTCCAAAATAGTATAATACTTGCTAGAGTACTCTTTAGTTTTGGAAATAAAAAATGTTTTTTCAACTAAACCGGATTTCCAATCAATTTTATTTCAATAGATAAAATGTTTGTACCCTTTAAATGATGGACTTAAAATGCCTACGCTGTGTTTTTAAGTGACTCACAATTCACAGGTACAAGTAAATACCATTTCGACAATGCAAGTAAACAGATAGATCCACCATCTTGTCGAAAGAGTAATAAGACGTTATCACGTCAAAAACCATGTAATAAGACCGGCGATGGGCGAAGGCAAACTTTAGATTAAAACCACGATTGAAGAAATCCTATGATTGAATTTTATTTCAAACTTTCACCTAAAACTAACAAATTACTTGAACACCCATGGTTATTACTCTTTCGACAAGATGGTGGCTCTATCTGTTTACTTGCATTGTCAAAATGGTATTTATTTGTACCTGTAAATTGTGAGTCACTTAAAAACACAGCGTAGGCATTTTAAGTCCATAATTTAAAGAGTACAAACATTTTATCTCATTAAATTAAATTGATTGGAAATCCGGTTTAGATGAAAAACATTTTTTATTTCCAAAACTAAGGAATACTCTAGCAAGTATTATACCATTTTGGAATCCTGGATAAATGCGCCAATTTTTGAAGTTACATGCCATCATAGTGTACTACATTTTTTTTGCGGTACAGACGGTTAAAGTTGGGTGATGTAATTATCTAAAATGAAACGTTGGCCATAACTCTACAATTTCATTAAAAACTGAGGCAGTTATGGCTTAATTTTGAATTGTAATTTAGAGAAGAATTATTCATGCTTACGTTGCAGAAAAAAGTTTCATGAAAAGTTAATATTTGTAGTCACAGGACTTAAAAGATCATCACAGGGTGTCAGTTTTTCCTGTTTTTTTAAAATACTCATAACTCAAAAGTTACTTAGCAAATATTTTTTTTAATATTTTTCTGATAACTGTCATGACTTGGCGCATCATCCGTTTTCGGCTGGACGTTGACTTATGGGACACCCTGTATATATATAAATAAATATTGTGGACAATCCACACAAAACTATTTAGCCCCAAATTATGCAGTCCCTGTGATAAGGGAACCAAATAGCAGATATTATGTAATATTATTCATTATTTTTGTAAATACATACATAGAATACAATATAACACCCAGAGAACAACCACCTGTGTTCACCACACAAATATTCGTTCTCGGTGGAGATCGAACCCACGACCTACGGCGTAGAAGGCATAGCTATACTTCCAACTGAGCTGAGAGGCCAGTCACTATAGTGAGAGAATGCGCCGATGCTGTACCGTTAGGTATACCTATATCTTAGGTATATCTTCATTCGTACATGGTTTACCTAGGTACCTAATATTCCATTTTTTCTCCTATTGGGTAGCAAGACCTAGGATCGCGATGAGTTAAAGGAATGGAAGAGCAGTGAAACTCAGTTCCCCCACAGGAGCATTCATACTAAAATCCCCCACAGGATATTAATGAACGCTCCTGTGGGGGAACTTTGAAATAGGAATTTATATTTACTTACATAGCATTTCTAGTATCAGTCACAGGCCGGTTACTGGGGAGACTGTCAGACGCTGCCTGGTTGAAACGGTTCCTGAGATAAGGGTCCTGATCCCTAAAGCCACCCGCCACGTAGCCGCCTTCGTCGAAGTAAGACCGGCCCGTGCTGCCAGGCGCCGTGTCTTCAGGAGATGATGGACTGCTTTCTGGCTCTTCAACGTCATGGTGCTGCTTTATCAGCCGTAGGGCTATGTTTTCTTCCTGTTGAGTAAGAAATAAATAAATGTTTTATTTATCAGAAATTGGAATAAAATATTCAAAGTAATATGCGATGGTGTGCCCACCGCATATTACTTTGAATATTTTATTAAGACCGTTGTGCGCAACAACGGCCAAATATGACAAATTAGGCTTGAGATAGGACAGCGATATAATTTGATGTGCGCAGGCCTTTAAATGTGTACAAGGCTTTAAAATAATCCTAATTGATAAGATTTTAAGCGCTATAGAATCAGTGGGTTGCCACAAGAGGTATAAATGTGTCTAAGCTGACCCTAGACACAAAAAAATATTATTTTTTAATTAACCTTATCCGCGCCCAGACATAAAAAAACAGATGATCATCGAGTGCAATTTAAATGTTGCCAAACAAGTAGCAAAAAAAAACTCGCGCAACTCGGACACTCGAATACTTTTTGAGTCACAATGTTACAAAATCGATGATGGCACCCACCAGACTAGTTTTTAAATATGCGCTATTTGTAGTTCGCTATATGTCAAGGGCGAACAAAACCATTACGGTGATAGAAATCATCGTACCTATAATTACATTTTATCGGGGCTAGATCATGTGGTGCCATCAAAATTGCTACATTGAGTGTAAAATATTGAAACGAATGTCGTAATAATATTGCTGACCATAATTACGAAAGTAAAGTAAGGTACCTACAGTATAAAATACCTCCAATTTCCCTAAACAACAATAGTGCATCATTGCATGTGCCTGGCCTAAAAATGCCTGAAGTAAAAATTTGCTAGTTGGCTATCTTGTTTATTTAGTAAAAAAAACTGCCACTAAAAATAAAAAAACTTGAGAAATGACTTCATGGCCATTACTTCAGAACCGATTTTGATGGAATTTCTATGGGATAAATCTGGAACTAATAAGCTTTCAGTTAAAACCAATCAACTCCGCTCAAAAAAACCGAACCGAACTTATGCGATAACAAAAATTTTAACAAAAAAAAATACAACCGAATTGAGAACTTTCTTTTTTTTTATTCAAAGCCGGTTAAAAATTGCTCCACGCTAGAAAACTGAAGTTATTATATCCAATTAGTTCAATAAGTGTATCAACTTGAACGGGAAATAAGACAAAGTGCTCATTTCCTTAGGTCACGGTTCCATATTATTGCATTATCTGCGTTTTTGTGATGAAAACTAGCGGTTTTGCTATGGCCTCTTTATCATGGTGGTTGTATTCTGACTGGTATTATTCGATTATCACGATCAGACTACTTCTATGTTTAAGATTATGAGATTCAATTTCTATGAAGAAAACGTGTCGGAGCGTAAATGCATGAAAAGTTCAGTATCGAGAAATTGTTTCACGGATTTCAGCGTCTTAAGCACACACACGTAGCCTATATATATAATATAACTAGCTGCCTGTCCCGGCTTCGCACGGGTGTACATTTATTTTTTAAACACATAAATATAGCCTATGTTACTAAAGGTGAACCTACGTCCAGCAGTGGACTGATATCAATTGATGATGATGATGAAAGAACATTCTATAACGTTTAGGAGCACTATTTTCTAGAACATTTTGTCAAAATCTAGAATTCAGAACAGTTTGCATGGGTATTTAGAGTATTCTAGATAATTCTGGATTACTAACGTTTGGATGCATTCCGGATGCTAGCCGAATAATTTCAGTCTTCGAATTAAATTTGATCATTCCAGAACCTCAAAGACATTCTAGAGCGTTCTTTCCTCGTCAAAGTCGAGAATTTTCTGAAAAAAACCCTAAGCGATAGAAAGGGATAGACACATATAAGTCCCTACGTGATAGAAAGGGATAGACATAGATTTCGAAACTTTTGCACCTTATAAATTAATAACACCTAAATATTGAATATAAACTATCCTATATTTTAAGTCCGACCATATTAAAGGCAGTTGCAAAATTTTATCGAAATCCGTTCAGTAGTTTCGGAGTTTATCGCGTTCCAAATTGTGACACGAAAGATTTATATATATAGATTAGATAATTAAAATAATTATATTAAGATAATTAAGACTAGTTTAAAAAACTAGAGAAACCGACTTCATTGCCAAACGGCTAAACCGATTTTAATGAAATTTGTTTGGGACAATCTGGACGTAAGAATAACCTTCCAAATAACAAAATATTTTTCTAAATCGGATCATAAATGACGGAGGCATTTAGTTACAAAAATTAAAAAAAATATTAAAAAAAAATGGCAACACCGATTTTAATAAAATTAAAATGGGACCAATCTGGAAGCAGTACCTTTCCGATAAAAAAATATTTTTTCAAATCGGCTCACAAATGACGAAGTTAAACGGTAACAAACATAAAAAAAAAAATTAGAACCGAATTGAGAACCTCCTCCTTTTTGATTGGAATTCGGTTAAAAATATATCGTAATATGCTTTGCTATGTGACGGGCCAATCTGTGACAACACACCTAATGCTCAAGTGGGGACAAAAAAGTCGTTCAAGTGTCGAAAGAGAGTTGTAGGAATGTAGATATGGGTACATTTTATTGATCACTTCACTTGTCCATAGGAAAGCACATCCGAGAGGCACTTTCTCATTTCATCTGAATTTTCCGGTTATTATCAGGAGTCGGCAGTCCAGCTTTCTATGCATATCCGATGGATTTAACCGATGTCGTGAAAGTTGGCTAAGGATTATTCGGTTAGTTATGCATCAGTTTTGGTGATTAAGTTTTTTATCTTACGTAAAGATTTCAGTACTTTTAAGTACTCTTTTTATTTTAATCCATATTATACGTTCTATTGCTACATTTAGTGTAATTATAAGTGGTCTCCAAACCTGATCGGTCTACAGCCGTCTTTCAGCTGCAACCTCTTTCATGCAAACTCCTTAGCATTCTCGACAGTCTTCTTGTAGTTGGGGTGTTTTATTTTTACTTATTGTCTAGACATGTATAGTGGCGGAATGAAAATGGTCGTCGATTTTCAACTTGATTTGTTCAACGTATCACGATCACATTCTACCTTTTGAAACTGAATAGACAGAATACACCGATAAGTTAACGTCACAAATTATGTCAAAATGTGTTCAGTGCAAGCGAAAACCGACTCTAAGGTGACGAATATTTTCATACCGTGACTGTACACACTATACATTGACGTAAATATTAAAAACAAACATGTGCAGACTTAGATTGCTGGTATTTTCCGTATTAAAGCCTTGCGCACATCTAGCACGATAGCGATGGCGATCAGTGAAACGCTGTCAAATTCCACTGTCATATTTGACAGCGTTTCACTGATCGCCATCGCCATCGCGCTAGATGTGCGACAACACTAGGTTGTTTTCGTAACCATCGTTAGGAAGTGATACAGTAGAATGCACTTGAAAAGAAAACCGTACTAGCCAACATTGTAAAGAAACTAATAACTAAAGAAACGAACAATTTATAGATATTTGATTCTGAACTTTATGTTACAGTAATAAAGCTCGAATGGCACTAAGCCTTTTCCTTGCCAAGTAACACTGCATTGCAGTCGAAAGTATTTGCAAGTATACCACACTAGTCACAGCCGACAAAGCATGACCTTGCTTAGATAGTTGGTGCGAGATGCTTGTGGGAGCTTTGTCTGTGTAATTTTCTACTAAGGTAGGCGTAAAGATGAGTATTATAGAAGGTGTAGTTAGTGTGATTGTTACTGCGCCTTTATGCAGTGTGGCTATTAGTTTTTATAAGCCGGAACAAGACGGGAAAGCCCCGGTTGTAATTACCTTTACAATACCAAACCAGCTTAGTGAATCGTTGCGTAAAGACCAAGGCTGTTTGGTTGCTCTGTGCTATAAAAAGAGCATTATATATAAAACTGTGTTATATTACAAAATGCAGTAGGAAGGTCGGTGCCAACATTAAAAAAACGACGAGCATTTACTGAGAAAGATGTCATGATCATGATAAAGTAATCGAGCGTTTGAACGGTTTGAGAAACAAATGGTTATGGTGTTTGAATTTGAATTTAGAAGAAATCAAAGAGGTTTTAAAAAAAAAAAAAAAAATCCTCGGGTCCTAATCCGCAAAGACAGAATCTGGTAGAGTCAAAGTTCTTCTTGTCGTGTCGTGTCACTAATTTATTCAAAATACATTAATGGAATCACTTCATGGCGCGTTTTTCAAGATATTATTTCATTCTAACTATCAGATTGTGGTATGCCGTTTTGAAAGGTAATATTGTCATGCCGAGTTAATTTGACAGAACTTGTAAAAAAATGTCTTGATGAAGCAATTCCAGTCTATATAGCTCAAAAGATGAACGTTGAGAGCGCTGGTGGCTTAGTGGCAACGGCCCCGCCTTCCGATCCTAAGGTCGTGGGTTCAATTCCAGTCGTGTACTAATTAGTTTTTTGCCCAAAAATTTATGTACACTATGCCAGTGCTCTCAAACGGTGAAGGAAAACATCGTGGGGAAACCGGCATATCGTAGAACCTGAAAGATTCGAAAATATGTGTCAACAGCGCACTTTAAATCCTTTCACCACACTTGGTTCGAAAGAATCAGTGACACGATTAGAATAAGATGTAGGTGTTACTAGATCACTCGGTATATAGGTACCTACATTTTTCTTCTATTGAATCTATATACACACTCATCTAACAAGACTCTTCTTCCACAATAGCAATGTTATACAATCGGTTTGTATTGTACGTACAAGTTCATTCAACGCAGCTTATTCTTCTACTGCCAAGTGTATTTGCATTGTACAATTTGTATACAAGTTCAACGTGCAGTACAAAACAAATAGAGACAGTTTGGTCACACCCACGCATTCAGAAATAGCGTGATAGCTACTACGATATCTCGTAACTTGAATTAGGATTTTGCACCATTTTTTTATTACAGGCGCTACGGCTCAGTTGAAAGTAGTTTTAGTTTGTAGCCTTCTGGGCCATAGCCCTTAGGTTCGATCCCCACTGAGAACAAATATTTGTGTGGTAGATATAGTTGTTTTGTTCTCTGTCTGGGTTATATTGTATTCTATGTATTTATAAAAAAAAGTGCATAAGTATTATAAGAGATATCTGGTTCCCATCTTATAAGCTGTGCTTAGTTATCGCCTATGCATCTCTAAGATGATTTAAACAGCGTCTGAGGTCAACAGGCACTTACGTGCTTAGTTTGGGGCTAAATAGTGTTGCGTGGATTGTCCATAACATTTATTTATAACCAGGCGTTGAAATTGTAACTTATAAGTCGAAGGAAGTTGTTGGATTGAGACGTCTCAAAATCGATATTGTCAAAGAAAAATAATATCTTCGAGGGCGTGACAAATATTTTGCAAGATTCTTAGTACTCGTAGATACGATGTTAGAACAGTATGACTGTTTGGTTGGGTGTGTATGCTTATAAAACTAATTGAAAGGGCGTCAGACGTCAAGTTCAGCGCATACCAACAGCTCCCACTACTATGTAAACTCGATCTCGACCGGACCGTGATGTAACCGATCAAGGACGCAGTGCGACCGCACTTTCACTCTCTTATACGTGGATGCGTAATTGGATTAGAATAAGTATTCGAAACTATTTAGGGATGTCGCAGATAATTGTAATTTTATTTAATTTTTCAATAGTAATTTTATCCAGACTCTAAAAATAATGCAGGCTACCATTTTTGAAGTGCAGTGTGGTAATGTGGGTTTTCCTTTTGGTATATACGGCAGTTTTTGTCATATAGGGTGTGGGCGACGTGGGTGAAGTTTTAATTTTATTTGGCTGATTTACATCGAATACTTCTAAACCAGAAGAACGTTTTTGTTACGGCTTTGCACATAGATATCCCCTATTTTATTTTAATGTAAAGATGTACACAAGGATTCGCATCAGACTATACACTGCTAGCTCTTATGTCCTTGCGATAAGCGTCAAGTTTCTTTGTTTTTAGGTAACATGAGATGTATCCTACTCTACAATGTACAATAATTATGAATTAAATAAAATTAAAATGAAATTGTATTTTGCCAAACGTCTTAGTAGGTATAAGTGAAAAGGCTATGTTTATAGCTATAAAAGTGGTTAGTATTTACTTGGTAGGTACTAAACTAGATAGAAGCTATGAATATAAAAAAAACTATATTGACCTTTATTTGAGTTCTAAAATGCATGCATGGTATACATGCCCAATCAAATCAATTATTTTATTTCACCCAAGTAGGTAGATAGGTGGTGGTAGGTAAATAGGCGTGATATTATGCGCTGAGCTATTTTGTTTTACCTTTTTATCTGGCTGTAACACACACACCATATTTTATGGTTAGTATTTTTATTTTGTTTTTATTAAAAAAATTACAATTATAAGAAGGTTTTCAATAGCTTTTGGGCCAGCCCTAGGTTAATTCAGGTGCGTTTTTGTTTGTGGTCATCTCGATATCGTACATCGTTATGTAAGCGGATGCACACATACCAACGCATAAAAACCAACCGTCCAGTATAATCATGTGCCACTTTGTAATTCTATCAAGACCATGCATCTCTAATTGTAGTCGTCGTCGGGTCTTTATAACTGACTTCAAATAAGGCGATGAGCACCGTGAAACAACTTTTCGTTCGCACACTTTGGCATTTTGGAAGATATAAAATCGCTGAACTTATTCAACAATAAAGAGTGTTTTCTTATTCGTCGTTTTCTTGCTAACATTTCAGATTAACATTTTTTTAGACTCAAGGGTTTGCTGAAGGAAAACTCTTATTTGAGTTAAGCGCGCTTTTGTACGATCCTTTAATATGTATATAATGACAACTTTGTAATTTGTATATTATGTGTGTATGTACTATAAAGAATTTAGAATTTTGTGCAATCCAATTGAACACAGATTAGCAAAAAATTATCTAGATCATAAATCCACGTTTTCCTAATCAGGGACAAAATTGAAAGTTTTTCCGGCCATGAGTCCACCTTTAAGGTCTATTCCCACACATCCGTGGCTTGTCAGGGACGGGGCAGGGCCGTGCCGGAGCCGGCGATTGAATTTGAACCCTATCTGTCCACACCATGAGTTGAATTTATATAATACAATATCCCGTCGGCCGAGCTCTGGACGGATCGGAGCCAAATACGAGAGTTCCACTCAATTTACATAGATACAGGGTTCAAGTTTATTTTAGGGTTCAAATTCAATCGACGGCACCACCATGACCTGCCCCCGTCCTTAACACGCCACGGATGTGTGGGGATAGACCTTTATCCTCAATAGAAACGAAATATAGAAATAACTATTAAGCTGATACATAAATAGAAATAAATAATAATGTGATAAATGTATGGTGGTATAAGATGGTTTTATTGTTCTTATGTGTGAAACATTACAGTTACTTTTTCAAAGCAAACCCACTTGGTTCATAATTAATTGTTACCCGAGACTATCTGACCGTGGTAACTTTATAATAGATTGCAAATTGCAAAATTAATTATTTTCTCATTCGTATTCAAACGTTCATTAAATTTCACACTTGTTTGTGATAAAATTTTCATGAGAATTTTGCGATAATTTTAATTAATGTTATCGTAGTGGGCTTATAACTTACAAAAACACCAAGGATTATATGTAATTAACCTTGCACATTTTTTTTGTTTGGTACCTAATTATTAGGCAATGCGTTATTTTCCTCATTGATTCATCGAATGAAACAACTTCAGAAGCAATATTTTAAGTGCGTTCTAATATCTACAAGAAAACTGCATATTCCGCTGTCCTCATAAATAGTGGGTATAAATATAGTTTTAGAAATATGACTCCGAAACCTTCCAGTAACATCTTGAAAGGCGAAACGTCGCATGAATTTCATATTGCGATTCATTTCCCACGGGATTGGGGAAATTTATATTTTTAAAGCCAAGTTAATATTTATGGTTTTGTAGTAAAGTTGCTTATATGTAAGTATCATATTTTATTAAACTGAAACAAGTTATTTTTTTACATAGAAAATTACAATTCGTACGGGTTATTACATGGTTGAATAAAATATTTTTTTAAGGCGCATGTTTTGTGAATAGTATATTTAATACGTTCAACATGAACATAATATAGGTGGTACTATGGTATTCTTTTTCTACATATAAGGAAACAGAGTCTTTTTGCTACATTGTTTTGAATATTTTTATAGGGAGATATCAACATAGCCGGTTTTATACTAGAAATGGTTCGGATTTACAAACAAGTTGGAAAGTTACTTGTAAGCTATACGCTCTCAAGTCACGATCCTAGACTAAGCTTGTTACTACTGTTATTGCGAATTGCTCTTTATTTTGTAGCACATTAAGGTCTTATTTGGTTGGGAGATTAGTTCAGGAAGCTTGCAGCGTGTTCCTATAAATTCAATTAGGGAACTTCGACTTTCCAAGCGCGCGGGATTTTACTCCTCGGTATAAAGTAATAAAAACATGTCGATAGACCATCACAAACCATTATTAGTAAGTTTAGCAAAATAAAAAACAGTTGCTGGTAAGTATTATAAAGAACATCACCTAAAATGGTGTAAGAAGAAAATTAATTGTATAAGCTACTTTAAGTTACATTATAAAAGAAACATTTAATATATTGATCATAAAATAACCATAATTTTTATTTTATTTCTAAATTTCTACATTTTATTTTCTTAAAAATATGCAATTGAAACGATCCCACTTCCGCAAGGCATTATTATGCAAAAATGCACGCCGTTTATAAAAAAATTCTACAAATTAATTTGGTATCGCAAAAAATTAAGAATTTTATTAAATGTCGGTCACGCTCACGCACTCTTTTATTTAGATAATCACGTTATGTAAGACTGGTTTAGTTCCGAACAAGTGAGAGTTGGATCACAATTAAAGTAATCGTAAGCACGTGTTTCAGTTCAGTACGTACTTACAGCGATTGTAACGGTCATTACATGCGTGTTTGAATGAGCCGCTTTTTTATAGTTTCACTGCATCTAGGTGCACAGAAATCGCCTGTCAAAACCATTTAAGCAGAAATAAGAGGTCAAAAAAGTTAAGTGAATTTGAGGATTTAATGAAAACATAATGGATAAAAAGTTTCGAAGCATTTAGGTGGCACGGTAAGCACAGATATCACCTGTCAAAATAAGTTCAGCAGAAATTTAGTTCGTCTTATGGCGGCTGTACACATGGGGCCAAGGTGTTGGGCCAACGTGTTGGGCAAAAATGATGCATAACCAAGATTTCTGTTCACACATTGGCTTACTGATCATTCTGCATTGGCGCTTCAAAGATGATGGACGTAGAAGTTCTTGCAGCCGCGGCAATTTATTTATACAATGCGTTTAGTTATTACGTACCTACATGTGCACCAAAGTAGAATGACTAAAAAGAAATGGCGCAAAAGAAGGTGGTGGATGGTTTTTTTGGATTCCAAATTATTCCTTCATGTCGATACAATTCTATGAATTGTAAAACCTCATTGCTTATCCACACCGGCGCCGCCATCGCTATCGGAAAATGGGATCGTAAATTTCACTCACGCGCAACGATACTGTCTGTCTCCGCTGACGAGTAACAACGAACTGAACAAGACACCAACGTGTGAACGCTGTTTGCGGAGCGCGCCAAGATCCTTTGATGTGTGCACAAAAAACCGACACTATTCGGATGGCCTGCCAATGTTGGCGCCAACTAGACCAATTAAGCCAACATACCGCCAGGTAGCCCTGTACACGTTGGCCCAACACGTTGGCCCAACACCTTGGCCCCATGTGTACAGCCGCCATTATGCCAAAAACAAGGATATTTTAACCAAGGGATACGTCATTAAACTGTTTTCGCCTTTACCCCTCTTGCCAAGTAGTGTCCCATTTTAGTGTACTTATCCAAATGACGTTGTCAGTGTGCCCTTTGCTCTCGAAGAAAACACAACGAGAAATATGACGAAATGCGCCGTACTATTTTGTAAAAACTACAGTGGCCGAACAGATAAATTTTCTTATCACGCGTGAGTACAATTTTATCCCATAAAAGCGGCTATTTTTTCATAAAATCAATTAAATGTTGTTTGTTTACTGCTATTATTACACTATTTTAAGTAGGCACTATTTTTTCAGTGCAATGTAGTCAAAAATGTGGTATACTGAAACAATTCGGATTATACCGTTCATTTTTCATTCGTTCTTCTTTCATACTTCCAAATAGGGCTTGAAACTATCGATGAAAAGATATCGATGTAAATGAATGAACAAACTAACACACTTTCAGATTCCCAACTGATCCGGCTAGGATGAGAGAGTGGGTGAAAGCAATCCGTAGACAACGGGCATGGATCCCACAAAAACATAACAGAATAATTATGTAGTTTACATTTTGAGCCGGAGTTCTTCGATCCAAAGATTAAAACAATAAGAAAACTATATAAAGATGCTGTTCATACACAACATTTGTCTGAGTTTGTAAGTTAGAGCTTGAAATGCGTACCTACAGCGCAGGTAGTGGAGTGGATAAGTAACTAACCTACCTACTTTATTACTTGTGTTGGATTTTATTTTTTATTTTTGTATTTTTTTGTGCCTATTTATTATTATGTATTATTATATTATGTTTTAGTATTATGTTTGTCAGTGTTCCGTTCTGTGTATGTTATGTTAAATAAATATATTTTCTTTCTTTCTTCTTTCTTTCTAAATGCCACATACAACTCTTATAATAATCATCATCATCTTAATGCAGTAGCTTGTGGAAGCTACTGCTTAAAATCGTCCTTGCTCAAAGAGTGACAATCGGCTAAGCATGGCAAATGATCACAATTTATTACCGACTGACCGACTTCAAATAAAGGAATAGGTTACTCAATTTGGTTGTATATAATTAGGGGCAGATTTGCAGTGTTGGCCGTCCTAGGCCCCAGGCCATGTGCCGCCCCTTCTCAGCACCCATCATATAGACTAGATACATAATGAATTTACTTTATTGCCAACTTTTATCTAAATCTAATGATAAATTAATTATTTTTCTTTTCCTAAATATATAAAACTAAGCACACTCTATACCGTAAATTTTACAAAAGTTATTTAGGAAGATACTACAGGTACGTTGCGTTGCGGTTTGGTCCGCTCCGGCCGGCGCCATAATATGTGCAGCCTTTTAAATATTTAGGTACTTTGCATTTGATATATTTTTTGCTATCATCGGTGGTTTTTTTGTCACGATTTGCCACCCCTAATATCTGCTGCCCAACTGTGCCTTAGGGCAAATCCACTTTATATAATGTAAAATTATGTATATTTTTATGTCTGGGCATAAATTCTTTGTTTATGAACCGATTATAATGAATCTTTTGTTGGAAAGGAGATACTGCGAGGATGGTCCCATACATATGTGACCATTCTCGCAGTATCTCTTTTCTACTTGGCGAGGATCTTTAGAGTGGTCGGCATCTTCTTGTTATAAACTTTATCGTGTAAATATACTTTTAGACACATGAAACGAAAGATTATGAGATGAAAACATCACAAAGTCACAAAGTACCGGAAAATAACTTAGGCGTAAGTACTTAATCCAGTAAACATAAATAGTATTGTATATTGTTATTGCAGTAATAGCTAGATTAAATACTTAGTAGACTTGCAGTAAAACCAGTAAGTAGTAGATTTATGATAGAAGAAAAATGCTTACTATTGTATTTTAATAATTTACGTATCAAGAATAATATTAGAAATTGTCATCGATACTAAATAATAAATAAATAGTAAATCATCTAGCTTTAATAAAGTTAAGTTTATAAGTTTTTATAACTTGCAATATATGCTTATGCATGTGTCAGAGAAGTGATAATTCTCATTTTTAATTTAACGTAATCTATTAGCTGTCAGTTTGATTTGGAAACGTCAAGTGTCAATCACTAGGGTGAAATCGATACAGAATAAGCACAGGACGCTATTGTTTTGCTATTGGGTCAGTTCGTTCGTCCAGAGTGGAACAAATGGGTAAGCTTCACTTTTACTTTTGAGCGGAGCTGTCGTTCAACCCACTTTGAATCGAAATCATCTCGTTTCTAACCTTAATCTGAAATTATCCGAGTAATACTGTTTTATTTTTATAAAATCATTATTGTAGTCCATATATAAAGGTCTAAACTATATTGTGAAGCTAGAATTTTGGCGATGTCTGAACTTCCTGAAGAACCGCTCTTTAACCACGTTTCGTTATAATGTACCTATGCGTACTTAGTAATATTAAGTTTTGTTGGTCTGTGGATTGATGATTGCAATGTACAGTGAACGTTAGTGAGTGAGTGTGAGTGGCGGCGCTAGTGTCGCGTGTCGACTCCACTCACTCGAAAAGAGAAGCGCTCGTTTTGCTAGCAAGACTCGCATCGTTGCTAGCAAAACGAGCGCTTTCACTTGCCTTTGGAGCGCCACGCCGCCAGGCAGAAGACCTCTCTTAGCATCGAAACTGTCACGTCCACCGTAAAAAATAGGAAATAAATAAATAAATATGACTTAGTTTTATCAGTGTAACGATAGCACTCATTGGATACCTCTGTATATCTAGACATAATTATACCTATATACGGTCCGGTGCTCAATCAAATTTGAGCCCCGGACCTGATGGATTAACTATTTTACCTTTGACAACATTTGGTAAAGTATGTATCCACTTTACGTACTTAGAACTACGATTAGGTAAGTAAAAGTATGCAGGTAAGAACTTACTAGCCACGAGTGGGCACTAGTACTAGTAGGTACGGTAAGGTAAAACAGAAAAGTCGATAGCTACCCAACCCATCCCCTTCAGTGTTACTAAATAAAACCAAATCAAGCATAAAAATTAAAATTAGTGCTCTGGTATTTTCCGTCATTCATTCATTTTTATCGATACAATTTCATCGACTGCATCAAGCACTAGAGTAAATCAGCAGTGACTTTTAGACAGTGACAACGCTATATGCCAAAATGAAGCAGAAATAAACCCTCCCTCCCGCGTCCCGCAAAAATTGGTTGACCGTGATTTCATTAGCTTTTCGAGCGTTTCGTATCCATTGGTTAAAAAATCCTTGGCCAAAAACAAGGATATTTTATGTTCTGTGGCAGAGGTCAAAAAAGTTAAGTGAGTTTGAGGATTGGATGAAAACAGAATGGGTTAAAAAGTTTTAACACTAGACCATGATTTTTAGTAATAAAAACACTTCATTAATATGGCGCCAGACAGCGATTGTAAGCGCGCTAGACCGTCGTTTATATGTAGTCCAACCTTAATTTGGCTCGGAGGCATGACACAAAAAGTAAAAGCTATTTAGTTGAGCCACTAAATAATTACAGCTGTGGCAGACCCAGATACGATCTAATATTGGTGATCTAGTGAGCTGCCAGGTTTAATCCTATCCTATAATCATAATCATTCATACTATCCATCTTATGTGCATTTCACATTTTTTTTAAATCTCGTATACCTTTGAACATATACAGTAAACTGGTTATTCTGCAGGTTTTATTAATAGCATAATGCAACTTTTTAAAACAGGTATAGTATTTTATTAATGGGGCTTCTAAACGGGCCATGTTTTACTGCAATTTTGTGGCCATACGAGCCGCTTTAATAGATTACTTTGATTTGTGCTATGTGTCGAACGGTCAATGAAAACATTATGAGGAAAGTCACGGCATAGTCATGAATTGCATGACCATGTCTTACCTTGGATAAGGCTGGCAAGCCGGTGACCGCGCAGACAAGTTCTGGACAAGGCTAATACATCTATATCCTGTCCAGGGACAGCACAGCCGAGACATGAGTGAATACCGACCCCTCCAAGCAACCAAAGAACCACCAACCAACGAATACCAACTAGAGAAATCATCGGATAGATGCAAAGGCTTGCGTTAGTGGCTAAAAGTCGCGTTTTGCTATTTTGAAGATTTTTATTATTTTCACTTTTTACTTGCTTAAAGCCAACTAACCTTCAGAAATGTCAGAATAATTTCTGCAAATCATTCTACCTACACATACAGATAAATTACCTAGGTTTGAATGACGACCGGTTTTCTGTAGAAGCAGCCAATGTTAGTGATGGCAGTAAAACTAATAGAGAACACGTTTGAGAACCAAACGTACATACGTAAATAACTAAGTTGTACAAGAACTAGCTAGAATTTATTTGTGAATATGTAATATCTGTGTTTCGCTTTGAAGGGCGTAGGTGCCGGCGAAATTACTGGCACGTGAGGCTGAACATCTGTATGCCTCTAGTTGATGGACGCAGGGCAGTGCATCGTAGGGCGCGTTCCTGATGTGCGTGTCTTACAATTCAATGCTTTGTTATAGGCGATTTTCACTACCTACTTAATATCAGGTGGGCCATTATGCTTGTTCCATCACCAACTTGTATAAAAATGAAGTGGCAAATTATAGCGACAAGACAATTATTGCTCTACGCAAATTTACGCTTCGTCGTAGCCTCGTACCATTTTTTGCGAATGACGTTAATAGGTTCCTTTTATTAGACAGTTAAGTTACTTACCGGTGCGTTCAAAATATAAGAACACAAGGTCAGTGACCAGGCATAAACATCTACATACTTCCAAAATCAAAGAGGTAGACCATCTCATAATAATAATTACTATAGCAATGGTTTCCTAAGTCGTTAAAGGTTAAAGCCTTGAAATAAGAAACAATTTTGCGTTAAATGTTGAATAACACAGTTTTTACAAAGATTTTTATAATGTCCCAAAAGTTAAGAGCCGAGCGGGATTATAAAAAAAAACATTAAATACCTATATTGATAACGTCAAAACTGTAGATGGAGCCACGGTCGCGTTAGTGCCGAACAGTCCTTAAGAGTTATTCGTCGAGTGTGATTAGGATCCGATGGCGCAGTGGTCAGCGCAGCCCCGTACCGAGGGGAAGGTCGCGGGTTCAAATCCCGCTCGGCTCTTAACTTTTGGGACATTATAAAAATCTTTGTGATTTCCTTAAGTGTAGTAAACACTATAAAATTAATAAACAACACAGTTTTTATAATGGTTTTTATTACTATTAATTTCAATAAGAATAGTCAAGTCGAATCCATAGTCTCCCTCTTCTTTAGTGTCTTATGCAATGATATAATGTTAGCACAAGCGAACTGTTTCCATGAAATGAATAGTCTATTTGTGTATAGCTGTTACACTTAAGACCGTATGTTGTGTATAGAAGATAAACTTATAACCCAATCGAATTCAAAGTGGTATAATAATTTTGCAAGTTACATACCTAGACTGGTTAACTACTATATTTAGTAAATAGCAGGTGATGGATGTACGAGAGAGAAAGCGGTGATGGATGCTGGAAAGCCAGAGATCGATTTAAGGTAATCGTAATCATCATTTGAAACACGTACTATCATTTGAAACAGAAAAAGAATCGCTAATAAGTATGTAACTGCGGATGTGCTGCAATATGTTTCGACTAATTTTAGTAAAGATAGTAACTGCTACTGCACTACCTACTAATACTATCTGAACTTAGTTTTCTATCTGTAATACCTATACAGGTGGAAAACATCGTTAATTATTAATTTTTCAATGCCATTGTTCTTTTAAAATGTGTTTTTTATTTTATGCACGTGATAGTTCATAATAATAGTAAATAATGTACTTTACAATCTTTTGTAAATAAAAAAACTAAGCAAGTATCCGTTTGTACAATTGGTGTAAGCTAGAAAAAGTTGACAAAATCACGAATACAGATCCAATCTCAATTCTCCTACTGAAAATAAAGACTACTAAAGTGGCAAAGACTGCTTATACCTAAGATGCAGGTTTTTAAAGATTTCTTTCATTAGTTTGGAAACAAACACGCTCACCATTTTGGTTCAATCTTATTTTTGTGAAGAATGCAGCAAGAATGTTCTACGTAACTTAAAATATTTCAATAAAAATACAGCGCTCAGAATATCTTCAGACGAAATTCGATGAATTGACACAAAATGTTAAAAGGATATTGATATAGAGAGACTGGAAACTGCGAAAGATGCGGAAGAGAAGAACAGGGTTTGGGAGGATACTGTCTCGGAGACAATGCCATGTTAAGGTGCGATGGTATCTACACTGCGGGCGAAAGAATAGAGCAAAGGCTTTCCAACAGTAATGTGAACGACAGTGTTAATGATTTTAGTAATTCAAGCCCTTGTTAAATATAGTAGGCTACAGATGGTTTGAACCGGTGAATAACTTCTACGCTATGCTGGATACGACTCGAGAGTCATCCGGATCAAGCGCCGTCATAAGAACGTAAAGGATGTTTCGGCGACAGAGGTAAAGACGTAGCTGCTGTTAAGTCATCACCGTCAGCACGAAGGAAATAAGGCGGATGTTCTTGCTTTAGACATTCATTAATAATAACAAACTTCCCTTTATTTGACAAAATGATGTAGGTGTAGTGATGTAGAGAATATCAGCAATGGTTAAATAAGTATATTAATAACAATACTATATGTACACACTTACACACCAACAAAGAGATAAAAAATGTACAATAGGCATTCTTATCGCTGAAAGCGCTGTCTTCCAGGCAACGTTTGTATTGTAAATGCGTCAATTCATAATAAGCGTTTAGCATTGGTGTACAAAGAACTATCTGGGTTTGTATGATAACTATGTTTTATAAACACAGGCGTTAGTAATGATTCATTCCGTGATAAACATGATATTACTGGAAATTTACATGTTTAAGTATAAAAACTAGTGTTATTAATGGCTATATCCAAATGATTGCTGTTTTAATCGAACTTACAAACAAGTTTAAAGATACATAGGATGGTAAAATGCAAAGAATAATAATTTGAACCCATGATTTATTTTCGAAACCTTCCTAATTTACACTCGTACATTCCCGGGTCAAGCATGTATCCGTACCATTGTGACTTTATACACGAAAAAAGGAGCCTCTTTGAGGTGTACTTAAAATCCTTTCACCACACTTGGTTCGAAAGAATCAGTGACACGATAAGAAGAAGAATTGTGAATTTACAAACATACATACATAAATTCACGCCTTATTCCCATGGAGATAGGCTGAGATCACGGATTTCCACTTGCTACGATCCTGACATCCCTTTTCGCTTCATTCATTCGCATAACATTCTTGATACATGCTAGTCGGTTTAGGGATCAGTTTTGTGAAACTTTAAACAAATTAAATGTTTAAAAATTGTATAATAAGTGATAAAATTTGTTTTATAGTTCTTGTATCCGGTTTGTGTCATCGATTTGTAATGATTCTGTGTGCCAAGTCAGTAAAGAAATTCTTTAGCACATTGTGGTCATACTGGGAAGTATATCACGTAGGTACCTCAGTAGGTTCTTCTTCTTTTTTGATTTCTTGTGGAGCCGCACCAGTATTCGTTGTTCTTCTTTTTCTTTTGTTTTGTTTACTTGATAAGCTGTGCTATACCTTGTTTATAGCCAAATAATCTATCTACTTCTCTCGAGTACATCTTTCGAGTGACAGACGGACTCTCTCCAGAGATTTGGAAAATTATGGCCTTATTTAAAATTTGCCCTATCCCTGTCTGGCCTCCCTGTTACCTTGTGGTAAGAGATAGCAGTTGCTTATGCACTGGTCTTCTAGAAGACGCTTGTAAGAGGGTACGAGCTGTCTTCAGAGATTCATTTTCTATCATTTTGGGAAGCCACATAGCTTTTTCATTTTAATTGTTTTTCTGGTGTTATTTTGAGTTCTGCTGCGTAATTTCGGTGGTATTTTAACCAACATAACTTGAGGTCTTAGCACAAAGTGAGAGCAGTTGGAAGGAAAGTGTATTACGTGATATCCTAATTTGAACGAGAGTGTTTCCGATGGTGTTGAAGAGAAACGCCATCTTTTCCTTCAAAGCCAGTGACGACAGACTTGTCTATTGACTGACTTGATTAAAAACTTTTTTATTTATGTTAATATATCCTCACTTGACACTGGCAAAATTGTTTCAAAATGGACAGATGCCATCTAATTAAAAAGAAGAGCTGTCTTCGGATCGTTTCGGTTCGGGTCAAAATAAATTCAAAATCCTGACTGACACCAGTACCTAAGTATAATAAAAACTAACCTATGCCGTAGACATCTAACCACTTTGGATATAACTGATATAGAACAAGCAAATCTAACCTTTATTCGTATTAGACTAAAGGTAGTTCTTCACTAAAATGTGAACAAGAAATTAGATAGGTGCATGTTGAGTTGACCGTTGTGTAATGTAATGTCTTTATTACAAAATGCTCTAGCAGAGCTTTCCTGGTTGTGAGAACTCAGGTACTTTTACTTTTTATGGGTGCTTTGTTTAATGTCTAAATATATATTATATTCCACCATATTCCAAAAAATATAACAATTTGTCGGTAAGTTAGCACTTCTTTATTCATCTTTAGACTTTGACGATAATATGTATAATATAACATCTAGACAGAGAACAATCATATGTATTCACCGCACAAATATTTATTCTCGGTGGATATCGAACCCACGACCTTCGGTGCAGAAGGCAGAGCTACTGTCAACTGAGCTGAGAGGCCAGTCAAAAAGAAGATGAAAATACATAAATAAGAAATAAGAAAGAATAATAATATAGTAAGAAATAAGACTTGAATACAGAGATTACGGCTGATAGAGGAGAATGAAAGAGGAGAATATGTTGTGCCGACCCCACATAAAGTGGGATAAAGGCAGGAAGAAGAAGAAGGTAGCTAAACATAATACATTTTTTATGTAACAATTAATAATAGTTTTATTGTATCTCTCTCCAATAAAATAAGGCTCAGTATTTTTTTCCTCAAAACGAAATTATCATCAGTCTAATAAAGTTTGGCATATAATAAAGATCAGTAAAGGGAGTAGACGCAAAAAACAAGTTCATAAATAGGTCAGTGTCAGTTGACAGCCTTATAAAGCTCATTTGGTAACCTTCTACGCTGAACGGAAACGAACGTGGGTTCGATCCCCACCTAGAGGGGCGTCCATAAATTACGTGAGATGATTAAGGGGGGAGGGGGTCGAGTCAAATCTCATCTAATCTTACGTTGGGGAGAGGGAGGGTATCGGTAAATATCACGCAATTTTTTTTCTGATTGAAACAAAAAAAAATCATACTATTTTAATACCGTTTTAAGCCCGTCCTTTGTTTTAGCGCCACTGTCTTAACTAGTCGTAAATAAAAGCATGAAGCATTTTGTTTTTCTTTTTACAAAACAATCCAGTGCGTTTCCCTAAGAAACCCACATTTTGAAAAATCTCACGTGAGATTGGGGGATGGGGGAGGGGGTTGAATAAAATCTCACGACATCTCACCAGGAGGGGGGAGGGGCAGAAAATTAAAAAAAACACCTCACGTAATCTAGGGACGCCCCCTAGAAAAAAATTGTTCTCTATCTGGGTGCTATATTGTATTCTGAGTATTATTAAAAAAGTTATAAAAGTTTTATATTCGCTATTTGATTCCAATAGTATAAGCTCTGCTTAATTTGGGGCTAGATATTGTTTGTCGATTGTCCACAATAATAATTTATAACAATTATGATCTCTAAATAGATTACGTAATAAAATGGTTTTTGCAAAGTCCTAGGTAACCTAGAGCAATTGATCTAATCAGAATTCCAGATGCGTAGATAATTTTCTATTGTACAGAGAACAATGATATTACTTCAGACCCCAAAAGAGTCAAGGCTGGATGGACCAGATGTTTAGTATAATAATAATAAATAATAGCTCACGAGCCGGTATGACCGAGCTTCGCTCGGTATTTTTTTCGGTATTTTTATTTACTAATTTTCATGAAAATCTCCGAAACTTTTGTCTCGAGTTTACGTAGAAGCTCAATAGATGGCGTTCTCCGTGACACTAACTCGCAAAGAATTTAATACTCTCTACGAGAGCTAACGCGTGATTTTGACTACTCAGCAATAGATGGCGCTAAAAATTTTAATTATTTAAATAACTTCTCTCCTACGTCTTTTCTGTAAATGAATCTTAGCTAGATCGATTTATCGCCCTCGAAACCCTCTGTATACTTAATTTCATGAAAATCGTTAGCTCAGTTTCCGAGATCCTAAATATATATATATATACAAGATTTTCTCGTTTAAAGGTATAAGATTTTAAATGAGCTGTTACTAATGCTATTTGGAGGTACTATACCTTAGGTTCTATCACTATACATTTAATTTTAGTAAGGCCTAATTGGTCAATAAATGATCATAAAGGATATAAATTAATGAACATAGTGGACATTCCCACAACATTATCCAGTCCCAAAGTAAGCAGAGCTTGTACTATGGGAACCATATAGCTGATATAATACTTATACTTCTACATTTTTTTTTGTAAATATATACTTATAATACAATGTAACACTCAGACAGAGAACAAAATCCCCCTCTGAATGAAAATGGATTGGCCCCTGAGGAAATTCGAACTTGTAGAAATCACAGTCAACTTGACGTATAAACTCGTTATTGATTCAAGTCGATGCCGATTGTGACCTTGTAAGAAATAGACCAGACCGTAGCTCAAAACTTGCATTTTATGTGAAAGATTCAAAGAAAACACTGTGAGGAAACATGTCGTAGGACATAGAAAGTTCAGACTCTAAACTCAATACAATTACAAGAATCACTTTGAAACGTCATAAAGCTAGGTGAGTCTAGGTGTGTTCGAAAAGCATGTGTCTAGTGTACGAAAGAAGAACTAAGACCCTGTCTTGATTTCATTCCCATATTTGTTTTCACATCACCGCAGTGTATATTTTAAAGTGTATGCGACGTTTCAACGTAGGATTTATTTAGTTAACACTCACACAGACTTAAAACCAGAGCCAGACAGAGCTTGTGGTAGGCCTACAGTTTGTAATAGATCTAATTAGCTATCATAATGATTGTAACATCTGGATGGAGCCGCTTTTAGAGCTCTGTCTGAGGCAACTTCATTGTTGGCCAGATTCATACAATGGTTGCGCCATTATATTATTATTGTAGCTCCATAGCTTTTCTAGATCAGCCGTAGAAATAATAAGTATTTCTTTTTTTTTTTAATTCAACTAGCTAATGAAACAATCTTATGTCCCACCTGATGTTAATTGATAACCATCGCCTGTATCAAACCATTGCTTCATAGGCCACTGGCTGGGCATAGGCCTCCCCTACACATTTCCAGGAAGAACGATTCTGAGCTCTTTCCATCCACCGTTGTACAAAACTACCTATATACAGATAGGTAGGTATAGATAAACCAGTCTAAAAATGCACGCCCCTCCACCACGTTTCCCTGAAGTTGGCTCACAGCAAAGTACTTCAAAATGATCTTTGTGATGTAGGTAATATAGAACAATTTACTTTGATTGACTGAAGTAGTGGGACGTGCTGTTTAATATTGGACGATATCTACTATCGTGTAACCTATATGCAAGTAAATAAACTAGTCTATAAAATATGTTTTACCTAAAAGGTTTTTTAAGTTTTGTTTCCGTTTTTCTATTGGGTTTGTTCTCACGCGTACAAAGTTTTGATACGATAATCTCGACGGTATATCGTGAGCATCGTGCGTGCGTCAGATCATGCTCTAACTACGACGGACTTTTACTGCCTTATGTAACTCAAGTCAAGTGGTAACAAACGACTAACTTACTAGCTAGTAACGAGTACAAGTAACTTTTTGACTGGTCTCTCAGCTCAGTTGGTAGTAGCCTTCTGAGCCGTAGGTCGTGGGTTCGATCCCCACAGACAACAAATAATGAGTATTTATCAGCTATCTGGTTTCCATAGTACGATTTCTGCTTAGTTTGGGGCTAGATAGTGTTCTGTGGATTGTCTACTATTTTTTTTAACTGAGTTTAAAAAGGAGGGCGGTCTCAATTAAAGCCCGTCACACACGTAACCATAATATACCTACATATATTTATATGCCGTGCGATAATCATAAATTACGGTATAAGTTAATGATGTCATAGATATACATTTATATTATAGCTGCGTGTGCGGTCACTTGAATATTTGTATAGAAAATATATTGTATTGTAGGTAATGACCTCCATTGATTTACCTACTAATTAAATAAAGCAGTCAAGGCCTCTAGCAAAATGAGGATTGACTCATTTGGACAAGGGAAAATTACATAAATTTCTAAAAATATACAAGTTATTAATTATTATTTAATAGGTATTCCTAAGTGACGAAAATATTACATATTTTATGTTCATTTAGCATGTTAATAGCCGTTTCCGAATTCACCTTGTCATTGATTTTAAAATAACTTAAATGCGACGTTATGCATAATTATAATTTGAAATTGCAAGCGTCGAAGTTCTTATCTGGCGGCATCAGTCGTCGTAAAGCTTATGTAAGAAACTTATTTTTTTATGACTGTTGTAAAAAAATACATTATGAGAATTGGGGTTGTATACGATTAAAATAGACTCAAACATATCTGCAAATATATATTTATTTGGAAATAAGGTTAAAAATAAAAACAAATGTAAACTATAATACTGATTCATAAACACCGAGAACAAATTTTTGTGTGGTTGCCACAGATGTTAGTTCTCTGTTTGGTGTCACGAGCCGGTATGACCGAGCTTCGCTCGGGTTTAAAAAAAAATAGTATTATTATTTGCCAATAGATGTCAGGAAGAGTCGTATCTTTATTGGCTTATTTTTATATTATTAACAACGCCTTCTAGCTTGCAGTTAGTTGCTCACAATCGCCAATAAATGGCAGGAACAGTCGTATATTGAGTTTATGTTTGATTATTGCAAAACACCAACTTCTCGTCATTTTCTAAAAATGAATCCTAGCTAGATCGATTTATCGCCCCCGAAAACCCTTGTATAGTAAATTTCGTGAAAATTGTTGGCTCAGTTTCCGAGATCCTAAATATATATATATATATACAAGTTATAATATATAATATATACGTTACTATTTCGGGATAAAAAAAAACCCTACGTCCTTTTCCCGGTTCTAAGCTACCTCCCCACAATTTTTTTGCCAAATGGGTTCAGCCATTCTTGAGTTATAAATAGTGTAAATAATACGACTTTCTATTAGGTACAGTTATTACAGAGACGTATTGTATAATTATTATATTCTCTATATCTGGTTTCTTAATTTTGGGTTGTGTGGTGTTATGTGAATTGTCCACAATATTTATTAATTATATTATTGTAACTAATGCAAATAGTGACATAAATAATAGAATTTAATAATTGTATACTAATTGATACATATCAAAAAGCATTCATTTTCAAATGTATCTATAGAAATCCTGAATCTTCTATTTTCTTTTGTGTTAACGAAGTGCCAAGTATTTCAGTTTTGTCAATTGCCATCACTTTCTTTGCTTATTTACATTACAACTTAGGTTCATTCCGAATCTTGAAAAAGCCTTTCGTATTGCGTAATGCAATTATCACACCTGCTGCAAACAAACTGACACGTGAAAGGTACAAAAGATTTTTTTTTCATTTTATCCACCCGTTCACAATTTGATACGTCTCTCATTACACAAGGTGATGCTTTTAGTGGATTGTAATCTGGCCTAGTTTTATAAATCTAAGTAAGACCAAGAAGATCAATATAGGATTTTCGATGATGGATCTTAGAAGAACCTTTTTAGCTCGTTTAATAATTTGATCAAACTAAATTTTACTTAAGGCACCCAAAATTATCTAGTTAACTGTATTTCTTTCTTGGTTCAAGAACGAATTCAGTAAGTTTCAGAATGTAGTAAATACTCGTTATTTGGTGAGAGCTATAAAAAGAAAGAAATAAAGAAAAACATTTTATTGACCTTATGACTAACTTACTAATTACAACAGGTAGTAACTTATTAGCAACTCAATAAAGGTCAATAAGGCCCTGGCTCAGTATCTTTAGAATGTCAATAAAAGTAATGTCGAGGGGTGTTAGGACCTTAGTCAAATTCTTCTTTCAAAAGTTCTTTGTGGTTAAAATTGGAAGTGAGATTCGTAAAAAACATCAGAAAATACAGCAATCAACAAACCAGTTACTTACTTTCAAGCCCGTAAAGGCGCTTAGTATCCTAACCCAAAGGATACTTACAAATAAATAATTTCCATTTGCCTTCCATGGAGGGTAAAAGCCACTAAATAATACATTTGGCCGAGCTCACACTCAGATGGCTACTACTAAATAATTGAAGAGTACCTGGTAGTGTTAACTTATGTTAACAGAAATATGTGGCTCTTATGCCGGACGGTCTTTGGGTCAAAATATACACGTTTGGGTCCCACATGGTCGGCGTCATAGAGGAAGATCCTGAAGAAGATTGCGGTACAATCTCGATTGTCATATGAACGAATGGCCCACTGTAGCCAAAGAGCAAGAGGTATGGAAAAGGGGGAAAGAGGCCCTTGCCCTGCAGTTCCCACTGCGCCCAGGATAAAATAAACGAGAATTGTGCTTCAAAATAAAAACCTTATACCACCTTACATCATTCCATAGCTACAATTTATAGTTATCATGTGGTTTTAGAATCAAGATTCGGAAAATTTACGTATATAATATAAAAATAATAAAAATTTATATCAAATATTTCAAAGGCGAAGAAAATTAAAATTAGTTTAATTTATTAGGATTAAAAAGAGGTAAATATAGTTAAATGAATTGTTTCTGGTAATTCAGTATTTATTTGTTTGCATTTTACTTTACCTACTCTAAAAAATATGAGACCTTTTTAACGACTAAGGCCCGCATGCAGAAAATATGCTCGTAATTTAGTTGAGCCTCAAGCATAGATTTTTCTCACACTTCAATGGAGATTTGCCAAAAAATATATGCTTGAGACTCCACTCAGACTCAAGTATTATTCTGCATAGATAAGAATAATATATTTTTGTGTCAAACGTGATATTTATTTAAATTAGATAATTTTTACTTAAAATTAAATAGCTCTTGGAACAAAGTAGCAGCCAAGTTCAGTAGAACACGTTAGCAACCAATGTCACACGACGAAAAAAATGTATGAATGGCACTCTAACATTAAATCGCGCAACAATGGAGTTATTTAGTTTTTGCGGCTCATGTGCTTTGGCCCCCTTTCCCACGGTTGCGACATTTTCACTAATTACTCCTATGAATGGTTCAGTGTCATTCGAAAGTAGATAATTTTATTGAAAGTTAAGACCTTGTATCTCTTATGATACATGCAATTATACAGGGTTATTCATTATTAGCTGCAAATACTCAGGAATTAGGTTCAACAAATAAAATAAAAAATATTTATCAAAGGATTTTTTTTAAAGTTTTGTTATGAAAATCCCGAGAAAATCGATAAAGGAATCATTGGCGCCTGACCTATTTTGACCTTTGATCCGCGCCCGCGCGCCGTGAGCGACACTCTGCGTTCAGTCACCGCCTGGGTGGGTCATCGTCCTGTTCTCCATGGCAATCATTATGCAATAGCCGTAAAGAAATTAATAAAAATAAAATTTTGATACAAAAACTTAAATCAAAATGTAAAAAAATCATTTCATAAATATTTTTTATTTTATTTGTTGAACCTAATTCCTGAGTATTTGCAGCTAAATGAATAACCCTGTAATTCATGTGACTAAAAATACACAATACGTTTGTTACATAGAAAGTAAAATGTATAATGTATATAATTAATGTAGCATTATGTAGATTTCTTAATAAAAACTTTAACCAGAAGCAATAAAAAAATACCACTTCATAAAAAATACTGAATATCGAAATTCTTTTTCAAGATTAATCATATATTTAAGCGATTACAGTAGCAAGAAATTGAATAAGTTGATTACTAGCTTTGTAATAAAATACTAAGGTACAGATATAGATAGATAACTCTTTATTGATTACTATGACACTTAAAGGAATACAATATTTAGCTTAAAAATAAAAATTCACAGTAAAACAATGGGCGGCCTTATCTCAATGGGTCTTAAGGTATGTAGGAATAGTATTAATAACTTGCTACTATTTTAATAAATGAACTCTATTATAAAGTTTTATGAGGAACATTTTGAAACGCTAAAAGGCAAGTAGTAAGTATTGCAGCTATTTGTGTAATCTTCCATAAATTTATAATTTATTACCGAATTATAGAACCATAAAACAAAGGTTACAATCTATATATATAAAACTCAAAACGCATGCAGGTAGATGTTATGACGTAGGCATCCGCTAAGAAAGGAAATTGGAAAATTCTTTCCCGAAGAGGAGAAAAAGGGGAAAAAAGGTTTAAAGAAAAATCAACACACAGCCTAAACCATTAGTCCTAGAAGCATGAAACTTGGATGATGTGTTCCTCTTATAGAGCAAAGGTGCACTAAGAAAGAAAATATGAAAATTATTTCCCTAAAAGAAGAAAAAAGGGAAAAATAGTTTAAAGAAAAACCACAAAAAATTGCTTTACAAAATGCGCAAAAAAACAGTAAAAAAAAATCTACTACCGCAGCTTCTGTCACCAAATTTGAATACACACAAAAGTTTACATAAACCCCACCGTAACCACTAAGACAAAATCACGGAAAACACCTATCATACCGAAACTAAACACCGCACCGCTTCAAAAAATGGCTAAAGAACATGCTCAAAACTATGGTAACCAGCTGGTCATGTCAAATTAAAAAAATCTGATTCGATTATACACCAACACGCTTATGAAACCCTAAATTAGCCACTAATACAACATAAAATCACAAAAAATTGCATTACAAAATACGCAAAAAAAAACATTAAAAAATTTTCAGCTACCGCAGCATCTGTCACCAGGTTTGAATACACACAAAGGCTTACAAAAAAAACAATGATAATCACTTAGACGAATTTGCGGGAATCATCTATCATACTTAAGCTAAACACCGCTGAAAAAAATCGGCTACAACAGCACTCGCCTTCAAATTCAAATAAACTCTAAAGTACATGCTCAAAACTATGGTAACCAGCAGTTGGTCACGTCAAATTAAAAAAATTGATTCGATTATACACCAACACGCATACGAAACCCAAAATTAGCCACTAATATAACATAAAACCACAAAAAATAGCTTTACAAAATACGCAAAAAAAAACGTTAAAAAATTTTCTGCTACCGCAGCATTTGTCACCAGGTTTTAATACACACAAATGTTTACAAAAAAACCGATGATAACCACCAAGACAAAATTGCAGGAATCATCTATCATACTTAAACTAAACACCGCTGAAAAAAAAACAGCTACAACAGAACTCGCCTTCAAATTCAAATACACTCTAAAGTACAAGCTCAAAACTATGGTAACTTGCATTTGATCATGTCAAACTAAAAAAACCAGATTCGATCATACACCAACGTATACGATAGCCCAAATTAGCCACTAAAACAAATCACGAAAACGAGCTTTACAAAATACGCAAAAAAAACATTAAAAAATTTTCAGCTACCGCAGCATCTGTCATCAGGTTTGAATACACACAAAGGTTTACAATAAAACCAAAGATAATCACTAAGACAAAATTGCGGGAACTATCTATCATACTTAAACTAAACACCTCTGAAAGAAATCGGCTACAACAGCACTCGCCTTCAAATTCAAAGACACTCTAAAGTACATGCTCAAAACTATGGTAACCAGCAGTTGGTCATGTCAAATTAAAAATTCAGATTCGATTACACACCAACATGCATACGAAACCCCAAATTAGCCACTAATATAAAATAAAATCACAAAAAATAGCTTTACAAAATACGCAAAAAAAAACATTAAGAAAATTTCAGCTACCGCAGCATTTGTCACCAGGTTTTAATACACACAAATGTTTACAAAAAAACCGATGATAACCACCAAGACAAAATCGCGGGAATCATCTATCATACTTAAACTAAACACCGCTGAAAAAAAACGGCTACAACAGCACTCACCTTCAAATTCAAATACACTCTAAAGTACAAGCTCAAAACTATGGTAACTTGCATTTGATCATGTCAAACTAAAAAAACAAGATTCAATTATACACCAACGAATACGATAGCCCAAATTAGCCACTAAAACAAAATCACGAAAAAGAGCTTTACAAAATACGCAAAAAAAACATTTAAAAAAAAATATGCTACCGCAGCATCTGTCACCAGGTTTGAATACACACAAAGGTTTACAAAAAAACCCATGATAACCACTAAGACAAAATCGCGGGAAGCACCTATCATACCAAAACTAAACACAGCTGAAAAAAATCGGCTACAACAGCATTTACCATCTTTCGAACACACTTTATATAGTTTTGAATGCAAACTCAAAACTAAGGTAACCAGCACTTGCTCATGTAAAACCAACGCATACATAACCCAACTTAGCCACTAAGGCAAATTCACGAAAAATAACTCTCAAAAAATACGCAAAAAACAGTGAAAACATATCAATAGCTGTCCGCTTTCCACCATAAAATAGTTTCTTTTAAACGAACTCAAACTATATCTTTATACTAACCACGCGGACGAAGTCGCGGGTGACAGCTAGTTTAGTTACAAACAGCAAAATTAATCAATCCTTCGTATATCCGATTATTGATGGGCTTAAGAATAAAATGAAATATGTACTAGTAAAATATAGAAGTAGTACGTAATTAATCTTTGGTATTTTAGTCATAATGTCAGGATAAAATGAAATACTCGCATATTATAGAAGTACGTAATTAATCTTTGGTATTCTATTCAAAGTGTCTAGTAAAATTCGGTACAGCTTACTAAAGTACGCGTTCATTAGTGTAGGTCGGTTTAACTTTATTGGGCATGGTCGTACCACGTATGGTCAAGTAGGTTGTATGCCGTCAAATTCTTGCTCGGTAATGGTGGTCTGCTTAGCACGAATTGTGTCAATGAAAAAGTTGTTGAGTGTGCTATATGAACATAATATTATAAACATTTGAACAAAACTAATTTAAAGGGTAAACATTTGTTTATTATTATATCACCTAAAGGAGTTTAAGTGCAAAATGTTCTATAAAATACGTTAAGTATATAAATAAAATGAGTACGGAAAAGGCATTTGATACAATTCGATGTGGGGTCAGTAAGTACCTATGTATACCTACATCCTATATCAGATGCGTTAGTAAAGTAACGTTGAGTATTGTTTATAAATAAGCCTTAAATTTCACTGACATCTCAATTGCCAATGAATTAACTAAGAACCATCAGTGTACTTAATAAAAAATATAGACCTTCTATAGAAAACTTTACACACAACAATCAAAAGTTAATCTATGGCTAGGCCACCCGCTGAGAAAATAGCTACCGTCACCCATCCATGAAGAAGCTTAGAAAAACTAATTGCAAGCTGATTGTTTCACGATGTCAGTGAAAATGAACGCGACATGGGGCAAACCATGGAACCCATTGATTCAACACTTTCATAATCGCTTTCGAGCGCATCCAAGCAACTGCGCCGGTAATTGGTAGCATGAGGATAGAAAGTGTTGCTACGGTTAATTTATGGGGCTTTGTGTAGTCTAGCAAGACGGAGAGAAATAATACTGAGTGAATCCGAAACGAAATCCTACGAACCAAGGTCACTGATATAGGTCACAGAATTAGCAAGTTAATGCACGGTACACCTGCCTGTCCGTATGCATAATGCCTCTTCAACTAGCTGGAAACGTTTGACTACTGCAGGGTAAAATGAGAGCCTCTTTGAGGCGCACTTAAAATCCTTTCATTGAACTTGGTTTGCAGAATTAGTGATACGATAAGAAGAAAAAGAAGAAAGGGAAAAATATATAACCAATGGAAAATGAAACGAAGTATGATGGACTGACGACATTGTAAAATGGCAAGAAGTCGGTGGATACAAGGTTTTGTGGGAGGTGTATGTCCAGCAGGAGACTTTTCAGGTTGGTAGTGATGAGCTGACTTGCTGCGAACTTTATAGAGGCGCGGTTCGTAATACGCGGATTAAGATAAATTTAGATATTGTATATAGATATGGATTTGTCTTCAGATGTTTCGCATAACTAAGTGACCTCGCCCCGCCACGCCTCATAAAATTTAAATACAACTTATTACTATTCTGTGGCCACTAAGTCCTGGTAGGTTAGGTTAGATACGTACTAGTTAATACATACCAATCTTATACCAAATGTTCATGGCAAAAAATCAAACCGTGCTAAATATTTTGATCTAAATACCTTGCGAAAAGTAAAGTGATAATTTTAGAAACTTGGAACGGCTATTCATTGTATTATTATAAACTTGTTTAAAGTTTCTATTTATGTAACTATTACATAGGTAGGTATATTTACTGATGCTCATCATGAGCATCGAATTTGATCAAGTCAAGATATTGTGGATCGATGTACGAAACGAAAACTAAACCAAACACAGATTTCGATTTTTAACTTCAATAATATCATTTGAACTGCTTTCATGCTTGGAACAAGAACTAAGATTAACTCCAGAGGCTTACGAAATAGACTAACGAGGATGAATATTCTTAAAAGTAAGGAAGTGAAATCACTCAATAATAAAATTATTCTAACTATCATCGATCTAGATCCCAAATAGCACATTACCGCACTAATCAAACTTTTGCTAATGAGTGCGACGTTTTCGCAATGTGTCGCCATCCATTGCGCGGCGATTAGTGTGCGGTGACGTGGTCGCCGTACTAACGCTTCATTGAACACGTCATTGAACGGTCACGCCTATTGGTTGCGTTTTGATGAACCTCTTAGCTGCAACCGCAGGGTTGTCGACGCCACAATTGCTTTCAGTCACTTACAAAAAAATGCTTAGTTTGTACTCGTAGATTTTTCTTCTTCCTGCCTTTATCCCATTTTATGTGGGGTCGGCACAACATATTCTCCTTATCTTATATCAGCCATCATCTCTGTTTTCACTTCTTTTTTATCCTTGTCATTTTTCACACTGTTCATCCATCTTTTCGCCTACAACTACCCACATCCACCTACATTCATACTCTCCTAGTCACATAACTTTCATCTCTCCTCATGACATGCCCTTACTACGCCAGCCTGTTGCTTCTCAACTTTTCTGTCACCGGTGCTAATTTCAGACTACGCCTGGTATACTCTAATAATACCATAATACTGTATACATGTACCTACTTGTAGATGAAATCTGTGCCTCCTGTGATGAGTGATTTATCTCGAGTTGTACACTTTTTGAGATTTTTACATAGAAATGATCAGAAAAAATTGTAGAATTTTTGGGTCTAACTCACGTTTTTCTATCTGCTATAGGTTCAGAGATAATTTGGTGCAAAGTGATGATATTATTGTTTTCAAGTTTGGACAGCCCTACAGCTGATGAATCTCTTCGCATCGGATGTTAGCTATCGTAGCGGTTGCATTTCGGAAAATAATGTTTTCATTAGACGCGCTCTATTTAACGAGCTTGATGTAAATTGCAATTTAATAGCAAATTATCATTTGTAAACATTTCGTATTGGACTTATCAAGCTAAGCGGTAAAAAAACAATTAGTCACAATGTCATCAAGGTAAGATGTACCAAAATAATGCAATTTAGACCGTATCAAAAGCCCCCCCTTGACATTAATTTTATATACAATAATACTAAACTGGAATGCGTAAATACATTTACACTGCTAGGCTTAGAGATTGACTCAAATATTAATTGGAAAAACCATGTCCAAAGGATGACAAAAAAACTATCTAGTTTTCGTATGCACTTAGAGAGTTACGGAAGGCTACAGACATAAAAACAGCTATGTCTGCATACTACGCTTATGCCTACTCCTGGATCCGATACGGAATTATTCTGTGGGGCAACAGTGTCGACGCTCAAAACCTGTTTATAAAACAAAAAAAGTGCATACGTATTCTTAGTAATATAAAAGCTCCAGAGAGCTGTAGACCGTATTTTGGCGAACTAAAAATTATGACCCTTATTTCGATATATATCCTAGAAATCTGCAAGTTTGTGAGGCAGTATCCACAATACTTTAAAAAAAAAAGCGATGAACCGCGGCGCTTTAAAAGTAGGTATGAGCATAACCTAGTGCTACCTACATCTAATTTAAAGATACACAGCTCGGGACCAAATGTTATGGCGGTTAAAATATATAACAAGATTCCGGAAAACATCAAACATCTAGAAAAATACAACATTTTTGAAAAAAAAATTAAAGAGATGCTTTTACAAAAAAATTACTACACACTAGACGAGTTCTTTAACGACGAACAAAAAGACTAACTATAATAATAAATAACCCTTATAACATTTTATACTAAACCTGCTTACAAATCTGCGTGATTATAATCATATCGGCCCGCTTCTCCAGTATTGCAACACCCTTACAGGGTAAATTATGTATTGATTCAAAAATTAGTTCTAAGATCTGACACTGTTATATTTACATACATAATAAGGCAATAAATATACTGAATACTGAATACTGAAGTTACATTTGCCATCACTTTTTTTTTTGTTGTCTGTCTGGGTGTTGTATTGTATTATAAGTAGGTATGTTTTTACAAAAAAAAAATGTGCATACTTGTCAGCTATCTGTTCCCATAGTTCAAGCTTTGCTTAATTTGGGGCTAGATATAGTACCTATTGTGTGCATTGTCCACACTATTTATACATTTTTATTACTCATATTATGCACTTTTTTTGTGAATACATAGGTACTTAGAATACAATATGACACCCAAACAGAGAACAAACATCTGCGTTCAACACACAAATATTTGAATAAACCCAGGACCTATGGCGTTTAAGGCAGAGCTACTTACTACCAATTGAGCTTAGAGCCCAGCCTATAATAATTATACTCTAGCTCCACAATGCTAACTTTCTTCTCAATTGCACTGTTCTGTGACCAATTTAAAAGTCGTTAGGTTCTATACAATACCTGCATCAGAGTTGTTATGTAATAGATATGATTAGAAGGTCCAATGCCGTATATTATTTAGTAAGTACGTATAAAAAAGTCTGCGATCAGTGTTTTAGGTGCAATATGTGTATCAGTTTTAAAATTAGATCATTGATTGCATTTAGGTCACAATTTTGTTTAAACCATTTTAGTACCTTCTTATTTACCTAATGTTTTGTTCTATATTATCTATAACCTGTATCTGTAAAAAAATGAAATTATATAGCCATTAGTAAACATGGATCTCTTCAGATTCATGTTATTGTACCTTTATTCAATGTTTGTACCTAGCTGCAATGTGTGTAACCTAAAATAACAAAAAGAAAACTTTAAAACCAAATGGTACACCATTTTTACCCTTGACACTTTTTGCAGTTGCAGAGCAGTTCTGGCTGTAGTATTTTTTAATGAACTGCTCTTTTAAACCTTGACACACCAAGCTGTGTGAAAACAGTAGGAACTCTGGTCTTATCACGCATCTGTGACGAAATAAGGTCAACGCTCGGTGACATAATTACACTTACTTACCTGACTTGCGTACAAGATGATAGTTCCCGGAGATAAGAGCAAATATTTGCACGTTTGAGCCACCTAGTGTACGAGCACACTGTAGGCGGAAGCAAACATGCTGAAGAAATAGATTGCTAGTTCACTCGGAATTGGAAAAGCAAATTTCGCCAAGAAAGGGTTTTTTTCCAGAAGTAAATCAAAAAGAATTCAGACAGCTGTTGAATACTGGTGTTTTTTGTAAGTCCCTATGGCAGTAGGCATTCTCGTACACTGGTATAGTAATTTAGAATTTTGTTGGCTTCTAAAGCTGCTTCCAGAAAGGTCAAGAAAACCAGAAACAACCTCAAAACATTAACCCCTCAGGCACGGTAGATACTCTTATTTTCTCTGATTTTAATGAACCAATAACCAATTTATAGCAGGCTCACAAAATAGTCAATTCAATTAGTGATAAGACCATCTGATGATTTTTCTTTTTGAAAAAGAGTTTTGAATTGAAAAAGGCGCAAAAGTAAGAACAAAATGGCTCATCATTATCATCATCATCATCATCATCCACAGCCCGACTTCACCCACTGCTGGGTATAGGCCTCCCTTAGTTTGTGCCACTAAGGCTACATACGCACTGTGCGGTTACCCGCAATGCAGCAGCCGCAGACTGAGCCGCACAGTGTGTATAGCAACCATCCGGGTGGCCGTCACTCGGACCGCAGCCGCAGCCCGAGCGACCGGAGCGGTCTGTGGGTAGCCGCATCGCAGTGCGCATAGAAATGAATACATAATTATTGTGCTTGCGTTCAGCCGGACGGCTATCCGCATCGCGGGTAACCGCACAGTGCGTATGTAGCCTAACTCGATCCTGTGCCAAAATGGCTCAGTATGCTAAAAATGGTAACGCAATTAGGGCGCTTGTACACGCTAAGAAAATTTGCCGTTCCTGTGGCAGACAAGACAAATTCTTCGTGTAGACGACAAGAATTTTGTCTTTTCCACACACGAAAACGCAACAACCTTCGCCACGTCGTGTCTTGCGCAGATAAGATTTTTTTCGTGCACCGCTGCGATCAGTGTACACAGTTATTTTCTAGTTACGACACGAATTCTTGGGTAGACCCGGCGTTTTAAATTAGCGTGTACAAGCGCCCTTAGAAGGCCCACATACCTTACGTCATCCGTGGTCTACAAACCTAATACATATTAGATATGTGTATTATATGTATAGTACTGCTCAAAGTCGCTTAGCTATGCGTTAGCTATTTAATAAATGCTTAGCACGTGGACCCTAAATACCGAGTGCTCTGTCAAGCTCCATAACGTGCGATTCAATTGTATGTCCTTGGAACTTAGTGGAAGCCACACGATCTACTTTTATAAATGAGTCTTGTAGACGCTTGTAGACGATTTCGTAAAACAGTGAGGATTGTTTTAGCGAAATGATGAACGGGTAATTATGTTAATATGTAGTTTAAAATGGTCTTATGAATTAATATTAAAAAGCTAACATACAAACTTTGATGCACTAACGAATGAAATAAATAATGGAGCTTTGATTTGATTATCCATGGTCTAAGCTTAAAAGTACCTAATACCAAAAAAGATGGAAAAAAAGCCTTAGTGTCAGAAGTACCATTGAATTGTACCATTGATAGTACAAGTGAGACAACTTTGTACCCTTAGCATACCATTAAATAAAAATGAGGTTATCCCCCGTAATTGTTAATTGATAACCCATGGAACTAGTGATTTAACTTTTTATGTCAAGTACCATTAAAGAAAAGCATGTAAGAACCAACGCTACCTACAAAATTTCGGTAAAATGACATAAATTTCTGATGCTGATTGTACCAAGGTGACAAACGTAGAAAACCTTATATGATCGGTGAACAATAGATTAGGCTGCCGGCGACACTGCGATTCGGTATGACTACTAATGGAAATCTATTAAAATTGAAATTGGCCTTGAATGTTGTATGTATGTATGCCTTAGTTCTGTATCCTTTTAATAATTTTAACGGTCAAAATAGAGGGCAAAAAAATAATTTGCGGTTAGAAACCAGTCAAACATGATTTATAGGTAGGTAGGTAAACAACATCACAATAAAAATTATATTAAATTGATGTTACAAAAACATTATAAAACTCTGAGTGAATCAGTTAAGCCTTGCGCGCATCTAAGCAATCTGCGATGGCAATCAGTGAAACGCTGTCAAATATGATGGCGATATTTGATAGCGTTTCACTGAAAGCCATTGCCACCTCCTTAGATGTGCGTAGGTCTTACCACAAAAGGAAATAAGGAAACACTTTAATCTGTTTAAGCTATTTTTTATCTTGGTTAATAATGTTTTTTGAATGGCGTCCAAGAACCGGAAGACGAAGCGGAATATAGAACATCCCCCTACCCGACAGACCCACAAAACTCTGCGATCGAGGAGGTGGTACGGATGAAGTAGACGCAAAACTTCTTGGTAACATCAGGGGATTGTCATTACATTATGTAGAATTCTTCAGGCTGATGGTACTGATGATTCACTTTGTAAAATGTGGATGTTGCGGATTTGACAGGATCGGGCCACCTTCATGTTTTATTATGTTAAAACAGAAATCAAAACTTCTGTACGGAGCTCCCGATTCTTCAGCCAGATAAGCGTTATCATCTAACTAAGCAGTGTAGAAAACAATATTATGTAAATAACTGACGTTGATAAGCGATAACCTCATGTAAAATTATGTACAAGGAAAAACCAGTTGTTGTGAATTCGGGTCTTCAAAAATGTAATCACTTTTAGGTTCATATATTTTATTTCTTCTTTATCACGTCATCTGAGAGAGATGTCTTACTAAGAGAGGGTTAAAAAAACTGCAAAGGGCATCCCGTTTTTAATAGCCATAATTCGAACCCTCTGTTTTTATTTCACCCCTGCATTTTCTATCGATCCAGAGACCCTCGTTTTCGTTACATTCTTGCTCTTTCATTATTATTGTGGTCTTTGTCTTATTTTTCTGTTGCGTGATGCGAATGTAGAATTGCATGTTTATTATTAAATCTTTCTGGCGATCTGCCCAACAAAAGTGAGAGGCATTGAAGTTGAAAGTCTTAATAGTTGGATAATGTGGACAAAGACGTACTTCGAATGCGAATATAAATATCTAAACTGGCATAGCATACATAATTTTAAAGTCTGTACCTACAATCAGAGATTCATCTGTACGAAACCTTATTTGTATTCCGTGTGTGTTTTGTTTGCTGATCGGGATGTAGATAACAGGTAGGTACTAGTACTTAAATACTTGATTCTAAATTTTACTAATGCAAAAGTCACGACACTGAAAATAAACAAATATTGTGGATACAAACATCTAGCTAGCCCCAAATTATGCATAGAGCTTGTACTATGGGAACCAGTTAATTGATGTAATGCTTATAATGCATTTTTTGTTGTAAATACATGAACAATCATCTTCGTTCACTACACAAATATTTATTCTGTCAAATATTGAAATATTTTCCTAAATTCATGGGAAATCCGATTTGAATTCTCCATTAAAGTTCTCCAATAATAAAGTAAATGATAAAAAAGTAAGAAATAATAAAGTCAAGATAATCCAATATTCTCCATATACCTATAGGTAAATACTTTCCGGACACTACAGCTCGAAAATCGTTATTTCCCTATAGGGCAACCCTCGATTTACAAAATTAATGTGAGTGTTGTTTGATTTACATAATACGGCAAGTGAGAAAAAGCATGATAATGACCTAATAGCACGTATTAGCAAATTGAATAAATGAGTAATTTGTTAACGAGATACTTAAGGTAGATTTTTGTACCAGACGTAGGTAATTTTATTTCAAAATAAGTTGGTACATCGCTGTACTCGATTAAGTTATTACGATCTCACACGACTTGGATATGCAAATTTAAGATACAATAAAACCAAGATGAGACCAAAAGTGAAGGCGGTTACTGAGGTGGTTGCGTGAGTGCTTTGCAGTTAACACGATCATGGGTGGTGCTACACTGAAAGTAAATGATACTTACCATAAATTTACACCTACTTGAGTTGTGTTTGCCCACAATTACAGACATAAATATTTATTCCCCTGCAATCTCGCAACCGGATTTTAAACTAAGATGGTCATAAATCTGTAAGGTACGGAACAGTGAACATTTCAAGGTGGGCGTTGACATCGGAATAACTTTTTAAATTACCGTCCATGTTTTAATTTTTCAATCACCACTCAACTCAACCCAGAGCATTCATAATACGTGTTTTTTCGAGCAACAAGAAAACGATTGGGAAAAATTATATACTTACAAAATGTAGAATTGCAAATTGAAATTATATACCTACTTGGGTATTTATTTATTTAAAACTTTCACACAAATAATTTAGTGCTAGGAGGACTTGATGCTAATAGCATTCTCTACCAGTATTCCTGGGCGTACAAAAAGATGGTGTGTCGTGTTTTTTATGAAAACTTTGGTTTGGTTTTAGGAGCAAAGAAATAGTTGATAAAGATTATATAGAGGTACTAGCTGCCTGTCCCGGCTTCGCACGGGTGGACATTTATTTTTTAAACACACAAATATAGCCTTTGTTACTTAAGGTGAACCTACGTCCAGCAGTGGACTGATATCAATTGCGTTTAGGAGCACTATTTTCTAGAACATTTTGTCCAAATCTAGAATTCAGAACCGTTTGCATGGGTATATTTGAGTATTCTAGATAATTCTGGATTACTAACGTTTAGGTGGGAGCATTCCGGATGCTAACCGACTTTAAATTTGAATATTCCAGATCATTCTAGAGCGTCTATGTGCATTCTGTTCTCGTCAAAGTCGAGAATTTTCTGAAAAATCCCTAAGCGATAGAAAGGGATAGACATATATAAGTCCCTACGTGATAGAAAGGGATAGACATAGATTTCGAAACTTTTGCCTCTTATAAATTAATAACACCTAAATATTGAATATAAAGTATCCTATATTTTAAGTCCGACCATATTAAAGGCAGTTGCAAAATTTTATCGAAATCCGTTCAGTAGTTTCGGAGTTTATCGCGTTCCAAATTGTGACACGAAAGATTTATATATATAGATGAATCTACTATACATACTTACTTATGTATTTATATGTATGTGCATAAAATAACCTTATTTTGCGAGTAAAGTTGAAAGGTACCAATTTATATTACCTACCTGTAGTTTATTTTGCTCTTTCATAGTAGCTTAGCGCACCGACAACGCACGAACGATGCAAGGCTGCCAATGATGTAAAATTCTTCAGGAAACGCCTACTGACACCGTTTTTTAAAGTTAAACTAAAGTGCTTGAAAATATGAGATACCTACACAATACAAGGTTACAAAAATGTTACAGCACGATTCGACAGGCAGATTCACGATCTATTTCATCCTACAATATGAGAAGGTAAGTTTGTATGAGCTACTTACCACTCTATTAAATTACTTGAATATTATTTTATTAATGTAACTAGGTACAATTTGTAAGTTTTTTTTTGGTATAGAAAATATTCGCTCTTGTTTATGCTATGTTTAGACCTGTAAATCAATTTACCAATAAATGCATAATATGATCATTTAGATACCTCCTCGTTTGGATATTTTTTTTGCATTTGTGTCAAAGCCTGGTGGAACTACCAGACATCTCAGCAACCTTTATAGCTATATAGGTAAATAAGTATGGAGATTACAAAGTAATGTAAATAAAAAATATACCTCATCGTTTTTCAAACTATGCTTTGTGATATGGTTTTCTATTTAAGGTTTTAGTAATTAAATTATGGCTTAGCATTACTAAGAGTGCACGTAATATAATAAGTATGGTGCTCATACAGTAGCAATATTACCAGCATATTTTTGTCTAGTTGTATGTACCTAGTCATGATCGTAATCTCCAAATCGAGCACGACTGACCGACTTTGGCATCGAATATAGGCGGTGAACGTTCAAACACGTAATTACATCATTTGCAAGCTTTAATGTCTATCGTTTGTTGAGAATAGGTTAGAATTATGTAATAAAAATATGCTTAAAATAGTTTATAACTAACGAACGAGTACATAAAAAGCTTATTATGTTATACTATACTATACACACAGATATTTGTGTGAATTTTCCACAACGTTTATTTATTATTATACATATACTTATATGGTCAATATAATTATATTATAATAATTACATAGGTACTTATATAACAAATATTTATTCCCCTTAGTAGTAATGGCGTTATAGCAATAACTTTATGGCAATAAAACAATTTTAAATATATGTAAATAATTATGCTCTTACTTTTTATCAAGACTTTGGATTGATCAGTTTTAAATTTAATTTTTATTGGACTGCATCTGTAGAATATTAATTGACACAGATACTGATTCAATGACACAGACAAAATTTGTTATGCCCAAATGATCTTTAATAGGCTCATTGTAGGTACCTACTTACGACATTAAGTAATTTAAAGTGAAATTTAATGGCTACGCAATGGGATTCGTAGCCATTAAATGTCATCCATTATTCCATCTATTATTATTTTTATTTTATTTTATTAGACATAATGCTCAATTCTTTAAGTGATTGTATTTTTTAACTTTAGTGTAACTTTCAAGAACCTATTTTTTTGTTTTTGGTTTTAAAGTTTTAAGTCTTGAATGATGCGTGAAGTTTTGTTTGAATTTCTTGAGTTGATTATACTTTTTTGTGCCAAGTTAGAACTGTCCGCAATGCGTAAACGATAACACTTTATTCATTTGATTGGCAAAACGGAAAAAAAGGTTTTATCCCGTTGTTAATAAAAATGGAGTTAAAAACCATGATAGTTTAATTAGTGAATACTACTTACATACTAGTAGTAATAAACCAAGAGCACTATTTTATATTTGTGTGTGTCAAGCATGTCTTACGTATCATTCTTATGTACTATAAAACGTTTGTACGTATGTATGTATGTACTATGAATTTAACATTTATTATGACATTGGTGATAGTGATTTTGCGAGTAGGTACATAGGTAATATTACCGCAATTAGTTGTACATTAAAATCTTAATTTATAATTAACTCATCCAGTGATTTTATGTCCGCGTTTCGACATAATCCTCTCTTTAATTGAAGTTTCTTTCTTCATTTTAACTAATCGAAAATCCAAACCGAGCTTTATGAGACACTTACCAAATGAAGATATTTTTACGATGAATAAGATTACACTGATTCAATATCAGTAAAAAAAATTAGCTTTCCAAGTTACATAAGTGCTTAGTAAATATGAACATAAATATTTTTTGTAATATAATGAAAAATTGTAGGTCAAATTGTACCTACCTAATAGAAGCTATATAATAATTATATTACCTTCTTTAATGTTCCTTCCAAAAATTTTAGTAGACAGGCCCATGCAGGTCCCTAAGCATAGGTTAGGTACCTATCTAAATTCAAAATAACGCTAGGCTATATCACACATTTCTAGTTTTACTTTCAGTAACAGATTCAGTCAAGGCAGTAAGCGCGCAAATTTCTTAAATTATAGCGTACTTTCTCTGAACATTAGGATAATTTTGTGGTTTTCATAAATTTACGTTTATCACTCTGCGTGGGACGCCATGGGTCATGCGCAATGAACTCTGCGCTCACATTGCAGCGATTCCTCCCCAAACAGCTGATTCTTGATAAACAACGATCCTTCGGCAATCGATAAAATGGTTTACCTTTGACTGAACGGAGTCCGGTTGCATGTAATAAAATAATAAGAACATCCACACCGCAACGGCAAGGACTAGAAGCTTCACGTTCCTTCGCATTTCGCCACACAATTTGAGCCACTGTTTTCTGAATCCGCGTTCGATTTACGCGATGCGCGTTTGTTTTTATTTTGACGGACGCGGAGCGGCGCCCGGCCGCTCTTCGTAGAGCGAGCAAACTGAACCCAGTTAACAGAATACAGATAGTCCGGTCATGCGCGTATCGGTCCTCGACATGATACTAAAATAGAACTTGCACTGTGTGTACAACCACAACCACTCTGATAGACTGTAGTGCTGGGTTAGGGTTAGCCCTCTCACTCCATTGTTCGCCTTGGTCAGTGCATATCACCCGGCTGGGTCGACTGAGAAGCGGTCTCCAACATCTTTGTGGACTAGCTAGACCCTTGCAAGGCTTAATTGCAAAAATGAATCGTGTTTAGATAAGGTCCTAATTAAAAAGCAAATCAAAGATAAAAAAAAAAATCGAATGTAAATACCTAATACGAATAAAATAAAGAGAGATAATTTTCATTTACTTATCCGACGGTCTTTTCTACAGCCTTATTTCTAATATTAAAAACGCAAAAGCTACTTATGATGTTTGGATTATATACCTACACATATTATTTGGATGTGTTTGGTTTAGATGTGTTGCAGGACCGATTTGGAGCATAATATACTCGTAGTATGTAACTTAGATTAGCAATTACACTGTGAACTTGGAAAAAATTTAAAGTACCCAAAATGAGAATACGACAACGTGAAGCCACCACAATTAATTACCTAAGCATCTATGTATAAGCGTAAGCGCATGAAAGAAACATTTCGGCGGTACCTGAAAATGAGCCCTAAGTTAAGTAGGTACTTACAGTGCCTTCTATTCTAAGAGCTTGTGTAAGACTTTGTTTGTGCAAATAGAGTTAGTTTAGTTTGTGCAAGATCATGCAATATTGTATACTTCGCATAAATAAATACTTCGTGCTAACTAAAAAAAAACTACAAAAGAATTGTACCTAGTTTAAAAATTGCCCTGAAAACCTCGACTCTCTGCTAAAGCACTTGCTTTGTTTGACAAAAATATTTTTAGCAACTAAAAATAGATCGTCAAAGACGATTTTAATTAGGATGACCCTTTTGTTCAGTACTTCTAAAATCATCCTCTGTAAGTAGGATAAAGACTATGAGGGTATTGCCCTTTAAAAGACTTTAGTTTGCATTTTTTTTTAATTTAAGTACATTAATAGAACTGAAAACTTTTGTAGGCGCACGAGATGAACGAAGATTATCACATTATTAGTTACTATTAGTAGTTCAAAAGCATGTATCAAGTGCATGAAAGAAGCCTCTTTGAGGCGCACTACAAATCCTTTCACCACACTGGTTCGAAAGAAATAGTGACATGACAAGAAGAATAACATTATTTGTTCTAATGCTTAGCTGAATTAAAGCCGAGAAATAAACCATTTACTTATAAAGAAAGCTGAATTTATTATTTCAAAAGATTTTTACATAAATAGAAATATAGATGATATACCTACCTCGTTATAATATTATATTGATTGAACCACGTTTGTTTAAAAAACAGTTGCTATACTAAAAAAAAGGAGAGCTTTTTTCTAAACGAGATGCCACTTTTTGTTATTGAACTTTACTGATTTGAAAAGCGTGTTTTTTTTTCTATGCAACGCCATCTTCTGGTTATATTCATAATTAAGTCTGCTCTCTACTATGGTAGAGCACTTCGTAATAGATGTAATGCATGAGTTACACCACAGAGGGCGCTGGCCTAAATACTTGTAACTACTAAGCTAGCTTTAAGTTACACAACTTTTTAATATTTTTACGAACGGATCCTTTATCGGTGGGTAATAAAGTATTATCATCAAATTAAAACTTATTTCTTGAGAATTCTAGTAGCGGACTTTTAATCAGTAGATTTAATTATAACCATAAAATTAATTAAAGTTGAAAAGCTAGGCCTTGTGCATCTAATTTTCGACTGTTTGTCTATCTGGCAATTTTTAAATTACTGCGATCTTTATGCATTATTTCATAATTTATTATTATTTCATTATTTCTTAATCAAAAAAAAAATAGGAACAATTAAGGCTGGCGTGATACGGGCATGTCATGAATCGCGATTATTTTCATAAGTATATTTTTCTCTTACCAAAAAAAACTGTACTTTTCATACAAATCATTGTAGTAGTATACGTCCTATTACAATGTTATTAATTGATGTTTTAATAATGCATTAAAAGTTCAAACTATGTAAAAGCCTAATAAACCAATAACTCGCTTTCGCTAATTTACCTTGGGTAAAATTGAGACTAAAAGCCTGCGCACATCTAGGCGATGGCGATCAGCCGAAACGCTGTCAAATATGACAGCTATATTTGACAGCGTTTTCGCTGATCGCCATCGCCATGGCCTAGATGTACGCAGGCCTTAACTGCAGCAACAGAATTTGCAATCATAAAGTCTTACTGGAGTGGCCGTCATAAATGCATTTACAATGCCTATAAAACATGCTTTCGTAAGAATTAAAAATAAAACAACCTGACACTCATTTTGTAGGGTTCCGTACTTACCCAAAGGATAAAACGAGACCCTTACCAAGACTAACCGAGATTATTACTAAGAATCAGGGGGCTAATTCTCGGGCCGATCTCGATCATTTTGAAATTTTATTTTATTGCTTCTTTTCACAACCCCGCACTTTTTGGAAGTTTTCCGTATATCGTAGCTGTCGAGGCTTTTACGAAGAGGTCGTTTATGAATTACTTAAGGAAATTATCCATTCCCCCTTCGAAAGGAAGCAATAAAATAAAATTTCAATATGATCGAGATCGGCCCGAGAATTAGCCCCCAGCTGTCCGTCATTTTTCATTGATAAAATAAAACAATATGACGTGTTTGTATTCTAAATTAATTACGCATTACTAAAAACTCAGTTTCTTATAAATTACACAGCTCCCTCGCAAAAAAAAAACTTTTTTATCATTTTCTTAGTAGCTGTTCTCACTACTTATAGGTACTATTCGCACAAAGCAAAAGAAGGGATGCTAGTTCTCTTGCATTTTACAGTTCAACAAGTACATACCAACATATTTATATTTTTTTTCCGAATGGACTAAATACTAAGTGATCGTCTGACGATTCTTACAGCGCTACCGGACAATTATTATTATTATTTATTTATTTGAAACAAATAACAGACAAGAAAAATTAATGCTAATTCATAACAGTAGTAGTAGTGTAGAGGAGGCCTAGTAGGTATGTCCAGCAGTGGACTTCTTCAGGCTGAGTCAAAATCATAGTAACTTGTAACATAAACTAAAGTGTAATATTGAAGGAAAAGACTACATAGGTGTATGTACATAGGTCACAAAAGCGGATAACAAGTAATAAGCACATAACATATTTGTGTTAAAAAATATATTTATAAAATCTAATTTTCCCTCCATTCTTCCTGTCAGTCAGCGTCATCCCGCACAGTGTACTCGCTGTCCGGAGGGAGCGCCCGTGCCCTTGGATCGTGATTCCCGCGGCCGCGAACTTCGAATATCGAACGATTTATAAAATACGCGTATTATCCGGAGATTGTTTTGATTTATCAAATACGCGTAGTTATTTATTTAGGTTTTTGGTGATGTGAAGTTTTATTTATAATTTAATTATTTAAGTTTTGTCGGACATACCCTGTCAGGTAAGAGTTTTTAATTATTATTTTTAGAGTAGCGCACCAATTTTGGTTTTTTCAGGTCCATATTAACGTTTATTTTAATTTAACCAACTCAGGTTACTATAACATTAAAATTATGACACGTTCGTTCTTAATATTAGAACGAATTTAAACCGCTAAGCTAGTCTAGCGGTTAAAATTTGTTCTAATTATTTTGAACTTAGCATGGCCCGGTTTCACGGATGACTAATCGACCAACCAAATATTTAACAATTGCATTAACTCGAACTTTTACTTGCAAATTTTGACGTACCTAATTGAATATTTGATTAGTTGATTAGCCAACCGTGAAACCGAGGCTTATTATACGATGTTGTTATGCAGAAAATTGGTAATTCGACCTAGCTTTATTTATAAGATATCTATTAGTTTCAATTAAGTAGGTATTATATCTACTCTAGCCGATGAACACAGTAACAATAACTACAGTATCTCTACACAGAACAAACACGCTACACACACTTACACACACACCCACACACACCTACAAACCTACTTCTTTTTTTTTCATTCTACTAGCTGATGGAACAAGCATTATGGCCCACCTGATGTTAAGTGGTAAACGTGAACGTGCCCTACAATGCACCGCCCTGCGTCCATCAGCTAGAAGCATACATATGTTTAGCCTCACGTGCCAGTAATTAACCGACTTCAAACCGACTTCGTCGTTTATGAGCCGATTTAAAAAGTTATTTTTTTATCTGAAAGATTATACTTCCATATTAGTCCCATAGAAATTCCATAAAAATCGGTTCAGCCAAACGGTGCGGCCATAAGGTCAGTTTCTCAAAGTTTTAAAACCTAAATTTCTAACAAACCTTTGTCAATAAAAAACGTTCAGTGTTTTTTTAGTAATAACTATACCTATATCTGAAGAACGTCTAATAATGGTATTAGAAAAAATGGAAGCCATAATAAAAAGTAACAAAAACCTTACATCAGATATAAAAAAACTAGGGTAAAATACCTATAAAACTACAGAAAAAAAACAATCAAGAGGGACCAGCGTATTAGTACAACAGGGCGTGTGTATACACTGTAAGCAATATATTGTGTTCATAGAACCGTCAGCCCTCCCTTAACGGCCGTCATGTGCAATTGCACTCACCCTCACCAGCCGATGCGGAGGCATCCAACGATTGGTCGAGGTGCCTGAATAAGCTATCTATGCGGGTGTATGAATATTAGGAGAATAATATTTTGTCACTAGCTGCACCCTGCGGTGTTACCCGCGAATAAAAATAATGCTTGGTAAGGTGCGCTAAAAATCAATCTCACCAACTTTTACAAAACTCGGTTCCTGGGGCCTAATTCTCGGGCCGATCTCGATCATTTTGCAATTTTATTTTATTGATTCTTTTCCCCCTGTATGCTATCCCATAGAAACCCTGCATTTTTTCCGAGATAAAAAGTAGCGTATGGAATATTCCAGACCATAATCTATCTCTGTGCCACATTTTATCCGTTCAGCCGTTTAGCGTGATTGAGAACAAACATCCATTCATCTATCCATCCAAACTTTTACATTTATAATATTAGTAGGATTGACCCCATCATGAGTTCTGATAGTATTGTATTGTTATAATAAGGAACAAACGGGTATTTATCGCGATTACCTACATCGACGTATCATCGACAAATCGATCATCAATATTGCATAACGATCGCGATAATTTAAAAAGAGCATTGCATTGTATAGCTTGTGGTATGGCTTTTTGGTCATTCCTTACCGATCCGATAATCTGCGCGGTCACTATTACTTCGAAGGGTATGTTAACTTTTATTGCATTTACAACCAGAGTGCTTTAGATTAGATTAGAAAATACTTTATTGCACAAAATTAAGTACATAGGCGAACTTAATGCTAATTAGCATTTTCTACCAGTTAACCATTATTTAACATTGCTTTGTTGATCTACAAGGAATAATTCAGTAGGCCTACCATGAGCTCTGTCTGGCTTCTGGTTCTGGTTTTGAGTCTGTGTGAGTGTTGACTAAATAAATCCTTTAGGTCAAAAGGTCAAACACACAGTATAATGCACTGGTAAGCACTCACACAGACTCAAAACGAGAGCCAGAGACAGAGCCAGCAGAGCTCATGGTAGGCCTACAGGTCTTTGTTGGAACATCTTACTCAAAAAATCAAAATTCAAGGCACGTGCCTTCGATTTGTACTGTGCAACCTTGTGTTGCATTCTTCCGCTGGAGAGTAAGAGGAAAACTTAATGACTAAAAGTTGCATTATATAAAACTCGATTATGATCAAGGGGTAAGACTTCTTATCGTGTCACTGGTTCTTTCAAATCAGAGTGGTGAAAGGATTCTAAGTGCGCCTCAAAGGAGCCTTCCTTTCGTGTACCATGTTTGCAAACTTTTTAGTTTCTACGACGCTGCTGCTGGTTTCATTTAAATGTCCTTTAATACCGAGAGCACTAGTAACTAGTTACGTAATTATTTCGAATAAAAACTCTTTGATTTGAACCTGGACAGAAGGCGGGGCAGCTACTAATATGCCACCAGCCACCAGTGCTCCCTGAGGTAAGTTATAAAATAAGTTCGTTACTTTAGGAAAATCTTATTGCTAGATTTTTCTAAAGTAACGAACTCGGCGCTCAGCGCTTTTTGATTATATATCGCAATTTTTTTTACTGTACAAACGCTCTGATTTTTAAGTGAAACATTTTTAATGAAAATTCAGTTATTGTGACGCGTAGTAGTAGTAGTAGGCTTGTATGAAACACGTTACGAATAAATTTAAAAAAAAACGGCCAAATATACATTACATAAAATCACGCCTTATTACCATAGGGGTAGGCAGAGGTCGTGGGTTCAAACCCAGTCGTGTACCTATGAGTTTTTCTATCGAAAAACTTATGTACACAATGCTAGTGCTCTCAAACGGTGAAGGAAAACATCGTGAGGAAACCCGCGGCTTAGTCAGCTCCGCACGTATTGACCATGTCTTTCCTGTGGATTAGGCCGACTAAGCTGTCAGGATAGTATGGGTGCTGGGCAAGCCTATTCCATCTAAAGTCCTGTCCCAGGCACTATAGCGTCCCGTAAGTAGGGGCATGAGTAATCACCAATTGCCCCTGACGCTATATAAATCATCTACAATAGATGCAAAGGCCTGTTTACTTTTTTTTTTAGGCAGAGATCATGGACTACGGAAAAAACGGCAAAAAGCGTAAAATTACTGCAAAAAGGCTTCGTTGCCCGGTAATTATCAAATTACGGTCCAGTCGCTGACCGTCTGGACTGTCACGCTCAGTTTAAAATTGTCTGAATTAATGTTTGCGTGACAAACAACTCACACGTGCTCTCTTTCTAATTGTTCTTATTAGGATTGGTTTTGAGTCATTTGTCGAACAAATTCTGTAGTTTTGTCCCTCTTTTGTCTCGTTCACTAGCGGGGAATGACTGAAACTTTTTTAATATTTGCATCCAGTAATACCCTGACTTTAGTAGCTTATTTTAGTGTTTGTTGGTTTAGTGTTTCGGGTGTTAATGTTTAATTTCTGCTAGGTAGGTATATTGGCAACAGCTGACGTAATAAGCGCCGGGGAAAAATATTATGCTGATTTCTACTACTGTTGTTTTTTCATTATCTGGACCGGTGCGATGGTGCGGCGCCAATTTAATGAATACAAATTAAAAGCTAAGCAGATTTCAATGAAAAAGTAGACTTCGTACTTTTTGAAAGTCGGTTAAAAAACTTATATAGTACATTGTTACCTGAGTGTTGAAAGTCACGTTTTTTGAGTCCCGAGACGGCCAATGGAGCTTGAGGGACTTAAAAGACTTTCACCCGAGGTAAACACTGTGCTTTTCATTACGAATACAAGGAAAGTAAAAATAAAAACATGAAAGAAAAATTAGTGAAAATGAAGATTGAATTGCCGCCTTCCCGGTTTTTTAGGGTTCCGTAGCCGAATGGCAAAAACGTAACCCTTATAGATTCGTCATGTCTGTCTGTCTGTCTGTCTGTCCGACCGTGTCACAGCCATTTTTCTCCGAAACCATAAAAGCTATACTGATGAAACTTGGCGAGTAGATGTATTCTGTAAACCGCATTAAGATTTTTACACAAAAATAGAAAAAAAACTATAAATTTTGGGGGTCCCCATACTTCAAACTGCAACTCAAAAAAAATTTTTTCGTCGAACCCATACGTGTGGGGTATCTATGAATAGGTCTTTAAAAATGATGTTGAGGTTTCTAATATCGTTTTTTTCTAAACTGAATAGTTTGCGCGAGAGACACTTCCAAAGTTGAAAAAAGTTGGTCCCCCCCCTTCTAACTTCTAAAATAAGGGAATGATAAAACTAAAAAAAATATATGTTGTACATTACTATGCAAACTTTCAACGATATTTGGTTTGAACGAGATCTAGCCAGTAGTTTATTTTTTATACGTTATAAATCGTAAACCGCAATTTAATACCTTTCGACGAACTACAAGAACCTGTTTCCTGTTTATTTTCTGTATATTATGTTAATTGATGCTACGGAACCCTTCATGGGCGAGTCCGACTCGCACTTGGCTGCTTTTTATTTTTTCTTTTTCTCTGGCGGGCCTTCGGCTTCGGCTCGCCAGCATTATTCAGCCATTATTTTCATTTTCATAATTTAAAAAATGGTAAATTGTTTGCTCAAATCTATGTTAATTTAAATAAATAGTTGAAGCTATATATTAATCAAGTAATTTAGAAGGTATATTATTTATTTAATACTATCTTTATGTTATTTAAATTTAAATTTTACATTGCGCTCTAATTAGACTTTTTATACTTCTTACCGTTGTAATGGGTTTCCAACCTACTTGCTGAATAAAAAGTTGGAATTTGGTTTAACAACCTCCTTGAAGTTAGAAAGACTTAAGAAAGTATTGGAACATGGTTGAATAAAATAGAACTTGTTTTTTTTTATAATTTGACAGCTGTCAGTAGAAAGTGATTCTCCCTAGGGCTGAAAGCATTACTTTCAATTAGGCCCCTCAGGCAACTTCAGACCTACTTTCAGAGCATGAGCAATGAAAAATACAGTTCTCCTGTATTTATAAGTTTTTTAACCGACTTAAAATAAAAAGGAGGAGGTTCTCATTGCTGTGTTTTTTTTTGTTATCGCATTATTTCGTCTGACACATGAGCCGATTTGAAAAATTCTTTTTTTTATTTGAAAGGTTATCCAGAAACTTTATTAAAATCACACTGTGTAATTATATTGTTGAACGTCTGAGGTTATCTGAGGTTCTACTTTATTCTTGGGATTGTAATGTAAGCACTGGGATTATTATTAGTTGGACTTGGAACATTAATAATGGCTGTGTTCTGTTATTTCATAGATTTGCGTATTTCATTTTACGCATGATAGCGTCTTATTTTCTGATCATTTGTAAAACTTCAAAATTGTGAATAAGCTTTTACAGCAATTATGTATGTAAAGTGGCTAAAGCCCGTCACACACGTAGTTTTACTTTAAAAGTTGGTGACGTCATAGAAATATATATTATAGCTGCGTGTGCGGTCACTTGGGAATTTGTACAAAAAATACATGGTAATGCCTTGCTTTATTCTAAATGAATATTATAGCTTCGTGTGGGACGGGCATAAATCGTAAAAGTGGATCCACAGTTCTACTGCCTACTTAAAGGGACAAGTGTGTCTTGGCTCCACGGGCCTCCCCGAACACCTATGTAGTAATAGGTAGGTAAGGTAGGAAGTTACTTGTGTGGGCTACCACGTCTGCCAACTTAACGACAGTCAGCAGCGTGGCGAACCTTTAAGTGCGTCGAATCACTTTTACGGTTCTATGTTATTTCCACCGCCAATAAAACTTGACTGCTTACCTTTACTTATTCTTAAACTAGCTGCCTGTCCCGGCTTCGCACGGGTGGACATTTATTTTTTAAACACACAAATATAGCCTTTGTTACTCAAGGTGAACCTACGTCCAGCAGTGGACTGATATCAATTGATGATGATGATGAAAGAACATTCTATAACGTTTAGGGGCACTATTTTCTAGAAAATTTTGTCCAAATCTAGAATTCAAAACCGTTTGCATGGGTATATTTGAGTATTCTAGATAATTCTGGATTACTAACGTTTGGATGCATTCCGGATGCTAGCCGAATAATTTCAGTCTTCGAATTAAATTTGATCATTCCAGAACCTCAAAGACATTCTAGAGCGTTCTTTCCTCGTCAAAGTCGTGAATTTTCAGAAAAATCCCTAAGCGATAGAAAGGGATAGACATATATAGGTCCCTACGTGATAGAAAGGGATAGACATAGATTCCGAAACTTTTGCCCCTTATAAATTAATAACACCTAAATATTGAATATAAACTATCCTATATTTTAAGTCCCACCATATTTTAGGCAGTTGCAAAATTTTATCGAAATCCGTTCAGTAGTTTCGGAGTTTATCGCGTTCCAAATTGTGACACGAAAGATTTATATATATAGATAAATAAATAAATGGCTGGTTTAGAGGTAAACTTCATCTACACTTTGCATTTACCAATGATTATTCATTTTAATTATATTTACTTTTAAACAAAGAGAATAAAATAAAATTAATTTCTGGCTGTAGAATTTATAGATAAGTTGTAGTTATGTTAAAAGTTAGAAGGATACCTTTATAATCATCTATCAATACGTTAAATATCCAATTGTGTGGTAATTTTCAATTGTAAGCCTTCAGGCTTAGAAAATAGGGTGGTTAACAGGTTAACAACCAATCAGGTCTTACCTTTGTACCCTAAAAGGGGCAGCAGCACCCAGCAAGCACTTACCATCTTCACTGTGAAAGATTCGACAGTTCTCAAATTCTCAATACGGCACGGATCAGCCCTCGAAGCAAATTGCCCACACAATGGTGGTCCACCATCAACCATGCATTTCGTTCGCACCATTGGTTCCTAGTGACGCGCTCTTTTCCGTAAATGGCTGGATAATCCGGATTTTTGGATAAACGAAGTTCGGGTAATTGCTTTTGGGAATCGAAAGAAAAGCTGGTTGTTATTCTGCGTTCGAAATCGAAAATAACAATAGCTTACTAATCGGTTTTTGCTCGTCAGTCATGGTTACACAATGTCTATGATTTTTTAATTTAGCTTGTTAGCAAGTAAGCCTGATAGACCTCTCTGTAAAATAAGACACTTTGCAAATATCGCAAAGAGGTCGGTGGATTGAGAGGGTTCAATAAACGTGGACTTCTTCTGGGTGATGATGGTATAAAATATATAAAAAGAATTAGTTTTAGAATGTACAGCTAGCTAATTAACGATGATACTTTACTAAATTACGATCATTCAAAACCATAATTGGCAACTAATTTGTATCAGTAGGCCTACCCAAGGTCTGTCTGGCTCTGCCTCTGGCTCTGGTTTTGAGTTTGTGTTGACACAATAAATCTTACGTCGAAACGTCACACGCACACTATAATACACTGGTGAGCACTCACACAGACTCAAAACCAGAGCGAGAGAGAGAGCCGGACAGAGCTTGTAGGCCTACAGATACAGAAAATAATTAGTTCAAACTAACTTTGAAGATTGGAAAACTATTCGTTAGTTTCAAATGTCCCATCCCTAGTTTCCATTGCAGCGTGTCGTCTACAATAGAACTATTGAAAAGCCAGAACAATAGTTAGGCCGTGTTTACACTGGAGGGTTTTTTCGGAACGTCAGCTTGCGAACGTGAGTGCAAAAGGGTGGTACATTGTATGTATACGGTATACACATAGGTATAGCATCTGAAGTTGTCAAAAATGTATAGTCTTTTGAGCGCAGTGTTCCAAACTCTTTGTCGGCTAAAACAATTTTTGAATGCACTACGAACAGAGCTTATGCAATATTTTAATTAATTATCTTTTTTGTTAAAGGCCAATCCAGCCCAGTTAGTAAGCTTTGTGTTTTTCATTATTAGCATTGGTTTCGATTTTAGATGGTCATGCGTTTAAACATTGTTTATCTTTTGTCAGATTTTAAAATATGCATTTTAGTAAGTAATGTAAAGGTGACATCCATTAAATACAGTTAGAACTCTGTTTATAATTACTAATTAGTTACTCTGTTTATTGTTAGCTAACGGAAAACAATAACCAATGCATTACGACGCCATCTTTCTTTTCTGTCACGATGTGACGACATGAGTGATATGGTTCTTTGTCCAGTCCCAGGCGTTGTTTTCCTTACTAAAACCGGTAATCAATTAGTAGTATACCTACTAAAACTGAAAAATACATCACTCAAGTATCACTCAAGCTTAGTTTATATAAAATACCATTCGAGTATTTGTTAACCCTGCAATAAAATAACCTACATTTTTTATTCAGAAGCCAGAATAAACCGGCACCCGTTCCGTCAATCATTGCATTCAAGAGCACTACTAAACTGGGGTACGGGGTAGCTACCCCTTAATCAAACAAAGGAACTTTAAATTGGATCCAACTTATTGTCGAATAAATCGAAATGTGCATTCTTTAGTAGTTTTTTTTGCAACAATAGCTTTTAATAAGGTCATTGTAAGTTGTGATAGGATTTTAAAGGGTTGGAAAAAATAATTTATACGATGATTATATCTTTTAGGCACATTTACAGGGATGATTAGTGGTATATTCTTGGTCTAGTGGTATCAACCCCGCCTTTCGGTCCCGAGGTCACGGGTTCAAATCCGGTGGTGTAACTATGGGTTTTTCTATTGAAAAAAATATGTGGGCAGTGCTAGTGCTTTTAGATGGTGAACGAAAACATCGCGAGGAAACCCATGACTTAGTCAGCTCCGTACGTATTGACCATGTCTTTCACCACGCTGTCAGGATGGTTTTTTTTGTTGTCGGGGGAAACCTAGCTTAGGAGCTGGGTTTCCCACGACAACAAAAAAAAAAGTAGGTGCTTGGCTGGCCTACTCTATCTTTGAAAAGCACGGTGCTTAGCATGAGTTATAGACTTATTTATTCCCCTAAACTATTTGGCGTCGTCCCTACGTCTTGGGACTAAATAACTACTCTTACTCTCACTCCTGGGGTAACAATCTGCTGTTTTTTATAACTTCAACCGTACCTCTTTCTGACAGTGTAGTAAAAGTATTCTGTCTTGAGAGGCTCTCAAACCAAAGCAAAACATATTAGGTAAAGATCCTTGGGTTTCAAAAACAGCTTCACAAGAAACGAGTGAATTGTATAGACGAGTTCATCGTGGTTTATCTCCGTTCGAGTTTTCGCTTATCCGAAATCTGCAAAGTTGGTTAAGAACCCAATGAAAAGTCGATAAAACAAACACTTATATTCAAAAGACTGTTCAAGAGTTCTCGGCTGTTGGGGTTGATGAAAGTTCTACTTTGACTTCTATCGAATATCTTCGTGAAACAATGGTTCGGAACGGTACAACTTTTGTTTTATAAAATGTTTTCAGCGTTGCCGCGGTGCTCTGTGGTTTTATTTTGTGTAGGTTATCTGTGGCTGTCATGAGATGAGAATATAGCAGAGACTTGGGAAATTCCTTGCTGATGGGCTTCCAAACTCCTTGCAATCTACACACACACATTTGTTTATTTCCTCTCAGCTCTGTTAGTAGTAAATCAGCCTTCTGTGCCGTTGCTCGTGGGCTCGATTTCCACCGAGAACAAACATTTGTGTGGTGAACACAGATGTTTGTGTGGTGAACACATATGTTTGTTCTCTTTCTGGGTGTTCTGTAAAATTCCAAGTACCTATGTATTTGAAAAAAGCAATGTATCTAAGTATTGTTATCAGATAAATTAATTTGGGGCTTGTATAGTGTGTGGACTGTCCACAATATTTATTATTATTATTATAAGTAGTTTTGTATGAAATAATTCGAAACAACCGGAAGACCGTTGGGGAATAAAAGACTTTCCGTCTTCCGGTTCGTGGTCACCATTCGAGAAATGGTGACCACGAACCGGAAGACGAAAAGTAGAGCGCCCACCCACCAGATGGACTGACGACATTGTTAAAATCGCTGGAAGTCGATGGATGGAAGGGGCTCAGAATCTTTCTTCATGGAAATATGTAGGGGAGGCTTATGTTCAGCAGTGGACTTCTTTAGGCTGATGATGATGATGAGTTTAAGACATTTTATTTTCTTTTCCAAAAAACTTCACCTTTAGATCGTTATATTCTTACTTTACTTAGTGTATTTCCATCGCATATCACCCATTCACAGCGGATGCAGTACAAAGTTGCCTTGAAAGTAAACTGAAGTAGGTACACACTTAAAGCATGCAAACATCCGCGGGGCGATTATGGCATCGCGCGATAAAGGGCCTGTTGTGAGGGCTCATGAAACTTGCCACCCAGTCAGTAGGGATCTCAATAAGATAGTGTCATTGCATACCAAACATACTTCGGACTTTACGAAACAAATAATAAAGTTGCTTCCACACGGTACAAAAACGCGCAAGATGGGGCGACAATCTGCGAAATGTAGCTAGCAAACACTGTAGGAGAAGAGCCAAAGTCTGGGTACCAGCATGGCGCGTCTTGGGAGAGACCTACGATATAGGTTGATGATAATGACACAAGAGTGAATAGGTGTCTTCTAGACCATCCTGCTCCATCGTCGGCTACATCGTCACTTACCACCAGGTGAGATTGTAGCCAAAGGCTGGTCAATATCATGTAAAAAAAAAAAAAAAAGAAAGTGCCTACTATTTGGCTAGTGAATAAGGTGGTTGAGCGCTATGAAAATTGTAGTTTGCAAACAATGAGTGAAAAGAGCCAAAGTCCGGGCTCAGTGGCGCTTTAGGAAAGACCTTCGTCCAGCAGTAGACTTGATTATGAAGATAACATAAAGCCTACTAAATGGTAGGTGGTAGGTATATTACTCGTTACATTACCTACTTTGGTATATTTATTTATACAATCGCGCATACAAATCACGTAGGTCACGTAGGTCACGAGAATTTCACGTCGGACTCGACGCATAAATTTTTTGCTAATATTTTCATCTCAATACATACTACGGTATATTAATTTACGCCTCTTCAGAATTCATGCCAATTATAAATCTACTGTTTTAAATATACTTGCATTTTCCGGCATACGATAATAATCGATTGATACGAGAATACTCCTCCGTTCATTTAATTTGTAATGAAATACTCCACAATAACTACCGTAATCCTTTTTAAGCTTTTCCACCTTGCATTAGAGTTCAAAGTTGATTGTTTTATACTAAGTTTAGTTAAATTATGGCAAATATTCCCCTCGTTATTTGTTTACGCAACAGTTTTCTAAGAAACGTCGAGCGTTATATTGATGACCGGTTTACACGCGAAATCAGTTAGCAAGACCATCCTAATACAGAACGTTATATATTAGGGTTAGCATCTTGACTTTTGACTTTCAGTTAAGACTTATAAGTAATGTCATCACATCGAATATCAAGAACGCCTGCGAAGACAATCAATGTATCGCTGTTAAATATCGCACTGTCAACGTTCGGAGCAGTGTGTACGGATGTATGCAAAACCCTATGCTGGCACTGGTCGCCATCGCCATCGCAGATTGCGTAGATGAGCGCAAGACAGTTCGACGTGTCCAAATTTTTCCATAGTTTCAGTGGTTTATATCAACGCCAAATGGCGGCCACCGCTGTTTAGAAAACCATGGCTAGGGTCGTCAATAAGCCGATGTGGACGCTTGTTTTAAAATCAACAAAAAGAACTCTCTGGCGGCAAATATGGATGTATTTGTTCGCATTATTGCATTCTGAACAAACATTTCATGCCCCGTGCGTAAAATGTTTGTACGAACTCAATAAAATATATCTCTAATAATTTTACCGTCAGTGCGTGTAGAATTTTATTACCGTCGTATTTTGTCGGATTGAAAACATTTATATACATCCTCTGTGGTACTACCTCACTAATTTGTAGATTCCTTTTGTTAATATTTTCCTAAGATGTATTTCCCTTGCTAACGATAGGAATTTTTAGGATTGCAACAATAATAAGTTGAGGTTTTTGAGAGTTAATGTTTTTTTACTAGCCTATATCGTCTCACTGCAAGGCAAAGGCCTCCCCAATAACTTCCAGTTCCTTCTATTCTGAGCCTTCTTCCATCATCCCCGTTCGAAGGCGTCTAGGTCGTGCCGCCAGCGCTTTCTAGGTTGACCACGAGGCCGCCGTCTGTCAGGAATCCATGGAGTGATGATGGTCGCCCATCTGTCAGGTGGCATCCTGCTAACATTGCCCCCGAGAGCCCGTGGTGACGTTAAAAGAAAGCCCAAAAGTCGAGCAAAGGTTTTGGTACATGTGGCTAACAGCGTAAAAAATATCAGTCTTCAAACCAAAAATAACTTTAAGGAAATGCAACAGCCAAAGAAACGGGATTATATTTATCAACATATAAACATTTAGTTTTGTACTGTTTACGTGCGGCGGCTTCACAAAGCTCGTGGTTCATTGACTCAAATGTTATTGTTACACCTGATAGAGTTCTGGGAACGTGCGTTGGAGCGATAGATCACTGGTTAGCTTCGAAGATATCGCTTGGCGGATCAGAACAAAACTAAAATGTAACGCAAATCAAATGTGTACACAAAACTATAGGAGTAATTAACCTACCAAAGTAATTGTAGTACACAGTTCTATTTAGCCAAGTTGCGCTAAGGGTGAGAAAAAAATATATAATAATATATAAAATGTGGCACTCCGGAAATGCCGACAGAAAAAGAAAGAAAATTTGAACAATTCGCAACATTGTCACGGGACGCGTGACGGTGACGAGTTCATTGGTTTTTTCCCAGCATAAAAATTGCCAAGCCCACATAAAAAAAAATGCAACTGAATTGAGAACCCTGGAGCTTTTTTTTGAAGTTTGTTGAATTTGACAGTCGCTCATGCATGGCGTTCTTAATTTCGAATAAGCACTTATTGCTTTTGCAGAAGGAACTCCAATATAAGTTCTCAACGAAAATGTATGTTCATTATAATAGACTAGCAGCCCGTCCCGGCTTCGCACGAGGTAGACAATATTGTTGTACATTATTTTGTTCTATCGCTAATAGTTTCGGCAGCGCATTCGACGAAAAACATTTTAAGACTCATTTTTCTACACCTTCGGTTACATTGTTCAAATTTTACCAAGGATCCCTAATTTTTTTCATAATGAAATGTAGCCTATGTCAAATCGGAAGAATGTAGCATTCTATTGGTGAAATTTTTTTTTAAATCGGCCCAGTATTTTTGAGCCTATTCATTACAAACATACAAAAATAGGTACAAATCTTTCCTCTTTATAATATTAGTATAGAAGTATAGATAAATGCCAACAATTTAAAAATATTTATGTCCGTACCTATTAGTGTCAATTAATTTTAAGAAAATTACTACCTCTCCAGTCTCTGTAATGAAGATAGTTTAACCCACTCTCAGTTTAATTTGCATACGCAAATTGAAATTTCAGAGGACAAAAAATCCAAATACCTCATGCCTGGAAAAGACTGCAATGTTTTTTTACAATAGTATACACGGAGCACTAAACAAAAGATTTTCACGAAAAAATTTCAAAAGTTTTGTTTTTCGTGCTGATAGCAAAAAATATCATAAAAATTGCCATGAAAACTATGCGATGAATTTGTAAACGGTTTTTAACAAAAACTTTGGAATATTTTAATCCACGTAAAGTTTTTCTGAAATATTACCCAGATACCAATAACGATAAGGGTTTGGGGTCTTGATATAAAGGTCCATATTTATAGCCCATCCGCCCTGAGGTTAAATGCAAAGTACTCTGTGTACTTAATATCGCTTACTTATACATATTTGATTTTCTTCGCACTGCTTCCATAAATTACCAAAAGATTTTGGAATAATATTTTTGTTTTTTCCAATATTATTGTTGAATAAGTGGTTTTCTAAAAGAAAAGTACTATAATAATATAGTAAAAAAAAAACTTGAGAAACAAACTTCATGGCCATTCAACTTCATGCTGAACCGTTTTTGATGAAATTTCTATGGGACTAATCTGGAAGTAAAACCTTCTAGATATAATCTCAATTTTTTAAATTAGCTCATTAACGACGAAGTTATGCGATTACAAACATTAAATAAAAACAACCGAATTGAGAACCTCCTCTTTTTTTATTTAAAGTCGGTTAAAAGTGGTAAATCCCATGTTCAAATCAATTTATATATAATTTGAACTTAACAACTGATCTTCTTCTTCTGTGAAACTGATTCAATAGCCGATGACAGGGCGATTAAGGTATTCATGGTGCACTGTGGCCTATATTGCATCAGCATTCTTCCCTTCCTAGAACAAAGAAGATGCGATCTATTGAGAATTAGATGCAATTTCATGGACTTGAAATGAGAACGCCGTGCGTCTAGCTTCGTTTGAGGCGGATATTGAATTTTTAAAGCCTTTGTCTAGGATTGAAATTTTATCTTATTTATGAGCGTGTCCTGACGTTTTGAATTGAAAAGGTTTCTACTCTATAAAGGTTGAGCCTTTTCTATGAAAATAAGCTTCAAATGCACATTCATTGTAAAAAATTTGATTAAGCTGCCATAGGTTTAATTGTGGTGGGTTAACTGCTATCAATTGGATGTTTTAGAGAAATCGTTTTTTTTTGTGATTGAATCACAATTAATAAATGTTTATCATAATCTTAATTATTACAATATTCTCATTTCCCATCTTTACAAATGTTTTAAAATATTTATAATTATATTCAACACCGTTGAGAAGTCCAATAGTTAGAACAAAGCAGCAATTTTCTGCAGAAAAATCTTATTATCATAAAAATAGAATTATAAAACGTAGCGCTCTACCGCTCTATACCATTATTGCAAAGGAAATAAAAATCTTACGGCGTTTCTGACTTAAATAGTGAACGATGTAGCTTAGGTATTAATAGCTGATTCAAGATGTGGTATTGTCAAATACATACATTTAATTGCTTCTGAATATCACGAACATCCCCAAATATCTTTAAAAGATACCAAGAAATCTGGTCTAGTTACTATAGAAGCCTCTTTGAGGCGCACTCAAAATCCTTTCACCACACTGATTCGAAAGAACTTAGTGACACAATAGGAAGAAGTCTGGTGAAGTATATTGTATTAAGTTTGTGTAAATTCTGCATCATTTATATTTAAAAATTTTGAGCTGAAGGATTCAACTAAAATAGGTAGCTTGCAGGTGGATTGAATTAAGCCTTGCGCACATCTTAGCGTTTTGCTAGGCCTGCGCATTTCTAGGCGATGCATGGTGATAATGATCAGCTGAAACGCTGTCAAATGTCCATGTCATATTTGATAGCATTTCACTTATCACCATCACAGTTCGCTTAGCTGTGCGCAAGGTTTTAGTGAAAAGCTGTCAAATATCACTGTCATATATGATAGCATTTCACTGATCGGTTAGACGTTCGAAAAGTCTTAGCTGTTCCAGTATAGGCTGTGGTGTTTGCTAATTAATATCTCTGCTTAGCAGGATTCCGGCTGTTAGCTTTGCTTTTTGACTCAATTCGCTTTGTATCTTGCTGACGAGCTATTGTCTCATTTGATTTTTATTTTGTTGGTTGCGGGAAAATTATACTAGAGTATTTAGAATTTGTAATTGTAGAACTGTAAGATGTGCAAATATCTACCCTGAAAAATATCAGCAAATAAAATAATTTAGGGATTATTTTAACAGGTTAAAAAAGCATTAGGATTTTAAAACCACTGTATACTTTATACTCTAATGTCAGTATCTAAATCTGAATTTAGAAATTATGCCTTAATCCTGTCTCAGGCATCTCACTCTTAGGGCGCTTGTACACGCTAAGAAAATTTGCCGTTCCTGCGGCAGACAAGACAAATTCTTCGTGTAGACGACAAGAATTTTGTCTTTTCCACACACGAAATAGCAACAACGTTCGCCGCGTCGTGTCTTGCGCAGATAAGATTTTTTTCGTGCACCGCTTCGAGCAGTGTACACAATTATTTTCTAGTTACGACACGAATTCTTGGGTAGACCCGGCGTTTTTTCTTAGCGTGTACAAGCGCCCTTATCCTACAAGTAGGCTTGAGTAATCATAATCACCAGTTGCCCCCGATAAGTAAATCATCTACAATAGATGCAAAGGCCTGTTTACTTTTTTAATGTCAGTATTCTTAATTAAATGAAAGAAAGGGGTATTTATCAGTATCATATTTTTTACTAGTGGCCGCCCGCGGCTTCGCTCGCCCGTTCCCGTAACACCCCGTTCCCGTTGCTTTTTCGGGATAAAAAGTCCTATGTCCTTCTCCCGGTTCTAAGCTACCTCCCCACTAATTTTCTGCCGAATCGGTTCCGCCGTTCTTGAGTTATAAATAGTGTAACTAACACGACTTTCTTTTATAAATATAGATAACGATCGCCTTAATTTAAAAAGTGACAGTATTCTTGTCCTCGAGTTCATCGAATCTATCGAATAACCGCTATAATTCTAGGGTGTTATTAATAATCCTGGTGCAACGCTGGAGTAATTAAATCGTGTTTTGTCACATTTGCTCGAGTTGACAATTGCATGTCAATGCAAGAGACAAAACACGGATTAACTAGTCCAACGCTACGCCAGGATTATTAATAAGACCCTTAGTGTTTTCCTTCATCGTTTAACCTTTACTCTATGAATAATTTATTTCACGTGTCCTTCATAAATAACCTGCATAATGTCTAATCAACTCATAGAGTATCATGCAATTCACGAACTTAGGCGAATCATTGCATTTTGTTTCTTATTCCAACGGCTTAAAGGTCGAACGAATAGGTAACCTTTATGAAATGCATAATCCAGTGGTGTTATGTGTAGTCACGGATAAGGGTACCTATACCGGGCTCTAATGAGCGATTACGAGGGGAGAGGCAACTAGCATACAATCTACTTTACCTTTCGTTGCAACTAGTGAAGGGTATGCAGTCAAGTGGAAGATTTGAATAAAACAGATTCTAAATAGGACCTTGCTTGGATCGTCTGTCAATTTTTTACTGAACTTTTCACAGGCAAATTTTTCTTTTGCAAAGACGATTTTTCAACAACACCTCATTTATAGTTGGGACAACCGCTGGAAAAAGCGTGGAATGGAAAAGCACGTAGTCACATTATTAATAAACTAAATCGAATGTCTAGTTTTTAGAAGAAGCACTGTAGTGTGCTTCTAACTAAGCTGGGTGCTTTTTATAATAACTTCAGATATAATAAACTATTGATAAAATATTTACAACAATCAAAATCAAGCACCCCACGCTTTTTTTGTATGAAAATATAAATTTTTCAATTGATTATTACAGTTTTATTTTTAAATTTTTAGTTCAATTAAATATAAAAGCGTTTTTTTTAGTTTTTTAAACTATAATTTGTTTTTCACTTTTTAGTATTTTTTTTTCATTTTTTTTTAATTTTTTTTCACATTATTGCATTGTCATCGACCTTTGACAGGTGTGCAAAGTTTGAATCAAATCTGATAGTTCAAAGTAGGTTTTTTTTTATTTTTTTTATTTCTTTTCATTTTTTATTATTATTTTTTTAAATATTATTGCATTGTCATCGACCTTTGACAGGTGTGCAAAGTTTGAATCAAATCTGATCGTTCAAAGTAGGTTATTTTTTTTTTTTTTATCTCTTTTCATTTTTTTTTTTTTTTTTTCATATTATTGCATTGTCATCGACCTTTGACAGGTGTGCAAAGTTTGAATCAAATCTGATCGTTCAAAGTTGGACAAAATCGAGCTCAAAGGGGTCGGTTTCATACATACATACATACATACATATAGAAGCTAATAAAAGCGTTATAAAAATTCAGCTTGCGCGTGACAAAATCATTTAGCCATGTTAAAATGAACTGATAAACTCGCAAAATGTATGATCTACAAACATAAGAACTAAAGACGTTCAAGATAGTAATATTATCTTAAACGTCTTTAGTTCTTATGTTTGTAGATCATACATTTTGCGAGTTACAGTTACAGTTCATCTAGCATAAAATCCTCATGCTATGTTTCCATGCGTGCCGTGCAGCCCGGCAGGCTGCCTGGCAGGCTGCCTGGCGGGCTGCGTGGCATGCAGCCCGTCCCGGGCCGGCGAACATTCAAGCTGTTTACATGCATGCCGTGCAGCCCGGCGAGCTGCCTGGCGAGCTGCGCGGCATGCAACCAGTGTTACCAGGTACACGGTAATTACCGTAGATGCACGGTATTTTTGGCTTAAAAACGGTATACGGTAATGTTTCACTACCGTGTCATTTTCTACGGTATTTTTAATTATGAATTACCTTGACAGTCAATATGTAAATAATTACGAAGTAGGTATTCCCCGATCATCAAAATACGTCTAAATGTATGCCCTTGCGCTGCCCACTAGTTAAACAATTAGTGTATATGAAAATTGCTTACGACTTTGTAACCTAACTAAACATGAAGACATTTGTCAAACAATAATTGACTCGTTGTCTTAGCAACAGTCACAGAGGTTTTATTCTAACTGATGCAACCTCAACAGTAATCTCCGATCGTAGCGACTTTTTTTAGCAACGTCCACTCTTCACGAAAGCGCGAGAGAGACTGACTGCCCACCAGTGTTGCCACGTGCCAAAGCAAATATCTGGGGACAGACGGACAGATAGACAGACAGACAGTCAGACGGACAGGCAGTGAAGTCTTAGTAACTATATTAACTATACTAATAGTGTTATCAAAAGTGGATCTAAATGAATATTTTTTGCCTTTATTATGTTTAAAGATGTTCATCTTATCATAGACTAAATCAGATTTCAAAAATCTGTATAAAAGTAAGGTAAAATCTGTAATCTGTAATACTACCCTAAATTCTGTATAAATACAGATAAATCTGTATAATTGGCAACACCAATTTGGCCCGCGCGCGTGTAAACAGTCACCGGGCGCCCGCACATTCATCAAAAAACCGACACTCGCCCGGTTCGCGGCATTCACGTTCACGGGCGCGTTTACGGGCTCGGGCGTACCGCTTCCACGCGCGTGAATGTGAATGTGCACGTTGAATGTCGAGTTGAACGCACGCGTGGAAACGTGGCATCAGATTCCAAACACTACGCACGCTACGAAACTGTAGACGCTCTACGTAGTCTACGTAATTTAAAAATGGGATGTCCTGTTTTTCGTAGACCTTTCGTAGAGCTTGTAAAAAAATAATTGGGCACCAAGTCAGGTCAGCTTATTCTCACATTCCAGTGGTCTAGATCCTAAGGCTTGATTATGATGCCCATCTAGCCATCTCAGAAATCTTTTCAACGCATCTTTTCATGAGAGCGGACATCACTTTGCTTTCTTTTAGGCCTATTTTCTTTTTGTATGACATGAGCAGCAAAAACTGTAAGGACAAACACTGGAGTGAAGACTATTTTCCCTGGGAAGATAATTACGCTATCCCTTTTTAACGAACCCTGTGGCACATTGAGCTAAGAGATGCTGTTAAGATTTGCATGATCAAACTATGGACATAATTTGACACACACACAAAATCGAATAGATGCAGTACGAACAGATTATTTAGGAAAAACAAAAAACAGTGGCTCACGGGGAATGAAAAAATTTGGACAATTACATGTGTATGTCCCTACCTGGCTGCCTACGGACGGACAGAACCGACTTTTGGCAAAGTTTATACATCTTTACCGAAGAGGTGTTGGTTACGTGACAGTGATGCGGTAAAAAATTGCTCAAGCCTGACTAAAAAAACAGTTTGGCTCTAAAAAAAAATATGCAGTTGCCCATGCAACCACATCGCCAAATAAGCCTTATAGTCTTTGATTTTGCTATTTTGCACTTTGTGTCTACAATGCCAAGTCATGCAGATATTAGCTGTGATATTAGTAAGATACTAGTATCACAAGCCAAGCCACTATACCTGAAATACAAACAAGCATGTACCCGGAATGAAAGCCTTGTTCGTGTGAGGCATCACAGCGCTTTGAGCACTATCACAATAGGCGAGAGTGAACAACCTCCCTTCAATGTACTGTCATTGAGGTTGAGATAGCTAAGTACCTACACTCAGCGACTTCATTATCATCATAACCATCAACCTGCAGAAGTCCACTGCTGGACAAAGGCATATATTCCAGGAAGAACGATTCTGAGCTCTTTCCATCCAACCATCATTCTTTCCACGATCTTAATAATTTCGTCGGTCTATTGGTTGGGTGGGCGTCCTGTGTTTCGTAACAGTATCTACTTCGTATGTATTTCAGCTCTGTCGCAAAGGATTATGACATTCCTCCCAAGACATACAGGGTGAACAAAACTAAGCTTTGGAAAATAAGGACAACGAATTCAATTCAATTCAATATTCTTATTTCAGACTTCTTTTAATTGCCCGATTACACTTAATGGTCATTTAAAAAGTTGATTTCTTTTGTTAACCAACTTCAAAAAAGGAGGAGGCTTTAAGTATTTTCTATGATTCGTTTATGTTTACCGCATAACACTCAGTTATTTTTAAACCAAATAGATTATTTTATATCATTCAGATTAGTGCCATATTCTTCAAAATTGGTTTAGCAGTTTGGTTATAAGTCGAGTTGTCAAGTTTTTCACTAATTAAAATCTTTAGAGAAAGTGTCTACACCTCTTACTAAAGGTACCGTTAATTTTTGAGTGATTTTTCACACCATCATCAGTTTCTTATCCTTATCCCACTTCATATGGGGTCAGCACAATAGATGTTCGTTCTTCACTCTCCTTTATTAGCCGTCATTTCAGCAGTGACTCATTATTTTCTTAGTCTTCTTAATTTTTCACACCCTGTATACTATTTGTGTTGGTATTCATCTCGTAACTCTATCTTCACAAGGTGAGCGTTAATGGTGAATTAGATAACGAATTTCATTACTATCTACGCGTGTTGCTTCATCATGTTCGTTTCTATTACTTTATCAGTAGGCCTACCACAAGCTCTGTCTGGTTCTGTCTCTGGCTCTGGTTTTGAGTCTGTGTGAGTGTCGACTAAATAAATCCGTCGAAACGTCACACATACAGCAATAACACACTGGTGAGCACTGACACGGAATCAAAATCAGAGCCAGACAGAGCTTGTGGTAGGCCTACTGGTAGCGTTGTATGTTATACCAGTGGAATGCCCGTGGTTTTATTTGCATTGTTTAATTTAGTCACAGCGTCTTATAAAAACACAGCTCAATCTCAATTCAGATTCATTCCATCATTCATCCAGATTCATTCAATTCAGATCCAGATTTTGAAGGGTGTGGGTGCCGCTCAAATTACTAGCACGTGAGGCTGAACTTCAAGCCTCAAGTTGAAGTACGCCGGGCAGTACATCGTAGGGCACGTTGATGTGCGTGACCTATGAGGCAATGCTTTGTATTTGTAATGGTTATCACTTCACATCAGCATTATGCTTATACGCACCATATACTTATAGGATGCTATATCGGACTATAGCATGGGGTTCTTCAAAACAGGTGCGTTAAAAGTTATAAAGGGTCGGCAACGCGCTTGTGATGCCTCATTGCAGGCGGCCATAGGCTACGGTAACCGCTGCCCATCAGGTGGGCAGTATGTTTGTTTGTCTACTTAGTTGTATAAAAAAACTTTGTTCCATCTGCTAGTTGTATAAAAAAAATCACGCTGCTCCCCAAAGAGCAATTTAACTGATTACATTAGTAAAGGAACCATGACTTAGCCCAGATATGACGTATAGGATTAAAAATGGAATCCCCAAGCTCATTTACTAGAGTGTCCTGGTGTCCTCTAAGCTAAGAAATGTTTTTTTTCCAGTTTCGACTTGAGGACAATCGAGGGGCGTGATGAGTGCCGGCGGGGCGAAGGGGGGGAGGCGAATCCCCACCCCAATGCCTCCTCCTAGAGAAAATATGCAGCCGAGGTAAGATTGCGAATGAAAATTATTCATAAAGTATTATGAAAAGTATATTTTTTTACTTTTATGTATAATCTGCAGTGGTTGGTTCAGTAAAATACATTTTTGTAAGAGAAAAGTCATATAAGTCGAAAAATCAACAACCGTTGGGGAATAAAGGTTCTCGAATGGCGACCACGAATCGGAAGACGAAATGTAGGGCGCCCACCCACCAGATTGACCGACGACATTGTTAAGATCGCGGGAAGTCGGTGGATGGAAAGAGCTCTGAATCGTTCTTCCTGGAAATGTGTAGGGGAGGCCTATGTCCAGCAGTGGGCTTCATTAGGCTGATGATAATGATGAAGAAAAAAGTGCAAGATTCTAATCCTCTCATTCATAATGCCTGACTCAGCTTAGTTGGGAGTAGCTTTGCCTTCTTCGCGTTAGGTCGTGGGTTTGATCCCCACCGAGAACAAATATTTGTACGTGAACACAGTGTTCTCTGACTCGGTGTTGTATTGTATTCTAAGTACCTATTTTACAAAAAACATATATATAAATAAATCAATAAATGATGTGGACAATTCACTCAACACTATCTAGCCCCAAACTCATCCCTATGTATCAGCTATCTGGTTCCCATAGTACAAGCTTTGCTTAATTTGGGACTAATTAGTGATGTATCGATTATCCGCAATATTTATTTATTTAAATACATATTCCAACCTACCCCTTGACGTTTTGGATATTTTATGAGTGTTTTGAGAGCTATTAGCTAATTGATACAGTTTCAATATAAACTTCGATTTCCAATAGCTGTAATTCACACCACTATAAACAGCTATTTGGGTTCCATTGACGTTAACCTCACATCGGATCACAGATCAACTTACACTGGTATGCCAACAAAATAATGTAGGCCTACCGAAAATTGAGCTCTACCATTGAATACCAGTGGCTTAAAGGGAAGTTGTAAATAATTTAACTTTTATTAGAAAAGTGCTCTGAACTTTCGTGGTTAGGGCTGACTCGACTACGGATGGAAACTAATCTGTCTTTGATAGAAAATCAAATCGAACCAACTCAAGCAACGAGATAAAGTAAGATTCTTTAAGTAAATAAAGATAATTAGGTACGTTTAATTTAAAAAAACTTACAAATACTTTTATTTGATACTTTTTTTGTTATATTGGTTATACTAAATAAAATAAAATTAGCTATATACCTGTATAAAATTCTGTTTTTTTTTGGTATAATAAAATAAACACCATAAAAACAGAATTGTTTAACTTACTTACTAAACATTACTAAGCAAAAGTTTGTCCTAACAAGTACTACATGGTCGATTTATTTATGAAAAGTAATCGGCTTTTTAGTAGATGCTAGTATTATCTTATCTGTGGTAGATGTAAGTAAGTAAAGTATACTTGATTTTTGATAACCCTAACAACCAAGGCTGTCTCTGCAGCTTGCCCATTCAAAAACCGTTTTTTTTTTTTTTTTTTTTTTTTTCAGAAATAGTGTACGCTATGTTTCATAACCTACTCTAATAATATTACAATCTAGCCAAAATTCCGGCTAATAAGTAATTTGTCTTTGACCTAAATTTCTAAAGTAATCTACAACTAAGAATGTGTCCACTAACACTTTTCTTACTGTCTCTATTTATGATGACGACACTTTGTTATTGTGTTCGTAATACCACACACTTTGCACTTTTACAATGAGTAAATATGATTACTTACTTAATACTACACTAGTTCAAACGGTTTCGTTCTTTTAAGTCTTCTCACTATGTCCGTGTTGTCGAGGAGCTGGATTGCCTCGACGTTCACATGATGGTGAAGCCTTTTCTCGTGAAAAACCGTTATGATACTTCATTATGAAGTTCATAAAGACGTTCGCAAGATTTTGTAACTGGCGAAGTTGTCAAGTTCGGTTTTGTAATTTAGAAATTCGGACCATAGTTTATTTGGAATCTGTTTCAGAGAATTACCAAAATTTTGTTCTGATTAATTTATTTTGTTATTTTTGTTCTTTCTGGTAGAAAGGGCAGTCGAAGCTAGACGACTCACTAGTTATGGCGAGATACTTGTACAAATGTTTTTCTGCATTTGACACAAAAGCTTTTGGCCAATCTAAATCAATATAAATACATTACATTCATTATGAAGTCAGTGTTTTTTCTATCACCTTCTGGGATCTAGGTAGTTCCCGTTATGGTGGTAGATACTCCTTGACGGAATTGATGGAAATTTCGAAATCTATGCCTATCCTTTTCTAACACGTAGTAACTTTCAAATGTCTATCCTTTTCTATCAGATGAGGACTTTTCAAAAATTCTAAATCATGCCAAAATGTTCTAGAATTGAATGCTTGAACGTTCTTGCTATTTTTCATTCTGGAATGATCTACTACAATAATCAAATTTAATTCAAAGACTCTTCCCGGGCAACACCGGGTTTAGCTGCTCGTTTTAATTTAATATTGTTGAGATTTTTGTTATACTCGTAATTACAAACATACGAGTGAGTTCTCACATTTAATTGAACACCATGTCACACAACAGTATCAAGTTTCAGTGATCTCGCTTACTAAAGTACGTTTAGGTTTCTGAAAACGAGTGACCGTCACAAATGACGTCCGTATGACGCTCACAAATAACTTCTTGTGAGCGTCATACGGACGTCATTAACGGTTTTTTTGCCTTCACGAAGCGGACGACGGTCCACCGTATGGATTGACGATATGACATGTGAAATTATGAAAATCGCGGAAAGTCGGTGGATGGAGCGGGCTTGAAACATTTTGTCCTGGAGACGTAATTCAGGGGAGGCCTTTTGTCCAGCAATTGACTTATCTAGGTGGTGATGACAATGAATATTTTGAATGACTGTTGTTGTATTCATAAAACTAATTTGCAGTCAAACATGTTATGAAGTCAGGAATATTTGTAAAATGAAACTCACTTCTTTTCGTAAAATAGGCTGTATTAATTATGTGAGGATAAAGTAACTACTAGTTACCACAACGCCTTGACCTGGAACAAATATATAAAAAAACGCATTTATTATTTGCTGATCATGATAAACTTTTCCCGCAGCAGTAAGAATTTCAATTCAATTCTTTATTTGTGAAACACAGGTTTATAATTGTTACATAGGTACAATTGTTGAGGTATCACTGTGATCTGCTCTAAGGCGTACAAATATCGAACAGACACCTCATGCAATCAACCGCTGGGCCGAGGAGGTAAAAGTAACACGAGCTTTGGGTAAAAAGAAGTTCATTAATGTAATTCGCTGATGACGGTAGCCATTTCTTAGAAGCCCAAAACATTTAAACTATTCTTTGTATGTTGTCACTATAATAAGGTCTGTTCTAATAAAGATGAACTCATTAGATTTTATTAATGAAGCTGTCTGTGAATGTTTCGTAAGTCACCTAAGGTACAAGCAAACAGTGAGTTGTGAGAAATCGTTACGAAAGTAACCGATATTGTAAAAGAAACTTATTAACTGAATCCATAGAAATGTAAGAGGGTTCGTTTTTCGAGGAATTTATTTGTTTACGAAATAAGTTAAGTAGGTAGGTACTGAAACTCAATGTTTTACAACATTAATTTTGTCAAAAGCGCAATTTTTTTATTTGATTTGCCATTTGTTCAATCTTACTCAGATGTGTTTTTCTCTTCTCAGATGTGACTTGAAATCCTTTCACCACACCGGTTTGAAAGAATTAGTGACACGATGAGAAGAAGAACATGTTTTGTGCTATGCAAATAAAAGAATATTAGATTGTTAGACGAGGAGCTAAAATTTTAGCTTTTCACTACGATTGCGAGAGAATCAAATAATCCAATACAGTATGAAATAATATGTAGGTACTTTATTTTATTGAAAAATTAAATTTTAATGTACAATTGAAAAATTCTAGATATTTAACGAGATATTTTTTTCCGGTTTCTTAATTTCAGTCCTGTGAAAATGAATGTGTGTTGTCTGATGGGTTAAACATGGGAGATAGGTACAGTTAGTTCCAGGTTTGAAGGTCCCTAGTTCGGATGTTGTCTCCATTCTCATGGCCCGAACACACCTAGTTCGCTGGCGGTAGCGATCAGTGAAACGCTGTCAAATATTGCTGTCAGATTTGTGATTTGACAGCGAATATTTGACAGCGTTTCACTGATCGCTACCGCCAGCGAACTAGGTGTGCGCAGGCCTTCACAAGATGACTTTTGTAAACTAATTACGGTCACTTCTAATTCAATTAAGAAACAAATTCTAAAGATTGCGCGCCTATGTCTTTTTTTTATTTCTTCTGTAGCCGCAACGCATTGCATGCCAAAGAAACCAATGACCAAAGAGATCGCCTCGCCGATTTCAGTTCTATTTTCAAAAATAAAATTTTCTCTTCAACTTCTTTTTCTATGAAACATTATAGTAATCATTATTCTAGTTATGACTAAATACTTTTTTGTTTTTCGCTCATTGTAATTTGACAGACAAAAAAAAAGATGAAAATACCATCCCCGTACCAAAGGGAAAGGTCGTATGGGTCAAATCCCGCATATTTTGATACTGGAATGACGAGATAAAATTAAATGTAACTAAACAGTAAATGCATTCGCCATACGTCATAAAAAATGATGTCGAATAGTTTCAGTGTATTTTTAAAAATATATTCCTAGGTGCATTTAGGTTGGCGTCACAACACGCGCTAATAGCCTGCCTTTGCCCTCTTGTGTGTAGTACGAAGTACGAGTAGAAGCGATTTATAGCGATAGTTAAAATGTGTATGGAAGGTCTATGAGAAAGGGAAGACTACGTGGATGACCTTCTCACTCACACATTTAATTTTTTTAATATAATCACTAATTAATGACTAGCGAACCACCTCAGCTTAGCACGGGTGGAAAATTTTAAAGTGACTTCACACTTTTCCACTTATTCTTTTTGAATGACAATCGTGTGAAGCCGAGCCGGGTCGCTAGTAGAAAGTATAGGCTATGTTACTAAAGGCCTGCGCACACATATGTCGCTGGCGATGGCGATCAATGAAACACTGTCAAATATCGCTGTCAAAATTGACAGCGTTTCACCATCGCCAGCGACCTAGTGTGCGCAGGCCTTTAGAGATAATGTAGCTTTCTAATGGTGAAATTATTTTCGAAATCAGCCAATTGTATTTGAGTTTACATACGTGTTTACGTTTCCTCTTTATAATATTAGTTTACTTTACTTATCCCCAATCCAATTTGTGATTTATTTTGAATTATATTGTATTTTCAATATTAAATGATCACTTGTAACTTGCACCATGCAACAAAATAAAAACACGTGCTCGTATGTTTGTGTTCGCTGTCATCGAAAACGCGCAGAGCTACCTCTACGGTGGGTTTTAATTTTTTACAAACATCAACGAGCCGGTCAAAGTAAAAATATTTATATTTAACGAGGAACTACGTAGCTTTGGAAATGCGAGGGTTGTTGCGTGCACTGTGCATCTGTCGTGTAATAATGTTGGACTATTTTCAATTTTATTTTTGATTTTTATACCGATGATGGTAGTCAAAAATGTTTGGACATCTTCTACGACATGGCAGCTACATAAAAAAAATAATTGAAGGAAAGGTTGAAGGAAAACGAGGAAGAAAAAGGCCAAGAATAAATTTCATGAGCCAGATAAAAGAAAAAGTCGCTGTCCTGTCGTATTTGGAAGTCAAGGAGACCGCATTCGAAAGACTTAAATGGAGAAAACTGCATCAAAACCCCGAAAAGAGCAAGATGGTAGTCAGCATCAAAAATTGATTACTTTTTTATGCTATAGTTTGTCATGTCATGTTTTTAGATTGTTGAAGTAACTTGGGTCATTACAGGAGAAATAGTAGAAAAAAATAAGAAATTAAAAAGCAATCAAAAAATTCTAGGTTGATGAACTTATTTCTAAAGAAAACTTAAAAGTAACTAAGATCTATTGGTGTTCGTAAAATTGTGTAAATATCTAGTTGTTAGTTTATTTCTGCAATTATATCTGTCTCTTTTATAGACTATTCGCGTAAACAAGATAGCATACAATTGCAGCTAGGAGTTGTAACAATTCCTTGTTCATTTACAAGCGCACAAATAAGTTTTTGTCTTCGGAAGAAATAAGAACGCTACCCAATTAAGCAGATTCAAGAGTGTATTGTTCGTTTTACCGCGCCGTGACCATCTTTCGAGAGCCAAGCGAGCCGCACCAAGTACTTGGATACTTTGGATAAGAGGGTCTAAGGATCCCATGTCTGTGTCACATTCTTCGGGTATCAAAAAGGTCTTAAATGAGCACGAGAAATATTCGGCTATGTAATATAATGGTAAACTAAACAATAACTTGGAACTGGTATACCTATCCAGATTTAAGATTTCTGTTCTGTTTCTTAGATTTTTAAATTATTTCTTGTATGCAGATGCTTTGCTTTCAGATTTTCCAAGACAAAAAAAACAACACGACTGTGAAATTTAAATACAATTCAAAACTAATCTGTATTATTTTAAATTTATAACACCAAGTTAATTTGTAAATGAGAGGTCAATTATTATAGCAAATCAGAATAGTACCTATTGTAACCTATAGAAAGTTACGATCTTTACAGGTAATACCGAGAACTGAGAGAATGTATTGCGGCCAAGGGGTCCCGTTGGGGCCCGTTGAGAGCGTATTTCTTTCTTTTTAAAATTACAATGCTAATGTTTTTTCCACATTCTTCCTCATCATAATTTTTCCAACAAAGTCATTGAACCAAATATTAAAATAGGTAAATAAAACTAATACCGATGCCCTGCTTTGATAAAATCATTTACATTAAATAAAAAAGTACCTTACATTCACCTGTGATTTTTATTTCGACGGTAGAACATTCCAGAACGCGCCTTTTATTTTCATGACCTGCCAACTGCAGCATGCAATAAAGTTTAATATTTAAACATCTGCAGAAGAAAGCCATATTTAGAGTTCCGTATTCGAAGTATGCTCGTGAAACCATTACAACTAACTTTTTATCATAACAAAATATCAATATAAATATAAATAAACGGTTTAGTTCCACGAATGCTACGTCCATACAAATGAAAAATCAAAATGTTCATACATCTAGCCAATGTCATGACGTATTTGAACCTTCCTTTTTCAAAAACCAGCTCTGGTACCGGAGTTTGAAGGACTCAGTCATAAAAAAATCAATGGCCTTTAAACTGCTGCTACTGTAGACACGATACCATCCATTGTGTTTCGAGTAAATCCGTGTTTAAGCGCAGGCGAGGGGTCATATCATTGAAAGGTTAACATAGGCCCCACCCTAACCTTACTAATACAAACGTAACCTACCTCAATGCATAATACTAGAACCTCCTATTGTTTTCATAAATATTATTACGGTTTTTTTTATTATCGCGTACTTTCGTCTGATTCCATTAGCAAGAAAAAAAAAAAAATCGGTTGTCTGTAAAGTCGGTTTACTGACGATAGTTGAACGTGATAACGTCATAAGAAAATACTGATGGAATGGTTGCATTTTTCAAAAGAAAATTTTAGTTTTACTGAATTGAATTGAATGTGAATGAAACTGAATAATACTGAATGAAACTGAATGAAACTGAATGAAACTGTATGAAACTGAATGAAACTGAATGAAACTGAATGAAACTGAATGAAACTGAATGAAACTGAATGAAACTGAATGAAACTGAATGAAACTGAATGAAACTGAATGAAACTGAATGAAACTGAATGAAACTGAATGAAACTGAATGAAACTGAATGAAACTGAATGAAACTGAATGAAACTGAATGAAACTGAATGAAACTGAATGAAACTGAATGAAACTGAATGAAACTGAATGAAACTGAATGAAACTGAATGAAACTGAATGGAACTAAATGAAACTGAATGAAAATCCGGACCCGGACCCGGACCCAGACTGAACCCTTACCCGGACCCTCATTTACCCTTACCCTCATTTACCCTTACCCTCATTTACCCTTACCCATTACCCGACCCGGGCTCGGGCTCAGGTAAATGGAACGACGAAACGACGTAACGACGCATGAGTCATGTTTTTTCGTGCGTGCAGCCGGCTCCATCGATTTATAAGACGTTATCACGTCAAAAAAAAAAAACTAATAATGAGTGTGGTGATATTATGTGGTAGATAGAACTCTTAGTTGTGCGATTGACTTGCTTTTGACAAGTTTTTAGTAGAGCGCTGGAGGTCTAATTGGTAGCGTCCTCGCTTTCCGATCCTAAGTTCGCGGGTTCAAATCCAAAAAAAGTTTGGAAACGTGTGTCAAGTGCACGAAAAGAACCTCATTGAGGCGCACATAAATTCCTTTCACCACATTGGTTCAATGAACTAGTGACACGATAATAAGAAGAAGAGGAAGTACTTAAGTATATTTAACAATGTAATTTTAAAAATACTTACCTAAGTACTTACAGTTTTATAGCAAACTTCATTTTGCAAGGTAGGTACTCTATGCCCATTGAAGGTGCCATTATAGAGCCTTTCTCTGGACAATGCCGTACATTAAAGCCTTAGTAGCTTACCGTAGCACCATAAATCACAATACAACGGCAAGCAGTACAACTTCTTCTCTCTTCATCTTACGAGCCGTACCCCAAGTCCCACTGCAATTACAACATTTCGTTACCAAATGTTGTTTTCGTTTCGCCTATTTGTCTCTGTCTATTGTATGGAGAAAAGATGAGACAACAACTCTAACTACGTAATGTATTTTTGCCGTCTCAATTTTCTCCATACAATATAAAGAGACAAATAGGCGAAAAGAAAACAACATTTGGTAACGAAATGTGGTAGCAAAACTCCGACTTCGGGTACAGAGCAAGTTTTCCTTCCAAAAAGTCTGTCAAGTTCTGTTTTATGTACTGATGACGTATAAAATACCTACTTCTTTCCTTAGCCTATATTTATATTTCGTCCCGCCGCGCGCCGATGGGCAAACACCTTCATAAAGATAAAACTCTTTTGCGGCAATTATTATTATGTATATTATTTTAACTCGATTCAATCACAAAGATCACCTCATCCCTCTCTTAGGTATAGTTGGTTAAATCTGGGTATACCTACAAAGCTCCAAGTTACCGTTCAGTTTAGCATATCCGAATATTTCTCGTACTCGAGAAAATGACATAGATTTTAATAGTACATTGTTACCCGAGTGTTGAAAGTCACGTTTTTTGAGTCCCGAGACGGGTTTGGCGCCAGAGCGTAGCGAGGGCGCCAATGGAGCTTGAGGGACTCAAAAGACTTTCAACCGAGGTAAACACTGTGCTTTTCATTACGAATACAAGGAAAGTAAAAATAAAAACATGAAAGAAAAATTAGTGAAAATGAAGATTGAATTGCCGCCTTCCAGGTTTTTTTTTTCTTTTTCTCTGGCGGGCCTTCGGCTACGGCTCGCCAGCATTATTCAGCCATTATTTTCATTTTCATAATTTAAAAAATGGTAAATTGTTTGCTAAATTCTATGTTATTTTAAATAAATAGTTGAAGCTAGTAAAAATAAAAACATGATAGAAAAATGAGTGAATTTTATTTTACAGGTAGGTAATTAGGTAGGTACATTGTTACTCAAAGTTTATTGTAAAATTTGAACAATTACTAATATTCAGTGCAAGGTTTTTCCCCGGTATGTGGATATTAGATATTTTCTGGGTTGAAACTTGAGTTTCTGAAGTATCCAGGGATTCTTGGGTGAATGTTGGAGACATTGATATTAGTTTATTTTCTTCAGCTGTCACAGCAATATTTTTGGATTGCATCGGATAATCTTTTGAAGTGCTTGGTTGTGGAGAGTCAGTGGATTGCAGGTTTATCATTTCTGTTACTCTGTGTGATATCTTAGTTTTATTTTCCACTGACTCCTCTATGTAGCCTTCTGCTACTTTACTCGACTTCCAACCTCCATGCCTTTTAATGACAGTTAAATCGGCTCCGGAATCAGCCAGCAAAGTTGCCGATGTTCTGCGAAAGCAGTGACCCGAATATAGATTTGAGTTTGGCAAATTAAGGTAAGTGGCTATCTCTTTAGGAATACTCGAAATCTTGTTTTTGCCAATTACTTGCCGCACACACTTTCCATTATTATAGGTCATGAAAAAACGGTTCGTTTGTATACCACTTGGTCGTAATTTTTGGTATTTTTCTATTATATTTACAAATTCTTTTTTGATAACGAAGGTTCGGTCAACTTTGGTTTTAGTGCCACGTAACTTCACCAGTATTATATCACCTTGTTTCTCAATGTCCTCAATCGTCATATTTACTAGTTCGATACTTCTGCAAGCGCCACTTATCGCCAGTATCAACACAACCTGAAAAGTAGATATCTCTTTAATTGGTGTATCTATAATATATAGAAAGTTACAATTTGTTAAAAATTTGAGCGAATAACAATAAAAAGATTTACTTACCTTCATTGCTAAATATTTTTCATCAGGCGCTTGGTTTAAGAAGGTTTCTACATCTTGAGATGTGAAAACTTTTGATTTTTTCGATTTAAATCCATCAGATTGCCTTTTGACAAACGATGCAAGTCTCTCGAAATTCTTTAAATGTACATTATGTTTAGTACTTAATGTTGCCTTTAACATAGAATACACGCTCCATAATGTTGAAGGTTTGTAAGTCTTTGATAATTCGTTGAAATATATTAGCAAAACACTTTCTGATAACGAATTTACTTTTTTCTCAGCACGCCAGTTCATAAAATCGTCGTATGCTTTTAGGTATCTTTCTTTTGATTTAGGTGGTAAAAGGTTTTCCACTATGGCCTTAGCCTCTTCTTTTATAAATTCAGGCGTTAAATCCATATCTGAATCAGATGAACTCATTGTGTATTGAGATAACTCGAAAAAACAAATTAAGATTGAATTGCCGCCGTTTTCGCGTTTTTTTTTTCTGTGGCAGGGCTACGGCTGCCAGCATTATTCAGCCATTATTTTTATTTTCATAATTTAAAAAATGGTAAATGTTTTGCTCAAATCTATGTTATTTTAAAGAAATAATTGAAGCTAAATAATAGTAAAGTCATTTAGAAAATATATTCTTTATTTAGTACTATCTTTATGTTATTTAAATTTAAATTAGACATCGCGCTTAGACTTTTTAAACTTATTTTGTAATGGGTGACCTCCTTGCTGAATAAAAAGTTGGAATGTAAGAAAGTTAGAACTTGTTTTTTTTTATAATTTGACAGCTGTCAGTAGAAAGCGATTCTCCCTAGGGCTGAAAGTTTTATTTTCAATTAGGCCCCTCAGGCAACTTCAGACCTACTTTCAGAGTATGAGTAATGAAAAAATATTTCTCATCATTATCCTACCTGAGAAGTACATTGCTGGTGTCGTCAGTCCATCGGGTGGGTGAGCGTCCTACGTTTCGTCTTCTGGTTTGAGAAAAGTATTCCTACCGTTTCTTAAACTATTGTGGCCATGGTTCAATGTAGCTGCGTTAGAAAGGTAGAGTAGAGTTCTCATTCATAGCTTTAGTATAATAGAGTCAATTTTTAACGAATTACCTCAGGACAAGGGCTCACTGAAGCGGGCTTTATGCGAAAATTGCTTTTGACTGGCTTATCAGACTCAAGTACGTGAGTCAACTAATGATTTTTCATTACTCATACTCTGAAAGTAGGTCTGAAGTTGCCTGAGGGGCCTAATTGAAAGTAAAACTTTCAGCCCTAGGGAGAATCGCTTTCTACTGACAGCTGTCAAATTATAAAAAAAAACAAGTTCTATTTTATTCAACCATGTTCCAACTTTCTAAAGTCTTTCTAACTGCAAGGAGGTCGTTGAACCGAATTCCAACTTTTTATTCAGCAAGTAGGTTGGAAACCCTTTACAACAGTAAGGAGTTTAAAAAGTCTAATAAGATAGCGCAATGTAAAATTTAAATTTAAATAACATAAAGACAGTTTTAAATAAATAATATATCTTCTAAATTACTTGATTAATATATAGCTTCAACTATTTATTTAAAATAACATAGATTTGACATTTACCATTTTTTAAATTATGAGAATGAAAATAATGGCTGAATAATGCTGGCGAGCCGAAGCCGAAGGCCCGCCAGAGAAAAAGAAAAAAAAAACCGGGAAGGCGGCAATTCAATCTTCATTTTCACAAATTTTTCTTTCATGTTTTTATTTTTACTTTCCTTGTATTCGTAATGAAAAGCACAGTGTTTACCTCGGGTGAAAGTCTTTTAAGTCCCTCAAGCTCCATTGGCGCCCTCGCTAACGCTCTGGCGCCAAACCCGTCTCGGGACTCAAAAAACGTGACTTTCAACACTCAGGTAACAATGTACTATTTTATGTTTTGCCACTTGCCACTTGAATAAGATGACCTTAATTCGCAAGAAGATTGACTTATATTATGTCTGGATGCAGTTTTCTACTTGTTTGTTCTTAGAAAATGAAAATTTCATTTATATCGTATATTACCTCGTGTTAGGCATTAATTTCTAAAATTTTAGGATATTATGAACACGTTTTATGTTATTCTGTTGATAAATACTTACTTATCAAGAACAGTACCTACCTACCCATAAGCCCGAAAAAATTTGTATAACAATTTATTTTTAGAGAACACGTTCATAGATAAATAAAAAAGAGCCATTCAATCAACTGTTGAAATGGATAAGATACGAGTACACAATGATGCTGTGTACTATAATTACATCTTTATCTTGGAGATAAAATTATTGAAGGGTCAGAGAGCTTATCTGAAAATAAAGCTATATCTATACATAATAATAAACAATCAATTACTATTACTACTACCCCTTGTTTTCCCATCCCACATCAAATATAAAAAAAAATACAGAATAAACGTTTAAAAATAAAATAATTTTAATAATTAATTTTGTGCAAAAATATTTGTCAGAAGTGGGATTCGAACCCACGCCCACAGAAGTGGACTGCGACCTGAACGCAGCGCCTTAGACCGCTCGGCCATCCTGACCATATACATATTGTCGAAATTAACTATCATTATCTACTCAGACTATTATCGTGACCCAAATGGTTTTGGGAAAATATCGTATGAACAGTTCGCAAACAAAAACTAAATGCTTACACATTACACAACTTAAGCTTTGTTTTATTTTTATGATGCTATTAATAATGATAAGGTATTTAAACAGAGATTTAAAGGAGTTTTGGATTCCGGTCAGCCTTTTTAATTTTTTTTATAAAACAAAGGTAATATCATATGCCTAAAAAGAGAAATAGTTGGAACTGCAAAATGCAGCAGTTTATCGCCACAATAAAGCGCGTCCGGTGTTCCGTTTGATCTGGCCATGTGGTTCCGGTGCGGACATTGTTACACTCGCACTTTAGTTATTTACGAACCATACGATCACTTAGTGCCTACTCATTACATTTTCACCAAGATTTGAAGGGTTTTTTGTGAGGTTCGCGCATCTCAGAATATAGTTGAAATCAAGGAAAAGAAACTTCACTTCATTCAAACATCACATGGCTCAAGAAACAAGTGAAGTTTAAAAAACTTGAGAAACCGACTTCATGGCCAAACTGCTGCATCGATTTTTATGTGACCAATCTGGAAGTAATACCTTTTAGAAGTTTATTTTTTTAAATCGGCTCTTTTTTATGCAACTAGCTGATGGAACAAGCATATGACTCACCTGATGTTAAGTGGTAGCTATTGCCTATGACAACATTGTCTCGTAGGTCACACTGGTCAGACACACTGGCCCTACGATGCACTTCCTGGGCCAGTAAAATGTTTTCTTTCAGTCTTCTTTTTTTCATTGTAGGCCGTTGAAAACTGTTCTCTCTTGTAATCTTACATAAGGGACACCACACTTATTTCTGTTCTGTGGTATACTTACTAGGTTGGGTAGGTACCAAATTACCAATTCCTACTGCTTATATTTACCTCGCATTAGCCATATCTTGTTCCTCATGAGTCAGCAAAGAAGAAATAATAGAAAGACAGATGTTGGTAAAGACACGCGTCCGGCGCTTTTGATCGCAATGCCTCTGTTGATCTGCTGATGTTTTGCACGTGCTTCACATATGGAGTTAAATTGCAAACTGTTCTTATTGTGCAGATTCATAGAGAGTAAAGTACACCTACCTATTTAAGTAAACATGCTTGTTCATCTGATGTTGTTGATATATACTGTAACGTTACCATTTTAATAAGATATGACTATTCATAATCATAATCTTTATTTCTCTTTAGACATGTCACATGCGCTTCGAAGCGTCACACAAAATAATTAACATAAAAATAAAAACTGCCCGAAATAGACAAATAGCTACTCTCGTAGCTCTCTATTAACTATAGCATAACTCGTGTCATAAGATCATATTTTTTGTAGTTGATCTCTAAAAAATATGTCGTCACGCACATCTTTGACGCTCTTTGGCGTTCTCTTGTAAGCATTTGCATTTATTATCATTTGTTATATGGGAATGCAAAGGTAACAGCTCAACATGGGCCCAGCAGCAGCTTAGCGGGGTTTCATTCCGCCACTATCCCATGAAAAATATACAAAACAGCCAACCAAGTATTTGCACAACAAAACTTTTACATCTCACCTCTTGCAATTGAAAAAGCTGAATGTCTAATAAAGTTGCAAAACAGTAGTCTACAGAACTGTAAACTGTAGTACAAACTCTTTTAGATTTCACAGCCGACAGGTCAGCAGGGGCTCGGGAGGACTCGGGGGACGGTGGTTAACGGGCTGACAACCGTTAACGATCTTCTCGCTCACACATTCAAATATTTTGAAGGATATAAAATCACTAAACTTATTTATGAAAACTGCAAGCAACAAATTTGTTTGCAATCAATTTGCACACAGTAAACACATAGTTTTGAACAGAGCCCGAAGTCCCAGTGCATTTACAATATTTCGTTACCAAATGTTGTTTTCGTTTTGCCAATTTGTCTCTGATGTCTATTGTATGGAGAAAAGATGAGACAACAACTCTAACTACGTAACGTATTTTTGCCGTCTCATATATTCTCCAAACAATAGAGAGAGACAAATAGGCGAAACGAAAACAACATTTGGTAACGAAATGTGGTAGCAAAACTCCGACTTCGGGTACAGAGCAAGTTTTCCTTCCAAAAAGTCTGTCAAGTTCTGTTTTAAGTTACTAGTTTTCGTAAGTAAAGTTTTCGTTGGAAAAACTTGATTGAATCAAATCAGTGTTTTTACTAAACTGTGTGCAATTTTGCTGCACAGAACTTTGTTGCTTAATTTTTTTTAATAAATTTGTTCAGTGAATTCATTTTCAAAATGTTAGAATGTTCGAGCGAGAAGGTCATCAGCGGGAGTCTGCCCCTTACGGCTCCCCACATGGTGTAAATAGCAAGGGGCGCAAGTGTATGTCTAATTGCCTGCGGATGTGTCGCAACTCAGTTTTGTGCGGTCGCAATGTCTCTGCTAAGGATGGCACAAAGCTAAACAGAAAAAAAACAGGTATTAACTTGTTGGGATTGCTTTGGACTGGAGTTTATATCTTTTATTATGATACAGATTATAATGAGAAAAGCATATCCTAAATGTCTGGGCTACCAACAGGTGAAGACTTTACAAGATTTTTTTTGGCTTCGTAGCTCATTGTCGTATGTCTGGACTGTAGGTCAACGGGTTTTGGAAACGTATAGAATAAATTTGATATTTGGCTGTCATTGTGAATTTACTAAAAATACATTAATTTCCATAGTGAGTGTACAAGATGCCTTGTGGTGTACCACAAATATTATTTTCTCTTTTTTGTGTTCATGACATGTGATAGTTGTTATTCTGTCATAGCATTATTTTTAAGTAAAATACAGCCAGTGACACCCCTATTTTCAAGTACCTGTGGCATCTTATAGTGCACTTGCAAGAGGGTGTAAAAATACCTAGCAATACACACACTTCTTCTAAAACACGCACACAGCTACATTTAACTGCACACACGAGATTGCGTGCACAGCGTTGCGGAAGTTTGGTCGTAAAAATGCATAGATAGGCGGATCAGTAAGTGCGGGGTGAGAGATTAGCAACAAATTGTGCGTATACTCTGTTTATGGCTATTTCTGGCAGACTTGACTTTGGTTAATACAATGTTTAATAATGTAGGTACGACCGCTTGGAATTTACGTCTGGAAGATCTGTATCTTTCATATTATGATTTATTATCTACCGGATGTAAAAAAATCAAAAGTAAGTATTTATGTATACTATGTGGCATGATTTGGAAAAATAATATGAAATGCAGAACATAATATTGTAGACGGCTCTACCATGATTTCTAGATACCATGGCCACCATGATTTCTAGTTTTTGCATTGCAAGTTAAAATAAAAGCTTGTAAAAAAAACAGTAAAATAGCGTCAAAGTGGATTGGATTATTAACAGCTATTAAATAACCCTTTTCTCTGGACTGGTAAAAATATATTATGGTAAATTTGGTTTCCAAATAGTGCTTCAGTAACTGCAGCGGATCTTAAAATAAAGTTTAAAACTTAAATCGAAAGTTAGCTTGTTGAAGAAATAGTTTGAACTTTACAAGCCAGAAATGCTAATCTACTTACGACGCTGACTGTACCTACCTATGTGAAAACTTTAATAAAATTGACTGTAGCGACATCTATTGTGAATTGAAGTTTTTGCGCCCAGCGCCACCTATCGTCAACAGTCTACTGAGTCCCCATTTTGTAGTAGCGCGTAGGTGGTTTCGTAGCTTCGTAGCAGCCGTAGCAGTTCCGTGTCTCCGTGATAGATGGCACTAGTTCAATGTTATATGAATTTGAGTCACTTCCATGAATGAGAAGGCCAGCTACAGCTTTAGGTTTCCTTGTAGTGCGTCGGTATCAGTTATTACGAGTGCCAATGGTATACCTACTGGCTACTGAGCCAGAATAAATAATTACAGATCACCTAGACATAATGTCCTACCTCGGGAATTAAACCAGCACTCATAAGCTCCTCAAGAAAAAAAAATAGAATTTACATGACTCTATTTTCAAGCTAGCCTGTGAACAATCTAGCCTGGGATATTATAAAATACGAGTAAGATATTAGGTGCCCACGTGATAAATAATGGTTGCTTCCTCCCCCCTCCCCCCCTTTCTCAGAAAGTGGCGAGTAACGAGTGGCCATCAGTGCAGCACTGCACCAACACAACAAAGCCAGTGATTTATCGGTGCTATGAGTAGAGCTGGGCTTTGGGTCATATCATATCGTCGTTGTGGTGCGAGAAGTAACTAAGTGCAAAAAGCTAGTCTCGAGATAATCGCGTTTTAAAGTTTTTTTGTTCTTAAAATGAGTGTAACTTATCAACGCTTATAGTTACAAAAGAGGTTTCTTCATATAAAATATAGATAATTTTACCTTACACACTAACTTTCAACAAATTAATGTAAGTAATTATATGGTTACTGAGATACATAACAAAAAGTAAGTTAATTAATTCTGGCATACACATTAACGTAATACCTTGATTAAATATTACTTAATATCTAGTCATCAACATCTGTTGATGACTCTTACCGGACAACAGTATTTCATTTAATTCAATAGCTTTTTATCTGCAAGGAATCACTAAGTGACTTTAGTGAGCAGTGCAACCCCAAGACTTGAAGAATATTGTAAGTAAAGTGATTGAATTAAACTACTTAAGAACCCTTAGGTGATTTTTGTAGACAGATTTTTGCCTATAAGGGTAGTTATGCACTTCTGACATTCTTGTATTATCTACAATTTCAGTAAAATCTACTCTTTTACATTCTGAGAAGGTACATAATGGGTTTCAAAACACTTTGGCATCAATAACTCATTTTGGCAAAAAATGTCACTTAGTGACTTCTCGCACCACAACGACGATATAGGTATATACCGCAAAGGAAATGTTTTCACATTTTGTTAACATAAGAACCACCAGAACAATGATGATGGGACAAATTTTTATTATTTATGCCTCAGCGGTTTCGCCGTTTGAAAATTTAAAAGGTCTAAGTAGCAAAATGTCCAACAGAGCAAAAGGTCTAATGAGCAGTAAGACTAATTAGCAAAATGACCAAGTAGCAAAACGTCCAACTATCAGATGGTCTGTATAGCAGAACGTCTAGGTAGCAAAGCGTCAGGTTCTGTAGTCTATCCATGGACGAAGTAACCTATACCTACCTTAAGTACCTACGTAGCTGATGCTCCCCATCATCATGATATTTATTTTAATCCATACTCAATTGAACTCTTAACGCTCATTTAAGCCCAGATTATACCAATAACTATTGAATTCGTAGCCCTGAGGAAAGATGTTTCTTAGGGGACATAACAATAGCCAAAGCACATTGATAGAGCACCTACAGGTAGTGCCATGGTAACGGAACAATGTTATCCGCTTGTTTCAAAAATAGCCAAAAACAATTTGAAAGTATGTACCAACCCAGTTTTTTTTTCGATTGGTTTAACTAAATGCTGGTGATCGTCTGAAGATTCTTACAGCGCTACCGGACAATGATACCCAATAAAAAAAGCTATTGACTGACTTACATTACAACGTACAAAATAGTCCTTAGCCCTCTCCTTAGCAAGCCGTTAAGTACGTTGCCATCTCTATTTTATTTGTTGATGCATGAAAGTGTCAAAAGACTTATAACTACGAAGCAACTAAACAAACTTACAATTACAAGCATTTTTCGTTTATTGCTTTTCAATTATCTAAACCTTATTTCAATCACCGTAGGCAAACATACTGGTTGTACAATCAAAAATATGATCTAACCAAATTCAATGACAAACATTTGTATGCATAATATTGAAAATTTATAACTTTTTTCATAATATTCGGGATATATAGTTATAATGTGCTTTTTGCTTTTGAAAAGTGGGAAAAGTTAAAAATAAGTTGAAAAAGCAGTTAAGTGAAAAAGCATGTCACAAAAGTCATTTATAAAAAAAAATGTAAGCCTAAAGTTTGTTAGAAATTTTAAGCCGTTATTCGCATCCTTTCTTATAAAGCGTGGCTAAACAGTGTCAGGCATTATCATATTATTATCAATAAGAGGGAAAATATAATATGGGATATTTTTTACGAATTCTCTAAATTCTACTACTAAAGATACTACTGACTGATTCATGTACCCTAGGTAAAAATATTATACTAAGAAAATTTTTATGCGAGTAGAGTCGCGGGAAAAAGCTAGTTTTAAGTAGGTATGGCACACTCCAAGGCCGTTGCTATCACACTGATCCAATGATAAGGTTGTCAAGGAAATCAGGATGTTTACCTGAATGCCCAATAGTAATTGATTTCTTTTGCGAAAATAGAAACGTTAGATACATAGGTACCTACTACGGAAAATAAACATTGATACAAAATCTTCTTTATTATCGAATTGCTAATTTTTTTTTAAAAGAAAGCATCTATGGATAGAATAGGTTTTATGAAAAAGAGATTTTGTTTTGCTAAACTCGAACTATACATAATCATTGTTATGCTTAATCATTATGCATAATATCATTTTTCTACACACTGTTTTTCTACGCGTTTTATTTATGAATTTCATGTTTTTTCAGCAAAACTTTCGCCTTACTACTTTTGAAGCCGATTTGCTTGCAAGAGTTGTAGCTAGCTGACTCCACCTAATTCTTTGTCCACCTACATCAAACTTTATTCAGCTCTTTTTAAAAAGTAAACCGTCCGTCCGTTCTCACAGTCTCTATGTAGATTCGACGCAGACAACTAAGCATAATTTATTTCAGCCGTCTTGTTTTGAGTGCCCGTTGCATTGCTAAACTCAAGCAGACGTCGTTGCCTCGTCACAGAGTTTGTCCTCACATTTTCAGGGGACAGCCGGGTTTGCTTTTTCATTCGAACGTTGAAACACCTCCTTCATTTTTGTCAAGTACCTAACCTATATAATAAGACGAAAACTATCCATTGAATACAGAACTCTGTTTTATTTATGACACGGGCAACAATAACCTACGCCATCTTTTTATTCCCCGACTAGTGATGTGTCTCTTTGCCTATCTCAGTAGTGATGTCTTATTCCCGAAACCGGCTAACACTACGTAAGTAGGGATCATCCAATGTTAAACTTCACGCCCCACTACTTCAGTCAGTCAAATTAAATTGTTCTTTACCTACATCACAAAGGTCATTTTGAAGTACCTTGCTGTGAGCCAACGTCAAGAAAACGTGGTGGAGGGGCGTGCATTTTTAGACTGGTTTATCTATACCTAGGTTCTCTGCAAAAGTTTTATGTTACTTCTTTGTTACCTCGCTAAGTACTTACGAGTATGTACGTGTGTTTTTATGTCACAAGATTTATATATAGGCCTATAGGTATATAATGTAACAATGGTCTTCTTTTTATCTTAGGTAAAATCACGGACTTACCTAGTACCAAACTAGATAGAGAAAAATAGCATCATCAAGTAACTAAAGATCAAATACAATTAGCACTTAAAATCCTTTCACCGCACTGCACTTGTCCAAACGAACCAGTGACACGATAAGAAGAAAGAGTAACGTAAGAATGCAGGGTAATTTAATTAAAAGATTTGCGAGTTTTGTTTGATTTTATCGCACTTGCTGATGATGGACAGATAAACATTGAAGAAACAGCTACAACTTTAAAAGTTATTCGAGAGCTTTCGAGAACGTCATGGTTCCTGATACCCGACTATCCTTTTACCGTTCCCCAAAACCGCTGTTATTTTGACAGATGTTCGGCAAAATTGTTATTTTTATCGACGGGGTGCTAACGGTGTGAGACCGTGCTTATTTATTTAGCGGGAGTCTGTGACGTGACAATTAGTGGAGTATACTCCGTCTTGTTAATAGCTTTAAATAACTGTGGGGTCTGCCATTTGCTAAAGATCCGTTTGATACAGATATTTTAAGAAAATTCTTGCTAGAAAGGTTTTTTTATGCTATAGCTGGCAGACGAGCAGACGGGCCACCTGATGGAAAGTAGTCTCCGTCACCCATAGAAACCTGCAACAACAGAGGTGGTGCTGATGCGCTACTGGCATTTAAGGAACAGACCCGCCTTACACACACAGACAGATTTTATAATATCTCAAAACTTAATAAACCGAGTGGGATTACTACTGCTTCTTTGATATATGCCCCTTCCAACTGTACAATCTATCTGAACTGTTTACACGAAAAAAAACACAGTGGTAAAGACTTAAAAAGGTCAACAAAAACAGCGAAAGCCAAAAACATTACTATACCCTCAAAGCTCGCCAAAGAAAAAAATAGACTTGATTACGCAATACTATTGACATTAGTGAATCATAAACAAATATTGTAGACAATACACGCAATACTATTTAGCCCCAAATTAAGCCGAGTTTGTACTATAGGAACCAGATACCTAACATAGTACCTACTCGTACTTACATCTTTTTTTTGTAAAAACATACCTAGAATACAAATATTTGTTCTCAGTGGGGATTGAACACACGACTTACGGTGCAAAAGGCAGAACTACTACCAACTAAGCTTAGAGGCCTATAGCTACCAATTGAATTCGTAGTTAATACCAAATAAACTATGATCAGAATAATAAAACTAAACCTTTAACCATACCCTGCAGCACTCCCGTCTTACAAGTCAGGGGTCATTGTTGTAACATTCGACATTTCCATATTACGAAACAAAAGCACGACGATACTCGACAATACTGCAAGATGGCAACAATGAAGAGGCTTGCCGTGATCGCATTTACAAAATCGATGAGCAAAATATACCGTATGCTGTAGGATATACGGTTGAAATAAATTTCAACATACCTGAGAAATAGGTGAGTTTTTGAGAGCAAATATTGCTCACGTGCTTTGAGATGACAAAGCGATGAACGAATGCTGGGATAAAAGATAGCTTTCAGTAAGTACCATTATGAAAATAAAATATCACAGCCACTTGAAAAAAGAAAACGAAAAACTACATTTTGTATTGCAAGTTTTTAAACTGTCTTCCTACATATTTGTTGTCCGTTGTACTGTATGTATGTTTAACAGTTTTATGTCCCATTTTTTAAAAGTAAAAATATAAGGTAGAGACATGTTGATTTACTCATATATTCGTTTAATGCAGTTATTATGTTCAGTTGTGGTTTAGTCGCAATGTTTAAGTAATATTTGGGCATATTATATCGTCATCTTCTATGGACTAGTAACCCACTTGTGGCGGTATTAAACGCACTTTAGCGAATATAGCCGGTTTATTGCCAAGGGGCTCAAGTCGAGAGCAAATATTTGAATTGAGTATCTTCCAGTGAGGATCTATTTGCTCAGAGTTTGGTACTAGTTGGAATACGGAAGACAGTATGGAAATATATTATGAGGTCATTTGCGCAAAGCTAAGACTATAAACTTGCTTGATTATGCTTTATTGTAAGTATGTATCATTTTACTCTCTGCTTTAATTTGATCCCTCTCTTTGTACTTTCATGAACAAAACCATGGTTCTCTTCAATCTAGTTAGTGCAAACAAACGATGCAACCTCACGACAAAACCATTGGCACATTCGGCTAATGATTCAAGGAACAAATCATGCACAAATATTTGAGTCCTTTCTATGAAGAAACAACTTTGCCTTCGCCGCAACCCTGTTATACAGGGTTATTCATTATTAGCTGCAAATACTCAGGAATTAGGTTCAACAAATAAAATAAAAAATATTTATGAAATGATTTTTTTAAGTTTTGTTATGAAAATCCCGAGAAAATCGATGAAGAAATCATTGGCGCCTGACCTATTTTGACCTTTGATCCGCGCCCGCACGCCGTGAGTGACACTCTGCGTTCAGTCACCGCCTGGGTGGGTCATCGTCCTGTTCTCCATGGCAATCATTATGCAATAGCCGTAAAGAAATTAATAAAAATAAAATTTTGATACAAAAACTTAAATCAAAATTTAAAAAAAATCATTTCATAAATATTTTTTATTTTACATGTTGAACCTAATTCCTGAGTATTTGCAGCTAATAATGAATAACCCTGTATACAAGCATTAAAGGCATCAACGCACATAGTAACGCTGATTTCTTGAAACACGCATCACAGTAATGAATCGGGAGTTACGGTAATGAGAAGAAAAAATATTATGCTTCGGACATAATGCTTCTTCATTTTTGCATTCAATCTGAATTGAGCTAGATACGAGTATAGATCAATGCGAATGACTTAATTTTCCATGAAGATTTCGTAGGCGTTGGCAATTAGTTGCGCGATAGATACAAGGGCGGAATATTAATAAGTGTGGGCAGACAGCCTCGGGCACTACACTTCTCGGGCCCCATGTGACTTTGACTTAGGCTCCTACTATTAGCGTCGAACTCATAACACATTCATTTAATTCGACTTTAGACAAAGAATAACATTTAAAATTTTTATCTCTCATGGAAATGCTAAAATCTTCTGATACTTCATCTCAGCCAAGCTTCGATAATTTAAACTAAATATGATCAATAATCAATTCAATTTTATTTATAGTAAAAATTGAATGTCAGCGGACCGTGTCCTAGGTCTACTATAATTAATGTTCAGTCTCCTCGATGTATGCTCGTAGAGCAACGTTACCACGAGGAGGAGTAACATAAAGATAAGATAAAAAGCTTTATTTTCCTTATTTCTGACTAATTTAAATTCTTATATTAATAACTTTTGATTAAAATTCCTTTAAAATTCCTAAAATTTACTTTAACTATATCAAGACTATTTAGTGTGTAAATAAGGACCACCTAGAGCGGTTAAAGCCTCCTCCATTTGCCTCCACCACGTTCTGTCTCTATAGCTTCTCTACTCCAAGTGCAGCTTGCTATTTTGACGATGTCGTCACTCCATCGTTTCCGGGTTCTGCCTGGTCTATGCTTTTTATCAAGGGGGTGCCAATTCGTTACCGTTTTGGACCACCTGTCTTCTGCCATTCGTTGCACATGTCCAGCTCATTTCCTTTTTAGGTGTAGAATTTTTCTAGTGGCATCTTGTGCTTTGATCTTTTTTCATATATGACGCTATTCTGGATCTTGTATTTTAATTTGTGCCCTGTGTAGCTTCTTTCTTCCTCTTTGGCACACTCTTTCTGTCTAAGCTCTTCTTTGTGAGTCCCATGTTTGACATGCGAGGAGGAGCAGCTTCCACAAGAGAAACATACATAATCTATTTTTAATTATCGAGTTAGGTTCACATAGTAGCGTCTCAAGCAAGTGCAACCAAAACTGCGCGAAATTGAGTGAACAGAATTTCCCGCGTCTAACAATGTTACTGCCTCGTCTAACTGCCAGGGGACGAGGCGGCTACTGGAAATTCCTATGAAAATTCAATTTTACACCTGCAATAGTATAGTCTACAAGATATTACGAGCAGAAGAATGCCTAATAGCGCTTGAATAGTTTAAGTGAAAGTGAGAGATGGCTGATCTATGTCATATAATGCCAGAAACAGATAGATTATTGTACTATCTTCAGATATCATGTCCAAGACCTATCATTTACAAGAAAGAAGAATTTAAGTTCTGATTTTCGTTTATTTCGTTTTCAATTGGCTCAGCTCAGAAGCATAAGGAGCATGCATGAGCATTTGCTCAATCACTAACACCTTTTTTTTTCAACAATTTCAATTGTTGGTAATGAAGCATTATCAATCACAGTAGCAAAAGATGATACGTCACACGAGCAAATCATAACAGCAACTTTGTTGACCAGATCCTTAGCTTTAGGTACATCTTTGTTAAAAAAACATGAAGTCCGTTTTGTTATTTTTAAAATTCACGTACTCATAAGACTCAAAATAATTCTTCCTATAAAAAAGTTACGACCCCCGGTGACGGTACAAGGTTTTCTATAAAACTTTAGTTTATTGTGATTTCGGCCTAGGTATATAAATCTCGAATGAACAGGCGTCGAGTCGGGGAAGCGTTGTGGGCACAATTTGTCGGCGCGCTCTGCAGGAAATGAGCGTATTTGTCTTACCTGCAGGTGGGAGGATATCATACGCGGATAGCGATTAAACACCAGATACCCTATCAGCAATGAACTACATTTTATAGAACAAACATGACTTACAAAATTACAGCCAGCATGTAGGCCAGGCCTACCGCAAGCTCCGTCTGGCTCTGTCTCTGGCTCTGTTTTGAGTCTGTGTGAGTGTTGACTAAATAAATCCTACGTCAAACCACATCAACCAATGAGTTTTTCTTTTCTAAAATGTATGTTTGCCATCAGTACTTACTTTGAAATGGTGAAGGAAACCATCGTTAGGAAGTCGGCATGCCATAGAGCCATAGGCTCACTCACATAATGTACTTGTATTGTACGATAGTTCTCAAGCTCAAGGGTTAAAAAAGAGGAGGATAAGTTAAGCAAAGATCGGAGCGTTAGATTATACATACTAGCAGTAAGTAACCGAGCTTCGCTCGGTATTTTTATACCATTTTGATCCTACTAACATATATACTACATAATAATAAAAAATAAGAAATGGTTATTTAAAAAAAATCACGAGTGCAATGAGATAGAAACATCCGGAAATTGTGTTTACGTAGTCTTTTAGTTCCAAAACTCGACAATAGATGGCGTTCTCTGTGAAACATAACCCTTGAGTTCTCAGGTTCTCACAGAGCTTAGTTTTTGCTTCTGAGCAACAGATGGCGCTAGGAGTAATGATATTATGAAAAAGTTGTTTGTTCTTAACTCCGAACGCCGATATTTTCTAAAATTAAATCCTAGCTAGATCGATTTATCGTCCCCGAAAACTCCTGTATACCAAATTTCATGAAAATCGTTGGTGCCATTTCCGAGATCCTAAATATATATATATATATATATATTCAAGATTTTCTCGTTTAAAGGTATAAGATATTGTGCGCCGCGCGTTTTCGTCAGCGCGATCCAGCTTTGTTACATTTTTACTAGCGCCATCTAGTCCTAACTTAGATAAGTTTAACACTTAGTTCTACTGCGCTGGTAACTTTTGGTTTTACAAAGCATTCTATGATATCGCTTACAGACGTACCACGCCACTAGCCGAGAGCTACACACATAAATTCACTCACCAACATTTATGAATGCTGATTATTATTGCAAGTGTATTGCGACTACTTGTGACAACCCAACACATTGGAGCTTCGTAACCCGGTTGCGAGCTAAGAAAAAATCCTTCTACGTAGCTGGTTACGAAACCCAGTTACGTACAAGCACTAAAGGTTTATAATACTATCTATTTTCTAAACTTTAATTTGGAGCTACTTTTTACCAAAGTTTAAATGCTAAATCCATTGGGTAGTTCTAAAGATCTAAGCCTAAGGACAGAAAGACATCGGGTGACTTTGTTTCATACATAATATACCTAGCATGTGTGAAAGTTAGGAGTCCTAGATGAGTGATTCATATTAATAATTATCTTAAGCCCTCGTTACTTTTTTCTTTAATGCTTGTTTTATTCGTGGGTTCAAAGCCCACTTGGTTCAATTGTGTAACACAGTATGCATACTTAGGTTATCGACTTTATTCATATCGCTTGTATAAATATACTAGCGATCTGCCCCAGCTTTGCCCGGGTCGTTGTAGCGTGATATTATATAGCCTATCCTTCCTCAGTAAATGGACTATCCAACAATATTTTTTCAATTCGGACCAGCCATAGCCATAACCATATGGAGCTCGTGGTAGCCCAGCAGTTCCCAGGATTAGCGCGTTCAACCAAACAAACAATCAAACTTTTCAGCTTTATAATATTTAGTATAGATGATAGTATACAATAGTTTATTTTTGTTTGCAGATCCACACCGCAACTGGTCGGGTCGGACGCCTCGTACAGACTCAGCCCTTACGAGCAGGAGGCTTTGAATGCTGTAAGTTCATGAATTTAGAAATGTAATTCTATACATTTAACTCTTAGATATCGAGACTCTTACACTTCTGAATCACCATGAGCTGGAGCTAATTAGAATCTATTCAATATAATCATCACAAGGGCTGGAACTCTTTACCGTCGTCAATATTTCCGGAGCATTACAACCTTGGAATTTTCAAGTCAAGAGTGAACCAGTGTATTATAGCTAAGCGTGCTCCACAAAATGCAGCCTAAGGGCTGCATTTTCATTTTCCATCAGGTGTGATGGCAGTCAAAGCTATTCTTATGAATTAAAATATATTAAAATATTTAAATTATTTATGAAATTAAATTAGGTACCTATTTAAAAAAAACAGTTGTCTGTAAAGTCGGTTTACTGACGATAGTTGAACGTGACAACGTCACACAGCTGCCCACGCGGACGCATCGCTCGCTCAAGTAGGAGGGAGACAGATGTCGAACGCTGCCGAACGCGGATGCCAATTGTGCCTCTTTGTCGCTCGTTCCGCGCTCTCGCTTGCACTTCAAGCCTTAAATGGAACGCCTCAGAGCGAGGTGACGCCGCATGAGTCATGTTTTTGCGAGCGTGCAGCCGGCTCCATCGAATTATAAGACGTTGTCACGTCAAAAAAAAACACCAATGATGATGAGGTAGCGTACCTTCTTGTATCTAAAAACCCATAAAGAACACATATCCTTGTTCAGATACAGCCCTACATAAAAACGCAATTTAAATTTAATCATTGCTTAAAGTTAGCCCTGTCACTGTTTGTCATTACCCAGTGGTAAGAGATGGCAATAGTTTAACCACTGTTTATCTTTTGACATATTTTTATAAGTAAGGCCATTAGTTTCTAAAAGTGACAAAATAGCGTCTTCAATGGCATGAGTCCACTCCAACTAAGGTTTCTGCTCCATTGTCGTGCAGAATAAGGGTATTGCCATAAGTTCTACTAGTGTTTAGCCCAAGGATACGGCGCCGCACCATTTACGAAGGACAGTGACTATTGTGGCGAATGTAAAGCGATAATTATAACTTTCTCTGAATAATGATGGGGTTACATGAGTTACACGGTCAAATATTGCCCGTAAAGCCATGCTGTTCTCATTTTATTATACTTGAGAAAAATTCTGCCGTGTGCAGCATTGCTTGAAGCCTGTATAGAATGCTAGAATATAATAAAACACCCAGACAAAGAACAAACTTCTATGCTCACGTGGGGATCGAACCCACGTCCAGAAGGCAGCAGAAGGCAGGGCTATACTACCAACTGAGTTGAGAGGCCAGGAGTCTTTTTTTGTTAGATTGATTATGCTGTGATATGTGTATGATTATGTTGAGAATGTTTAAAATCCTAACCCAGGCACCTTTAACATTTAGTGACCTGTATATAGGGATGTGAATGAAATAGTTGAGTCTGGCACCTATTATAGCACTATACTTAAATTATTAGGTGCAAAAAGTCTGCTCACTTTATTTAAATGTAGGAACAAAATGCATAAATTAATTCTATGCAACTCAATAATAATACGACTTCTGGCGGATTATTCATCAAACCCCACAGTTTCCGCTAGGTCGACCCTCAAAGCGTCTTGATGAGCTAATGGGTAATGGCGAACCTGATTCACCATTGACGAGCCTTCATTTTTCATGCGCTCGAGCGAGACGGAGCTGGAGGTAATGGACGCTTTTGTGAATGAAGCCTTGCGCACATAAACGTTCTGCGGTAGCGATCTGTGAAACGCTGCTAAATATGACAGCAATATTTGACAGCATTTCATTGATCGTCACCGCAGAACGCTTAGATGTGCGCAAGGCAAGGGTTTCAGGACACTTGATAACTTTGTACCTAGTGAAAAAAATAATAATCACAAAGATATTTTTAGAAATGCAGTTTTGTTAAATGAATTTAATTTTTAAAGTTTTTATGAAATTTATAGCACTTTATAGGAAATATTACCCTTTTGAAAAATATATTTTTAAATCGGCTCATAAAATTTGATAGACGAAGTTATGCAATGACAAATAGAAAATAGGTACCTACTAAAAATGAAAAAATACTCCCGAATTGAGAACCTCCTCCTTTTGTATTTGAAGTCGGTTTCAAATGCAATAGAGCTACATATCGTATGTTTATTATTTATTTATTTATTAGTAAGAAAAGGAAACATGAGAACAAACAAAATATCAGAATAGTTCTATGACCGTGTGTGCCTTCAATTATTAGAAAATTCCACAGCATGCATCAATGCATTGAATAATTTGGATAAAAAATAAATCAGAAATATTTTTTGTACAACAATAATAAATCGTGGCACATTCACAAAAATAAACAATAAAAGGCACCAAACCGATTTTCCTCGCGCGACAGTAAATCAAACGCAAGACTAAAAATAATTTCGATCATTATCGCAAAAGGGAATGATAAACACAACATTATCGCTCCAGGGATAAGGATTTATCCTGGGTAGATAAATTTACACTCTATTAAACGTGGGTGATTCAGCAAATGATACTAAGTTACCGAAGGTAGAGACGGCGGCGGCGCCAAGAGGGGACAAGTTTGAGATACATTGCACGTCATCAGTAAGATGAATATGTTTGTAGGTTATGCTGTTGATAGTGAGAACAGTTAGTAATGGCTCTTTGTGAACGGCTCGACCGGGGAAGTACTACCACCATGCCTATTTCTGCCTTGAAGCAGCATCGTTGTGTTTCGGTTTGCAGGGTGTGAGTATGCCGGTGAACTGGCACGTGAGGCTGAACAACTGTTCAAGTTAAAATGCTGAACTGGCGGTTTTGTTGTTATTCATTGTGTGTATTAAGGACCTCCAACCAGAGGTGGTCCAGTCATTCTGTGCTCGTGGCCCGAATTTGAAAGACGTGGTGTGTTAAACCATTTTAAAAAACAATTGTGCTTTTATTGAGCTTTCACATTCTGCATGCCTCAAGTTGATGAACGCAGGGCTGTGCATCGAAGGGCACCATTTTGGCGTGACCTACGAGGCAATGTTTTGTTATAGGCGATGGTGTTAACAAAACATTGCCTCGCATACCCACCTGATGTTAAATGTTAATTTAACATCAAGTGGGTATGCGAGGCAAGCTGGGGTATGCTTGTTCCATCAACTAGTTGTATAAAAAACAATGTTGCAGAATCACCCTGTTTCTGAACTTTAGTATTAGGACTTTCACGAGATCACCTAGATATATGGGTAAAATCTTGGATGTCGTAAAAGATACCAAATTACTATGATTGCACCTAGAAAACTGTTCCGTTTCATAAAAGTAAACCAAATTATGCCCAACTCTAATTACTGAAAGCTTTTATTGCAAAATTTTGTTTTACAACACTCGTAAAAAATATAATTAGACTGGCGCCCAAAATTTCTTTGTTATAGTTATACGAATTCAAGCGTTAACAAGGTGATTATTTGGTTTATTTGAGGTGATTATTTATTTGGTCTAGATTTTGAAAGTTACGGTAAACACATCAGGCACTAGCATCCCTCTAGTAGGAGCATGAGTAACCACAATAACATGAGTAAATGTTTTTAAATCATGTCTTCTAAAAATGAGAGTAAAAAGTTGAATGCAATTCACCTGATCACCTCCCAACAATTTACAAACATTTATTCAATCACCGATCCTCATTACCCCAACCGCTCTATTACACAATAACACAAGCTTTACCCCCATTTACCCATTTATTTACCTTTAAAATATCAAAGGGGACTGTTAATGCATCGAGGGTGCATAATTTATCCTGGACTATACCTCGCTATTTTTACGTCACAAGTGAAGAATGAATTTTGAATGGTGTTGGAAGTTTGGTGGGGGAGTGACTTGAGAATACCACGGGAACTCGGTTAGACTAAGAAATTTTACCCAATGTTTCAAAATAGTATGGTCTTCTGATCGTGTCATTGGTTTTTTCGAACCAGTAGTGTGGTGAAAGGAATTTAAGTGCACCTCAAAAAAGCCGCATCAAAAAGTTCGAAACATGTATCAAGTGCACGAATGGGTCACGCACCTGACACCATGTTTTTAGATTCTACGAAATGCCGGTTTCCTCACGATGTTCTTCTTCATGGTGGTGGTCATCATTCGAGAACCTTTATTGGAACCGTAAAAACGCAATGGACGCTTGGACGTCTTCTCTTACCCAATGCACAGATAAGATAATACTATACTCCCAATGGTTAATATAAACTGTAATTTAAAAAAAATTGTAAGTAGGTAGGTAATTAAATTGTAATTGTGATTAGATAGGTAAACGTACATGTATGTTGGTTAGTTTTAATAATTGCAAAATAGTACAACCTCTGTAAATTTGATATTGCTGCAAATAAACATTTTCATTTTCATATTTTTTTTTTATTTTCAAACATTATGGGTGTTATTAATAATCCTGGCGTAGCGTTGGACTAGTTAATCCGTGTTTTGTCTCTTGCATTGACATGCAATTGTCAACTCGAGCAAATGTGACAAAACACGATTTAACTAGTCCAACGCTACGCCAGGATTATTAATAAGACCCTATTAGTGTTTGTCAATTTTATGTATACAAGAAGTTATTTCGAGTAGATGTCGACTTACTTTAGTAAGGTTCATCGTAAGGTATCCAAGGGTGTAATGTGAAGGAATCTCGAAAGAAATGTTCGCTTTGAATCGGCTTCAAGTATGATGCATGGCATGGCACATTATGGTTTTAAAGATTTCAAAAGGATTTACTTGAACAAGTAAAGATTTAGTAATTTAGGTTTTCTATCTCTTTTTATTTCATTTTATTGAATGTATAAAATATTAAAAAAATAAAACAATCAGCTATATTTTTGTTATGTTCAGATGGCGCAGTGGTCAGGGTTCAAATCCCGCTCAGCTCTCAACTTTTGGGACATTTATGTATGTATTTCACTATTATTGGCTAATTTTCAACCTTCAGATAAACTTCGCCAGATAAAAATATATCCATTACTGTTTTAGTCTTGTCTAACCCAGGACTGGTAGGTATATGTTTTATTCGACAAATAGCATTATTAAGAAAACAATGCTTTTAATAGAGTACATCCTCAATAAATTCTACCATCTTAACAAAATCAATGCTCCACATATCATCTAACTTGCTTCGTGAAGAAAATATGCGAGGTTAAAAACATAAAAGCGTTAAGCAAAAAAACTCACCGTGACTTTTTATCATCCCCCAGAGCATCTATCAAAATCGTAATGTGTATAACAACCATATTTCTGATTATCGCCGGTGCGAGGTAAGGGGAGAAATTAATTTGAGGAAACGCGATTTTAACGACTTCCAGACAAATTGATGTGGAACGATCATTTGTTATGTTCGAACTTTTGGGTGTATTCGGAAACCACGTGACGTCACGCTGAAGTGAAGCTGGAGGGAGTACGAGTTCAAAACGAGCCTTCCTTTGCGTTTTGAGTAGGTAGTCTCTAGGGAAGAAGAAGTATTCATATTATATGGGAATTTCAGAGTTCTTAGCAATGTTATTGGTTTATTTAGAGTGCACTGGTAGCCTAGGTAGTATCCCCGATTTCCGATCCTAAGGTAGTGGTTTCGAATCTAGAACCTATGAACTTTTCTGTTCTGAGTTCGGATAGGTTAGGTGCTGGGCAAATCTATTCCACCTAAAACCCTGTCCCAGACACTATAGCTTCCCGCAAGTAGGGCTTGAGTACTCCCCGTTGCCCCTGACGCTATAATAGATACACAGGCCTGTTTTTATTACTCTTATATTTTTTATATTACCTATCATTATTTTCAATAAAAATTGAATATTATATTGCAAGTGGCCACTGTTTTTATATCAACCATCAAGTAAAAATCGATGGCAACCATAGATAGAAGATAGAAAATATTTTAATGCACACAACAAATTATAAAAGTACGGGTACATAAATAAAAAAACTTAAAACTATTTGCCTCATACAATGGGCGGTCTTATCGCAAAACAGCGATCTCTACCAGACAACCTATTATGTTATTCCTGTAAAAAGGAATTTAAAGTCAATGGATACTTTATTTGTGAAACTCGAGAATCATTATTCTGATAATGATGAATGTCAGCAAACTGCACCCCAACTATTGTAAACTAGAATTGAAGAACAAAACAATGTTGCAGACTCCACATCTGGATACTGACAAGAAAATAATTTAGCATCCGCAGTCAGCTGCTCTCTTAGTCCCTGAGGTAAAATAACTTTTAAAATAACCTACCTTGTGCCACACATTTTCAATTATCTAATTGGTGAAATATAAACACGTTTTATCAAAGTACTACTGATTTCTCTAAAAGCATTAGAATAAGAAAAAAAACTAGCCAGTTTTATGAAATGAAATGTTTATTTCTTTGAAATATTATTTTATTTTATCAGTTTCACATATTTCACAAAAGTATTGGCATGCAAATTTTAAGTGACTTATTTTTACAATTATAACATAATTATCACTAAATTCCTATTGACAATTAAATTAGTGTAATTATAATACTTGGTTCATAATTAAGATATAAAATTCAAATTAACAAAGCAAGCCAGGTGCAAATTCAAAGTCATTAGGTATTTAAAAAATCATTAACTTTATAAAAACTTTTCTCAAGTAGCTATAGTTTCAGCTTTTTCATAAAAAATCTGGCTGGTTGATCTGAAATATCACTGGGCACTTTACCATGGTATGTCAAAAGCATAAAACTATGATTATTTCTACAAAATGCTTCATTAGTTTGGTTTTTATTACGCAAACATACACAAATACATCAGCCAAGCAAAGATAACTTGGCTTTAAGCTTTTCAATTAACATGAACTTACAACTTCATTTGCAGCCACATTCGAAGGTTTATAAAAACACTAAAAAGCGAGCGTACCGAAATGCGGGAAATGACGTAAAAAGTAGTAAATAAACGCGGCAAGTTATTTGCATACAGAGGAATCTCATCGGCTATGCGGGCGGCTCGTGTGGCGACCCCTACCAATACTTCTCACATTATTTAAGAACGAACAGTATTTTTTAAAACCATCTTTCTATTTTTTTTTTTTTTTACAATTTATAAGTTTGCGTTTGACCGCTATCTCACCTGCTGTTAAGTGATGATGCGGTCGACGATGTAGCACGCTTACCTAGAAGATACCTATTCACTCTTGTCTTGAAAACATCCAGTTTATAGGTACTCGGAAAGACAGACGCCGATCTATTTTCTAGTGTTAATAAAAATGTGCTTAAAATGAGTTAACATACTGAGAATAAAAATAAAATAAATTTTCCTGGCAAACCTTCTAAGGCAGGCTTGAGCATTTTTTAGGTAGGAAAACCAATGACCTCGCATCACGGCACCGTCACGTTACCGACACCTCTTCGTCAAAGATCAACAAAATTCGGCTTGTTCAAGGTTTCACTTCTGGCATTGCCACGATTTATTTTTGGCCATCTTTCACAAAATCCATTCATACTTCCTGAAGTTGAACATTGATTCGATTAAAACTCGATCACATTAATAGTTTCCCAAAGTAGTGGAATTTAAATGATACAGATTCAGCGCAGCATTTGCATGCGGACGAGACGTGTTTGTAAATCATATGTTACGAGTTGTTGCCGTGATGATACGTGGCACGACGTCAGTCAGAAGAGTTTTGTGAGATATCATAATTATAGCAATGGTGAGCTCACAAAGAAACAATTCAAAATTGATTTCGATAATGAACATCACTGCTAGAAAACATGCAAAATTTGAGAAAGTTGAAACATAGCCAAAGCTCCAAAAAGCTTACGGCTTCAAATACCCTACTGGCATTAATAAAAAATTAAATAAATTAAAATAAACCTATTGGCATTATTAGGCAATAATACCGGTAGGTTTTTTGAGCTAACATTGCCTACCAATGAACGTTGTTCGTTGCGTTGTAACGTTGTAACCTTGTGTGCCTGCCAAGTGTGTAAATACGGTAAAACATCCAGAACTATAAGGATCTATGGCCAGCAGACTTATTCAGTCAGATGATGAAGTATGATTATTTTAGAATATTATTACATACGTATAGGAAGATTATTTTTGCCAGTCTTTACTTCTGTCTCTCCTAACTAAAATCCACAAAATAGATTCTTCCCCTTTGTAATTCAGATTCCTACAATGCACATTCTTTGTGACAGGTGGTAAAGCATATTTCCAATATAGACAAAACATAATGCACCCTCCGCTGCCTCGTCGTAATGACGAGCGGTGTCGCTCGCCGCACTTATTAGTGTATTTCAAGGAACTGGAGCACCTGGATATGGCTTCATCAAGCTGAGCAAACTTTTCTGATTTAACAGAGGAATAGTCTAGTTTTACGGATCTGCCTTAGCTGGATGGACTTTGATTTTGATTATTGGATATTATTTGACAGAAGATCTACTTTGCAATACGTTTTACTTCTCAAACAGTTTTTGACTGACATGTGAACAATGTAATACTGTTCCTGCTTAGTCCGCAGTGTGCTTTCACAAACGCATGCACTATAGTACCTACTTGTGTTTGTATTTTTTTTAATACAACTGGCAGATGGAACAAGCATTTGCCGTGAGGTCACTTTTGGTTCCATCTGAAAACCAGCGTCACTCACTACGCTTGTTGTGGGTGACATATAGCTGAGATGGGACCGGTTTTGGCTCACGCGCATAGGGACACGCGCACAGACGGATTTGTGCTCCACTTACATATATTTGTATTTACTCTTTGTTCTGTTTACTATTCTGTTTTCTTTCTTTTTGTGTTACCTATGTGCTCTGTTTGTGCTGTGTTTATGTGTGTTGTGTGTCCAAAATAAATGTATTTTCTTTCTTTCTTTCTTTCTTTCATTTGGCCTATAACAAAGCATTGCCTCGTAAATCACGCACGTCAGGAACGTGTCCTACGATGCACTGCCCTGTTTCTATCATGGGATCCATCGTGGGTCTACGTGCCAGTAATTTCACCGACACCCACACCCTATATATTCAAACCGAAACACAGCGATGCTGCTTTACAGCAGAAATATACATGGGGTAGTACTTCCCCATGGCAGATCGTAAAATACATGGATGAGTATGTCTATCTCGGCCAAAGCATCTCATTTCAAAACCAATCACTCAAAGAGGTGGAGAGAAGAATTAAAATTGCCTGGAACAAGTATTGGTCTCTGAAGCATATATTTAAAGCTAAGATACCAATCACGGTTAAAAAGAAAGCGATGGAAACATCAGTGCTCCCAACTCTACTTTATGGGTGTCAGAATTGGGCTCTTTCAAAAAAAATCATTAATAAATTACAAGTCTTCCAACGGGCAACCGAAAGAAGCATGCTGAACTTAAAACTGAAAGACCATATCAGAAACACGACTATAAGGGACAAAACCAAACTAACAGACGCAGCTCTACTAGCCTGTCAACTGAAATGGAGGTGGGCCGGGCATGTGGCCCGCACATCAGATGGAAGGTGGACAGAGCGTTTACTGCACTGGTACCCACGTGACGCTGAGGCCCGGAGAGCGCGCGGCCGCCCGCGACGGCGCTGGCGCGATGACATCCAAGATGTCGCCGGCGTCACATGGACCAGACACGCCGCGGACCGAGCTCAATGGCGATGGATGGAGGAGGCCTTCACCCAAAGATGGGTGCCCAAAATAAAGAATTAAATTCTAGTGCTTATACATACAAACATGATATAATGTAATATTTTTTGGGAATAAAATGGCTTTATTATTATTATTATTATTTTTTAGATTTTTCTTGCTCGGTTTTAAGAAGAAAACCGGAAATTAAATGAAATGCACGGGCCTTAGCCAAGTGCATATCAGTATGTACCTAATGTGTTACTAGGAGAGTTATCAGCATGAAGGTCAGTCTGCAAGAATTTACGGACTAGCCTACAAGTGTTCAGTATGACTGCCTTTTGAAGAAGAGCGAACGTATGTTTCGGAAGATCTAAGATATCAAGCGAGAGAAATAGTTGTTTTGGGATCACACCTGTAGAAGATAACACTATTGGGACTATTGAAACTTTACGGAGACGCCACATGCGTGTAATTTCGTTCTTAAGATCGACATACTTAGACAGTTTTTCTGCAATAGTAGCCTGTAGGTTGTGTGTGTTAGGGATGGCAATATCAATTAGGAGAGCTGTGTTATTACTTTTATCTAGAAGAGTTAAATCAGGCCTATTAAAATGTGTTGTCTTGTCTGTCAGAATAGCTCTATCAAAGTAGAGCTTGTGGGTTTCGTTCTCTAGCACGGTCTCAGGAGTGTATTTATAATATGGAGGTGGCCTTACAGACGTGTCGATCAGTTTATACATAGCGGCTAGTCTTTGGTGAATGATGTTCGCCACCTGGTCATGCCGAAACTTATAGTCTGTTGGAGCTAGTACCTTGCATGCCCCCGTAATGTGCTGGATGGTTTCAGATTGTCCATTACATCGACGACAGGTATCCGTTGGTAAATTAGGTATCTTCATTATATATCTTTGATAATTTCTGGTTTCAATTACTTGGTCCTGAATAGCAATCATGAACCCTTCAGTCTCAGGAAAGAGTTCACCGCGCTTGAGCCATTCGTTCAACGCCTGCTTGTCGACGGTGGGTTGGCTCAAGTCATGGTGGTGCCTTCCGTGTAGAGACTTCCGGGCCCATTCTGCTGTTAAAGTTTGATTGTCAATGAGTTCTTCATTGCTTTGTTTATTGTGGTCTTTTAAGTTGAGTGGAGTATATTTACAGTCTAATGTTGCTGCTGCCTTGTGTAGAATAGATGTTTCGGACTTAAAAATATGTTCTCAATGTGGATATCTGTCGGTTGTGAAGATTTTGTATGTCAATTATACCCCTTCCACCCTCTAACCGTGGTAGGACCTGCCTCTGTATACATGCTCGTGGATGGTGTTTTCTGTTCTTAGTCATTTTTACATTTATGACCCGTTGTAAATCTTTTAATTCTTTCTTAGTCCACCGAATGACACCAAAAGAATATGTCAGTATTGGGATAGCAAAGGTATTTATTGCCTTTATAGTATTTTTAGAGTATAGCTGCGTTTTAAGGATTGAGTTAAGTCTGTGTTTGAAATTCTGGGATAGCTTAGTTTTTATTTCCTTATGGAGTATCTGTTTAGATTGGTGGTAACCTAAGTATTTGTAAGACTCGTTTTCAGCAAGAGAGTCTATTGTCTCACCCGTTTGCATCTGGTATGTATGTTCGTAGGACTGACCTGCTCTAACGGAATTGATTTTACATTTATCTATGCCAAAATTCATGGAAATATCTGAAGAAAATTGTTCTGTGATTTTAATAAGTTGATCCAGTTCATCCTGTGTGCTAGCATAAATTTTTATATCATCCATATACATGAGATGACTTAATTTACATACCAAATTGTTTGTCTGCCTATCCTGACTTTCATCCGGCGAATAGCCTAAGTTGGTTGAATTAAGACTGTTTGAGAGAGGGTTCAGAGCTAGGCAGAACCAAAGGGGACTCAGCGCGTCTCCCTGAAAAATGCCTCGCTGGATCCTAATAGGTGCCGTTTCCGTGGTATTGGGTGTCTGTGTATACAGTCGAGTCGTCCATCGTGTCATTGAGTTGCTCAGAAAAGAAACAATTTCTGGATGTACCTTATAAACATCTAGGATTTTTAAAAGCCAGGTGTGTGGAACAGAATCGTAGGCTTTTTTGTAATCGATGTATAAAGTGTGTAGATCTTCTTTATTTTGCTCTGTCTGTTTTAAAATTATTGAGTCAATTATGAGTTGCTCTTTGCATCCCTGGCTGAATTTTCTGCAGCCCTTCTGTTGTTCGGCTAGTATTTGGTTTGTGCTTACGTGGCAATAAATCAGTTGTGATAGACAAGCTGTTATAATTTTATAAATTGTTTGAAGGCAGGTGATCGGTCTATATTTGGCGGGGTTCCCCATGTCACTTGCGTCTTTGGCGATCATGTGTGTGACACCGGTTGTGATGTATGTGGGCATGGTGTGGGGATTCTGAATGAAGTTGTTTATGTGATTGTAAAGGTAAGGATGAATGTTAGTGAACTTCTTGTACCAATAGCTATGTATGTGGTCAGATCCTGGTGCTTTCCAATTATGTATTCCTTTCAACACTTTATGGAAAACATCAATAGGAATGTTAATGTACTCCATAGGTTCGATGGTTGAGCAATTCGTTTCTTCCTCTGTAATCCATCCTGCATCTTCAGCATAATCAGCAGGCTTTTCCCATATATTGGCCCAAAATTGCCTAAGCTCTGTAGCATCTGGCGTGTTTGTGTTAGAACCACTTGGGTTGTTGGTAGCGATGGTGTGATTTACCGTTGTTTTTGATAAAGACTGGTAAAATTTCTTTTCATTATTACTGAACTGGCTGTTTTGAGTTTTCCTATAAGTGCAAGATTTGTATCGTTTAAGGCGGCTACTAACTACGATAAGTTTTTGTTTTAAGGTGTCCATGTAGTGTGTGAGGTCAGAGTTAGGTTCCTCATGTGTGGTGTGTGCTTTATGTTGTTCTAAAATCGTATGTATTTGCCTATTTAGTGCTCTGCTTCTACTTCCGTTCATGTATTGAGTCAATCTGCCAATCTTTTTTCTCAGATCTTCCACTTTTCTTTCAAGCCGCTTCTGCCAGTTTGGCTTATAGACTGTACGTTCTTGGTTTCTTGAATCACGAGGTGGTATTTCAAGCTTAGCCCCATGAGCCTTAGCTGCTGTCCATGCTGCACAGTATATTGTAGTCTGTAGTGTGTCAAAACTTGAGTCTGCATTTACATTTTCTGGTAAAACTATTTCATTCAAATAGCTCACGATTTTCCCTAGTTTCTTCGAAGATCTTAGCTTGGGAATAAATGGCCTATCATCTGGTTGAGTATCTAAAAAGTACTGCTGAGCTTCCTTGAATGTGACATCAATTTCAACGTTTCTGCTTGGTTCACAAGTTTGTTGGTGTTCAACGCTATTTTCTAAATTTACTTGTGAATGTATAGCAGTACGTGTGTCAGTTGTGTTATTAAGGGTACTTGCATCATTGATTGCATCATACCATATTGTCACATTTAGATCAACTTGTTCTTCGTTAGCTATTCTGTCCGCGTCATCTATAATTTGTGTGCCTAATTCAGTCGATATTTCTCCTCTAATTTGTTGGAGCCTTTCGTCATCTATATACTTGTTAGCTATGATGATTCTCCTTTGGTCTGCAATTCGTTGTTCACTAACATGCGCTAGGTGAGGGAAAACACTGATGAATTCTTGGTGCAACGGTTTCCTATAAGCAGTTTTATTTGTTTCTAAATTCGTTATTTTATAATATGCTCTGATTATGGTTTCATTATGCTCTTTGGTCCACTGCATACGCTGCGTATGTGGCACTTGAGAGCCGAGCGGTTGTGTTTGGTGATGTGTAAGTAAGTACCTTTCTACTTCAGCTCGTATATCAGTTACACAGGTTTCGGTTAGTAGGTTGTTACGAACTATGGCCCTACGTTGGTCACCTAACCTCTGCCTGCTTACTTGTATGTTCGGGAATTTTTTGATGAACTCATTATGTAGTTCCGTAAGGTAACTCCTAGTATTTGACTCCATATTAGTGAGTCTGAAATATGTGCGCAGGATAAATATATTCATTTCCTCGCTCCATTTTTGGCGCGCACGTGGCTTAACCTTGGTGGGTACAGGATTATCGACAGTTGTCTCCTGTACAACATCCTCGGCAGCTATAGGTAAAGATTTACAAGAAAGTGGGAGTGAAGAGGGTAGTGACATACAGTCAAGATAGGAAGGAGGAGAAGAAGGGATTGAAGAGAAAAGAGATTGGGGTGAGGAAGAAGATGATCGGGCTTCATGATCCTTTTCAGCCCGATCAATTGGACTCAGGCCTCTTTCCTCAATAGAGGCCAGTCGCATTGCTCCCACGTCAGCTGCTACACTTGTGCTGAAACCTTCAGTACCGGCTTGAGAAGTGCTCCGGCTTAAAATTTTCCGTGGTCGTAGGTTATACCTTCTGTTGGACTCACCTTTTTCGGGTTCCCCGGCTGAGGGCCGTCCATTACCCTCGCCACCGATGGCTTGCATGCTGTAGCGCCCAGCATCGGCTCCAGGCGCGCCCCGACGATCACCCTCGGGAAGCGACCATATACGTTTACTCTTATCTTTCTCCATCATGGTGGGTTTGCCATATCCCTTTTTTGTCACTTGCCCTCTGATCATGGGTTCCGCGGTAGGTCTGCAACAAGCGCCTACCACGCAATCAATACCCCCAAATGCCACCTTTCAAACTAAAGTGTGGCACCTGAAAACAACGATCGCGCTCCATATACGCTTGCCACAGACCCACCGCGAAACACACAATCAGGGAGCCGCCAAGTTATTACGTTGCGAGTGTCCGCCCCTCACGTGGCATAGATGGTTAGCACGGACGTAGGGTTGGGCTTTGAGGGGCTTATTATTATTATTATTAGTACTTCCCCGGACGACTTATAGTAAGCAGCCCGAGAAATCATATTCCATTAATAGGTTGCTGGTTTCTAGGCCCATCCAGCATTCAAAGCTCTTCAAAGTCGCCTAGACAAATTCACCCTCCCGCATTGTCACTTTGATCTCGTATGTAGCGTTATGTTTTGGTTCTAGAGGGCTGGGCACATATCGATGGAGGTTTCAATTTACGACCTTATACGAGGATTAAACATGAATGTGCATTTGATCAGAACAATAGGACCATGGCTGCCCTCTTTCAATAGGTCCTTTGAATAGGCAAAATTCGTATGTACCTAGTTGCTGTGTCAAAGGGCTGTTAGCCTTTGATGGCTGATCTTGTAAAATTGGCTAGTTACAAAATATTTCTGGAATTTATGTGTAAGTTTGCTCCAGCTCTATCAACTGTATAAAATCATACGAATTTGGCTTAACTTTTTATACTGTTGTTTAATATTAATGATAATTTATTAAATTTATGCCTAACGTTAAAACATTCAAGGATTAAATTAATAAAAAAAATACTCACTTCTGAAATCACGTGGCGTGATAGCCTTTCCCCCAGGTCTCAATTTACTCTTGTTTATTGAGAAGGTCCATCTGTGCTTTCTTTGTTCACACTTTTATTTTGCCTTAAAAACTCTGGTTTCATCATGCTTTCTTTTCTGTCATTCAAATCGTATGATAATCCAAGCGTTACACTGCGTCTTTGTACTCAAAACCTCTGTTTAAGAGATGTTCCTAAAGAACCCCTCAAACTAAGAGTCTCTTACCTTCCAACCGTGGCATATTCTTGAATCATTAAGTCATTTTTATGCAGCTTGTAGGTATTCTCTACATTCACCCCTGATGGTAAAGCGTGATGATTCGAGCCTATCCTTTCGACACGCTTAGCTGATCTTCACGCATCACTTGGAGATTTCTATCTGCAGTTTTATTCCCCACGTTTCACGTCCGTACTTTAGGAGTAGGAATAAAACCCACCTCTCCTGAGATCAAATGGAGTATGCAGCTTCGCCAAATAAAAATATACTATAGCTGCATATCTTAATAATGTATAGCATTCACGACGAGTTTATTTAAAGAATAATGCAGTAGGCCTACTACAAGCTCTGTCTGGCTCTGACTCTGGCTCTGGTTTTGAGTCTGTGTGAGTGTTGACTAAATAAATCTTATGTCGAAACGTCACATTTACAGTATAATACACTGGTGAGCACTCAACTCACACAGACTCAAAACCAGAGCCAGAGACAGAACCAGACAGAGCTTGTGGTAGGCCTACAGGTACACCCACCAAATGCATCTACCTAAATGTAATTCGAAAGTTTTATCGCTTCAATCTTTAGCAGTAATAAGATGAAATTGATCACTTCAATTTAAAACCTTGAAAGATAAAGAGCTCAAAGAGGGCAACATTTCATTGCACGCCTTTAATAAATAAGTACTTAAAAATAAGTTATCAACGATCCCGCTTCTGATTTCGCGCTTTTGAGTTGAAATAATTTATTACAAAAATCCAGTTGCACTCGTTATCTCACTCAATCGATCAAGTTATTACATTGTTATTGCTTATAACTTGTTGCTTTCACTTGCAAATTATGATTTCTGGGAATAATTTAAATACTTTATGTCATTGGTATTCTGTAATATGTACAAATAAGGATGTAAGCATGAATATTCTCAGATCCGTAGGCCTCCCACAAGCTCTGTCTAGCACTGATTTTAAGTCTGTGTGAGTGCTCACCAGTGTATTATACTGTGTGTGTGACGTTTCGACGTAGGATTAATTTCGACAGTACTCACACAGACTCAAAACCAGAGCCAGAGACAGAGCTAGACAGAGCTTGTGGTACACTGAGAAAAATGTAAAGCTGAAAAGTTCGTAATTAAGGTGGATTTATTCGTAATAAAGGCAAAAAAACGACCAAGCGTACTTGGACGAAAAACGCCTTCCTAGGTTGGAGGCGTTTTACGCCTTAAGCGTGAGGCGCAACAAATAAGCAGCATTATACTCTCTAATATGTGTTTTAGACGTATTTTTTTTACAGATTAGCCTTAAATAAAAAGCTATTAACGTGGTAAGTGAGATAGGATCGACGAACTGACGATGGGATTTAACTTCCGGTAAGGCGATATAAACGGTAAAGAAGGTGCTCGGGTCACACACGTAAATCTTTCCTAGAGTAATATCCGACGTATCATTGCGCCCCAATTAACTTCTAGTAAGGCGTTTTACGCCTTTTCTTACTGCGGTTTAATTTGTTCACAAAGTGTTTTGAATATTTATTGACTGCTTCCTAAGTCATAATAGACTTTTAGTAAGGTGTTTTATACCTTTATTCGCTGCAATTTAACTGATCCACTAAGAGTTTTGAACGTTTCATAAATCGTAATTCGCTTCTAGAAAGGCGTTTTAAGTCCTTACTTACTGTGGGCTTAACCTGTCCACTAAGCGATGTCAACGTTTACTAAGTCGTAATCAACTTCTAGCAAGGCGTTGTACGTCTTATCTTACTGTAGTTTAATCTGTTCATTAAGCGTTTTCAAAGTTAACGAAGTCGTAATCGACTTTTTGTAAGGCGTCGTACGTCTTACCTTACTGTAGTTTAACCTGTTCATTAACCGATATTGATGTTTTTTTAAGTCGTAATTCTCTTCTAGTAAGGTGTTTTACGTCTTTACTTACTATGGGTTTAACCTAAGCATTAAGCGTTTTCAACATTTACTTAGTCGTATTTGCCTTCTAGAAGTTATTTTAGAATGTTTCATACGATTAGGCTAGCCGTATCGTACGGTAATTTGTGCTTTCTTTACGAGCAGAAACGTTTTATAAAGACCGGAAAAAAGCCTTTTAACGGCTAGTAACGCTGTTCCCTAAGGGCATGATTGACTTGCTTTACTATCATTTAGTTCATATTAAGGGCATTGGGCCGCTCAAAGGTCACTCTTAGGTAACGCGGTCCAATATCCTTCACATGAACTTTATGATGATAGATCAGCCAAACATGCCTTCAGTGAACAGCGTAGCCTGCTGCCTCAGAAAGCTGTTCTCCCAGTCTTTGTAAGCTTCTGAAATTAATAGAACAAAAATTTATAAAGCACCTCAATAATAACTGATTACAGGTTACCAAAGATATGTACTAGATAGACTAGTATTTTCTCAACCCAACAGTTTAACCTCAACCTAGCCTAATAGCTTTTGCATCTTATATAAATAATAGTGGTATTGCAATAAAACCATTCAATAAAAATCTATAAATCTGTATTAGAAAATCAATTTAGATAAGTAATTAACTTTTTAAATACTTAAAACAATATAAAATCGTCTTGGAGAATGTCCTTTTCGTTGTAAAGCTTTTGTAGGCGCGCATTTGCTGTTATTGCCCACAGGCTAGCTCCTCTCATGGCGTAGCTCCTTTCCCGGCATCCGTTATTGCAAGTGAAGCCTCCTCAACTGGATTACAATATCTGAAATAAAATAATGTATTTTTTAGGAAATAGTTATCGCAAACAAAGTAGAGCATTCTATGATGGTAATTAGTACAAGTAGGTATTATGTTTATCTAACCAAACTACGACCACAGGTCTATTAGAGGACAGGTCGGCCTGGCATTGCAGGTTCTAAGTCAGAGAGATCGTTTGAATCACTGATAGAAAATGACAAGTACTTACAGCTATAATCCTTTTTAAATGGTTCTCCAATACCGCGTGCCCATGATTGAAAACACTCCATTGAAGTTTGGTGTTTGGATTTACTTCCAGCCCAGAGTCCAAATGGGCCAATTATTTTCTTTGTTTGGAATCCAGGAAGCCATGAACAGTCTGTTAAGTAGCCCGTCCTCTTTGCGTATTATGTTAAGTACACCTTATCTGAAAAAAATAAACAATTAATTTTCCTAAGTTATAAAACTCCTTTGTACCAATTTACAAAATTAAATGCATAAGTTTAAAACTGAAAACACTAAGTACATATTTTTATAAATCATTTTTCGTTCGAGTTTCCAACACAACCAGAATCTAGGGATTAGGTACCTAAACTTATCAAATACAAAACATGATTAGGTTCAAAAACATTAGGGAATAACTGAGTTTGATACAGGTACTCTACTTACCTCGAAATGACGTATCAATCAGGTGTTTGCCCCATTTTGTTAATAAATCTGTGGGATTCTGGTCTGCCACGTTCGAAGCACGAAGATGTTTGTCTGGTTGGTTGCTGCTGATAGGTCTGTCTTGGACCTCTCTACATCTGTTTGTCTGTGCTTCCATACACTGACACAGCCAGCAGCGTTCAGAAAATGAGGGAAAATAAAAAAAAACCCGCAAAATAAACTTTGAATGACTCATAACTAAACCAAACACTCCGTCCAAAGTCAAACCAAACTGATAAATGAAACAAGTCATTACGTGCTCGTGGCCTCGTGGGCAGTGCTGCCAACTCGACTACTGCAGATTATGCTAGTGGTGGGTGTTAAAAATAACAAAATAATAATAAATAGATATTCAAGACAATCTACTCAACACTTTCTAGTCCCAAACTAAGCAGAGCTTGTACTATGGGAACCAGATAGCTGATATAATACTTACACACATTTTTTTTGTAAATATCTTAGAATACAATATAATGCCCCATCAGAGAAAAAACAACTGTGTTCACCACAAATATTTGTTCTCGGTGGGGATCGAACCCACGACCTACGGCGCAGAAGGCAGAGATCCTACCAACTGAGCTGAGAGGCCAATCAAAAATATGCTATACGTAATCTTTAAGCCAAAACTGTACTGCATTACTAACTGCCTGTGTCATATGTGTGTCGATTGGCTTATGCTCCAAGCATAGTTCGTGTAGTTAGCACACAGCACAGAGCAAAAGTAGGTATTGAAAGAAAGAAAAGAAAGAAAGAAAAATATTTATTTGCGAAGCAAAACTCACATTTACAATAACAATAAACTTAACAACTTATGACTAAAGAGGTGAATTTGTGCGTCGCAAAACGGATCGTATTGAATCTCGTTCGTCAGGGTTTCAACCAAAAAGCGAGTAAACTCAGGGAATGATTCTAAATGGGTGTTTTCACGGATATTTGATTCGTTTGATTTTTTTTTATGTTTGTTACCACATAACTCGTAAACTGATTTGAAAAATTATATCTTAACTTTACTTTCAGATTAAGTAAAGTAAACAGGCCTTTGCATCTATTGTAGATGATTTATATAGCGTCAGGGGCAACTGGTGATTACTCATGCCCCTACTTACGGGACGCTATAGTGCCTGGGACAGGATTTTAGTTGGGATAGGCTTGCCCAGCACCTATACCATCCTATACTTTCAGATTAGTGCCATAGAAATTTCATCATAATCGGTTCGGCAGTTTTGACGTTGGGTTTTCAAGTTTATATACTCTCTCTCATACAGTCATACGAACCAAGGTTATTTGCCTCAGTAGCTGGCAGCATTATTGAGATTTTCGTTGTACCTACGATAAGTGCCTTACAAAGGTGTATCTCTCAGTATTTAGAGAGCTTTTTTAAACTTAGCCCCCAACCAATTGACTGAAAGTCGTTAAAATAATAAAACTGAGTAAAATATACTTTTTTTCCACCAAATTAAATACAAATATTTGCGGACATTCCACACAACACAATCTAGCCCTAAACTAAGCAAAGCTTGATAATATGAGAAACGGGTAGCTGAGACCTATATTACCTAAATAGGTATCAAATTTTTGTAGACATTGGTTTAGGTTCTTCGCTTGATCTAAGTAGATACCTTTCTACAGAAGTACAGAAGTTGTATGTAGAAGCGAGGGTTCTGCCTTTGAATAGCAACAAGGAGTCATAGAGCGCAGCAAACTTTTTTGAATGGAACAGCTATTAATGGGTATGATTCGCTATGATTCAATAGGGAGGTTGATATGATTCAATATCAACCTCCCTAATAAAACACAACGAAACACTAAGTGGGTACTTAAGTATTTAGGTAGGTAATGTACAAATCTGCCTACCTATCTATTACCTAGAATCGTACTTATGTAGGTTTTAAACGTTTGTATAAGTAGTTACGAAAGTATTATCCGTCGAACATTGCCATATCTATGGTTTCATTCATAGAATATGTAAGTCGCCAGATGACGTTATTTCACCATTGGATCAGTCGTAACTTGAGCATTAATGAGCCTTTAACATAGGCAAATCTTGCTAAATTTACGGTTATATTAGCCAAATATGTATGCCGTTATTAGGCTTTTTTAAAGTTTGACTATATAATATCTCAAGTACCATCCGCCCTATCTTAAGGTGAATATTGCTATATCTACGGTTTCATTTACTGAATATAAAAGTCGTTAAATGAAGTTATTTCACCGTTTGGTTAGTCTTAACTCGATCGTTTTTCGCCTTAAGATACGGTAAATATTGCCAAATTTACGGTTAAATTGGCCAAATATGTATGGCGTTATTAGACTTTTTAAACTTTTGATTAAATAGTAACTTAAGTATCATCCGCCCTACCATAAGGTGATTTTTGTCTTATCTACGGTTTAATTAACCGAATAAGTAAATCGTTTCATGATGTTATTCACCGTTTGATTAGTCGTAACTTGATCGTATTTCGCCTGATGATATCACTAATATCACCAAATTTACGGTTATATTGACCAAGTATGTAAGTCGTTTTATGACGTAATGTTACCATTTGATTCGTTGAAACCTGAGCATATTTGGCCTTATAAAAGGGCAAATGTGGCCACATTATACCTCTAAGTTGCCGAATTCATACGTTACTGAAAGACTTTAGGTTTACGTTCAAATTTTTGTGACTAAAGTATATTCTGCCTTATTGTAAGGTGAATATTGTCATGCTTAAGATTATTTATGCCGCTTTCGAAAGTTTGTTTATGACTTAGGTTTAAGTTTGTTTAGTTTTTATTAAAGCATATATCGCCTTAATTTAAGTTAAATTTTGCCTTAATTACGGTGATATTCACCACATATTCAACGTCGTAAATTTAAAGCGTATTCAATAGTCCATTACTGCTGTATTAACAGTGTTAAGTTGGATTCCAAGACTACCTTACGGTAAGTCATTTGAGACGGTTCGTGTTTATCCTAAGAGACGTACCAGTTTATCGAAAACGAATAGTAAAGTCAAATTAACCGTAAACGTTTCAAAATCGCCTCGCGTCAATACAATTCAGCCGTCAAAGGTGGAATTCATCTTAGGCCAGAAATCCATTTTTCTCAGTGTAGGCTTACAGTTTCGTGCCTTTCTTTGAAGTTAATTAAGATACATGGTTTATTTTGTAATTAACTTATCAACTGGGTTTTTTGGTGTACCTTTGTGCTAATCCTCTACTTTTGTATCAAAACTGGTTACATAAATAAATGCAAATAAGTATAACAAACTAACCATAGAGAAATAGTAAACACTATTGTTTCTTCCAAAAATTAAAGTCAATGTAATAAAAAATTAAGTCAATTTCCAAAAATTGAGTGGTGTTGAGCCCCTAGCATTTCACTTATTTTGTTTTAGGTTTGCATTATGATCATACATACAGCTAACTAAACTGCGGGTTTTCACACCACGTTTTCCTTCACAGTTTGATTTTGACCATGTCTTATCTATAGAATAGGCTGACTTCGGTGAGATGATGAGATGCTGGGTAAGCTTCCATCTAAAATAAATGTATTTTAGATACAGTCGTATTTTACTACAACTCGTATTTTTGTCGTATTTTAATACTGCAACTGTATTTTAGGTACAGACGTCTAATCCTGGGACTAATTATAAATGGGAACATATAAGCATACAAAAAGTGTATAAATAATATTTCCTAAGATGACACTTCTATTACATCGTCTCAAAATACGATTCGTTGAGATGAGGGTTACAGTGCGTTCACACATGTCTCTCCGTCGAGTAATTGTCGGTTTCTCATTGCGATTGTGAACGCACCTGAGCCTTGAACCTCCAATCAACATCCTAGGATGTATTTGCGAGTATTTATCAATTTCTGCTATTGTGTGGTGAATAATGTCTTTAGATACATCAATGTTTACCAACTTAGTGTATTTTGCATGTCGTTTTTGTCATCCATTTAGTAGTTTGATCTTCCTTGCTCAACATTGCGTTTTTACTAATTTGCTATGTTTAACCATTGGCGATGAAGTCAAGGTAATTCTGTTTTTAATCACATTATTTCGTTGTTTTAATCGAATAAACTCGTGGCTATAGGTAATCCCCAAGCGCAGTGTGTATTTTTTTAAAGCTAAAGTTGTACAATCGGGCTCAACCAAGCCTTTATTACACGCGAGGTGTATAATAAAATGTAATTCTCATTCGCGCGAGTCGCTTCTGGGGTGCGCGCAAATTGGATGAGAAATCAAATAAAAAACATGTACGCCCATCTCCCGCCGTTTAGGGGAATGTGCTAGTGTGTAGTGCGCCTTAGACGAATGTTAGAGTGATTTGATGGTAAACAGTTTTATAGCAACATGTTTTAATTATTTTGTTGCAGTTGGGGTTCGTTTAAGCGACGTTTTGATGCTTTGCTTAGATCAGTTTAATTAATGCTGCCGATTCGAGTTTTTGGTGACTTTTCTAATAGGTATTTGTGTCGTAATCCCGAGGTTACGTTTGTGCAAACATAATTAACCAGTAACGTCTGCAAATTTAATGGGGCGAATCAATAGTGCAAACGTAACCGCGGGTCGTTACTTTGGCAACCCAATCAATCTCTGGGTCGTGAATGTTTTTTTGCCAATCAGTGGGAAAAACTAGTAAAACAGTAAACAATCTTTCAAGTTAAAATTATTCTAGTCTGTTTTTTTTCTACATATTTTAAGAATATAATTGTCTCACATCATGATAGCTTAAAAAATATGTTTGGTAATAAAAAAAACACCAGCACCAATGAAAAATAAACACTAATGAAGCCTCCTTTCACCCGATCATCAAAGCTACGAGCTCAAAAGCAAGGATGCAGGGTGCAGAGGATTATGGGCAAATTGAAAACGTGTCTCGGCCGCTTTTGGGCGCGCCAATCAAACCTACACCTGTTTGATATTGATGCGAACCGAGAGAGATCGTGTTTTTTTTTGCATATTCAAGAATAGGGTGTTTTATTTTGTCAGAACCCGGAATATTAAGCAGGTATTACTCGGTCCGGTTATATTAAGTTAAAATAATGAGCAATTCCGTAATTTCATGAAAAGATGACCGCCAGGACGACATTATATGGCGGAAAATGGCGATGAAGACGTTTGTTTCCGGGATTTTTTCTCCCAGTACTTCCAGAAGGCTTCCCATACATATTCCATAACGTATAAGGACGCATATTTCTAGCAGTTGACTTTATGCTTTATGATGGTAAAGGGAAGGTCACGGGTTCAAATCCCGCTCGGCTCTTAACTTTTGGGAAATTAAAAAAATGTTTATGCAGATGATAATGAAGAATATAAAACCATCGTCGTCCTAAGGCTGATTTTATCCACTGCTGGACCTATATTCTTTGTTTCGCTTTTTCAACAGCCAATAAGCTAACTTCATCCAAGAAACAAAAAAAAACAAATCTTTTGTTACGTTTGGAAACGTTCCTATAGAAACATTTTTGATTAGGCCGCTAAAAATACGAACCCACTTTTAACAAAGGTCAGGTTATTGTGTTTTAATTAGCACACAAAAGGACCGGAAGTAACTTTTCGTTGTTTCCAAACTGGCTGTCACACGACTACGTCACAGCCGGTCAGTGACGTAGCGGCGCGCGCGTGACAGGTGCGCGCGATTATGACTCTAGTGAGGGGAAAAGGTGGAAAATTTAAGGGTTGGTGTGGAATGGACGTTTCATATCACATGAATATTAAAATAAAATAATAGTTACGGTATTTATTTATGAATATATTTTTATTTTACAGAATTTGACGGTTCTATTTTTCTTGTAAATTAACCTACAAAACTAAAACCACCTATAGTGTGTAGTAGGTACACGAGCTAGAAGTTGTTACCTGCTATTACCAGTTTTTTAATATTTTTTATATAAAAAATGTAGACTATCCACGCAGGTCAAAAATCATCTAAAATTAATTTGAAATTAGGGCTTGTTTTAAATAAAATATTTATTTTTTATTTTTTTTAAACGCTGGTGAAAAGTAAAAGGTCGTTGACATTCGTGAATGAAATTATAAAAGTTTGACAACCTTTGGTAACAACATTAAAAAAAAAACGCGGACAATCCACACAACACTATCTAACCCCAAACTAAGCGGGAGATGTACTATGGGAACCAAATAGTTGATATGATACTTGCATACCTTTTTTTAACATTGTCACAATGCCATGCATCTTATCCACACTAACCCAACACCTTCGGCAAACAAAAAGTAAAAGAATAAAATAAAAAATGTTTTCATTACCGGTCGTTAGGCGAACACGCCGACGCTTTTATATGCGTCAATCGTGCCGTGAAACGCGTGCGTGACGCAAGGCATGCGTCGCATAAATAAACTTTTTTTTATCAATCCGAAATCCATCTATACCAATTTATTAATGCAAAACTTTGTCTGTTTGTTTGATTCATTTTCTCGACTAAAGCACTGTTTATTTAGATAAAATATTATGAACCAAATCTACTGATTTTAACAACGCTTACTTAATCAACAACACAGGGCTCATTCTGCGTTTTAATATCATTTTGTCGATAGATTTACGCAAAATGACTTACCGTTAGCGAGCGCCCTGGTGTGATTGCGAGAACTAATGTAAAAAAACTAGAGTTCTTATAGAATACTTAACTCCTCACTACTAAGCCCTCTGCACGTCTAAAGTAATCATGCACGTAGAAATAAATATTCAATTGTTTTATATTAACATGTACTTAATTACAAGTCAAGTAGTTAAAAAATAAACAGCGCCAAGGCTTGTTTTGTTAACTTACGTTTGAACAACAAAAACCATTCGGGTTGGTGTCAAATAGCCCCTTCATTCCCTGCCTCACCGAGGGTTAACAATTCTTATTAAATAATTCATAGAGTCAACGCATTGTAAAAGGACTCTAGTCAAATAAATAGGGTCTCGAAGTGTAACTAGGTACTCAGATCAAATAGATTGCACACGTTACCAAATATAAACGTTAGTGAATAAATAACACATCCGCAGACAATTTGCCGTCAAACAGTCCAATTATTCTCATAATCCTGTGGGCTCTTTAAAAGCAATTAATATTCCATTGATCTACCCCGTTGGTCACCCACGTACATGTACTGTTGTGGACGAAGTCAGGGATAGTAAGAACCCTTTAGAAAAGCAAAAAAACTTTGCGCACGTTTAAAAATAAGTATCATTGCTTTATAATGAATTCTCTCTTGTTGTAAGTTCTCTCTCTTGGGGCTCAATTCTAGACCAGTGACTTTTTTGTCACGGTAGATATATATCACAAGAACTGTCAAATTCACTAAATAAACTGAAACTGCCCTTGTTCTTTGACTTGACTTGGTTTTCAAAATGGTCATCTCAGCCCGGTATATCCAACTGCTGGGCAAATAAGCCTCCTTCGTTTTCTGCTAGCTTCTCTGTTCTGGGCGCCTCTTGTCCAGGTGTTTCCTGCGACCTTTATTACATCGTGGATCCATCGCGCTTTTGAACGCTTTTGACGATTTCTTCACTATGCTCTTCCACTTGTACTCCACCGTGTAGTTTTGCATTAGTTTATCTATTTAACTTAAAAAACTTGATTAAATATTTATAAGATTAAATCATTTTGGTGTGATTTTTATCCTACCGGCTGCGCTAGATCCCAGTGTAATTCCAGATCATAAATACCTGACTATGCACCCAAATGTTTTCAAATCACTTTCAAAAACACAATTTTTTGCTTATTAAATAAGGATTCAATGACAGCATAGGGTCATTAGATTTCTGTACATGCACTTAAAAATAAGTTTAAATAAGTACATTTTAATGAATGGTATCCTGATTACGTCCACAGCCGCGTGATGTTTGGGGTGCGCCAACACCTGGCTGTGTAATTGTCTTCATTTGGCCATCATTCATACGCCGGAAATGATGGAACTCGTGAATGATGAGGCTTCACTGTTTGTTTTTTAATTTACCGAGCTAGATTGATTGGATTCGATCTTGGTATAATTGAAAAATATTGCGGAACAATTCGGTTTTTGCGATTTTCCATTTGTGGTCAGTTTGTGCCTTTTTCGTGTACTGGAATCGACTGGAATTGAAATGTTTCAGCTAACCACAATTTGTTTTAGGGTTGGTAGCTTAGCTGTTTTAATGAACTGGGAAATTCAATCGATAGCTGTTGTATAAAACAAGAAATAAATAGGGCTCTATTCTTTTATTTAAATTGAAAAAGCCTGCGCACACCTAAGTACGGAATTGTCCTTGGCGATGGCAATCAGAGAAACACTCTCGAATATCGCTGTCAAAAAAAATGACAGCGTTTCACTGATCGCCTTAACACGGTACTTTTTCCACTAAAAGTACTAATACCAAGCCCTAAATGGCTCGATGGCTTCAGTTGGATTTAGGGAGTATTTGACATTGAATAGTTGAATACTAACACTCGCAGTCTCACATGGAGCCATTACCCTGTAAAGAGATAAATGCCTTTCTCCGCCCCAAATCGGATATCATTATTCAAACGAATCAGCTGCGTTTATTGGTAATCCCCACATCTGGCCACCTGGTCCTGTGACATGTGATATCATTGTCCGAGGAACTTTGTCTGGTTTCAATCAAACATTTGAATAGATTAGCCATATGCTTTCATTTTGGTAGATATAGATTATAATAGAATAGAATAATAATTTATTTGCAAAACAAGCACTTATACTAATTTATAATAACCTAATAAGAAATCTTAAAACTACATTTGTGTGAAGGTTGTGCGTCGCAAAACGGTCTCTGACTCAGCATAATGTTGGCTTACAACAAACGCTGGTCTTCCAATATATTCGATATATTAGATGACTATATTTTTGTAAAACCAAATGGCTTCACAATATTATATAACTAACATCCGCTCACGGCTTTGCTCACATGGGTATCCTAGATAAGATTTTTTCATAATTAAGTTTATTGGGCTGAACTGAATAAATTCTAAGTTTCATCCTAATTCGTATTAGCAGAATGCGATATATGTAGGAATGCTTATTGTTTAGCCCTAAAATTCCTAGGTAAAGGTTTATTTTTGTTGGTTTTGGACGTGTGGTATATATCATCTAAGTGGACTCTATTTTGTATTATCTGCGATGTTAGCTTTACTCATGTTTGAATGGCCAAGAAAATTTCCGAATAGACAACACGGCCGACTACGGAATAAAGTTACTACTACTAAAAGTACTTAGGTTCAGTACCGTCCGGGGACAACAAAGGCTGTGTCCGACGGTGTCCGGTGTACAAGTGCTGTGCCTACATGTGGACGCCACTTGCAACGAGGGGGAGTAGTTAACTCCTCGTTGGATGGAAACCGCTGGTCAAATTACATTGAACGATATCATATTTTTGTTTGACCACGGAAAGTAATATTATCGTTCATCTTTTTAAAACCATTAAAAAGTCAGTTGCTTGTTTGTTTGAGCCCGTTTCTGGACATTTAATGTTAGATTTATTTTTGTAGTCTGAAGAAAAATCAAAAAATCATCACTATTTTTTACGACGTTGGTGATTGGAGGACACATTGCTAAAGGCGTGGTGATGACAGGTGGAGTAGGACAACAACCGAATGGTGGCCAAGAACCGGCTACTGAAGCGTAAGGCGCCCTGCAGTAAGATGGATGGACGACATAGTCAAAGTCGCGGGGCGGGAATGGGTTAGACTGGCACAGGATCGAGGTACATTTATAAATGGCGCAAACTAAGGGAGGGCCTATACTCAGTAGTGGGTGAAGTCGGGATGTGGATGATGATGACATTTTTTTCAATTTTGTAAGCTCAATACCATTGCCAACTTCTAATGACCTCTGGCGGTTAATCTGCAGACAATAGGTTATGTACCTGTGTATTTTTAAAAAGACCAGTAGTTATGTGGAGACACAAATTTATAGATCAAAAGTTAAGATCGCGATGTGCACGATGAAATTCCTAGACGATCGCTCTACAATGTTTATCAAAACAATCCCCAACTATTGCATAGGGGAGGACCTTCGACACATAATTTTTCAATTTGCCCAGTTAAAACGCGTTTAGGAGATTGATTAATAAATCTCTGGCACTGGGGGTGGTTTATTGAGTTAGAGTTCCTTCGGTCGCACCCCTGTCACAGATTAGACGCAGTTTCTTTGCTTCGTTCCGGGAAATGTGATGATCTCAGTTGGTTTCTGCTTGTTTTTATTTAATCGTAGGTACCGACTGTTATCTCGAGTTTTACGTATGTATTTATTTAACTCGTCTGAAACTTCTTTGTTAATAGTGTTATTAATTGTGCATTTAAACACACAACACACATAAGCTCTGTCTGGCTCTGTCTCTGGATCTGGTTTTGAGTCTGTGTGAGTGCTCACCAGTGTATTATACTGTATGTGTGACGTTTCGACGCAGGATTTATTTAGACAGCACTCACACAGACTCAAAACCAGAGCCAGACAGAGCTTTTAGTAGGGCCTACAGATCATTTGGTAATTTGGTAGGAGCTCTGCCTTCTGCTATTCACTGTTTGTAGATTACAAGTAGAGGTAAATAATCTGATAATGTTATAAGTAGGCTATACCTTTGCATACTTGTATTGAAGATAGTATAAGAAGATATCGATCACACATCGCCCATTAGCGCGTTTTCTTGTCCATTGATTTATGATAAAGCACAGTGACTCAACATTACTCAGGCAGTAATGCAGACTCTGTCTCTCCTGTCAGGAACGAGCGAGACAGACAAATGACAATAAGATTATCAGCTATTAATACCATGGAAGGCTTCTGATACCATCGAGAGACTATGCATTCACTTGATTGATTTATTGACTTCCGCATTTAATAAAGCTTAGAGAGCGCGTCATCTCGGGCGATTATAATCACATCACGATTACGAACGTCACATTATTAATAATCACGAAATTTAATTGGAAAATTAGAAATTCAACGAAGTAAGACTGAAATTTTTGTTATCCCACTAAACCAACCAATGTGAAAGTTTGGATGAATGGAAGGATGTTGTTACTCAATCATGCCATGAACGGCTGAACGGATCTGGATGTTTGGTACAGAGATAGATTATAGTCTGGAATAGCACATCGACACTTTTTATCCCGGTATAATGTGTGGTTCCCGTGGGATGGATTCATTTTAAATTTTCCATAGAGCAAAGGGTTGACATGATTTTTTTCCTATAGGTAGTATAGAGGTTTAGGGGGCTGAAATGGTCAGCTTTTATCCCGAAAAAATGCACTGTTCTTACGGGATAGCATACAGGAACCGTGTTTTTAAAGGGTTTTTTTCCCATGCAGTTGCTACAAAGGATGAACTTATTATAGCCATAGAGGATAAATGCATACCTACCTTTTTTATCGCGGGTAACAGCGTGGGGCGCAACTAGTATTTTATTTATTCGATTGTATTGTGAAAGATAACATTTTTGATAAATTCTCGCTCTCTTCGCTCGCTCTATTATTATTATGATGAAACTATTGCATCTGTGTACATCGCCAACTAATTTTGTGGTCGTCAATCAATTAGGGAACAGTTTTTGCTTTCGCAAAGTATTGCGTGAACTAAGATAAAGCATCGGGTCTTTTGATGTACAGATGTACCTAAAAAAAGTAGGCAAAATACGTACAAAAACCACGCGTATATTCGTTTGGTTGTTTACTATTGCCCGGTAGCGCTTCTTTTTCTTATGGAGTCACTCGTTTTTTTTCAGTAGCACTTTAGGAAGCATTCGAAAAAAAAGTTGGTAATTTAGCCTGCATTTTTCCAATGAGAATAATCAACATAAAAAAGCAATTGTTATCATCAGCCTTTACTCCTGGCTTTTAGTCTTTTTCAAAGTATCTATGTAGGTAATCTAGACATCTTGGTTCCCATTAGCTTTCATTAGTTTGTGACCAGATGGTTTATTGCGCTCTGCCCACTAATATTTATCATTATTGTCTGTTTATGTGCCTATTCTTTGTCAATAACTTCTAAGGAAAACTTTCGTTGTTCACCCCTCATATTTGCTCTGCCTAATTTCTCTAGCTGTAAGAAAAATATTATTGTGTAACTTTGGGCAACGAAATAAGGAGCTTTATGTGATCGAAGCTTTGTATGACGCAAAATTATAATGTTTTGGATGAGTTTGCCAGCCTTCTTTGACACATACTAATATTTTGAAGAAGGCGATAATTATTTGAGTAAAAAACAACGCCGATTTATAAAATCATTTTTGTGAATGGCAATGCTGATGTTTTAAGCTGGATTTACTGAACTAGTGACTGTTTCACTTCCACTAAACCTTCAAAAAGAACGTTGGAAACCGGAATGCCATAAGTTATACTTACAAGTAGTAGGTATGCCACGAGAATTGTAAATTGTTGTAGAATCATACCGCACCTGTTCAATCAATTAATGGTTTTCCATCTAAGAATTATAATACCTGAGGCACACTTAAATCCTTTTACCACACTGGTTTAAAGGAACTAGTAAATAAGGAGAAGAAGAATCTGAGAACTTGTACTACCTACATGATCTTTTTATTATTTACAAATCTAAATTGAAAGTAGACAAATTACCATTTGCAATCAAATTCATCCGTCTGTCTCACAAATCAACGTCACAAGCACATGTTAAACTTATAATTGGCGAGAAAGTAATCAACAAGACAAACTCCTGATTAATTAAACGTTGTCGCAATTTAAACATCCACGAAGAATACAAAGGGGAGAGAAGGGAACCCGGGGTGTGTCCAACTAATCTATACTGTCTGGGTGCTTAGAAATACTTATCGTTGCAGGGTTCAATCTTGATATAATGTGACCTCATCGACTGCAGAAAGTTACATAAAGGTTGCACTTTCGTGTAGAGTCAGTTGGTAGGTATAGATGTATTTTATGCGGGGCTTGACTCCCAACCATAATATTGGTGAGTATAATCCAATTCAATTCTTTATTTGTGAAACACAGGCTATTTTTTACTTTTACATACAATTTCTGAAGTACCACTGTGATCGGCTCTAAACGTACAAATATTTTAAGCTATATAAATATCTAATCATGCAAACATAAGGTCTAAACGTCTTGTTCTGTGGCCTTCACAGCTCAGTTGTTAGTAACTCTGCCTTGATTTGTTCTCTGTTTGTGGTTATAATTAATAAATAAATAAATATTTTGGACAAAACATACGTCACTATCTAGCCCCAAACTAAGTAAGTATGTATGTGTTATAAGTGCGTATTTCTAAAAATATCTAAGTGCTATCTGGTTCCTATAGCTCAGCTCTGCTTGGTTTGGAGCTAAATAGCGTTGTGTGAAATGTCCAATATATTTTTTTTATTTATTATTGGGCATGTTTCGGTACTATTTATCTGGTTTTATTTCCGCCCTTTCTCAGACAACTATTTTAAATTATTACAAGCGATGCGTCCGCAGTAAAACTCGCTAATCTGAGCCGACGGCGTACGAGTGTACTAAACCCTAGAGTAATGTAAGTATTAAGGTCATAAAACAGCATTTTATGACGTAGAACACTAGATTCCAGATTATAATGAAACAGGGCCTGATGCAGCAGAATTAGGTATGGACCTGCCTTTTTATTAGTTTTTTAGCGTTGTAGAATTAATTAATACTAAAATGAACTAAAGCGTTGTGCACATCTAGGAGATCTGCGATAGCGATGGTGATCAGTGTCTACATGGGGTTATGCGTTTTAGTACGTACATTCCTTTGGTTTTGCATATTTTTGCACACACTGCCACGAACTTCAACAGTACAAAACTTTGTACTCTCAAAGTTCGCGGTTCGCGTAGACTAATCAACAGGCGATCACGAACAGAATGATGGAGCATTAGAACGCATTGCCCAAAGAAGTGACGATCGCGAAGAGTAGATGGATGGAAAGCTTTAAATAAGAGAGATTCTAATAAGAAAGATTTTATAAAGATAGATTCTAACAGGTAAGAGAGATAGTTGTATAAAATCTAACAAGAGAGAATCTAAGAGAGATACCTAATGAGGTCTATGTCCAATGGTGGATCTTTTCAGGCTGACATCTGACTGACTGGTTTTTGTGTTCTACGTCGTAAATGATGATGGAAATAAAATCATGAGTGATGTGTGATGACTTGCCCTCCTGACTGACTGATTTTTATGTCCTACGATAATGATGATGAAAATGAAATCATGAGTCTGCCAAGTGTGATGACTGGCCCTCAGGATAGGCCACATAAGATCGTCTCAATATTTTAATAGCCATTTCACTTTCACGAGCCACTATGACCACCAGACAACACACACATTACTTCAATATTCCATTTGATGCGCCATAAAATAGCTCGTAAACCATCACTTTTCAGGGTATGGATTTTACATAGCGCTATGTCCGTGCTTCGTAATAAAAGAAATCACTTATAGGATGCAGTTGGGAGAGGGGGCTTTCTTACCTATTGAGACACACCGCTTGACGCAATGAAGAGCATAGGCATGGCTCTTCACCGATAAAAAAATAGGTCAAAATCTTAGTGGGACCTTTTAAGAATTTTTTCAGAAAACGTACACGCAATGTCACAGCATAAAATATGGTAGATAAAAATGAGAATGAATACGACATCGGATCATTTTAAGTCCATAATTTTAAAATTGCATGGATTTTATTTTATTTTAGCTAATGTTTTTGTAATTTGCTGACTATAGATTTTTAGTTTGTTGATTAGTATTGATATATATAGTTGTTAGTATTGATTTTTAGTTTGTTGTTCAATTGTACAGTGTGTAGATCAAGGGGGCAGAAACAACACGGTAGCTCAAAAATCTGGATGCAAACTCCGGGGGACCATTCAGCAATAGAAGATTAATACTTACTTCCTTTGTGTTCCTCCAACAAATAACAGGGGTCCCTCAATGCCCTTGAAGACGGTGATGCATTACTTCAAAAAAATCTTTACGTTACCATTTTGAATAGGTTTTGGATAAGGCTTTGTAAAATGAGTAGGTAAATGAAGGAATAAGAAGTTTCATTAGGGAATGTCACGTAAGATATTAATGGAAAATCTTTCAGCTTCGGCAAAAGGAAAAGTTTCGGATTGATTTTAATACAACCTTTAAACTTTGTCAGATACGAGTCAGCTATTGAAAGTTTCACAATGTTTATTTACTTAAAAACTGGTACACATTTTCATATAATTAAAATTAATTTGGGAGTAAGTACTTTCTTATACTGTTCTAAGTAAATGAGTACTCTTAGCGAAATATAATTTGATATATCGCAAGAGTAGATTGCTCAGTGAAAACCGCTCGCTAAGTCAGTTACTTAGCTCATTAGACACACTCAACTGTAATTTGTGATGTCGATATTAATGTATTATGTAGCTTTTACTTGAGGCTTATGTTAAGATATTGCGTATGTAAGAAACGGCTTAAAATATTGTGGGTTTTTGATTATATTAGCTGGTAGAGAAGAAGCTAGGTAGGTACTACTTAATTTTGAACAAAAAATATAGTAAGTTTGACAGGCGTTACGGTTCAGTTGGTAGTATAGTAACCCTGTCTTCTTTGCCGTAGGCCGTAGGTTCTATCCCCACCGAGAACAAATATTTGTGTGGTGAACGCAGATGTTTGTTTCGCTGTCTGAGCGTCATTCTGTTTTCTTAGATGTATTTTTTTATGCATGTATACAACGTGTATCAAAATATGTGTACTATCCTGAAGGGAGGTGAATTTCCACCCCCCGGGGAACAACTTTTGTTCAACGACTTTTCGAACTTCGATTGGTATCTCTGAAAAAAACGGCAACAAAGTTTCAACATGAACAGCTGACTTTATACAAAGTGACAACCCTAAACTCAGCTACAGAGGTAGTAGGTAGTAGTAGTAGACCTACAGAGGTAGTAGGTCAAGGGGTAGGTGAGTTACAAGGATAGGGTTGTCAATTTATTTAGGCATTATGAAATTAAATATTTTTGTATGGGAAACTGAAAATAGGAATTTTTAATTTTCTCCCACCCACAACTGATCACCATTGTGGTCTGAAACCCCCCACCTTCGCATAGTACACATATTTAGATACACCTTGTATACGGTTTGGTTTTTTGTGGGTACCTGGCGCAGCGCATTAGCATTGCCATTCAGCGTGGCAATGCCACCAGCGTCTCGGGGACGCTACTGTCTAGTACTGGTTTGGATCAGTTAAGCTATCTCTATTAGATCATTTGTAACAGTCTGCAAATAGCTCAACTGTTTCTTGTGTATTTTGTACATTTTGGTAACAGTTTAACAGTTTAAGTTTTTTGTTAATCGTAAGTTTCTTGTGTAAATTATATATTCCATTTAAGTTGAATAAAAATATACAAATCCGTATGCAGTAAAATTGTGCATTTGCCTGAAAAAGCTCTTCACAGTATTATAGTTGCAAACAACACAAGTAAAACCACAACATGTGAGCCATAACACATGATGAATTACTAGCGGGCCTCGAACTGACGTAATAAAATTTTGAAATACGACGCTGCGACGGTATCAATCAATTTTGTCTGACTTACCCTTTTCATACAGTCGGGATGATGAAAACAATTTTGGTAATGGTGTAAATTCCGTGAATAATATGTCTAGTGAATGGTCACTAGACAATCTAGACATACTCGTATTATTCACGGATTTTTAGCTATGACTACTTCTTATATAATACATATAAATATGATACACAGTATAATACACTGGTCAGAACTCACAGAGACTCAAAACCAGAGCCAGAGACAGAGCTTGTGGTAGGCCTACAGATTGATCCCATAGAAATTTCATTAAAATCGATTAGGCAGTTTGACCATAAAGTCGGTTTCTCAAGTTTTTAAGCTTATATGATTGTGGACGTCTGGCTGTGCTGTGATTATTTTTATACAACAAGCTGATGGAACACGCATATGGCCCACCTAATGTTAAGTGGTAACCATCACCTATAACAAAGCATTGCTTCGTAGGTCACGCACGTCAGGAACGTCTCCTACGATGCACTTCTCTGCGTCCATCATCTTGAGGCATACATATGTTCAGCCTCACGTGCCAGTGATTTCACCGACACCCACACTCTTCAAACCACGATCACTATTATACATTAAAGTAAAAAAACACTTTTTACATAAACTTTAAAAGTTCACAACCATTTTCATAATGACCCACCAGATTGATTACAGAACGTACCCTGCATCATAAGGTATGTCCCTAATCGCCCGAAGCTCGTTTAAGGGGAGAACGCACGCGAGAAATGCATTAACGATATGTTAAGGAAGTGCACTCACTTGCGACTAATTAACGTATTATGCCCGTCATGTCTAGGTGTGTGGTGTTTATGATATTGGCTTTTTATGTTTCGCTGTCCAAGTGGGTCACAATAAAATTGGTAATGGAGTAGCTTTGTCCATAAAAATGATATGATTTTGTCTACATGGCATAAGTCCGAATGGAGGTGGCGCGTATTGTTCATCAAATGAATCTTTTGTTTATCAAAGTCAAAAACATATTTATTCAGTAGTATCACAAGGATTACTTTGAAACGTTTTAAAGCTAGGTGAGTCTAGGTGCCAGTTCCACGCGACTAAGCTCAAAAGAACAGGTAAAAAACAACCATCAACGGCTTGGTTCCTACCACATTGCATTATTTAGGGATCCTGAGACAAATACTATTGTTATAGAGCCTATACTTTGGTTACCAAAACTGAATAGAAGTCGATTTAGTTACACGTAAAATAGTAGCATGCAAATTAGGATATTTACCGGAACAAAAGTTAGATTTCAAATCAGCGGGCTGAGACAGCTGCCCGCCAATTACTACGATGCAAAGCTTCTTTGTCTTGAATCTGTTGCAAACAAATCGAGAATTTTGAACCTTATCACAATGACATAAGAACTAGGAAGTTCAAACATTGTTAGTTTCAAATATTGACACACGCCCCCGGATGCAGGAGCTACGATTGAGACTGTTGTAGAAAATTTGTTTGTCGTTTGGATTATTCGCTTTTTGCCCAATATTTTTAGGGCCCCTCATCCAAAGTATCTACATACAATATGTGTATGTACCTACTAGACTATTCTTTATCCATGTGATCAGTTGAGGCCATTGCTTTTAAGGTTTGGTCTTAACTTTGTTCACTTGTAATCAGTCCGGTTATTAAATTCAGGAAACTTTTTTTATATCTAGTAGCAACCAAAATTGATTCCATTTTGACAAGTACCTATGAATAAGTGTAAGGAAAGGACCATATTTTTCGTTGAAGTTAAAGTGTAGATACCTATATACAAATTTATATAATTTTGTTGAATATCCATAATACTGGATCCTGAATCTGGAGTATTTTTTATATCAAGTAAAAATATTGCTTTTGAATGTAACTTGAATTGAAATTGAAATGAAACTTCAGTGCTAAGCCATACGAGTACCAACCTACATTTCCCAGTGACCGCTACCAAAGTCCTCGGTCCAGTCAATAGAGCTCACAGTGGGATTACAAGAGACAGGAGTCTGTAAATACACTTTTGTGCTCGGTTCAAATACGAGCTGGATGTCTCAATTATACGGTTTGCTTTAGCACCACTGCAAATAGAGGTATTGAAGCATTGTGTTGTGTATTTTATGCTTGTTGACAATCTCTGTAGCACGGGAATGTCTATTTAAGGCGCAGATTGCCGTTGTATATTGATGATCTTATCACTTGCACACTTAGATTTTTTGAAAGGTATAATTTCACTAAACCTATTTATCGAAAATCGTGAGTCCATCTTGTGTGAAGCCAAATTGCACACACAGTTAAAATTATAATAAAAAAAATATTAAATATTTTTAAATATTGATGATTTATTAAATATTAAAAAATATTAGATATTGATCAAATATTCATGTCAAATATTTTGATCCTAACACGTTTGCCTGCTTATAAATAGGCCTGTATTATAACTGGGTTTTGTTGTTGAGTATCTTACAAATGGTTCGAGTGTGCAAATCAGGAGTTTGAAGACTTATGGATATGCCTACTGTGTCTGAAAGTTACAGTTGTGATGGGTTTCAGTTGCATTTTTTGCTATAATGAAACACGTTAAATCATTTGGCCATCTCCAACTTACCTACATTGGCTATGTTAGCTTGATCCTAGATTTTCTCGCAATCGGTTCAACCCAATTTATTTACAAACGCTTTTTATTTTGCACTCAATTTTTAATTTATTACTTTATATACAGTGTTTAAAAGACACAATAACATAATTATTTAGAAGCCCACCCTTTAGTAAGATCTTACCGAAGCCACTCTCTTTGTTAACACTAAACACTGTAGTAGTCAGCAATCTAAATCGCACAGAAAAATACCTGGCGGCAGTCGCTGGACTCAAAGTAACCGACGCAGATGTCGTAGATAGAGCCTTTGGTTGCAAAGTAACTGTTTGACGATCTGTGAATATGGAGGGACCGGAGTCTGGACACCGTGTTTGGTACAATAAAAAAACATAGAATTCTTTGAGAGAACTTTGAAGAGACTCCATTGCACTATCTCGCCAAAAAAACTTTAGGCATATTGTTTTGCATTATTTTTTGTTTGCTTCTATAGTTATCTACTCAAGATAAAAAGTCCGCAAGCACCTAAGTATATCTATACAAATTTTAGGCGTAAGTTGGTGTGTCTCCGAAGTGAATGAGATAGCGAATAGGAAATTCGCTTTGTCAAACTAGCATGTCAACAGACAGATAGTGATCGAAAAATGATGGCAACAATATATGTAATCTCATAACCTTGTTAGTATCAATTTTTGATTGCAACAGAAATACACGATCGTCCAGCTGCAGCTGCTGTTTTGTTTTTGCCGTTGTTGTAAATTCTATTGCATATTTTCATTGTGACGATGGTTCTATAAGCGTGTCCAGTGATAGTCCGTCACTGTCTGGTATAGAGCCCAGTTAGCATTCAGAAAGACGCCGCGGGCGAGGGCGCGATAACATCTGAGTGCGCTGGATACGGGCAGGACACAGTGCGACGCCGAGAGCTGTTTGATGACGACTGTGATGCGAATTTACATGATGTACCTAGACTTGTCAAAACAGAAGGGATAATTATGGAGATGGATGGGTCACATGACCAAAACGGGTCACCAATAAGAGTTAAAATGTAAAAGGGTACAGGGAAATGTGCTGTGCTAGTCTATAAAGACTTTTTTAATCATACCAAAACAAATTGAATAAACAATTATTTAGATAATTGCTTTTGGGAGAGGCCTTTGCCAGTGGGACGTGGTTTAAAAAAAATTGCATAAAATCATGGTTTGAAAGAAGCAGTGACACAATAAGAAGGAGAAGAAGAATAATAACAAGGCTAAGCTATTTATAATCGAAGGTCGTCGTCATGTTGTATAAGAAATACTTGAAGAAAACTGCATTTATGATGCCGACAAGAGCCTTTGTCTTAAATTAAAAGACGAATAATATCAAATCTCTTAAAATTGTGTTTCCTCTTAGGTCCCAAATGGGACATTACCTCGAGTAATCAATTAAAAGACGAACAGTGTGAAAGATGACATGGATAAGAAAGAAGTGAATAGGTACAGTTATGACGTATGATAGAGGAGAATGGAAGAGGAGAACATGTTGTCGAATAAACTAAACGTTGCGGCACGTTCCTGACGTGCGTGACTTACGAGACAAATGTTATAGGCGATGGTTACCACTTAATGTCAGGTGGCCATAATGCAGTTTCTATCAGCCAGTTAAAGGAAAAAATAAGAAGAAGATGAAGACGTTTTAAAGAGGAGAGAAAAGATTACAATGCTTATTCCAGGAACCCACATGCATAGGCTATCAATAAAAAATAACTATTCTTTAGTTTTAGTCGATAATTTAACCATTTGTTTGTCCCTGTGTCCCATCGATATCGCTTTCAACCACATTCAACAGACATTTTCTACAAAGGTGAATCGGAAAAGTGTGTCGATGTCGCTTGCGCGTTTGTAGAATACGATACAGGGGTTTTTGTTCTGCCAGCCAGCAATGTATGGTAAATGTAAGCTTTCCAATTCTTGGAAAGTATATCTTGGTCTGTTGATTTTATGAGGTGGAAATGGAGACGTTAGTATCCCGGTTTTTATTACTTAGGTATCTTCACCCAATGACTTTCTTATTACCTAAGTATGGTAGTTGGAACCGTTTATGTGTGAAAATTATTCGGTATAAGTCGGTTTCTGAAGTTTTTAACTTCAATCTTTACCTACTTAGTTATAACTGTTATAAGACATGGGTTAAATAGGTCCAATAAATAAGTATACCTAATATGCATTTTTTAAGTGTATTTAATAAGTGAAGTCAGTGTGCAGAAATGATGATGAGAACTTTTAAAATCTCAAAAAAGATGATTTTGGTGAATAATATTCTTTGATAGAAATTAAAGCACACTTTAATTTCTATCAAAGGCATTAAAAAACTATACACGGCTGGGCAGAGGAAACATAACAATTATGGTCACGTTTTACTCCTTGGGTACGGACTACGGAACCCTAAAAACCTAGCTGAGTACTTTACGACACTACTCAGTGCTATCTGAAAGTGCACCTTGTAACCGCTACGCACCGCTTCAATGACCATAAGTTAAATCGAAAACAAATAAATGGATTACTGGAACATCTCGCCCGATAACCAGCTTAATTTATTGTTTAACATCGGAAACCGGCAAAAAGTGGTGATGGCGACGTGAACGTTATCTGGGACGTTTGGACTTAATATAAAATAGGGTGTAAAAGTAAACAGGCTTTTGCATCTATTGTAGATGATTTATATAGCGTCTGAGGTAACTGGTGAATACACAAGCCCTAATCCCGGGACGCTATAAGGCCTGGGATAGGATTTTAGATGGAATAGGCTTGCCCAGCACCTATACCATCCTGACAGCTCAGTTGGCCTAATTCGCAGGAGAGACATGGTCAATACGTGCGGAGCTGACTAAACCGTGGGTTTCCTCACGATGTTTAAAAATAGGGTGCACTAAAATGACTACTTTAGATCATAAAATCCTGATGTTCCTGAAAAAAGTATTGAAATCTTAGAACGTTGTTTGAATCTCAAATTGACTTCGTTATGTAGCCAAAAATAATGAATTTCCGATAAAATTTTTGATCAAAATAAAAACCAAATTGGAGGCGCCGGGTATCGATCCCGGTACCTCTCGCATGCTAAGCGAGCGCTCTACCATCTGAGCTACGCCCCCGGTGTTGTACAAGACGAAAAATTAAAGCTTATTGCGCATAATACCTAGTTAAAAATGACATTTACTCACAGCAACTTTTACTTTTTGCAATGGGTTCAAGATTCGGTGAAATCGCATCAAAGACAACTTTTTCTCAGTGTCCAATCTTTCTATTTACTTATGGCATTCTTTATGCAGCTTTTAGATAGAGTAGGTGTAGACCTTGGTGTCCAAAATATAGACCACCATGTCAGCCTACCTAGCCTTTATTCATATGAATATATATCCAGTTTTGATTAAGGTCCAAAAATGAAAATGTAACGTAATAAATTAAACTTTCACAATTTCCCCTACCAAATCTAACCACAAATTATAACCACCGTATCCCACATAAATCTATTATAAATGTACTCATATTGTAGAGTCAAGTAAATAAGTGTATTCTTTTCGCAGGTAAAAGCAACAGCGCCGAAAATGGATCGCAACGGTTACTTCTTCTACGTCACCGCCACAGCAAAGAAAAAGAAAATCAGCTTAATGCAGCCGAAGCCACCTCGAGTAGCTTTTACTGAAGAAAAGCGCCGGCCAGGGGTTGCCGAGAGAGTTTTCATACCACAAGTCAGTGTGCCTCCAGCCTTCATGGAGTACGGACGTGAGATGTCGCACCGCGGACCCTCGCCGTCGTCGGCGCGATTGTACACGCAACTCGAAAGTTATCAGCCGCGGTACCATACGATCCGGGAGAACAGTGATAAGAGAGTGGAGAGTGATTTGCGTAGGAGGAGAAAGGACCCCAGGATTGTGCACCCGCAGAGTAGCAGCAGCAGGTAGGTGACTTGTTTGTTTACGTTTTGTGCGTGGAATTGTTTTGGTCATCGATGTTTTATACATTTTTTTGATTTTTATAAGTATTAGCTTTAGTTATTATTCGGATTTGACCCTAAACAGTGTAAGTGTCATATAATTGTTCATGTACGACATTATTTATCTAAATTAAATATAAGTAATTTAAATTCGTTCGAGTGCAATTTTACAGCAAGAAACTACAAACAAACAGTCATCACGGCTTCCGATCACAATCTCTAGAAACATTAAAGAGAAATATGAAAGAAAACGAAGTTAGCTCGAATGATAGGCAACTTTTACTGGAAATCGATCGAGCTGATAATTCCGTTGATTGCATTTCAAAGTTACTGTCAAAAAGTATCTTTTACTTCGTTGGAAACTTTGGAACAACTGAACTTTTGTTCCGACTGAAAGATAACGTATAACCATTTCTCAGGAAAGTCACTTCGACATTTTTACAAAGGATTTTAAGACTTTTCAGGACATTGAGCATTGTTTTATTATTTTTATTAAAAATAAAGAAAATGAAATTGTCTGAAAGAAAGCATAACTAACGCTAGAAGTGCCAGTTTGGTTCACGTGGTAGGGCCAGTCAGACAAGAAAAGTGCAAGTTCGATTCCGCAACGAGAGCTATTTGAGTTACCCGTTTGAGCTTTATGTCCCCATGGTACTCGTTAGTTAAAAGCTTAGCAAAACGAGTTCATCCGTGTGTCTGCTAAGTTTTTTCAAAAATAATAGGTATAGGTACGTAAAAAACATTAATCCAAAAAATCATTTTTCAGTAAAAAATAGAAATATGATCACAAAATATCAGTAACCGATACGCGAACACTAATCTTCACAAAAAATCAGTCGAATCAAATCAATCCTATCAATTTTATCAATCGTTCAAATATTTTCGATTCCCTGTTTTCCTGTAGCAACCAATATAACCTAACGACAGTGATTATTTATTCTCTATACAATCTTTGTGGAATTGTTTTAGTTACATAAAGGTTATTTTAGTTTTAGTTTGGTCAAAAACATAATTATTTCCGTTTTTTTTAATACCACTTGTGATTACCCCACTTGTGAAGTGAACCACATTCACTTTAAATCGTCTGTCAAATAACCATACATGCAAAGGCTACTAAATTATAAAACCCCTATTTGCGGTCAGGGGCAAAAAGAATCAGTATACTCTCATCTGTAGAGCCCGCGCAAGATAACTCAGCGCGTGACAGATGTCGGTAAATGTAAAAAACTGACTTGCAATAATCTCCCAATAACAAATATGGGCTCACATTAAACGCAGTGCAATTTCGATTTAACCATTCATATTGGTGATCGGAAGGAATATTGTTCCATCTGTTTTATACATGTTTTTCGCCATTTGAGAGAGAGTTATTTCAGAGTAATTTTACGCGTTCTCAGTAGGCCTACTATGAGCTCTGTCTCGCTCTGTCTCTGGTTCTGGTTTTGAGTCTTTGTGAGGGTTGAATAAATAAATCCTACGTCAAAACGTTACTCACACAGACTCAAAACCAGAGTCAGAGACAGAGCCAGACAGAGTTCATGGTAGGCCTACAGTTTTTTGCCTATAATTAATTATTCATAAACATTATCTATGCAGAGAGTAAAGAGGCTTACGGCCTACCATTAGTTTCGAACTCTTTCTTATAAGGTCAGTCCAAATCTCATGGGACTAGATGAGTCCTTATATGGAAGGTTGCCGATGATTAATTATTTTGAATGAGACTGAGGAAGTAAGCTGTCTGATTGTAGCGTGATAAGTGATAGAAGGTTATGTTTTATTTTCACCATTTATGGGAAAGATACTCATAAAGAGCTACTTAGTTGTTACTTAGTAGGTTTAGTAGGTAAGCTCTTTGAGAAATAGGTCACCCAGGGCATGTTCTTGAGCCCTCTTTAATAAATGTCTCAAAAAAATAAAAAATAAATGTCCATCCGTGCGAAGCCGGGACAGGCCGCTAGCTTTTTAGGGTTCCGTAGCCAAATTGCAAAAACGGAACCCTTATAGATTCGTCATGTCTGTCTGTCTGTCTGTCCGTCCGTATGTCACAGCCATTTTTCTCCGAAACCGTAAGAGCTAGACTGATGAAACTTGGTGAGTAGATGTATTCTGTGAACCGCATTAAGATTTTTACTTTTACACAAAAATAGAAAAAAAACTATAAATTTTGGGGGTCTTAATCGTAATTTAACTGAAACTCTAAAATTATTTTTTCATCGAACCCATACGTGTGGGGTAATTATGAATAGGTCTTCAAAAATGATGTTGAGGTTTCTAATATAGTTTTTTTCTAAACTGAATAGTTTGCGCGAGAGACACTTCCAAAGTGGAAAAAAGTTGGTCCCCCCCCTCTAACTTCTAAAATAAGAGAATGATAAAACTAAAAAAAATATAATTATGTTGCACATTACTATGCAAACTTTCAACGATATTTGGTTTGAAGGAGATCTAGTCAGTAGTTTTTTTTATACGTCATAAATCGTAAACCGCAATTTACCTTTCGACGAACTACAAGAACCTTTATATTATGTTACTTGATGCTACGGAACCCTTCATGGGCGAGTCCGACTCGCACTTGGCTGCTTTTTATTATAAAAGGTTAAAGTTCAAGCTATTGCCATTACAGCAAAGAAGAATCTATAGAGCAAAATGCAAAAGAAAGGCAAGAAAGAAAGTTCAGAACATAAAGTTTAGTTATTACCAGTTTTAACAATGGAAACCATTCAAAAATTCGCTTAGAAATCTCCGCGACTTCGAACAAATAGGTAGGAAAGTTGCGAGAAGAAATTATTTTCTTGACTGCACAAAAAAACCTCCAAGCCTACCACAAGCTCTGTCTGGCTCTGTATGTGGCTCTGGTTTTGAGTCTGTGTGAGTGCTGACTAAATAAATCCTACGTCAAAACGTCACAAACACAGTATAATGCACTTGTCAAAACTCACACAGACTCAAAACCAGAGCCAGAGACCGAGCCAGACCGAGCTTGTGGTAGTCCTACTGGTTTGAAGAGCGGAGATTTTGTTAAAGCTTGTGCCATAGATAGCTAGTAAGAAAATTAAAGAATTTGAGGTTAGAAATAAATAAATGTTTTGGACATTCTACACCGCAATATCTAGCCCCAAACTAAGCAAAACTTGTACAACGGGAATTTCAAAAATGTAACAGTTTAAGTAATTCATAATACATTTTTCGCATTACCAATGACTGGCCTCTCATTTCAGTTGGTAGTAGCCTTGCCTTCCGCGCCATAGGTCGTGGATTCAATCCCCACCGAGAACAAATAATTGTGTGGTGAACACAGATGTTTGTTCTCTGTCTGGGTGTTATATTGTACCTATTCTATTAAAAAATATTGAGTACAATGGGTGGCCTTATCGCTGAGAGCGATCTCTCTCAGACAAACTTTGTATTGTAACATATTGTATTGAATACATCTATTTTCAAATAAAAAAACTCACGTGCATATTCTATGAATCTTTTCTAGTAACGTCATAAAATAAATTACTTTATGTATGCACAGCAAAGTTCAAACCCTATAATTTTTAAAGTGGATTTTTAACTAACTGTAGCGTCTAGGTGTAAAATAGCACACCTAATTACCATTTATTTTGAATAAAAACTTGACATCTCTTTACACCGACGCTTGTAGTCACGAATGGCGACGGAAAATTGCAATTGCATTTTGTATAAAATATTAGCTTCAGTTTTGCTATAGAGGTTGTGATTTACAACAAGATTGTTACTTACAGAACAGTTTTCTTCAAGAAAACTTAAGTAATACAAAATTGGTTTTGTATTTGGATAAGTTCTAATCCATAAATACTTTAGTGATTAATGTTTATAAAATGATTCGACGTTATCGACACGCATCGCCAAAGTTGCCTCTCGAAACAACGGTGTCGGCATTGCCGATGTGCGATGCGCACGATGCGGGCAGTTGGACGCACCTATATGAGTCTCTATACAAAGAATGTTCGATCCGTTGCGTGCGATGCATCCGTTGCGTACGATACCGACAAGTGGACGCTTACCAGTAGCCGACGATGGACAATGGATAATGGATATTGGATTTGCATAAAAGAAATTGAATCATGACGTTTTTCGTGGCACGTTATATCTCTCAGATCTCGTTATAGCAGTGTCAGTAGGTATTTCGGTAGACCGATGCGGTCTAGTGTAACAAAAGAACCTAGTACTAGGAATTGTAAAAAGTTTCCACTGGGAACATGCTGGAATGGGTTATCCATCAACTGTCACTTCCAATATATGTGGTCTACTTTTTAATCGATCGATCACTTCCAATACACTTTGACGTACCAAAAGAGCTCAGAATTTTTTTATTTTTTACTTTACGATGAAGCAAGGAAATGTTCATGTGCAAATGTGGTGTAAGATAACAACTATTAATAAAATACTTATTGTGATGGATGTGTAATTAAAGTACATAATATTCTATGCAATATCACGACTAAAGGTCTGCACACATCTATTAGGCGATGGCGATGGCGATCAGTAAACGTTCATTTTGTGTCAAATATCGCTGTCATATTTGACAGGTTTTCACTGATGGCCATCGCAGATCGCTTAGATGTTCACAAGGCTTACCGCTTAATATAGATACGTATATACCTTAAGACGCTTGGTTAAGGGTCGTTTTAACAATATTTTACATGATACGTGAATTGATGTTCTTTCAAAATCAAAGTTTTTCTGCTTAGCAAAACATGAACAAATCCAAGAAAAAAGTAAAAAAACGAACCAGCTTCCGATGTTGTCTTGTCAATGGCCGAGACGACGCATATAAGGCAGCCTATCGTTAAAATAAGGCAAAATATTTATTTACTTCTTTATGTGAGAATAAAAAACCGATTGACTACACCCAGATAGTAATAAAAAGCAATTGGAGGCAAATCAGACCGTTTACGTACGGCAATTTAGGAGCAATTCTGTTCCTTTATTATGCGATGAGCCGCATATCCACCAATCGGGATCGGGTTTGGCAAATGACAGCCGATGAAAACGGTAAAAAATTCAGCCTATGCTAAAATTCTGAACCAATTTTAAACATTTATGATTTTCTGCTTCCGAAAGTAACATCTAGTGGATCTTTCCTGTGAGTAGGTATACCTAGTATACCTAGTAGTAAAACAATAGTTTCATTCATTGGGTTTTTTGGATTTTTAGAAAAAGTAACTGAAAAAAAAAATTGTGACCACCCCTATATTAAGCAAGCAGTAAGTCCTTGGACTAAAGGGGTGTTTCGTGTAGGTATATAATATTAAAATGTATAATAAAATAATACTTTTTAGTTTCAAAATTGTTCACGAATACAGAGGTCTGCTTATCAAACCTCATATTAACTGGCCTAGATTCAGAATCCTTTTAAAATGAAGAAAGTTTAATGGATGACGCGTGACAATAAACTTTTTCGACATTTGGGAACTTTAGGAAAATCTCATGGGAACTCCCGATTTGAATTTGGAATGAAATGGGTTCTTAATACATTTTAGTACCCTACTAAAATAAATGCGAAAGTTTAGATGTTTGAATATTTCTCGCAGTCGGGTGATATTTGTACGAATGCTTTCCTGCGCACAACCTTTCACCACACTGGTTTGAAAGAACACGTGAAAAAGTGACACTACGAAAATATTCTTATAAACAGGATTTCATTAAATTGTTGGTTCTATACAGGATTTCATTACCTAAAATTGTTGTTTTTCGGCAGGTGAGGGCTGCAGTAATAATCGCCCAATGAACAATTAACAACAATAACAACCATACTTATTGACTACTACTTTTACTACTACCACTTTTACTACTACTACTTTTACTTATAACGTAGGTAATTTAAATTTAATTTTTGCTTAAAGCCTTGTACTGTCCTGTCATTATCCAATCGTAAAGGCCTGCGCACACCTAGATCGCTGGCGATGGCGATCAGTGAAACGCTGATGACAGTGATATTTGACAGCGTTTCATTTATCGCCATCTCCAGCGACCTAGGTGTGCGCAGGCCTTAGAGATGCCAAAAGTTTAATCACTGTTATCTTTTGGTATATTTTTATTAAATAAGGCCATTAGTATGCAAAGTATTGCAGCAGTACAATACCAGCTTCTTCAAAATCACATAACTCAGAGCTGATGTTATTTATTTCGTAAAAATATCACCATTACAATTACTGTCGATTTATTGCACATAAAGAGCCATATTAGCATGAATCTTCGATCATGCAGAGCCCATCAATTTACTGCCTTGACTCCTACCTTTTTAAGTATAATTTTTATAACATAAAAGAGATAATTTTGCCGTCAGTGTAAATTTACCTTAATAATACGTCAGGTGGCTTTCGCAGTGATTTTTATGTAAAGGAAGCTTTCAAATTTATGGAAGTGACTGTCAAATTATCTTCCTCAAAGGTTATTATGGGAGAAACAGGCTTACGTCGTTTTTATTAAAAATAGCGTTAACGACGTGTGGATGAAATACTTGGTTTATAAATTTGGTTCATCAAAGATTTTATGCGAATACTAATCAAAACCTGCATAGTTTTTATTCATTAAGTTCCGTGTGTTACAGATACTTTTTAACCGACTTCCAATCAAAAAGGAGGAGGTTCTCAATTCGGTTGTATTTTTTTGGAAGACTTTCAAACTTATGTGGGAGTGTAAACTGTAATTCTGATACATAAACAGACAAAATCTGACCATGAATTGAAAAAAATATCGTACGAGCCAGTGACCAACTTTGATAACGGAGTTCTTAGTCTACTTATTCCCTGTACATCCTATAATAATAATTAGTGGGCATAAAATAATTCTGAAGCAAAAACAAGAACGCCAAACTAAACATTCGGTTACAAAAGCTCGCATTAAAAATGTATACGGGACCGTGTGTCATGTCACTGTCAGATTGTGTTCAGTCTTTGAAAGTGACACAACCTGACACAGCTAAGAAAAATCAGTAGGAAAATATTTCATGATAGAAAATAGAAATACAAAATATTTATTTTAGCGTCGCAAAACATGATGCAAACACAAATAATATAATAATAAGAAATAAGTGATGAAAAAAAGGCCTCCACTCAGAATATTATGGTGCTAGTTTTTAGTGGCATATAATCATTTAGGCACGAAAGGCCTCTTCGAGGCGCACTTAAAATCCTTTCACCACGCTTGGTTCGAATGAACCAGTGACACGATAAGAAGAAGAAGGTAAGAGGAGGCTCAGAATAGAGGGAACTGGAAGTCTTTGGGGGGGCCCAGCAGAGGAACGATGTAGGCTAGTAAAAACAAAAATATACCATTATCATCATCCATAAACACTTCAATGTTAATAAATATATTTAAGATATTTTTTATCTTAGGTAAATGTTACATTTTAATACACAATAACCACAAGCAGAGTAAAGGTATTCCGGCAGGTAGTATTTAAGTTTAAAAAATATAAAACTAGCTAACTACTAAAGTTTTCACTATAAATTCTACTTCACATATTTTCTATCTCCATAAAGCTCTAGTTTATGAAAATAAACACTCTGGTATATTTCTTAATACTGGTATACGTTTATAACACATGAACTGTGTCTCTTCTAAGTTAAAGTAGGTTCTGCAACTTCGTCGCATCCAATAAAACTTGTGCGAACCTACTAATCTCAGACACGGGATGAATAAGTACGAGGTACTTATAATTTGCGCACGGTGGTTTTTACCCGACTCCACTGAAATAAGGATTTTTTTAAATGTACCCTTATTCTTGAATATCTGATTCTGTTAGTCGAATGTTGCTCGGTTTGACAGAGAATATCTCAGATGTAGGTGTCGTCAATCTGACGTCTTTGACGCCAAAAACTTCAAATTATCGTCGATTGACGTCACCTCCGAGTATTAAGGTTCCTTTTTGGTTGATTTTAATCAATTAAATAACATTGTTTGGAATAAATTAAATTACTATGTACACTATGTCAGAGCTCTCAAACGGCGAAGGAAAACATCGTGAGGAAACCAACATGTAGAACCTAAAAAGTTAGAAAATATTTTAAGTACGCGAAAAGCGCGCAGGGGCGCACTTAAAATCCTTTCACCACACTTGGTTCAAAATAATCAGTGACACGATTAGAAGAAGAATTAAATTAGTTGCGTAATTAGTTTGTTCGTTTCCTTACTTACATTTTGCCATTATTGGTTTAGAAAAGAATAGAGCACATAATTGCCGTGCGGTAGCATTAGCATACTCATTAGTAAATTAACCTAAACCAATATGGCTAAGTAGTATCACTGATTGTAGTCACTATTCACTTGATAATTATATTGTGCGTTGTAGGTCGTGAGGTCAATTCCCAAAACAAAAATTTGTGCCATGTGGTGTGCTATAGATGTCTTTCTGTATTAGTTTTCTTTTAGGCCTTGATTACAAGAGATTCAGCGAGCACTGGTGGTCTAATGGTAGCGGCTCCACCTTTCGATCATAAAGTCGTGGGTTCAAATCTTGTCGCATACCAATGAGTTTTATTTGTCAAAAAAAATATGTGCACTGAAAAAATATCTAACTAACGGTGAAAAAAGTTCGAGCAACACGTGGTGTCAAGCGTCACACAAAAAGCACCCGCCAGCGGCCTCCTTGCGGAAACCAGTCCGCAAACCAAGTGCGGATGATGAATTTGCCAATTTTATTTGCCTTGATTATAAAAAAAAATATCAATAACATTAACACTCCTACTTCTTCTAGTCATTTCGATACTTCGTTCTAATAGTCTTTTGGCTTCTGGGCTAGACAGCGCTGTCCAAAATGTTTTTCACCTGCATATATTAATTAATTTACTTATAAGCAGTATCCCAGATTCCATCCACTAAATCAATAAGTACGACCCTCGTATAACCATAATCAAGACGGATCAACCACTTGCCGTCAGCCATATCAGGTGTCGTCTGCACGCATTGTCGAGTCAATCAATGACGTGAATAGCAGCCCTAATTAATGCTGACCGGTCTATTCTGTGTCAATTCACTGACAACGGGGGATATACTGGCTGGAGAGGGTCGGAATTGCAGTAAAGACTTTTTTTCCTTGTGGAAATTTACTGACATGCGAAATAAGCGACAGCGAATATAAGAATAAAAAATAATTATGATTTTGTAGTAAAAAACTTATGGATGTCCTATAATCAGGCATGATATTATTGACACCCCATGAACATGAACACTAATAAAGTTACAGTCTATGTATTTATTAATTCTTTATTTAGAATTAATAAATACCCGTGGTGATACTGACTATTATGTATTCTGTGACCTTTAGTCGTCAGTTGATGCAAAACAGAACTAGATGTCGCCACTAGTAGATTAGAACGCGCTATCGTTGCGTTTTGGCCAAGTGTCGACCTCAACGCTTCTCGTTAGCCATGATAAAGGAACCTACTACGGTTTCCTCACGATGTTTTCTGATTATTCTGAGTAATCGGAATGCGCGAATTAAATAACTATTATGCAATATGAAATTGAATGCTATAATTAGACTAGTCGTTTCCTTTATCATTCTATCCCATAGAAAAAAAAAATATGTTTTACTCATAACATAATCTATGTTAGACTCATATCACTTGTGCTTTTATGTAATCTCTAATTAATGGGTTTTTCAATGTCTGAAATAAAAATACATTATTATTATTATAAATTTATTGTGTGGAATGTGTTGTCCATAATTTTTATTATTATTATTTTGACAACCTTCTTTGAGCATAGCATAGTCGACCTTGCCACGCTACTCGGAAATACGCCAGAATTTCATTGCTGGTGAGTTTCAAGCTGGATATAATTATTACAGCAGGCCGATGTTCCAACGCCGACTGTCTCTTGCATTTAGTATGGGGTAGACAGAGACGGGGATACCCACGCGGTCTGCACTAAGTGTGATCGTGTGATCACCTCTAATACAAAATGTACGGGTCCGATTCCGCTTCTGACGCGCTGCAACACACGGGACGTCAAAAGTCCAGTTTTTTCTTTTGAAAATTAATTATTGTCCACTTTTGTTTAAAAAATTGTGAGGAATAGTAGAGTTTTTTGACGTGCCAAGCATAATGCACGGTTTTATTACGCATCCCTGCAAAATTTGAGTGTGGTCGTATTAATGGCATACGAGTAAAACGGCAAGGACATACAGACAGACAGGCGGGTAGAGCGAAAGTATGTGGGTTCTGTTTGACTTCGAAACCCTAAAAAGGCCAAGTATAGCCATACCTTGTAATTTATTTAGTTCTCTGCCATCTCGTTTCGTTTACTTGTCTAACAATACCTACACTAAGCAGTTGTCTAGCGGTTGTGTCCTAAAAGTAACATCATGTCATAAATAATGAAGCATAGTGAACAAGGGGGGTTCATAAAGTAATATTAAAGCATCTATGCATCCTCCCGCGGAGTGGGTGACATCAAAGGTATGTGATGAAAGTACTCTAGGTACTCGTATGTACGAGTACTCTTTCGGGTGGGATTAAAAATATTTCGTTGCAGCCGCACTCAACTAACAATGTTTGTGGGCTTCAATCGTATTACAGATTTTTAGAGATCCGTTTTAAATGGTAACAATAATTCTCCTCTAAATAAAAAAACTATCTTCATCTTCTTATCGTCTCAAGCCAAGTGTGGTGAAAGGATTTTAAGTGCGCCTAACAAAGGCTCCTCTACGATTAGATTTTAATTATAATTATGTAATTATTTTTGTATATTTTTTTTTATCAAACCTTGTCTTTGTCTAAAAATTATAGAATTGATTTCTATAATTTATAGACAATTCAGTTTGACTCTATGAAAATCTACGAGTGTTAGTGTAGTTATACCTATATATTAATCGTGTATGAATTGTATATACAATTTATAGTGTTAAAAAAAAACGTACCTACCTACTTAACTAGGTGCATTGTAGGGCACGTTCCTGACATGCGTGATTTACGAGGCAATGCATATTTGTAGGTGATGGTTACCACTTATCATTAAGCGGGCCGTAATACTTGTTCCAACAGCTATTTGCATAAATAAAAATACATATTCGTTTCAAGTACGTTTCTAGGTAGGTCATTATCATCATTTTCGTGTCCTTGTAACACTTCATGTGGAGTTGGCACAACAGGTTTTTGCTCTCCACTCTCCTCTTGTATTAGCCGTCATTTCAGCAGTCACTCCTTTATGACCCGTGTACGTACATAAAAAAACGTTGGCTACCAAAACGTCCAGAACCCTATCGTGTACTTGGATGCTGCCCACACTTGAAGGTTTTTCATCATGCTACGAGTATGACCAAACGTGTAACATTTTTAGCGCAGTTTGAGCTCGAATTTTTACGCTCGGATTTATTTTTGAAGTGGAATGCCGCCAGCTACTGTTAATTACTACTACTATTACATAGCATTTTGTGCTTCGGTTATTTTAAAACTGTTATCCGTAATTTTTAAGCTAAAACATGAAGAAAATCTTCTAAAATTATTTAGTAAATTTATTTAGGTGACCTTTTTATTTCTAGATAGTCTAGAAATTTTACTTGCCTGTGACAATCCTTCCACTTCGCGTTAGCGATTAGTCCTGTATTATTAAATAATTTGAAGCCTGGAATTGCAGCCTGAGACTCTTGCACAGAATTTTGATATTTTTTTTAATCAAGCCCGGAGATTTTTGATCGACTCTACTCAAGCCGAGGTGACACTTCAATCTCATCTTGAGGAAACCGGCATGTCGTAGAACCAAAACGGTTCAAAAGCTTAGTGCCAAAGTGACAAGAGCCTCTTTAAGGTGCACTAACATTCACCACACTGGTTTGAAAGAACTATATTATTAATTATAGTGACTGAGTGTGAAGAATCTCGTCTCAATTTAGCCTAAAAATGTCTTAATATTATAATTATAATAATTTAATTTTAATATAATAATTAGAGGAATTGACTCAAAACTGTATCGCCGATTGCAAAAATTCTTTGATCATTGGAAAGCTACATTCACCCTGAAAAACATAGGCTATAATTTATGTATTTAAAAATTAATGTCCCCGTGCAAAGCCGGAACAGGCCGCTAGTCAAAAATAAAAGGCCGTATAGCAAAGGCTTTACAAGGTGAAACAGCAAAAGCTTAGAGCCGGTGAAAGTGTGGCTAACTCTCCAGTTTCCAATAAAAGTTGAGCCAAACTTCCGTAATTCTGTTTCGTTTGCGGATCACAGTGAGATTAGAGTTGTTTGAGTGACAATGGGAATTGTAAAGAAGTCGTATAGTATTATTGTTTTTTTTTGTTACACAATATTATTATTTATATATTAGATTAGATTATAATAGACTTAACTAGCCTCTCAGCTCAGTTGGTAGTCGCTTTGCCTTATGAGCCGTAGGTTGTGGGTTCGATCCCCACCGAGAACAATTCGTTTGGTGAACACTGATGTTTCTCGGTCTTGGTGTTATATTGTATTCTAAAAAAATCTATTTAAGTATTATATCTGGTTCACATAGTATAAGCTCTGCTTAGTTTGGGGCTTGATAGTGTTGAGTAGATTGTCCGCATTATTTATTTATTATTGACCAAGGATTGTAAAGATATAAATGATGCTATACCTCAAAAGAAAGATTAAGGACATTGAATGATATACAATACTGTCTACCGCAACTGGCTGCGGGATTAATCCTATATTTATTTATTTATTTTCCAGGTTACAAATATTATCATGCTGCTAGGAGCTTACCTATTATTTCTGTGTTGGCTTTGCCAATTTGTAACGACCCGAATTCAGCTTACATACGAGTAAGGCATACAAGTATCCTATGTACTTAAAGTGCTACTCTTTGTTGAACAGCTGGGATAATCCCTGAATTCTGCGCAACTGATGAAGTGACATCGGTATGGAATACTTATATATGAATGAAGTTATATACTGCAGTAGTACTTGTATGTATGTCTTTCATCGTTTCAGTATAGCGGCGTAATGGAATTTTAGATCGACTATGTCAGGCAATTGCCTCAGAAGTTTGCTTTGTATTATTATATGCTTCAAGCGGCTTGGTTGTAAATTAATCATTATAAGGCGAATGTTTCTTGTTTACATTTTATCAAGGTTCATTTTGTGGAAAAACGCTTAGGCATACAGTTTATTTAGGAAAATCGTTGACCGGACTTTCACTTTTTTGTCAAAATAATAATTATACACTTAAAATATTATGTGCTTTGTATTGTTACGGCGAAAACTTTTCATGGATTATAGGCAGAACACTGTTTTCAGATTGAGATTCAGATTATATTTATTGCTTGAAATACATGTCGAAAAGATGATAAATTATAATAGGTAAATGTACAATGTATTCTGCTTATGTCTAGGCATGCAATATTGAGATTTACAAGTAATTGTCATAAAATTTATAAATTATTAAATAAAGATAGATAGATAGATAGATAGATAGATAGAAAATACTTTATTGTACACCACATAAAATTAACAAAGAAATACAGAAAAACATCAGAGTGGAATACAATGGGCGGTCTTATCACTAAAAGCGATCTCTTCCAGACAACCTTGGGATGGACTGGACTTGAAAAGAACGATAGAGGACGATGGTGTAGATAAAAACAACAAGTATAATGTACACACAATTTCACAATATAGTACTAATACATACATACATATATACAATACACCTAACAATATTTATATGTACAATACATACCTATATAAATATGATATACCTACATAAATAAATAATATACAGAAAATATATATATATAATAATATGATTAACATAAAATATTAATATAAAATTAAAAATTAAACCATTAATAATAATCAAGGACAAAAAGACCAGCAATTGTCAAAGAATATTAAAATAAAAAGTCAGAGGTGAGTACATCATCAATATAAAATTAGGTAAGCACATAATACAATTAACTTTTTAGGAAGGCCTTGTCATTAAAAAAATCGTCAATTTTATAATAGCTTTTGATTAAAAGTAATGTTTTTAACTTTCTTTGAAAAAGCGAACATGGCATTTCCCTAATGGCCTGTGGGAGTTTATTGTAAAGGATAGGAGCCATACAGAAGATACTCTTTACTTACTTTATTGCACGGCAAAAAATATATACTCATGACGACGCCATCTTCCTCTTCTTCTTTTTTTACCCTAAGGATGTGTCTCGTTGCTTGATACAATTAGGGATGTCCTATTTCCAAAACGGGTTAACAGTAAGTATTTTGTGTTTGGTGTATAACGATCCAGGAAAATTCGTGAATAATTAAATGGTAGGAAAACGTATTTATAAACAACCATGAAACCGCGATCACAGACGTATTAATCAGAATCGTCATAAACGAAATGTGCGTTATGATAAATCGGTAGAACAAAAAACCAATGGCTCCCGGGGCCAATTTGCAGATTTATGGGTCGGCGGGTCTCGAAAACATCTGTCGTCGAAAAAACGGGTAGGTACTAGTTAATTTGACCCAGAGCTTGCCTCAACGATTAGGGCGATTTGGCTCGTGACTTATTGGGGTAATGGCGGCGATTCGATTTTGAGTTATGTCAATCTCGGTTCGTCAATTTCACGGACATTTTCTTCGGTATATAAGCAATATAAGTCTTAATAAGTGTATGTTCTCTTGAATTTAATTTGCATGGTCTCTTTTCAAGTTGTTTGTCACAAGCACAACAGGGACACAAAGATCACATGCTCAATAAAATCTAAGTGTAGAGAATTCGGATGTCCGGACTCCTAGGCGCATAATAAAACTTCGGCGGAAAACTTGTCGATAAATCACAAAAAAGGTCAAGATGGTTCACTTGGGGATTCGTAACAGCAAAATATTCAATGTAAGTGTCCTTTGAAGAAAAACCGTGTCTTTGGGCACTTTTGTTAAATGTCAGAGACAAAGATATTTTATTTTTCGCTGATATTATTGGTGGTTGGTTTCGGTCCGCTGTTTTTTTTCTTTGACACAAAGGGTTTCCTGTGGTCTTAAAATTTGGCTCTGATTAGTCATTTGATCAGTACTGGTTCTTTTTAACGGATTTCAAATAAAAAGGAGGAGATTTTCAATTTCGCTGTATTTTTTTCTTAAGTTTTTGTTATGGCATATCATTGTCAATTATGAGCCCATTTGAAAATAAAAATTATATTCCATAGCAATTTTATAAAAATCGGTTCAGCAGTTTGGCAATGAAGTCGGTTTTGTCAAGTTTTTAAATTTCATTTAATTAGGCGATTAGCGTTCTTGATGACGTAATGTACCTACAGAATCTTCGTACATCGTAAAGTTATCTTGGTAGACATGATCACAAGTGTTTCCAATTACGTACTGCACAAACTTTAAATCTAGAGGACTACAAATCAACAGATTGTTTTAGTAATTGCATAGATTTAATGTAGCCTGACGAAGGCTGTTTACCAACGCATTTTCCAGAAGATTGAAATTGCCGGGATAATCTAAGAGCGGTTATCGCCTAACTAATAACTGTAAATCTAAGTTAGTTTATGTGCCAGGTAGCACGGTAAATCTTAGGACGTTCTAAAGGTGTTTTCTGTTTTCTCCTTGTAATTATTTTAAGTATTGGGAATGCTGAATTTCGATGCAATTTTTGTTTTAGTGCAATACATATTTTTTTATCGATGTATCTATCTATACATGCCCATCGCTTTCTTTTACAAAGTAAGCCTCAATTTGGGAGTTCAAGATAGCTTTCTTGCAACATTTAAATCACACTCTATTTCAGTCAATTTTTTACATGAAATCTTGAAGTCAGTAAAAAACTTTGGTCTTCTTTCTAGTAAGACAAGCAGTGCAAAGTTACATTTTTACCAAATACTCTTTAGAAAATTAACTGATTATTAATGCAACTCCTTGGGTTAACTTCGAAGTGCCAAGTATACCTGTGTAATATTTCATAAAGATGCTTCATGTATTATTCTGATTGGCAATTTGTCTGGCTTGGCTTGGTACAATGAAAGATTTTTCGCTCAAAGCTACGGACGCTGTCTAAGACTGGCAAGGTTCATAGAACAAGAGGCTCTTGATGTTTTAGAGAGTGGTACAAATTAATGAACGTAGCGGTGAAGACAGATCCTTGTAGTTTAATTCAAATTGGTCTAACTCCTTACTTAAAATAGATAGAACATTCTTTATTGCACAAGTAAAATGTAGGTACTGTACACAGGTGAGCTTAATGATGGATAGAATTATCTACCATTATCTTTGGGTAATAAGTAGATGGTTGGGCACTGGTTACTAAACAAAAATAAACACACAGTTAAGTGACAATTACAACTAACACAATTATTTATTGAATACCCACTTATTTAATAAGCATAAAGGAAAAATAAAAATATAATTTAAACTAGAAAACACGAAATACTTATGAAACTAAGCATAATCTCACTTACATACACCTACGGAAAAAAATAATATGGTTTTATATTTATAAGATTCGACGATCATGAGGGATAGATGGATCTCTGGATCGGATAATGAGCTATGTGGTTCCCATCATACAAGCTCTACTTAGTTTGGGGCTAGAGATAGTGCTATATGAATAATCCACAATTATGTATTTATTGTTGATCTGCTTGCTAAAATTTGTATTTATATAAAACAATATTTATTAAACTGCTGGGAATTGATGAAGAATTTCCCATGTCTTAAACGGTATTTCAGTGGAAGAGCTTAGACGGCCGCTCCGATAGCATCGGGGTATCGCGTGCTTATCGTCTAATCGTCTATTGTGCGATAACGATGCATCTCCACAATAGAACTATGGGTTCCCATCGTATCGGGCATCAGTCATGACTTTCTAATGATCGTAGAGGTTATTGGATTATGATGTTGCAAAATGAATTGCTTCCGGGGCCTGAGACAAGATCAGATTTGATCAATCAGCCTATATACTCATAGCTGAGACCGTCCTCTCAGCTCAGTTGGTAGTAACTCAGTCTTCTGCGCCGTAAGCCATTGGTTCGATCCCCACCGAGAAGAAATATTTATTTATTTTGTTTATTTGAATAATAATTGAGCTTAAAAGTGGGGCTTCCACCAACCAGATGGACCGACGACATTGTCATTATCGCGGGAAGTCGGTAGATGGAAAGGGCTCAGATTCGTTCTTCCTGAAAATGTGTAGGGGAGGCCTATGTCCAGCAGTGGACTCATGCGAATGATGATGATGATGAGAGCTTTAAAAATGTATTTACTTGATTTAGCATCCATTAACTTAGTTTTTTTTAAGTTATTTATATATGCACATTTACTAGCGAAAATGTAATTTCATGCAAAAAATCACTAAATATTCCACATAAAAACAATACCGCGCTACCGAATCAAGCACACAATAGGTTTCAAACTCCAATTACTGTTGAAAATTTCAGTACATTACCGTTTGTTCGTACTTCGTATAGTGTTCATACAAAGCCTGTAACGGGCTTGTAGTGAAATTAAATTACTGTATAAATAACTGAGCGCTGCTAGGTGGTAGCTCGTTCTGCGAGATGTGAATTATGTAGTGATCCAATGCTCTCTGTAAGATCGCTTTTGTAACACTAGGCTGCATGCGGACCTGATGTGTACACAAAGCTTTATAATTTATATTTTAAGGTGTACCGATTCCGAAATTGGGTTTATAGCTGTTAGCTGATTAAATTAGAACTGGGCTTACTTTATTTTATTCTTTGTAGTGTTCATGAAGCCTGTTTTTGAGGGACGAAGTTTTTATTTCGTTTGATTTTTCTAATATCATTAAGTGTGATAATTAATGATCTTTACAATTTGCTAAGGATTTTAAAAAACCCTCCAGGGTAGACAACGTAACGACAGCACCCTTTGGTCTCTATGTCATGTCTATGGGCGACGGCAAGCTCGTTTGTCTGTCTTGTACATAAAAAAAATATGTGTGTGTGCTTTTTAACAAATGTAAATGTATGTATAACATGTCTATTTACCTATATTATGTGCATTAAGGTGCACTTAAAATCCTTTCACCACACGTGGTTCGAAAGAATCAGTGACACGAAGAAGAAGTGAACGATAGATAGCGTACCGTTACAACTAGCAACCAAAACCATTCTGTTTAGATTGTTAGGACTTCAATGCATTCGGTCATTCTGTTCAATACGCAAGTATTAAACTTGCTTAATATTATGTAAGTATGTAGGTATAACCAAAATTCGGAAACTTGTCATCGGGTTCTTGATTGTGTGTAAAATCTGATACTCTTGCACACAATAAACAGACAGCACGTTGTACATGAATGTTCTATGGGTTCTAGGAAATTGAACAATTTCATCTCGGTAGCTTGCTACGAGCTCAATTCCAAAGGTAAGGTACCAACTGTAATTTTCAGAACGATACCGTGAGCGTTTTTGAGTGTAATTTTGCTGAAACCTCAAAAAAGGTTCGTATTTATTTTATAAAGCAGTACTGGAACAGAGTTGCTAATAATTCCACTGTCAAGGTCGCTGTGGTTCCCTTTTAAGTGTCTTTAAAACGTGCCTCGTAATTTGCGGTTTTGTAAATTCCGTCTTTCTGAAATAATTCCAATTTCAACTGAAGCTGGTTACGAAACCCGGTTACGTACAAGTACAAAAGGGAATTTAAAACTCACATTAGCCAAGAATTGTATTTCTTAACCCGACAATAGCATTATTTTTGATGGTCCGGCCATTAAAATAAAAGTTTTGCCAGCTTCAATAAAATTACTTGGCAGCCGCTGCTACGAGCAAAGTTATTGTAATAAGCATATAGATGTGAAACTTATGTATCGAGTTCTGCCGAGCGCATAATCAGTCAATTATCAATTATTATTCTGTTAAGATTGATATAGTAGAGGAACTTAATTACTGGTGGCGCTAAAGATAAGTTCAAAATTCCGGTTTATACCTACATATTTGTTTCAGTAATAAAGTCATTTTACTTCTGTAACGAATTTACTTTCTAACGTTTTCTATGGTTTACCTAGTTTTATTACTCCAATCACATGAGTCATGACTGACCCTTCTCTGTGGGATAAAGCAGACCGAATTGAAAAAATCAACAAATCCTATGTTACTATTTGGAATTTCACTTCTATACCTACTTAACAATTACTATGTTGTACTAATACGCTGCTGCTTTTGCAAGACCAAATGACTGAAATCATAACATTAGTGCCATTCAGGCCTTTCCTGCTTGTTTCCTTAATTAAAACGACCACTTTGATTTTATTTGAGTTTTTGAATTACTACATTTAGGTACTTTCTCATATCACAGTCCCATCGTAAATCTGCTAAATTTTACTAGAAATATTTACTCGTAATCATGATCGATTCTCGTGAATCATTGTAATTCTTTGAACTTTTTCTTCCTTGATCTTCACTCTCTTTTCTTCTTCTTATAGTGTTATTGGTTCTTTCGAACAAATTTCTTTTATTACATTTAAATACTTTGACATAGCACTTTTTAAATTAACGCGATCGTTATGCATAATAAGATGGAACAAACGGGTATTTACCACGATTACCTTTATTTTTTTCCTGTCTTGTTCTGTTTGTGTCCCGTTTGTTCCAAATTATTCGTTGATATGGGGAAACTTGCCCAGAGTTAAGTTTAGGCCTCATCTCAGAATAACAAGGTAAATATCCACTAATTTAGCTATGAGACTTGAAGTCCCCGCAAGTCATCACATCCCATCCTACCATCTTATATCAGTGTTTGCGGCTCCGCAGCTAATCTTGGTGTCACCTCGGGCATGCTCCGCGCTCCTTAATTATTAATACTGCTATCTTGGTATCTTCAGAATTAAATGACCTATTTTTCAGGTAAATCCTTACTTAGTGGTTAAAAGTAATCTTGTTTTTATGAAAGAAAGTATTGGCTGTGTTTCCACTAGTGCTAAACTTTGAAGGATGTAAGTATTTTATTGGAAAACTTTTCCTTACGTGATTTCATCATTTTGTCAATGTCGGACTGTATCTAAGTCTATCGGGAATAACACAAATTACACTGAGTATGTACCTACCTGTTTACGGAGTATATTTACCCAAACTCAAACTGGATATAATATACAAAAATTTATGATACTATAAGATGAAACTGTGGATTAAGCTCTTATCTTTATGAGTAAGAATCTAGTTTGATTATTTTACTGCCATCTCGTCTCGTGTAGCTCTCAATTATTCTCCTAATACCTATACTGAAGACGTCTTTATATACGATTTCTAATCCATCAATATCATTATTTTCTAATAGAGAGTATGAACTATCTACGTGACGTTTATTGGTAACCTCTACCTATAAAAATACCCCACAGAACTCATCCACCGGAGTCATGCTTTACGTGGATTTTCAGAGTACCGCCTCAGCTTATTTATAAGATGTTTGCATCAGATTATTTATGTATGTGTTGGAAAACACGGTTTCCTCCAGTTCAGAATATGGCTTTCTTGAAGACTTCCAACCGCTTTGGTGCTTCCGTATCGGTATTACGCTTCCCGGAAGACGTTTGTTTATTCGGTTGCGATGTGAAATGTCTGAGGGAGCTTTTAGTATTCTTTTATACAGAGCTCTAAGTATATTTGGCTGCACTAGATATACAATACATGATCTATGCAGCGTTTAATAGACATCAGGGAAAATAAGTACCAACTAAAAAAATTGGCAAAATTATCAAGATTTAATGATCTTCTGTTCTGTGCCCGCAGTGTTACCCGCGATTAAAAGTATATACGTTTCCTCTACGCCTATGATATCTACTGTAGTAACTGGATGGAAAAAAACACTGATCCTGTACAAGTGTATGCTATCCCATAAACTGACTTTCTGACCTCTAAACTACCACTACCTAAGAAAACATGCAAAATATCATGTCAATCCTTTGATCTATGAAAAATTAAAACAAACCCATCCTTTTATACATTTACCAAATGTATGGAACCATGCATTTTACCGGGATAACAAGTAGCCTTTTGCTTATCCAGGCTATAGATAATCTATAACCCTTCGACCTTTCGTCCAGATACGTTCAGCCGTTCTGGAGTTATTGAGTAACAAACATCCATCGAAACTTTTGCATCTTTATATTAGTGGGATTAGTGGGATGCGTGCTGACCAATCGTTGTCAATGTCAACACTTCGAGAATCATCATCGGAGTAACCCATATATTATTCTATAATTATACCTATAAGTTTAAAAAACTAGAGAAACCGACTTCATTGCCAAACGGCTAAACCGATTTTAATAAAATTTGTTTGGGACAATCTAAACGTAAGAATAACCTTCCAAATAAAAAAAATATTTTCTAAATCGGTTCATAAAGGACGAAGTTATGCGGTAACAAACATTAAAAAAAATACAACTGAATTGAGAACCTCCTCCTTTTTTATTGGAAGTCGGTTAAAAATTTATGTTGTTCCCCATATTTATTTTAGTAATACGTCTCTGCATGCTATCAAGTGGAGTCAGTTTGCCTTTGCTTGTGTTCGTGTTGATATACACTTTATAGGACTAAAATATTCACTGCCACTAAATCTTAGATATTAACCTTGAACTCAACCCACTGGCTTAGCGGAATAGCACCCACTAGCATATTAAACAATCTCGTACTAAGTAAATTCAAGAAACTTTAGGGTTATATTCAACGAGTTCAAATTACCCCTATATCACTTCGTAATAGGAAGATAAGATACCTATTTCCTTTAGGAGTTTCTTGCATCATTTTAGTTTTAGGTTTTACGAATAAAAGATTAATTAAGTACTGGTACTTATTTGTCTGGAATAAAGGTTTAATCATCACCTAATAACTCCTATTTATCTATCTGGATGAAAAGGTACCCTCTGCTAGCTGTGGTTATTGTGTGTGTTTATACCTAGAGCAGTAAGTATACTTACATTTTCTCATAGATATTCAGAAATTTGAGAATTATTTTGACAACCTTCTTTGAGATAAATCGAAATAGCTGTACTGGCTGTACTGCGAACAGCAGCCGGCAGAACTTGTATGAAAATCCATTACCTTGGCGTTTAGCCGCTAGATAAATTCCATAATAAACTCATACCGTCGGCGTCGTGTAATTTAAAAAGCAGCCAAGTGCGAGTCGGACTCGCCCATGAAGGGTTCCGTAGCACGACGAACTACAAGAACCTTTATATATGATACTTGATGTAACATAATAAGGTTCTTGTAGTTCGTCGAAAGGTAAATTGCGGTTTACGGTTTATGACGTATAAAAAAAAAACTACTGACTAGATCTCGTTCAAACCAAATATCGTTGGAAGTTTACATAGTAATGTACAACATATATTTTTTTTTGTATTATCATTCTCTTACTTTAGAAGTTAGAGGGGGGGGGGGGGACCAACTTTTTTCCACTTTGGAAGTGTCTCTCGCGCAAACTATTCAGTTTAGAAAAAAACGATATTAGAAATCATCAACGATACAAGACATCATTTTTGAATACCTATTCATAGATACCCCACACGTATGGGTTTGATCAAAAAAAAAATTGAGTTTCAGTTTCAAGTATGGGGACCCCCGAAATTTATAGTTTTTTTATTATTTTGATGTAAAAATCTTAATGCGGTTCACAGAATACATCTACTCGCCAAGTTTCATCAGTCTAGCTCTTATGGTTTCGGAGAAAAATGGCTGTGACATACGGACGGACAGACAGACAGACAGACAGACAGACAGACAGACAGACAGACAGACAGACAGACATGACGAATCTATAAGGGTTCCGTTTTTGCCATTTGGCTACGGAACCCTAAAAATGGAACGATCTTTTAATCCAACACATGGCATCCCAGGAGGTAACCTATGAAAGGTTTTATTAAAATTTCGAGCTGGCTTGCAAAAAAAATTAAAAGTTATTTACTTATAAAAAAAAACAAATAAGCACTATAACGCGAGAAAAAAAATGTGTTGTTAGTTGTATTTAAATTTAAATGAAATGAATCATTTTGTTAAATTATTAGAATTAATTGATTGTATCAAAGTTATATAATATATTTATTAGTAACCTCTTCCCTGAGGGTATCTGGGCGGGTGCTTGGAAATTACCGAGCCTTAAAACTCGTGAAGAAAACTTTTCACCACATCTTTTATTCATCGCATTATTATTATTATAAATATAAACTTTATTAAAAAAAGCTGTAACTGGTACCTTAGAAAACTATGTCCATTCTATCTGCAGTAGAACTGGATCACTGCAGTCAATCTCGTTTCACAGATGTTTCATACTTCATCATTCGACTTTACAGCCACATATAATGTTTAATGTGCGCTTTTAGCATCTCGTAATCGGCAGTAAACTCATTCAGAGATGACGATGAGCTTGCGAATGGCCAACACCATCATGGAACTCTTATATGTACCTACCTACTGCGTCATGGCTGTCAGTTTTACTTTTCTATTCATAGACTAATAATAGAGAGTAAAGATTTGTATTTTTTTATAGAATAAACTCATAAAATTGATACCGATGTCAAAAATTCTTTCACAATTTGAAAGCTACATTCACCTGGAGTAGCATATTCATGTGTTTCAAAAATAAATGTCCACCCGTGTGAAGCCGAGACAGGCCACTAGTTACTACTAAAACTTCTTGTAGTAACACCATTTTTATGGAATCAGAATTAGAGTAGATGGCTTTATAAGTAAGCTTGCTGCCTTAGACTCGATTGAGCGAAGAGCTTTTAGGCTGATAGGTGAGCAACACATGGCGCAGACTAAAATCCAGAGTCTGGCACATCGTCGCAAAGTTGCTTGCCTATCGATTTTCTATAGGTTACATTTTGGGGAATGTAGTGAGGAACTGCATGATCTTATACCACCATCTCCCTTCCACCATAGGACTAGCAGACGCACGGCTCAGTACCATCCATACCTGGTTACCATACCACCCATTCGCACTGAGCGTTTTGGCTCCACCTTCATTTACGCCTCCAAAGGCTGGTCTATATCATGTAAAAAAAAAAAAAAAAAAAAAAAAAAACCTCAAAGAGTATCATCCATAGATTTTGAACATCTATTTTCTCATCTGCAATTCACTTACATGTAAGTAAGTATTCCTTTCTTGTTTCAGGTTTAACGGAATTAAGATTCAAATTCGTAGAGTCAATTGTTTTTAAAATTAAAATCGTGTCGTTAGTGTTAAACAGGCAGAGTTCAAACAATCAAGTAACAGTTACGACTGTCTCATAACAGTTTGCTACCAGCAAACAGACTAATTGCATTCCATTCCTTAGGCTAAAGGATATAAATTCTAATGAAAGAATCATGATGAGAAAATATAATATAAAAATAGCTTATCAACGGAACAAAATTTCACTAAAATACTTTCACATTTTTAATCTCCTTTCAACTTTGAGGTAGATCTCAGTAGATAACGCAATACTAAGGTTCTTAGTTTATAAGCTACAGATAGATAAGTCTAGCTACATATTACAGTCTAGCTAGATAGCCCGGCTCACGGGGAATTAGTCAAATAGGACTTACGAAGTTTACTTACTCTCGATATTACTCACGGTTCTCGAAGAGAAACAGAGATTTTCTTCACGCTCATGTTTTTAGATCAAGGAAGGTATCAAATAGTCTTTTATTATAATTATTAAATATGTGCATAATCGCTTATGCACTTTGTTTTATTTATGGCGAAAAACTTCCATCAGCTTCGCCTTTATTTCAGTCCTAGGATGTTTACAACTGAATATAGGGCACCCCTTAGATTTTTCCCATAGATATATTCTCTATGATTCTGCTCTTTGCTTTAAAATGCATAGTTTCTTTATAGAACCTTTCTGCCTCTACAGTTGTTGGTTCTTCTTTAGCCACTATAGGATTAAACTTGTCGTAAAGCACTAGTAAGGGTTACTCGTATGCATTAGTCAAATACTGTCCAGTAGTTTGCCTGAGTTTATAGTTTCAAACTGCACATTACATTTAAATGTGCTCAAACTTTCTTGGTTTAATTCGTGAAGGTATTCTGCCGTATCTCATAAGTAATTGAGCACTGGCAGTCGAGTCACACAACCAAGCAATCAATTGTTCTTACCAAGCCTTATTATTGTAGTGTTTTATCGTTGTTTAACTTATTTTCATTCATATTACTTGTATCGATCATCTGTAATAGAATTGTTAACTGATTTTGATGTTTGATCCCCGTATTCATAATTTTGTGTCAATTAATTGACGTTTGTGTGTACTTTTATAGAGGCAGCTAAACTAAGGACAGACACTTCTTTATTATTCATACGTATTTTTTATATTGAAGTGGCTGTTTCAGCTTCTATTCAAGCATGTTTTATAGAAACTTGGTGGAGTAGTTTGTTTGTCAACTTCTCCAAATCCCAAAGGATTCCACAACCTTTTCAGCTTTCAATGAGTCTTCTTGGTAATTAGTTTCTAGCTTTCCGTCACTGAAGCTTGCAGTTTGTTATTTCATAATTAAGTTAACTTGGAGGACACTTTTATTTGTAGTAAAAAGTGCAAACTTATGAAACTTACAAAAGGTGTCTCCCAGTTTGTTTTTAATTTATGTTCACGTCAAGCATCATGTTTTTTTTCAAGATTATACTATTTTGCACTTTATTAGGACACAATAAGTACACAGCTCACCATTGCAGACTACTTTCAAAGTTTTCGTAAATAATCTCTAAAAAAGCGCTGTTAATTAGCATTATAAACTCAGACACTCAGTAAACAAAATGCACTGTTTTCTGTTAGTCAAGGATATAAAAGTGGATCAATATAATGTCGTAATATTGATCCACTTTTATATCCTTGACTTTAACTTTGCACGAATAATGTTGATATTGAAATTTCTTCATGGAATTCTAAAATACTTTCTTCTTCTACTTCTAACACGTAATATTAAACTTTAAAAATTCAAAGTTTTCTAGTACGGTACTAGAAAGTACCTACTGTTAACAAACACCCTTGTGATATTTGTGTAATAGATTTCTTTGTTCAAAAATTCAATTTTACAGTTTTGCGAGAGAATTGAAAAGGAACAATTAGGTAACTACTCACAGGGATCCGGGTTTATTAAATAAATAATGTTGTTGCCTCGGGTCTCGGGTCGACCTAGAATTCGCCGATATCAGTCCACTACCATTTGAACTGATAATTAAAAAGTTACAATATTTAGATTTAATTAATATCACTTTATGGGTCTCGGTTAAACGTTAAACACCGTATCGGTATTTCAAATCATCTTCACTACTAATAGTAGTGAAGATGATTTGAAAACAGTTGATCAAAAAATCATAGACTAAATCAAAGAAGACCACAGGCCATTTTCATACGATCAGTGAAGAAAGAAACTGGTCGATTTTAGAAGTTTCTGTTTATCGATCTGATTACTCAATAATTAAGAATCTAAAGAATTTATTTATTTAAAGTTTGTAGATACATTGAAAGAGTTATGTTGTCTTATGCTAGTGCGAATGAATTAGAGGGATGGACACTATTCGAGATAGAATCGAGAACACAATGGTGCAACATCCCGTTTATACAAGGTGTATCTAAATATGTGTACTATGCGAAGGTGGGGGGTTTCAGACCACAATGGTGATCAGTTGTGGGGGGGAGAAAATTAAAAATTCCTATTTTCAGTTTCCCATACAAAAATATTTAATTTCATAATGCCTAAATAAATTGACAACCCTATCCTTGTAACCCCTTGACCCCTTGACCTACTACCTCTGTAGGTCTACTACTACTACCTACTACCTCTGTAGCTGAGTTTAGGGTTGTCACTTTGTATAAAGTCAGCTGTTCATGTTGAAACTTCGTTGCAGTTTTTTTCAGAGATACCAATCGAAGTTCGAAAAGTCGTTGAACAAAAGTTGTTCCCCGGGGGGTGGAAATTCACCCCCCTTCGGGATAGTACACATATTTTGATACACGTTGTATAGGGCACGATCTAACTCGCATTTCTTTGTCAGCCTCTTTACCTTACTGAATAAAATATTCGAGATATCTTCACTTTCCGAAAACGCCTGTGCAATATTAAAGGTATTTGGCAAGTTATTGATAATGCGGACCTCCAGGGTTAAAGGGAACGATAACGGAAGGTGCGCTTTTAATAGTAAGAATTTATCGTATAACCCAAATATCCCTTTTTTATTTGCTTTACGATAATAACTGGCTTTTGCCTGTGACTTTGCTCGCGTGATACTCAGATTAAAATCAGTAGTAGGTAAGTATTAATCGCAAAATCTATTAAAATCTGTTCAAATTTCGTCACAAACATAATATTTCGCACAAATAAGGAAATAATAATATTTGCATAACTAACTTATGCGAATGACTCTTTTTACGAGGATTTTTATTCTGGTAGTTGAACACTTCACTTATTAATGTTATTCAGACAGTTGCTAAACTATAATATAGTTTCTATATTATACTTTTATAAAGAAAATCGAAATTCAATAAAACCAATAGTCTTTTGAAACATCTATTGATTATATTATGAATATCTCACTCCACCGTGAATTCCCAACGAGAACTCAACTCCCCAGAGGGTTTTAAAAGAAATCCATCAAGTATCTACTCTTGGCTAGGTTCTGGCTGCTTGTAGCGCTTATTGAATAATTTGAAAGATGTGGCTTAATACTTTTTGATATAATAATTATAACTTTTGAACATGCTAAGCTAAAAATGTTAGTGTAGCTGTTACAGTTTCAAACTACAGTTGAAAAAGAAACGTTCTAATACGTCATGGTCTTGGTCACTATTGTATGAATTCTTTTTTTTTTCATTTGGATGGGCATTTAGAAACAAAAGAAGAAAAAAATACACTTATTTGACACAAAGTACGCCGCGTATTTGTCATTCATACAATAGGTGTAGATCAATCACACATTTATTTATTTTATTTTATTTTATTCGGAAAACAAACACTGTTAAAATCTATAATTAAAAAACTTAAAAAACTAATCACCAATTAAATGTTTTCACATAAGACGACGTTACCTGTTGGTAACGTCCTCTTTATGTGAAAACATATTTTTTCAACCATTATCAATAGATAATGGTTGATAAAATATTATGTTTAAAATTATATGCCAGCTTTTTGCTGCCTGACAAGCTATTTGTGGGACTAACCCTTTTAAATGTAGCCTAATCAAGTCAGCACCATACATAAAATTAAAAACAAAACCCGCTAAGCAGTCGTAACTGTCCAACCTTTTTATCAGGGCCCAAGGACCCGCTTGTCCCATTATCCTTCCCATAAAAGGTCCTACGCGGCCTATTTACCTTACAAAACGGCCGGTCACTACACCTGCTAACTAATTTTATTAATTTTAATCACCATGTCTTGCGTGCGGACACACATTAACTCTCGTCCGATGAAACATGGTTCCCGATAAAATAACTCACAATGTTTATGCGCAGTTTGGAGTTCGGCTGTGTTCCGTACATCGTCTACTTTTTTTTTAAAGCAATTTCACCAGCTCTTTTTTCAAAATTTAAAGTCTTTATTCAGCCATCACATGGATTTTTTTGAACTGTCTAATAAACAACACGCATTTTGGAGTTCGGCTGTGTTCCGTACATCGCATCGCCACATTTTTTGTCAAATATTTCAGTAACTTTTTTATAATTTAATGTCTTTATTCAACCATCACGAGGATTACTTTGAAACGACTTATAAACAAAATGAATAAACTAGGCGACAAAATTACCTTAGATTAACTTTTCAAGTCTAAGTTATTTGTTAAGAACAAAAAGAAAACTGCAAAAAAATCAGATCTATTTCTTTTGCTAGCTGTACCACAACATGATCTGAAATAAACTAGAGTTATTTTCTAATGGAAAGTTTGAATGCCGTGAGAAAGACGCTTTGCTGACGATTTCACCATAGTGTTTGTAGTAACAAAGTAAACCAGTTAATGGTCAGAATATTGTATCGATGCCCTTTGATTATGTAGAGCATGCTTTAAAAGGAAAGGATAACAATAACAGTCTGAAACCAAATTAGGATTCATTGTAATAAATGTTTCAGGGAATCCTGTTTTGTATAACCTTATTTAAAGGTATCTATCTACCGTAACAGTCAGCTACAGTATTTATAAAACTACTCCCTCCACGTCAAATAAAAATAGTGTTTGTTTTTAATAAATTATTACATTTATCTATATTTATCAGCTATTTGACTGCCTTCACAGCTCAGTTGGTAGTAGCTCTGCCTTCTGCGCTGGAGGGTGTGGTTTCGATCCCCACCGACAACAAATATTTGTGTGGTAAACATAGATGTTTATTCTCTGTCTGGGTGTTATATTGTATTATAAGTAACGTATTTACAAAAAAACAAAATAAGTAATATATTATTATCAGCTATCTGGTTCCCATAATACAAGCTCTGCTTAGTTTGGGGCTAGATAGTGTTGTGTGGATTATCCGCATTATTTATTTATTATTATTTATCTGGTTCACATAGTACAAGCTTTGGGGCTAGATAGTGCTGCGTGGGTTGTTCACAATATTTATTATTTACTGTAGGTAGAGTTATTCATAGCAATATAATAAAAATGCTAGAAAACTTTCATTCTTATAGTTAAAGTTTCATCAGACCCAAACAAGCATTAGTACGAGTAAACAAACTACAAGGGCGTTTTCACACAGTAGCTTACGGAACCCCACTCCGATATTATACTCAGAACCGCCCCTATAGAGCATCATTAAACGTGTATGAACGATAAGAATTATTGTTAATGAGCTATGTTATGGCAAAATGTCGTTTTTCGTGGTTTACGGCCATACAATAATGTGGCTTTTTACGACCAAAGCGGATGGAAGATAAGTTACGGCAAATTATAGCGACGTAGCGAAGATTGCTTTAAATTAACAATGTATAGAAGTCATCCTACCTACCAAGATAAGGTACATCACAACCCTAAATATCAAGATAACTACATATATATAATTTAATCGAAAGTACCTACTTACCTTAAAACCTCGGCCTGCCTCCATGTTTGCTATACCCTATGCAGGGTCCATGTGATACCTACTTACACCTAAAAACTATGTATGTATAAACTAAACCATGTGTAAAGCAATAAATGTATTGAGTATTGAGTATTGAGTATCCTTGGATACCCAATGATGGATGATAAAGACCAGGTATTCGTACTTTGGAGTTTTATCGCTATGAAAAAAACATAATAAGCAAAACGTGGGTATAAAACAAGATACTTACTCGTAAGGTATAAGAAACCACGGATGTACTTAGATTGATCTACATACATAGGTACATACATAAAATCACGCCTCATTCCCATGGGGGTAGGCATAGATCACGGATTTCCACTTGCTACGATCCTAACATACCTCTTTCGCTTCATTCACTCGTATAACATTCTTCTTACATGCTCGTCGGTTCTATACTATCCAATGACCTAAAAACTAGGAATACCGGGAGAGTGGTTTTCAAATGTATGGCCGGTATGACCACGTATAAAGGGCAATGTGCATCCAAGCAGCTGGCAATGGTGGGAAATCCTTACGAAATTTAAGACGAAAGAAGAGTTATATTTCAACTTTTTAAGACTAAAATTCAATCAAAGAAGATTTTTCCAGTGAGGAACCACGTGCATTTTTTTCATACAACTAGTTGATGGAACAAGCATAAGGATTTGGATAAGTGATAAAAAAAGCATTGCCTCGCAGGTCACGCACTTCAGGCACGTGCCCTATGATGCACTGTCCTTCAGGCATACAGACCCTTCAAACCGAAACACATCAGTAATGCTGCTACACGGCAGAAATAGGCATGGTGCTGGTAGTACTTCCTAAATAAATAAAAAACGAGCAAGGTAGCTTAATAGCTGGCTCTATCAGATAACAAGTAAGGTCACTGAATTAACAAAATAATGTTAAAATAATAAACCTATTGTTCAGAAATGTGTAATCTTGAGTAAGTGGCGTGTAGATTATACTATAATAACGCGATTTAACCTAAAATTTAAGCGTTCTAAGGTACCCTGACTAATCTATGTAATAGCTTTACAGAGTTTTCTAAACGACGAGAAATACACATAATAATTGTAAATAACCCACGAAATACTCAAAACAATTAATAACTGTTTATCAAATGCCAACACTTAAGATAATATACGATGATAACCCGAATACCACACGCGAACCTGAAACTGAAGAAAGTAAAGAATACTTTCCAATGGTAGCTTGAACTTTTGTAATATAGCAACAAGCAAAGCCAAATGGTTTTGTTCAACAGAATGACAAAGATCTGGTCAAAGAATATTTATTTCTTACAAAATTTTGACCAAGGAATGCTCAAATACTATGTTCCCTGATGCTATATAAATCACTTACAAAAGATCCACAGGCCTGTTTACTTTATTTTTATGTTCTTTAGGCAAACAACTCATTCGTTGGTCAAATGAAATTACAAAAATGTCTGGGAATCAGTGGATGAAGCCCGCAAGAGGCCGGAAAGAATGGCTTAATTAAACTAAGCCCTGTTACTCATCACTTATCAGTGTATGCGAACGAGCTGAAAATGATCATGATGAACACAATATAAGTAAGGATGAAAAGTAATACATTATTATTACTACATTATTATTACTCGTACTTTGCACGAGATGGCTATATAAGTTTTACCTTATCCACAAAAAGCGTTTATTTTATTTATATACCCTACCAGTGGAACTGACGCTAACTCACAGATGAATTAAATTCCTGAAAGGCTTTATTAAATATTCACCCTTAGCGTGAAAGCCTCAAAGGTTTGGATATAAATCAAAGTTGGCTCTAGTTTGGAGCGAACTCGGTACTTGAATAATTTAACAATTTTTAAAGTCTGTTTAACCGGACTCCGTTGTTTCGTTCAGTTTCATTGTAATAAAATATTTTTTATTTCACTAAAACTGATATTTTTTATTATACTTACATTACGAATTCAAAAAAAAAAATTCTCCCAAAAAAAAAATTACGAGTTATGCGTCAATGTGTAGTATCTACGCCGTAAACTTATCGAGATTCTCCTTATCAATAATAAAGCTATACTTAGAAAGAGATGCTAATCTACTGTGATCTACTGTGCTGGAAGCTTTATGCCAAAACTCTTTTAGACTTTCCTCTTCTATTATATCACAAAAAGGTTTCACTCCACTGCCATCACAAAAGCTGAGATCGCTCAGATTATGCGGATTACATGCACGCTCCGATTCAATTAGATTTCATAAGACAATGGGACCCGTATGTCCGCATTTAACACTCACAAACATAGGAAACAGGTTACCGGGCCAGAATGCTGGACGTCTGAACGACTGAACGAACGACTGTCCACTTTTCATTTCATCGAGCTGCGTATATTTCATTCATTCTTTGTTTGTTTACATTACACTAACGGGGTTGACCAATATCATGCTTTATAAGTTCAGCATAATACAAAAGTTTACACAACAGAAAACCATAGGAGCTGGCAGACATAGTTGCACTCGTATAGAGACCTCGTCTTAGCTTTTGACGTGATTACGACGAAATTTAAAAAAAATGGAACACAGTTTTTTTCTCATTTTTCAGTCATGAAATCGTATTTAGTTAATCAAGCGTCTGAGGTGCTGAAACTATTACAATTGATACAGTAAAACTGCTGAACTGGTGCCTAGATTCTTATTATTTATGTGCGAAGGGACCCCAAGAAGTTGTCCCGTCAGTATGTATTGTGCTTGTAGCTCCTAATATTCGAGAGACGCGTAGTTCCAAATACAATTAGGTAAATTTAAAACAATTGTGCTTTTATTTAGCTTATACTATGGTTGGCAGTGTTAATCTTTTGGTGGGTAACTTGAAAATGGGAACAATACTCGTCTTTTAAACAAGATAACTAGGGTTTTATTTATATTTAGTTTTAAAGTGCAATAATTACGCAGTGCTCAGTACAAGTTTAATCAAGCAATGACGACTCCTTATATTTTACGTAAGCATTGTTCCTTCGTTGCGTAATGCTATATGTAAAATAGCAGGCAACCGCAACGCAACCGGTAGTAGAGCCAATAATCCTTTTTTCTCTTTACAGGACTCACAGGCTTTACTGCTTTCGATGTAAATGCAGACTATTGTCTGAAAGCTATGGAATGCCGGCTATCAGTCCAATAATTATAATCTATTGTCTTATTTTATGGGGCACTGTGAGGTATTTCAGATATTAAGCTGGAGAGTTAGAATGGATTACTGGTAGGTATATCTACCTTTATATGTAATTAACACAGAATACAAAAACAAATAAGCCATACTCATAATAAAACTTTATATCAGTCTTTCTAAATTTAAATTAAAATTCTGGTCCGACATTAGGTTTATCAAATTTTACTATGTCCCGGGCTTGCAGGACAAAATATCAAAATATCAATTAATTTTGTTTGTCTGCATGTAAAATTCAATGTTGAGAATATCAACACCCCTCAATAACTTCACTACCTACCGTTCTTGTTTTGATTATTGTACAAAGCAACTATCAGATAGACGAAACATTGTGACACTATCAAGGGGTTTCTATTTAAATTCACCTCGTTCTTGGTCTGTGACAGTAACGTCTGCTTTGAGAGCGTGCCTAGAACGTCGATCTACAGATAATCGAGTTTGGTGAAAACGTGTTTCTTTTTATTAAATTTTACTATTCTGGTAAATGAGTACTCGATTTACGTCATTTTGGTTTGTTTGGAAATAATAATATGATTTACCACAACCTCTGAATAAAAAAGGTTTAGTAAAGGTAAAATAGTTTTGATTTTGTTGCCCATACCCCCAAAATGATTCACCTAGAATTCATATCGATTCCTAGAACTTTCGAATAATTAAACAAAAAAATTACCAGGCCCCCAAAATACAAACTATGTACATGCTGCAAACGCACTACAAGTACCCGATTAGCATTCACCTCACGGGCACCGCACTGCTTTCTAAGAAACGGCGACCGTCACAACGACATCGATTGTACAGTCAGTAACAGGAGTTGATGCACCGATTTCAGGTTTTCAAAATTTGTTTCTTCGCTCATTAATAACATTAGATACATGCTGCCGTTATTAAATTTCATTGTATAATTTGGTTAAACTAGCCTTATTATTTGACAGCACGAAAACTTTAGCAGCCCTGACTAAAAAACGGAATTTTCCACAAACAACGCAGATTATTTTAGCGCCCTCAAATTAAGTTAGTTTTCGATTATTGCAAGATAGAGGGCAATATACCAAGAGGACGGAGCCCAGAGAGATGGTCGGACTATGGGTATCAGCAACCTGGATATGCCCGTTAACGTCGCACTCCACCCAGCCGAAGAAAGGGGTAGGTGGAGGGAAACCGTACGCAAAGTTCTTGCACGAAGTCACGTACGTATGAGCTTAGCACTGGGTGAAAGCTATGCGCTCCCATCGCAAGCGGCTACCGCATTTTATAAAACCGTGGTTTCACGACTGACGGCTGACGGAGGAGTGATTGCAATGTATGAGATACATTTTGGAGATACGTCAGTACGTATGAGCTTAGCACTGGGTGAAAGCTATACGCTCCCATGGCAAGCGGCTACCGTATTTTATAAAACCGTGGTTTCACGACTGACGGCTGACGGAGGAGTGATTGCAATGTATGAGATACATTTTGGAGATACGTCAGTACGTATGAGCTTAGCACTGGGTGAAAGCTATACGCTCCCATGGCAAGCGGCTACCGTATTTTATAAAACCGTGGTTTCACGACTGACGGCTGACGGAGGAGTGATTGCAATGTATGAGATACATTTTGGAGATACGTCGGTACGTATGAGCTTAGCACTGGGTGAAAGCTATACGCTCCCATGGCAAGCGGCTACCGTATTTTATAAAACCGTGGTTTCACGACTGACGGCTGCATCAAACGCCAAAGCCAACGGCACGCGCGTCGATCTGTCTCACGACGCGATGCGATGCCGACCGACGGATCGCGGACAATGTGAAGAGAATACTGACGTCAACTAGGGTTGTCGCAACTTATACTTACCTTCTTAATTAGTAGAAGCTTTAGGGCCAATCCCGATCCAATGGCCTTGAGAGTTTCGTTCCTATTCACCCCACCGCTCCTCTACAAAACTCCGCCGGCATTTTATAAAATGTGTCGATTTGTGTCGATAAAGTGCAGCCAAAGTAATGCAAAACATAAGCAAGCTTCTTTCTGACGAAACAGATCCAGCATTATGAATTATAAAAACTTTCAATTTGTTTAAGCTTTTATCTTTTCGTTAACGGAAAAAATTCTGTGTCCTATTGGCATTGTCGCTACACCACTTCTATGCTAGATTATGTCAATGCACATGTATTTTGTACAATACTACTGAATTTTTCAAAAGTTTATATTTGTTTATGATTTTATATTTATTTCATTTCATGTTAATTATTTAAAGTACAGTAAGTTGAGTTTCCTTGCAAGCTTTCACCAAATTAAGATAGTCAAAACAACAATCTAAATATTCTTAAAGAGCACTGGTGGCCTAGTGGTAGCAGCCCCGCCTAAGGTTTTGGGTTCAAATCCATTCGTGTACCAATGAATTTTTCCTTAGAAATATTTGGGTGCACTGTGATAGTACTCTCAAACGGTGAAAAACATCGTGAGGAAACCAGATTTCGTAGAACCTAAAAAGTTCACAAACATGATTGTGTCAAGTGCATAAACGGAGCGTCTCTGAGGCGCTCTTAAAATCCTTTCACCACACTGATTTCATAGAAGCAGTGACACGATAAGAAAAATAAGAATATTCTTAGAGCGACAACCCTATTAAACGCGTCGCACTCTGGTGGTCCGTTCTATGAAGTCATTATCGCCGTGATTTCGGAAACGGATTATGGTCACGATTGGCGTTTATAGAGGAAGAAAAAAAGGCGGTTGGAAATAAATAACTGACATACTCACTGGTAAAGGTATACTTTGGGCTGACTTATAAATCCTTATTAATATTATAAATGCGTTTGTAACTCTGTCTGTCTGTCTGTCTGTCGTCCTGTCTGGCTTTCACGCCAAAACTACTGAACCGATTGAAATAAAATTTGGTACACAGATAGTTGAGGGCCTGAGGAAGGACATAGGCTACTTTTTATTGCGAAAAAAGGGTTGTAAGGGGTTGAAAATAGGGGTTGAAAGTTGTATGGAAGTATCATCAATTTTAGAGCTAGAAACTTAAAACTTATTTTTTAGTCTGTTGATTTGTTATAAAAGAATATGACATTCAAAGTTTGTGTTGGGGGGGTAGAGGGAGGGGAGTACAGGGGGGAGTGTGGAGGGGAGGTGCGGGGGGAGTGTGGAGGGGAGTACAGGGGGGAGTGTGGAGGGGGGTCTAGGGGGAGTGTGGAGGGGAGTACAGGGGGAGTGTGGAGGAGAGGTGTGGGGGGAGTGTGGAGGGGAGTACAGGGGGGAGTGTGGAGGGGAGTACAGGGGGGAATGTGGAGGGGAGTGCAGGGGGGAGTGTGGAGGGGAATACAGGGGGGAGTGTGGAGGGGAGGTGCGGGGGGAGTGTGGAGGGGAGTACAAGGGTGAGTGTGGAGGGGAGGTGCGGGGGGAGTGTGGAGGGGAGTACAGGGGGGAGTGTGGAGGGGAGTACAGGGGGAGTGTGGAGGGGAGGTTCGGGGGTGTGTGGAGGGGAGTACAGGGGGGAGTGTGGAGGGGAGTACAGGGGGGAGTGTGGAGGGGAGTACAGGGGGGAGTGTGGAGGGGAGTACAAGGGGAGTGTGGAGGGGACGAGCGAGGGGGGATGCTGGGGAGTACAGGGGGAGTGTGGAGGGGAGGTGCGGGGGGAGTGTGGAGGGGAGTACAGGGGGGAGTGTAGAGGGGAGGTGCGGGGGGAGTGTGGAGGGGAGGTGCGGGGGGAGTACAGGGGGATTGTGGAGGGGAGTCTGGGGGGAATGCGGGGGGAATGTGGGGGGGTGTTGAGGAGAGTGGGGGGAGTGTGGGGGGAGTTCGGAGAGGAATGCGGGGGGGATGAAAGTGTGGCGTAGTACGACGCCATATGTCTAAGTTTAGTAAGAGGACGACTGCGTCACGTGCACGCGAATATGACGTTGTTAGAGAGATGGCGCTGCTGTCGATGTAAACATTGGCTCTGCATAATTTAAGTCGAAAAAAAATACCTAAACAGCTAATAAGCGTTGAAAAAGTGTTTATTTTATGAATAACTGGATGACTCCACAGCACAAGTGTTTGTGAAGAGAAAGTGTAGTGAAAAACCGAAATAAATAAGAATAACAAAGTGACACTGTGAACTGCGTTTAACTGCGTAAAAGTGCATAAAAACTACAAAATCTTACATAAAATTCAATCCTGAACAATAATAATTACCACAAACTTGAAATCACAGTGAAAATTAAGACATTACTCAACATTTTTTGTAATTGTTCATCAGTCCGTTGACGGCATCATGTTTCATTCAAAATATGGACTTTGAACTTTACAAACAAACAGCTGTAGACTAAATCAAAGTCGCATCATTACATGGCTAATTTCGCCTCGTTTTGTAATAGCTACTTTGGCCGAAAGGACAAGAGCAGCGACTGCCGAGAGGGAACCCCGAGTTCGAACCCTGATACAGCCAGTGACTTTTTGTCTTCGTAAATTTATAATAATTTAAATTTACTACGATAAAAATAACGCCAAGTAAAAGTCTTACCCACCAACAAGAGAGGGCGCTACTTAACATGAACTTCCTAGAAAATATAACATTTCGGCGGAGCCGTACAGTGGATAGACAAAGTCAAAGCGATGATGATGACATCGCACAAACACAGAATAATGAAACGGCAAGCAGCTTACCGGAGGTATCAGACGATGATAGTGATGGAGTTCAAAGACTTAAAGAACGGATTGAGGCACTCCAAACCGAGCTGCAAAATGCACACAAAGAAATAGAAGCTCTGTCATTACAAAACAGTGAGTTTAAACGCTGTAATGATGACCTACAAAAAACAAACGAATTACTTTTAACTATGAAGGTTGCGAAAAGTCCCTCTACAAGTAAAATATCTCCGAAAAAACGGGGAAAACATAATAATATACAACCCGTAGTATCAACCAGCAAGGCAAAGAACACGACAGACAATACCCCCAAAAGCAAACATAACAATTTAGCGAAGAAGATGAAACAAGCCTCATGTAATATATCTACCCAAAAGTACCCTAAACAAAAGATATGCATACTAAGTACAAACAAGCACAATCAAATTTTGTCAATTGCCGAGGATAGTCTCACCAATTACTCAACATGTCACTACCTTAAACCTAACGGCGTTTTACAAGATTTATTAACTGGAGTCGACTCGAAAGTGGCCGATTTCACAATGAATGATTTTTGCATAATACTAGTCGGAGAGGAAGAGTTTAGAACAACTCATAATTACTTCAAAATGATTGCGGATATTCGATTAACATTACAACAGTTGAAGCATACGAACGTTATAGTCTGTCTTCCAACATATAAATACGGAAATTTCATGGATACTTTCAACTGGAGAGTGGAATCTTTCAACAATCTCATGTACCTGGACACGTTGACACATGAGCACGCATACATATTTGACTCAAATAAAAAACTAGACTATGACTTTACCATGTTCAATAGATACACTTGCAGGATAAATGACCGTGGAATGAGAGTAATATTTGAAAATCTGAAATTTTTCATACAGGGTGTACAAAAATACAATAACACAAAAATCGATCTAGAACAGCATGACAAAGTAAACATACACCAGGATAGCACCAGCCAAGACTCGTTTGCAGTGGAACAGGACCAGTTTTTTCGAGACTAAGTATTTACATACTCTCCACCAAAATATAGCAGGATTGCTGAACAAAGCTGATTCTCTCATGGTAAATCTGGAAGAACTAAAGGATAAAAATATTGAAGTTGACGTTTTGTGTATCACAGAACATTTCATGAAAACAGAATGCCAGCAACATTTGAATATACAAAATTATTCTCTAGCTGCATGTTATAGCAGGAGCCACCATAAAAGAGGCGGAGCATGCATACTTGTGAAGAACACTCATAAATGGAAAGAAATAGAAGAAGTTAAAAAACTTTCGCTTGTTTATATATTTGAGTGTTGTGCTATTGAATTGACTGAATATGAAATTTTAATTATTTGCATTTATAGAATTCCTAAGGAGAGTAATTTAAACACATTTTTCAATAAATTAGACAAAGTTTTGACATGCATCTCCAAATTAAACTATAAAAATGTTGTTATAGCCGGAGACTTCAATATTGATATGTTGAAAAGCAACTCTGTCACACTTGAATTTGAATGCATATTATTAAACTTCAATATAAAACTAGCATTACAGCAACCAACACGTTTGAAAAGCAAAACGTGTATCGATAACTTTGGACATGATTTTAAAAATAATTGTAAGACTGAAGTGCTTGAATTTGGATTATCAGACCACACAGCTCAGTTAATAAAACTACCAGTAAAAAAAATATTAAAATTAAAATTTTGGCGCAAGCAAATAAGAGACTACAGTACAGAAAATATAGAAAAATTTAAAATGTGCATAAAAAACTTAACATTCTCGGATATGTATAACGCTAAAGACGCCTCTGAAGCATATTCCCATTTTATTGAACAGTTTCTACTGTTCTATGACCTTTGTTTTCCAAAAACGCAAACAATCGTAAGAATAATAACTAAGCCACGATGGATATCACGTGGCATAAAAATTTGTAGCAACAAAAAGAGAAAATTGCTTTGGAATTTTAGAACGAAACCAAACAACACCAATAGATTAAAATACGACGCATATGCTAAACGCTTAAAAAAAATAATATCGCTCACTAAACGAGCTCAGAACAACTTTAAAATTAAAACATCAAACAACGTTTCCAAAACAACATGGGATGTAATAAATAAAACACGATTAAACTTACCTAAAGAGCCTATACGAAAAATTAAAAATCAGAATGGTGAGGTCGTAACAGATCCAACCGACATTGCTAATCTTTTTAATAACTATTTTGTTGACAAAGTTATGCCAATTCCAGGCGCTGGACAGAATGTGACGGAATACATATCTCACCGTGAGAAATCGATGTTCATGGCACCCTGTCTACCTCGCCATGTCAATAAAATTATAAAAAACCTAAAGAATACAAATAGTACGGGATATGATGGAGTTACGACAAAAGTCATTAAATCAGTTGAAGAATACATTTGCCCTCATCTAAGTTACCTAATCAATTTAAGCATAGTCACGGGTACATTTCCACAAGGTCTTAAGATGACTATAGTGAAACCGCTATTTAAAAAAGAAAATAGGGAGCTTATGGAGTACTATAGACCCATTGCTCTCATATCAATTTTTTCAAAGATATTTGAAAAATATTTTTATGGAGAAATAAATGTCTATCTAGAAAAAAACAACATCTTATGCAAGGAGCAAAAAGGCTTCCGTCAAAATAAAACCATCAACATGGCAATTTATGACTTTTTTTATAATGTTATCTGTAATGTTGACAACCGGAATCCCATTTGCGCCATATTCTGCGATATGACACAGGCATTTGATTATGTGGATCATAGTATTCTTATTAAGAAACTTGAAGCGTATGGGATAAGAGGCAATATTCTAGATTTAATAAACTCATATCTTACAGATCGGCAACAAATTACAGAAATATCACGGTTAAATTACAAAACTAAATATGATCACACTTATAAATCTATGGAACGTAGTGTATTACACGGTGTTCCTCAAGGGAGCGTATTAGGACCTCTTTTATTTATAATTTATATAAATGACCTACCAAATGTGATAACACAACCTATGACACTATTTGCTGATGACAGCACAGTGACAATAAAATGTAATGATACCAGCTCCTACGAACTTGACATAAATAATTCTCTTAAATCTATTATTTTATGGCTTGATAATAATAATTTGAAAATCAATTTAAATAAAACAATTATAATGCATTTTAATCAAAGACCTAAAAATATATCTAATAACATTAATTTAATATTCCGCAATAATATACTCCAGCAAGCTGACTTTACTCGGTTCCTAGGGTTACAAATAGACCAAAAACTAAATTGGAAAAAACATATTGAAGTGTTAAGTAAAAAAATAAGCAGTTTAGCTTATGCTCTTTATAAACTATCATCGACGGTGAACACAGATGCACTACTTACAGCGTACTATGGCTTGGTAGAGTCTACACTCAGGTACGGCATCATATTCTGGGGTAATTCCACCGATAAGCAAACTATATTTAAGCTGCAAAAGCGCTGCCTGCGTGCTATGTTTAAAATTAAAATGACTGATAGTTGTGCACCGTTATTCCAGAAGCATAAAATTCTAACACTTCCGTCGTTGTACATAATTGAAGTAGCACTATTTGTAAGAAATAACCCCCACTTGTTTCCACGTATGTGTGACACTGTCATTAGAAATAGACGTGAAGACAGACTCCGTAGGCATATTAGCAAAACCGCTTTGTTGAAAAAAAGTGTTGTATGCATGGCTCCTAATATCTACAACAAAATCCCTAGGTTTTATAAGGATCTCAATACAAATTTATTTAGGATAAAATTTAAACAACTATTAATTCAAAAATGTTATTATAGTATTGACGAGTTCTTAAACGACAAATTATGATTAATTATGACTGTACTATTTTTTTTTTTTTTGACATGTATAATTTTTAATTTTTTTTCTGTTACTTTTACCTACATATTTTTGGATTGTCGTTTACATTGACATTATTTTAGTGCCATCTCCATATTTGTGCACCGACATTGGTAAAACATGTTTGTACCACACATTTGTACACCATCTTCACTATAACACATGTTTATGCAAATAAATAATCTTTATCTTTATCTTTATCTTTATCTTTATTTAATTACTGTTTTCTTCCGATGCAAATTAAAAATGCTACCCATAGACATTATACCACGCGTACGAAGTCGCAGGCACAGCTAGTAGTTTATAAATACCTTATAAAATCATTATTTTTTTAGGTAGATAACTGCATTTTAAAAGCATTTTTATTATCAAATCATGGTATTATTGTGCTAGAGAAATCTTGATAGCACGTTCAACACTCGTATCAAATGAAGCATACTACCACTGAATGGATACTTCAAAGATAAGTCACAACAATAAAAATAATACACACGTGCAGCAACAATGGCGAGTCTGGGAGTGCTATTTTAATGTGATTGGCGAGTCCCGTCTCGCAGTGTCACTGCATTATTAATGCATCGTATGCTCACATTTGGGGATGAAGAATGGCGAACAATTTTCCCAAATTAAGCGAAACTTGTTGCAAACGTTTCATAAAAACTTTTTTTTGAGCTGAGCTTTTTGTTTTACTGAAATAGAGAGTGCCATTTATTGATAAAAAAATAGACGATACATTCACCATTTTTTGGGAACGGGTAGACAAATAATACCAGGGTTTTAATTAAAATAACCACCGCATTGATGGAAACACTAGTAGTTACCTTAAAATATTTTTCGTCTTTCACGAAATTTGTTTCTTCTTCCTGCCCTTATCCTACTAGACGGGGTTGGCACAACATGTATTTTTCTCCCATTCTCTTCCTATCATTCGTTAACATCTACTATCGCATTTTGCGAAATTAATATTATTATATTAATAACTAGAATAAATTATTATTTAGTGAAAGTTTTATGCACCGCAAGGCAGTGTGTGACCACAGTTCACGCGCTCGGTTCGCGACTAATTATTCCGCTGCATTTAGGAATTCCCTTTGCCCTGTCAAGCGCTGGAAATATTGAAATAATTCACATTTTGAGTGGGTTTCTTTGTATTTCACATTATTTTTTAATAAAACTTTATTAAGTTCCAGCAGACTTTCCTACTTTGCCCACAACCTTTACCAAATTTATATATTTAGTGATATCGCCCCGTAGAAAGTAAACAGGCCTTTGCTTCTATTGTGGATGATTTTATAGCGTCAGGGGCAACTGGTATACAAGCCCTAATGCGGGGGGTGTCTGGAACAGGATTTTAGATGGAATAGGCTTGCCCAGCACCTATACCATCCTGCGATGACAGCTTAGTCGGCCTAATCCAAAGGAAAGACATGGTCAATACGTTCAGAGCTGACTAAGGCATGGGTTTCCTCACGATGTTTTCCTTCACCGTTTGAGAGCTCTAGCATTAAAAAAACGTTTAAAAAAGTAAGAAGTGAAAACTTTAACATTTGTGTATGGCACCTTGGCGAAGTTTGTCGATCTTTGCCGAAGAGGTGTCGGTTATGTGATGGTAACGCGAGTTCATTGGTTGAAGTTTTTTCTTCAAAAATACCTTTCTTAAATTTAAGTACTTATATGTATATAGATTATAACTCTTTATTGTTCACGTCACAGACACATACTGCAGGATTTATGGATTTTTTTTGCCTGAACAATAGGTAACCTTATTTTATAATCATCTACACCTACATAAAATCATTTGCAATTTCTTTACCAACGGAAAAAGCACTTTGGCTTAAAAAATCCTAGCTTATAGCTTTCAAGGTAAGCTTACCGGGCTTTTTGTCACAAAAATATAATTTCAAAAGATTTATAATTTGATTCCCCGGGTCGAAAATCTTGTGATAATAAATCGGCGTGTCCTCACACTCCATTAGTATTCTTTCATCGTCGATCCGTCTCATTCTTATGCCTACAAAGTTTAATTGACTTTGTAAATTTGTAAAAGGAAAATTATCTAATCATTGTAATGTTGTTACCTTCCTTTGTACATTTTATGTGAATTTAAAATCCTCATGGCTTTGAACTTTGCTGCTTTGGAACCAAAAGCCTTCCTTGTAACTGCTTTTATTAATTTTACTTACGAATACGACCGTCGATGCATTATTATAAAATATATGAACCTCCAAAACAGCTACAGTTAGTGTTTGTGAGTTGTCATTTAGAGAGGGTTTTACGTTTTGACAATGAGATGAGAAATAGTTGCCAAAGTGGATATAAGGTTGAAATAATCGCATCAAATGTTAATAGGGTTTTCAGAAGGAGAGAGAGAGTTTAACATTCCGTATTTTGCCTTTTGGTTATACCCCATCGGATGTAAAAATCATTTTTTCCATTCCTTGAAAGTCAAAACTGTTCATTTCTCAGAAGAAATATCAACGTTGTTTGTGTAGGAGCTAAATTCCCCGGATTATGGGGATTTGCTTACTTGTCGTTGTCTTGCCTTACTTCTTGAGATGGATTTGGCCCACTTGTGCAATGTCGACAAAGATTAGGAGTTTCACGAAAGCCGCAGAATTGAATCATTGTTTACAATTTTTAAAATTCCTTTTTTATGTGACGAAACAAGTCTGAATTTTAAATTTGACTGTGTTTATACAACGGTTCTTTTTATAAAATAAGACCAATTTTCAAACATAAATCATATCCAAAAAACTTAACTTTTTTGCGAAATGAAGAATGATAAACAAGGACAGGTACTGTTTTACCAAAATGAATAAAATCTTCAAGAAATAGAAAAGTGCCGATGCTAGCGCCTCTCTGCGGCAGCATTAGAAACTACACTGAAAGCTTCCTCCCTCAATCGTAAGGGATGTAAGCTGGGGATCTAATTCAGGAGCTTTTACACAGATGGCAGTGTACAGAATCTTATTTTTAGGAAACAGAACATGTTTGTATCTTTTACCAAATTTACTTACAGTACTCAAGGCCTCTTATGATAGCCAAACGATTTAGTTTAACGATTAAGTAAAACGCTCGAATTCCATGGGGCAGATAAATTTGTTTCTCACTTACTTATATATAAATATGTCCTACTAAAACACCAAAACAGCTTTGTCTACCTAGGTCATTAGCACAGTTCAATGACCTAGGTACATATGACTACATAATGTGTTGGTATGTGAAAGCCGATGGTTACCACACAACATGACAATGTAGGTAGGTACCTACCTATTCACTTATTGTTAGAAAGAGGTAGAAACAATTCCACGTCAACTCTGACAGACAGACAGACAATCCCATTGTTTATTAAATTGAGCACGAAGTTATATTGTCATGAACCATTTTAGATGATTTCCTTATTGCTTTATGTTCAAGTTTTGGGTAGATACGTACGGGTACTTTAGTGTTAGTACTACCTATCTCGTAGTACTCAAAAATACAATACTTGTCAATAAAATACCGACTCCAACTTAAAACTTGACAAATAAACTGAACTAGCACGGTTGATGTTGAAGCTCATAACTAAACAATAAAGCAATAATATAAAATAATAAACATTAAAAAAAGGTAAAAAAGAAATATAGCACATGAAAGAAATTTTATTTTTATTTTTGTAATTTTAAGAATAACTATAATGGTCAATATGAGAGCTGATTAAACCGCTCCGCTGGTTTCCTCACGAGCGTTTTGTATATACAACTTACTATATTTATGTAGACATCGCATCTACTTTGTTGTAGGTAGACTTGTAGAGTTATGCACTCAAAGTTTGGCAAGCAAGTGGACAAGTGGTCAACTTGCCTGCACTGTGCATAATTAACTAGTTTAGTTCCTCTCGATTAGACTTGGGGCTACTCGTAGTTTGGGGTGAGGTGTCGCCTTAAGCGTTGTTGTGTTGGGTACCTACTTAGCCTTAAACTTCTAAAGTTGTGATTAAAATTATAGGTCACTGGGGAATCTATTAAAAGCATACCTACGTATGAACTATTTGTAGAAGCTAGCACGAAATACAATACAAATGCTTGAGAAGTCTAAATTGAAATCCTTAAAAAGTTTTTAAACAAGTCGTAATTTCATTTTTTCACGTTTCAAAGAGCCTGATGAAAAAAAGATGATAACGTGATAACATTCCTATAGAAGCCAAATACCAAAAGCCAAACGTCGCTTAGTCACGTGCGGCCGCCGCATGACCCGCGTGTAACAGCGCGATGTGGTCTAACCTTTATGAGTTTAATTTTCACTTCCACCCACGAATGTACGTGGAATTTTCGTTTTTGAAAATTGGAATTCCTGCTTTTTGAACTATAACAGGTGCTGAGTTGGTATATTACGTACGTATACATATTCACATGTGTTTTATGTTTTATATGGTGTAAGTTTTATAACTATATTCATTCCAACTATTTATTTTACTTTTAATAATTAAGCACGCCTATAATTATTGTAATGAAATAATAAAAAGAATATACTTTAGGGACGCTGGCTTTTCTTTTCAATTTAAAGAGACGTGCTCTTTCTTTTTACGCCATTGCAGAGTATTTCAGATAGTTTTTAAGATTACCTCTACTAATGGGCATCCGTTTTATTCTCGAGTTTGCCTCGACTACGAACCAATTTGTAAATTATTTCTGGCATACGATACGCCTATTAGAACAATCTTGATGGCTGTCTGTCGAGTTCTTTCAACGTCTATTTAAAAGCTACTGAAAACTGTAAACTTCACCAATTTTGTCGAACAAATATCGACCGTAACACTTTCAATATTAAGTTGGCCGTAGAGTTACAAAAAAGCAGAGTAAAGTCGCTATTTAGTATTTATGGTAACAAATAAAAACCAGATTAAACTGATCTCTGCATTACCTTCAACCCAAAGAAGAATTAAAAGACGCTTAGTCTAATTTACATTGGTTACAATATGACCGTTTTGTTATGATGTCGGGATGAGAGGGGGATAAACTTTTTTTAAAGTGTTAATATAAGAGAGTTATGTATGGATTTATCGGAAACAAAATGCCATGAACAATACATTAAAAGATTTATTAAAGGAAAAGTATGATCTAGGACAGTGTCTGCAGGAATATTTTAAAAACTCAAAACGAAAAAGATTAAGTGTGACAAACTGCTTGTAGATTTATTAATACAAAATGTTTTGGTAGTTCTTTTACTAAGGTGTCTCTCGTTTTAAAACACGTTATGTATTTTTATAAATAATTCAAAAGCTCCAGGTGAAAATGTTTACAAGGCTGAATAAGATTGGTAACCCTATAAGTTTGTTAATAAGTCTTACAACAGGGATGTACATTTATTATTCATTTTCGCTTGAACACATTAACCAATTAAGCCATCTTTGTGCGTTCAACAGTCACTTTGATAAACCGATGTAAGATAGCATCTGTTAATTTAGAATTTGCTACAACAATTGCCTTGTTATTGGATGTCAAAATTACTTGCGATAATTTATCGGCTACATGGCTATGAAATGGCTATTCAGAGAGATCGTTAATCATAGCTATTGAACGCGTGACAAGGTGTTGTGTCGTAGATGTCTACTGCTTTGACTTGGTTGTATACTTATAATATTAAAGCTCAAACACAATTTAGTTGAATTTGATGGCTATTACAAAAAAATAAAAATTCTAAATATCTTTATTGACATAGCATTTAAGCATGGTACAGCACATGTTATTGTACTTTTTTTTTATTTATATCCGTAGATGCCTTATCTACTACTGACAAATTCACAAAAAGATTATAGAGAAAGATTATATACATACCTAATTTGCGACAAATGCCTATATAAGCCAGATGTAGTTGATTGACACAAAATTAACTCTAAAACTGCTCTGGAGAATATTCTAGTATGTGGTAGAAAGGTAGGTACAGACAAAGTATATGTAGGTACTGTAGGCCACAGCTCCCCAGATGAAGCTGTATACTAAATTTATTTATGATGATGTATACAAAACTTATACACTAAGCTATTCAAATCTCGTTCAAATCCAGTCACTGAGTCATCTCTTTGATTGCTCACAAGATTAGACTGTAGACACCCAGAGTCATAACTGTAACGAGGATCATACCTATTGGTATGATCCTCGGTACCATCATACAATCTCTGGTACCATAGGAAAGTTTTTCTTTGTTGAATCTCAAAGTGTTTTAGAGCTAAGTGTGGGTCGTTTTTTGTAACAGGTTGAGGCGATTCAAAAAGAACTAAGTGCTACTTCTTTAGTTACGTAGGACAAAAAACTTCAGATGACCAAAGAGTCTCAAATTAGTCTTTTTCACAAAACCGTAGATCAGCATGATTGTGACCCAATGATTTTTCAATTTTGTCCCAAGTACAAGATTAGACTGTAGACACCCAGAGTCATAACTGTAACGAGGATCATACCGACATCCGATACAAAATCAGTAACCGCATGTTCTTCACCATCAAACTTCAAAGCGATTTCAAACAAATGCTGTAAAAACAATAAATCACATCAACGAGTAGAGTAAAGCTTAGTACAGATCCTAACGAACAGCCGTGAATTGCGTTGACGATGCATGGCAGTAGCGATCTGCTGGGCGATTGTGTAGTTCTATTGCAATTACAATTTTGATACTAACAAATAAATTATGCTTACAAAATACAGCGATCACATGTCATATCGTGTTGTCATAATTTTTAGACCATTTACTCCCTGTCACATGTTTATTACGTCAATATTCAGTCTTGTTACAATCGTTTCTTTTCGAAGATGTGTTTTGTTTTTGAATGACGACGGAACTGCTCGTGGCGGTATGTGTGGGTACTGTGGGTCTATTCCTGCAACACAATTCCTTCGGACAATAGCTGAATCCAGAGTGAATTTTTAAATTAGATTTTTTTTGTTTCAAAAATCAAACGCACATTCAATGATCGGCCCAACGAACGGTTCGTTGCAGGAATAGCACCGTTGTTTGCACATGGTTCGCGCGATTAGTTCGCAACTGTTCGCCTAGGTGTGGCCGACCCTTAAATCACGTCAACGAGTAGAGTGAGAAATAAACGAAACCGAGCGAAACTTTCATTTCGTTCGAGCGACGCCGCGTGCACTTTACTTCTGCGTTTGAGCCAAACTATCAGTTTTCGATAGAGAATTCATTCCTTCTCGAGACAAACTAAATAACAAATATATGAACACTATCCAGTTCTACTATAAAACACATAATATGCATATTACTCGAGACTATACGTATGCGATACAGATCTGGGAGTCATTTCTAAAAGCTTGAGCTACGTTTTGAACTGCAGCAGTCAGCACAGAACAATATGGCCGCAGGTCAAGTGTTAGAATTTACCCAACGCAATGTTTTTGAGGTCAGTTAAAAAAAGAACAACAAACAGAGCAAGCTAAATAAAACCGAATAAAAAGAAAAAAAAATAAGAAAGAATCTTGCTTCATTAGACTTCAATATATTTTTACTGTAATAAAAATACACTACCTACTTTATGTGAATAGAATTTCACTTTGTCTTTCTATATTCATTTCAATCTCATTTTCTGTTATAACTTCAACAATAGAGGAACAATAGTACAGTCCAGAGCGTTCCTGTAAACAGATCCAGCACAAAAGAACGGCATTAACCCAGGACACAGTGTCAGAGATTGTTCTTAGCGCTTTAAATGTTGCACGAACTTCGACCGTAGGTAACTTTCCTCTCAAGTTCGGAGATAAAAAATTAAGTGCCCCTCTGTCTGTTTGAACGGTTCAATTGAAAGTTTTTCTTTGTTGAATCTCAAAGTGTTTTAGAGCTAAGTGTGGGTCGTTTTTTGTAACAGGTTGAGGCGATCCAAAAAGAACTAAAGTAGTAAAAAAGAACTTCTTTAGTTACGTAGGACTAAAAACTACAGATGACCAGAGTCTCGAATTAGTCTTTTTCACAAAACCGTAGATCAGCATGATTGTGTGTGACCCAATGGTTTTTCAATTTTGTCCCAAGTACAGTTCAATTCGTGGCGTATGTCATTTTAAAAGTAATAATATTAGCAGTATTTTATAGCAAGTATTTTACCAATGCTGAATACCACGCAGGGGTTTTTTTTTTATAATAAGATTTTGAAAACAAAAACCTAAAACACTATCACAAATACATTACAACATAGCTTATAAGTTAAGCTCATAATAAAAACATCAATAATTTGTTAGTGAAACGCGTTGAACCAGCAGCGTTGGAATTACAACACAAATGCAAAATTCAGGAGTGTATCAGCAATGGAAATTGATATGGAGACTAAATAAATATTACATCACTGCCAGTCATAGTCAAACCGGGACTCAATGTCACCTAGAATTGCGAACAAGAATATACTTATTCATTAGCTTGGTTCAAAAGTTTTGGGATATCATAAAAAGCTTAGTGCTTGCAAAAAAATATCGAAACCTATCTCATTGACCATCTAAAAATTAAAATTAAAATTTTCCATCTAAAATCCGTAGGTAATTTTTCATGCAGGTAAGTACGACTTTTAAACTCAAGTTAGCTAACCATGTGCAAATAAGACAAATCGCAAACAGATTCAAACCACACCATATTGATCCATTTCATAAACAAATCAACATCTACAGGTGATCCATGACGTCACAACAAAGAATCAGTTTTCACTGAAACTACTCAAAATCACAGCTACAAAAATGTACCGTGTGTATCACGCTCATCCCGGGTAGTATATTTGCATATGAAAGCCATAACTCCGCGACATGGAAAATTTAATCTTCCTCGTAATTAAATAAAGCCCCTTCACATCGCTGACCTAATTAACGACTGACAGGGAGTTTACATGGCCCGCTAATCAAATTTATTTTTTGTTTCAGGTAAGCTTGCAAGTTTGGAAGCCCGTGAGTAGATTGGTCACGTGTCCCGTGTGTTGAACTATTTTGAATTTATGCTCGATATAAACAAAATAAGTATTCCCAGGACTTAGACTTCAGCCTAGTAAATGTACTAGGAAAGCATTTTACGAAGAAACGCTAAGGAGCTTCCAACCATCTTCGAAGACATAAAGCTCGCAGGGACAGGCTATGCACTCAAGACTTGGCTACTATAACAATTTTATAGCAAACTCTTCGAGCTTTTACTATCTCTAATTTAAGCTTTAGTGCCATTAAAATAAGACTCACTTATCACGCTTATATGAATAGCGAGCAGCAGTTATATCGTGGTCTTATTGTCGAATACACAAAATAGTATTTGCGTATTATAAATACGAAAATAGCCCTTATTTCTTCTTAGTTTTGCATTAAATATGTATTCAATGATTATGTTTGTTAATAGATATAGTTTATGGCATACTTATTAAAACTCTTGTGAGAAGGTACCTACTTATTTTGTTCGATCAAGACGCGATGAGTGAAAAATTAAGTATTCGCCATTGCGATTGATGCTTGGCAGAAATTTTATAAAGCCTTGCGCACATCAAAGCGATCTGTGATGACGATCAGTAAAACGCTGTCAAATATGACATCGATATTTTACAGCATTTCACCGATTGCCATCGCCATCGCCTATAGATGTGCGCAGGTCTTAATACCGGATAAATCTTCTTTGACAGTTAATTAGGTTACATAGCCTGAAAATACGTTCTCTAAAATCTCGATTAAGAATTTCGCCAGTACAAAAGCAAAGCTTTAATTACACTCACATTTATCTCAAAGTCTCTAGCTCCTTGCCAAGACCAATACTTTATCGATGAAGCCTGAAGAGCTTCCTTTCCGACGATCCCATTAGTTACTAATGTTCATTGTTAGTACAATAACGGACCAAAGGATACTACGATAGGACCACTAGGAAGGCGAGGGTATAAGCTTAACAATGCCTAGGTCTAGAGTAGCTGCCGATAAGGCCTTTGTTTCTGAAAAGTGCATTGTAGTTTTTAAATGATTAAAATCGAGGGAGATTTTCAAACATTGTATCTCGATTTCATTAGCTGCGTTTAAACTAGAGCGTAGTAATTAATCCTTCACATGTGCGAGCAGATGGACAAGTAGGTAGGTACCTAGTTTTGTATATATTTGTTAACCGCTTTATTTGATGGCAAAAATTAAAATTATTCTGAATCTACCGAGGCTCTAAATGCCTATGCCGCAAGTTGATGGACGCAGGGCAATGCATGGAAGGACACGTTCCTGATGTGCGTGACCTACGAGACAATGCATGGTTACCATCTTACATTAGATGGGCCATATGCTTGTATTGCAATTCAAAAAATTGTTTCTGTAATATTTATTTTTAGTCTTCAGAAATATCTTAACAATTTTCTCAGTACAGGACGTATCATTAATTCAATACAAATACAAACACGGTATTTCGTGGAAAGTGACTATAAAATACAGAATTCATTTTAACCATAGTAAAATTTGGCATAGCAATTTTAGCTATGGGTTAAACAGTTTTGAATTTGTATACTAATTAATTGCAAATAATGATACTTGATAGTCAATTGGGTAATGTAATATTCAAATAAGCTTAAATCTAACTGCATTGCAACCAATTTCAAATGAAGTGTTATGATCATGACGTTTAACATTTCAAATAATAATAACCGTTAGGTGCGTCTGTCTGTCGTTACATTTATTTTATTGTTATTAACGTAACAATACAATATTACAATATTTTAAATGATTATTGCATTCCTCAAGAGCTGTAAGCGTGTATTTTATGGCTAAAAATATTAGAACCTTAATAAATATATACCATTTTGGTAGGTAATGTTTATTACCTTAGTGGCCTACTGATGATTATGGTTTTGGATGTCAAAACTAACCAACATACATTCAAACGAATTTAAATGCAAATGCGGGCTTCAAAATAGTCACTGACTGGCTTGACTGGAATCTTCTTACTTTAAACCTTTCAAAAACGAAGTACATCGCTTTTAGCATAAGAAGTAATGGTCAACCGCCCCCATCTACATTAAGGATAATCCCACACCATTGTCAGCAATCGCTAGGTTGCACTTGTTTAGAGATACTACCAACCACTGAAATAAAATATCTAGGAGTTCTTATAGACAATCATCTCAATTGGAAAAGCCATATTAAATCTTTATCAGGTAGGGTACGTAAACTCATATACGTCTTTAAAACTTTGAGACACGTATGTGACACAAGGCAGATAACGTCAGTCTACTACGCGCTTGCTCAATCCATCATTACTTACTGCATCAGTTCATGGGGGGGTTGCCCGAAATCGACACTAATTACACTGGAAAGGGCTCAAAGAGCTCTTTTAAAAGTAATGCTGTTTAAGCCTTACCGCTACGCAACCACCGAAATCTATAAAGAAATACCTATCTTGTCCGTTAGGCAGTGTTTTATAAAAGTCATCCTCCTCGAACAGCATAAAATCCCAGGATCATATTGTGGTCGAAATTTGCGAAGACAGGACTTTGTTTACTCTAAAATTCAATGCAATACCACATTTGCACAGAACTTTGCAGAATTTCTCGGACCCTTTTTATATAATAAAATAAGCAAATACTGTGAAATACGCTCGAGTACAACCTATACATGCAAGAAAATTATTACGCAATACCTAAAAACGATAAATTATGCTGATACAGAAACTTTCATCAAACACATAAAATAGATAATATACGTTACGTACGTGTACGTGGTACGTGTGGTCATACTGACCTAATTCTATTAGCATAGTAGATAAATAAATAGTAAACAATAAATAAATATAAACAAAAAATTTAATAAATATATTCATTATAACTATTATAATATCGCTTACTCTGTACACTGCAATACCCATTTTATATAAACTCACACACACACACCAATTTATACATAGCACACCCACACTCAATTCACAATCAATCTGTATTCATCTTTTACTTTTTCACTTTTAAACTCAACATCAATACATTATTGTGATTTTGATTTATAAAATAAGAACATTAATAAATATCAAAAATTAAAATATATATAGGTAATTTAGGAACCCTAGTACCTATTTACCTACTATTTTACACCTAAGTACCTCTACTATTTAAGTTACCCATTAAGATCCACCAAAATAGGTTTTATTTACACAATTATGTACAGGAGTACCTACATAATATACATACTATGAGTTGATATGTAAACAGTTGTCTGTCCGATTACGTTAGGTATTCGGATATAATATTATGTGCTAACTAATATGTATGAAACCCAGTTTCATTATTCTCTTGGTTCTATCTGTAATTTTTGCTTATACTGTGCAATATAATTAGAGTCAAGGTCAAGCTACGGCAACTGGCTGCGTGCGAGGAAGACGCGTACTACCCTCCGAGATACAGTTTTTTAAACTAGTTCGGAGTGTATTGCAAATCGGAATCAAACACATACCACCACTTTTGCTTAATGTACCTATCTTTAGATTTATTTTTAGATGCTAGTATACCTACTCTCATAATAATTAAACATTCACTTATAAAATCTAAAATGTTAGCTAGTGTAATTAGTAAATAACTAGTTATTAGATTAAGTATTTTTAAGTTTTAGTTAAGTTTCAAAGTGGTTCTGGAATAAATAAATTGAAATTGAAATTGAAAATTGAATACCTACATCTAATTCAATAGTTTTAAGATTAAAGTATGGTAGCATTATGTATTTTGTAAAAATGTTTTTATTATCCTATACTAAGTAACGCTAAAGAAATACAATATTTTTTTTTGAAACCTGAAGAAATAAATGTGTGGACCAGCCGATCTGTACCCAATTTGGTAATCATATAGCCATAACTAAATGGATCTCCTATAGCCCAGTTGCAGTAAAAATATACTTTTCATTGCTCATACTCTGAAAGTAGGTCTGAAGTTGCCTGAGGGGCCCAATTGAAAGTAATACTTTCAGCCCTAGGGAGAATCGCTTTCTACTGACAGCTGTCAAATTATAAAAAAAAACAAGTTTTTTTTTATTCAACCATGTTCCAACTTTCTAAAGCCTTTCTAACTGCAAAGAGGTTGTTGAACCAAATTCCAACTTTTTATTCAGCAAGTAGGTTGGAAACCCATTACAACGGTCAGTTTAAAAAGTCTAATTAGAGCGCAATGTAAAATTTAAATTTTAATAACTTAGAGATAGTATTAAATAAATAATATATCTTATAATTACCTGATTAATATATAGCTTCAACAATTTAAAATAACATAGATTTGAGCATACAAATTACCATTTTTTAAATTATGAAAATGAAAATAATGGCTGAATAATGCTGGCGAGCCGTAGCCGAAGACCCGCCAGAGAAAAAGAAAAAAAAAAACCGGGAAGGTGGCAATTCAATCTTCATTTTCACTATAATTTTTCTTTCATGTTTTTATTTTTACTTTCCTTGTATTCGTAATGAAAAGCACAGTGTTTACCTCGGATGAAAGTCTTTTAAGTCCCTCAAGCTCCATTGGTGCCCTCGCTACGCTCTGGCGCCAAACCCGTCTCGGGACTCAAAAACGTGACTTTCAACACTCGGGTAACAATGTACTATTTAAATGTTACGAATAATAAAATACATATTACTGTTTCACATGATGTAACATTTCATTTAAAATAATATACCTACACAATTTGACTGATCTGTATACAATTAGACAGCCATAGCCATAAACATATGGGGCTCCTGGTAGCCCAACTCAGTAGAAATAAATAAATAAATGTTACCAACGTTAAAATGTTACTGTTTCGCATTATGAAACATTTCCATTTAAAATAATATAAAAATTAAATGGTTCCACGATTTCATTTTCGCAAATTAATTTCATTTTCTGGATCATGATTGGTCACTTTTCAATCTACTCCCCTCAATAATCACACGGACAATCAGGCAGGTCATAATAAAAAGCCACTGAAACCGAACGAGTGTCCTGTCCACATGATTGATATATGCGTGATGGTGGACTTGTCGACACGTGTCTCTGTTTAATTAATGTACTGGTTCTGTTGGTGCCTACGTGTTGGTTTTGGGCGTGGCCGTGTGTGACCAATTCCATTGTGAAGTTTAGTGCGTCAATTGACTTGTTGAAAGGTATTTGGCGAAATGGCTGCAAAGTTCAACAATGTAATTTGCTTTTGTTAAAAGTTATTTTACAATTGATTAAAAATTTCCAGTCGAGGTGATGCATTAAGTATACAACATTTATAAATTATTTATCAAATGTTAAAAAATTAGAAAAATCTATGCAGTTTAAATTGTTTTTTTAATTCAAATAATGTCTTCTTTCAGTAAAATGTTCTATCTACAATATTCAAGGTTACTCACCCTCCATATGGCATAAACGTGAGACGCCCTGTAAAGTAGTACATAGCTTATTATGCTATGCTGCTTGCAATATTTTGTAAGGCAGCCCAATCATATTATAAAAATCTTGGAACAATGGTCTATTGTAGAAGTTTTTATTGGCAGGACATAATAATTTCAGCAATGAAACAGCAATAAAATACAAAAACTTCGCGTCGACATTATGAGCTCCAATACATTAAGTTATTACAAACAGACAGACAACGTTAACTTACTGTTACAACCAATTTTATGGGTTATTTCGTAAAAATGTGCAATAGATCATTGCCCCTACTAAAAGTTTTCGATGCAGTCACGCGATGTCATTGATACTCGATTCGCAAATCATAAACCACTCGAATGTTAACCTTAGACTTTACAAATAACAATGGAAAATAAAGCAACCAACCCATTTCTACTTGTTGTTTGGTAAATGTTGGGACTTACTATTATAAGTTCACTGAACTTGAACATTAATATTAATTTAACCAAACCTAAAAGTAAATTTATTTTCATCATTTCATTATTAACTTTACCAAATAATTATGTTCCTCATTTTTTTGATCTTGGGAAAGATTACTTTTGTAGATTATCGACATTGATCTACAGGGTTATTCATTATTAGCTGCAAATACTCAGGAATTAGGTTCAACAAATAAAATAAAAAATATTTATGAAATGATTTTTTTTAAGTTTTATTATGAAAATCCCGAGAAAATCGATAAAGGAATCATTGGCGCCTGACCTATTTTGACCTTTGATCCGCGCCCGCGCGCCGTGAGTGACACTCTGCGTTCAGTCACCGCCTGGGTGGGTCATCGTCCTGTTCTCCATGGCAATCATTATGCAATAGCCGTAAAGAAATTAATAAAAATAAAATTTGATACAAAAACTTAAAAAAAATTTTGATCAAAATTTAAAAAAAATAATTTCATAAATATTTTTTATTTTATTTGTAGAACCTAATTCCTGAGTATTTGCAGCTAATAATGAATAACCCTGTATAGTAGGGGTTACTTTTCTTTTTTAACTGGACTTTATTTATGCACCATTTCCGTGGGGTGGACTTTGAAAAATGCCTGCAATTTTTGTTTCCTCTATTCTAACTTGCGTATCTTTTGTACATCTACCTACACTTGCGTAATTGCTTGTCTTTAGGTTTCCCTGGAGGACGGACCGTCGAATGAATGATATTTACGTGGAATTTAAAAAAAATATTTCATTAAATTAATTTTCTTTTTCGGTTGCTTGTTGAATGTCCTACATCTCTCTATGTCCTACACTTTCTATTATTTTAATAATTTTCTTGGCAACAGCCTTCATCCACAAAAGCGACTGCAAAATGAAATTAAAACTAGAATGAATTCAAAGTTTTAATTAAACTGTCTTCGCGTACAACTATATCTAGATTTCTGATTCCCACCACGTTTAGTTTTTCTCTTACTTTATTGTGTTTTAGATGTTTTTATATTTGTTAAGGTTGTTAGAGTCATAAGTATCAATAACATCAGCAGTATCTGGTTCACACTGTATAAGTTTTTGGGGCTGTATGATATGTTCATCAATATTTAATTTTGATGTATGTATTTGTTTATTCCCCTTTGTTTTTAAAACTATACGTTGGTCGAGGTGCAACTCACTTTATCTCACTAATATTTTGACGGGGATCGCATTCGTCTCATGATTTTTGGGATACCCATTTAAAATCTATTACCAACTTATGTATAAAAGATTATGCTTACGCTTTTGTATACCTAAGTATCGTATTTTTTGTAACTATTATATTCATCTGACGCGCACGTGTATTGAGAATTTTATTACCGTTTTAAACACAACCATTATTTGGAAAGCAACATTGTGGCCGCGTTAATAATGAAACGAGCGTAAAAAAATTACGACCAATAATTCTTCAACAATGTTCAGTTGATGGTTGCCGCTCAAAATTGTAATTTAATTAGGAACAAAAGAATACCTTTCTGTTAAAATGTCTACAATCCCAAGTGTAATTAGTTTTGTACTTACCGATTTATGAGCGAAATGCTTTACATAGCTTCTGTGAATTTGTAATAATATTTCACGGCGGTCTAACGTCGCGAAACGAGAATTGAAATAATTCGTAATTATATTTACCCGGTAACAAAACGGCTTTATTGAATTCAAAAGGCAAATAAATTAAATTGATTGTTAGATATACAAATTCTTCTTCTTATCGAGTAAAGCACAGAGCAGCCAACATGCTTTTGCTTACGCAAGAGTAAAGACTCTCTCATACCCTCTTTGACCAATATATAGCCACCTCAATATAGGTCTATGCCTTGCCATGTTTAAGTGTTCCATAGTGCAATTGGTCGTGCAAATTTGATTTGATTTGATTTGAATGTTACGAATGTTACAACATTCGTAACATTCTTACTCGAGTATTATATGAGCTATCAATCTAAACTAGATCGTTTGCAATGTTGTGCAATGCTCAATAACCAAACAATTGTATATCTAAGTACAAAGAAAAATTCGCTAAAAGTCAATATTTAAAAAATGCAAAACCACTGAGCTACGAAAACGATCGTCCAAAACTCCAAACGACCTAGATACAACTAAACTGAAACAAATCTATAGCAATCAAGGTATTTTTGTACAGTTTGTATACATATATAGTACGTTGTACGTAATAATATTATGCATTTTCCAGATATATATCGAACAGTAAAGTACCTACAACGGGGCAGTTTACAGTTTCTCTACAAAACAAAATATTCAGTGCAAAACTTTCTCTTACCAATACACGGCGTCTGCAGCTTATGTGCTATTAGCAAAAAGCGGGAGCTTATAAAATATCCTTGTTAATAAGCTGGAAGATGAAAACAAGGTATAATGATGCGGTTTCCGTGCTTTTTGTTGAGTACGACGGTTGTTTGACGTGGCGCATGTCGACTTTTTGTTGAGCCCGGTATCTTGGTTAATTTAAAGCGGTTCGTAGACGGGCCATATTTTCACTGATGTGGCCGGCAACTATTGGTGTCCCTGTCTAACATGTGAGTAAGAGAGAGACACCAATAGTTGCCAGCCACAAATTGCAGTGAAAATATGGCCCGTCTATGAGCCGCTTTATGTTAAACACATGTATATTATCATCATCATCATAATCATCATGAGCCTGTAGATGTCCACTGCTGGATAATTTTAAACACGCGGTCAGTTGGTGGATGGAAAAGGCCCAAAATCGATCTTTCTGGAAACTTAATAAGTACAACATCTCCTATAATAAACAAACTTTTTTAAAGCGTTGCTTTCTACATGTTTATCACTCTCGCACCCAATGTATTATGTAAAAAAATGTGAGAGGTCATAACCATTACATTTCGTAGTTAAAAATTTTAATGGCTTCTGTTTCCGCTTCAGCGTTTTGGTAGCACCTATTATTAATGACGTCACGCATTGCAGAAGCGTCAATAGCTGCAGGCAGGGGCGTGTAGCACTTTAAAATTGATCGAGTTTTCGTGTTTTGTCCCCACACCGAAAACGGCGATGCATGGGCCTACGCCAGAGGCTGACGGGTTGACAACTTGGTGATAGAGAACGTAATTTGCAGGTGGGGTTTTACCTATATCTTTTTTACCTCTATTTCTCCTGAGTTTTAGTTTTTATGACCGCATTTTCGAGGTTGTTATTAACAGAAGCGTTGTTGCCGCAAAATTGAAACCAACGCGTTTATCAGTTTTCAATTCATAAATAACTATGAAAAACGCGTTGGTTATTGGCCACTACATGATAAGTAAAATAAAAGAATGCTTAGTAACGCTTTCCACAAAAAAAAAAAATTATCAACAAATATATCGTCAACCGTATCATCAACAGCAGATGAGATTGCGGTCAAACGCAAGCCCATAAACTATATAAAAAAAGCAGCCAAGTGCGAGTCGGACTCGCCCATGAAGGGTTCCGTAGCACGACGAACTACAAGAACCTTTATATTATGTTACTTGATGTAACATAATAATGTTCTTGTAGTTCGTCGAAAGGTAAATTGCGGTTTACGGTTTATGACGTATAAAAAAAAAACTACTGACTAGATCTCGTTCAAACCAAAAATCGTTGGAAGTTTACAATGTACAACATATATTTTTTTTTAGTATTATCATTCTCTTACTTTAGAAGTTAGAGGGGGGGGGACCAACTTTTTTCCACTTTGGAAGTGTCTCTCGCGCAAACAATTCAGTTTAGAAAAAAACGATATTAGAAACCTCAACATCATTTTTGAAGACCTATTCATAGATACCCCACACGTATGGGTTCGATGAAAAAAAAAATTTCAGTTTCAAGTATGGGAACCCCCGAAATTTATTGTTTTTTTTTTATTTTTATGTTAAAATCTTAATGCGGTTCACTGAATACATCTACTCGCCAAGTTTCATCAGTCTAGCTCTTACAGTTTCGGAGAAAAATGGCTGTGACATACGGACGGACAGACAGACAGACAGACAGACAGACAGACAGACAGACAGACAGACATGACGAATCTATAAGGGTTCCGTTTTTGCCATTTGGCTACGGAACCCTAAAAATGACTCATATGGTGGCATATTCCCAATTTAAAGTTATTCTTTGTGGGTTGACACTCGACACACTAAAAACGGATTTATTGAATATGGTTCTAGTCTTAGATAAAGACAACATTTTGAAACAATACAGCAGCTGCCAGTTTCCGAATCGCCGGAGGCTGTGTCACGTTGAGAGCTCTTTCAAATTTTATTTGAGCTTTGGTTACAAAATTTTCAGTTTCACAAAAAAGTGCCAAACTCCATGTTAAATTGCTTGCGGCTACACTAAAAGTTCACTTTGCTAAAAGTACTACCAAATAAAATAAAAATTGACAGTGTAATTTCTATGGAGGAGGTACAATTTAAACAAATTTGCTGGTCTACGTTTTTTCGGATAACTATAAGGCACTGCGCAAACGTAGACACTTTTTGTTGCCGACACCGCACATCCATCACAGGGAACCGTATGTAGTTGCTGTGTCCTGTAGCGGTGATAGGACATAGTTTTACGTATGCGCAGGGAGTGGATGATTTTAAACTGGTTCTATAGAAATTGTTTCATCCTTGGCTCAAGATTTAATTTATTCACTTGTAGTAGTCTCGCCTACGCTTCAACTCACTCGCACGTATTTCAGCTCCATAAGAAAGAAAGAGATAGCATACGCCATGCTACCCTGGTTCCATAAGCTTCATTCGTTTTCGTGCGCGCACGGCTACCGCACGTAGTACTTGACTAAAAATATATATACTCCGTATCTACTTATGATTTTCATCGTCATGTCTAGATGGAATACAGTGAGTGATAAAGAAGAAAGGTGTCGTAAAAAGGTGTGACATGTGAAATTAAGTGAATTCAACGGATTTTCTCAAGATGTACCCGCCTGAACGGAATTGTATTTTCTCAGATCTAATACGTGATATTAGACCGTAGAATTTTGAATGCTTCGAGTCAATACGAGATATTGACCAATAGCTATTTATGAAATGAGTTAATACGAGATATTGACCAATAGCTATTTATGAAATGAGTTAATACGGGATATTAACCCTTCTTTTTTTTATTATCCTGGCTCCCGTCACCACCGGCACGATCGCTAGCACCTGTCATGAAAACAACGTGCATTCCCTTGGAAGCCCAAACACGATCCGTCTGGCCACGACAACACCACCTGTGGTGACAAGTCTAGTTCAACCAGATGCCCAGCGCCCAGTGCGACAAATACAGTGACGGTAGTAGCCTAAGAGGCTAATGCTTTGCCTTTTGCTTTGTCAGAGCTTTCGCTTGCCTTCAAGACCTTTGAGGTCTAGACAAACGAGTGGGGTCCTTACACCTATGATAACATAGAAACGATGAACCTTATGAGGGAACCTTCTACGGGACGGACTCAAAAAGAGGTAAAAGAACATTTATTCAAGGAATACCTATTTCACGAAAACTGCCTTTCGAGAAATAAACTCAATGTTAACGATTGATGTTAAAGAGTCTGCTCAAAAATCCCATGAGCTTCAAAAATCCTCATAAAGCAAAATTGGCTATTATGCCTGCTTGCTGTGCTTGATAAATGCTTTTGATACTTTTTCGATGCAACAAAAGTTGGAACACGTTTTCATTGATTGATGACCAACTGAGCTATCTCATTAAGTCTGCGTAGTAAACAAAAGATATTAAAACTTATATACATTTTTGAGTTTCTTCTGCAAGTAATTCAAACTCCAAAAGCGCCTGTCGGCCTATTATTGAGTAACCGTGGTTCATGACACTGGAACCACGCGGTGACGGCGGCCGGCGGCAGGGCGGGCGGTGCGCCCCGCCTGGTGCCGTATTATCGCCGACCGATTGCATACCAGCCTTTATCCACCCGTGGGCAGCAAGCGTTGGTGGTTGGTGGCGTTGGTGCGTTGGACGCATCGGTACAAGCAGTCGGGGATATCGAAGCAAAAGCAGTAACCTCACAGGTACATGCAGTTACATGAAATATTTTCTAGTTTTTTCTAGAAGTACTTATAATTATCTGATGAGAAAATTTATTATTAAGAAATTTCTAACATTTTATTCTAAGATCTTCGTCTTCAAAAAATGATGTTTATTATTTTAATTAAAAAGTAATAGCTCTATTAAATACCTACTTTAGGCTATCCCTATGAAAACCGTTGGGGAGCCAAAGGGGCCAAAAGTAACGGTGGTGGCTTAAGCTGCGCTTTATGGTTTTACTACACTATTACGGTGTATGGTATTACGATAAGGTATTATTATAAATCTTATGCCTAAAGATGAAAATTGTTTTTTTGTAATACTTACAAAGATTGCTCAAAGCATGTTTAAAGCAGCAATTAAATTTTTTAAGCTTCCTGAGTAAAAAAAAAAAAAAAAAAAACGCTTTGTCCATTTTGAGCATTTTAACTGCAGACTGTTCTGCTGTTGTCAAGGCTGGGCTTACACAACATCCTTGGAGTGCGTTTGTGTAGCGCTTTGCGTTATTACGTACCTTTATTACCAAAACTAAACTAATCCATGTGTATGCAATAAATATAATATTATTGAGTATTGAGTATTACGATTCAAAAATAAACGTTACCATTTTATATACACGATGGTATTTTTTGTCGTCGGTAAATATTATTCTGACAACAGATTATTCTTACAGAAATTAAATAAGTTTTGCTATTCCTATCGATTTCGATCTTGAAATATACCGATTTTATTCTATTGCCCAAGGCGCAACTTGTAAAAGAGAAAAAATCGTTATCAAATATCTATAACACGTCTATTTGGAACTTCTGGCAGCTGTAACCTGAACGGAATTGTATTTTCTCAGATCTAATACGTGATATTAGACCGTAGAATTTTGAATGCTTCGAGTCAATACGAGATATTGACCAATAGCTATTTATGAAATGAGTTAATACGAGATATTGTCGTCTATTTGGAACTTCTGGCAGCTGTAACAGCACTACAACTGCAGTTGCTGGCGCATACATATATCAGCAATACAGCAGCTACTGCCTTGCCTTAGTGATAAAATTATAACTCGAAAGATTACGTAACATTTATTTGTTCGTTACTTTTCTACAAATTTTGATTTTGAATGCAATGCATTAAAAGCTTTAATAACAATAAACACAAATCAGAGATAGATCTATTCGCTTTGAGGGTAAAAGACAAAGTCCTTAATATGTATATTCAAATATGTCAAAAGATAAACAATGCCTTAACTATTGCCATCTTACAAATGAATGATGACAAACAGTGACATAGCTAATTTACAAGTATTTAAAAATTTGCGTTTATTACTATGGCAGTAGTAATAGTAATCTTTCGAAAAAGAGATCCTACTGTGTACAACGTGTATGCATTTACAGTCAAGGGACCTGTATTTTTTATTTTTTTATATATTATGCATTTTCCATGTATACGCAAAATTAAGGGTGTTACATAATTATGTTTTATCTAATCAGGTTACTGAAATAGTCTTGTTCCTTCATGCTTCTTATCTGATCTCATTCCGCCTGATGGTTTTATTTTTTTTTCGCTTGTCTATAATGTTCTACCCTCTTCACCGACGTTTTTTCCCTGGTGCCGAAGGTGTTACCCAGCAAGCCTTGGCTAGACAACAATTCCCTATACAGCAATGATTACGATTCTTGCATCTTTGTTCAATAGTACTTACTAAATCTCAATATACCTTCAGCTTTAAACCATGGGGGGTACTGTGGTACTTAGCGTATAGGTTCATACCATATCAGGGTACTATATCAAGGTCTTGTGACTTACTTAACTTCCTATCAGTTTTTACGGAAAAGATCTTCGTATGGCTCGATAAATAATGATTTTTCCGCTTTATCCCTTATTTACTGAAATAAAGTAGTACAACATGAACGAGTTCGAACGTTTGTGGCGCTTGCAAAAAGTTTCAGTAATTCCAATAGTCCTTTCGTCAACCGGTGTCATTTCAAAACAGCTGTTTCTATCCTTGTCCCATTTAGATTTACCAAAAAATATGTACCTCATAAATAAAAAAATAAAAAAAAAATATGCCTTATTACTAAACAAAAGGCGGCAATTTTTAATACGTGCAGAATTGACAAAAAATTCTGCTAACTGGGATCCTCCATGAGTTGCACTTATGACATGAGCTTAGGGTTGTGTACTTCAGTTAACACCGTTGTTTTTTTTTCAGACACCGAGTAGTTAAAAAATTCCCCAATTGTAATAATAGATTTTGTGGATAGCCCCACAACACTATCTTGCCCCAAATTAAGCAGAGCTAGTATTATGGAAACCAGATAGCGGATATTTCGTATGATTGAGTTCCTTCAAAATTAAACCCAGCTTTCATGACAATGACTCCACGTGTAGCACAAGTGATGTGCTGTTTACCAGGCCAACTTAGACCCAAACTTGTTGTAACTCCTGAGTTCCCTGACTCACGAAAAACCTAGTCGTTTTGTTGGCTGTTCCGTGGTTTTGTTTGGTCAAAGATGCCAACCATTATCATTGACTAAAATGAAACATATTAGGATAGTGGATGAATTGTAATGTATGTATATGCGTAGTGTTTAGGTAAGCTCAACCGAAGCTGATATTTAACTATAGCGCCCTTGCATTCGTTCTGTAAGTACACTGGTGTCCTTTATGCATAGCTATGATTTCGATCGATCAAGTAACAATGCAGGCCACATCGACGGTAAAAAAAAAAAAAAAACCTCCAAGCAAGATACAACCATCCTGCTTGATCACAAACTTTAGGCGGTTGAATAAAAGAAATGCTAGCAAGTCGATGCCTCATCGACACAATCAGTGTGTTTAGTGCACATAATACTCGTTACACAAATACTTCTGCTGCACAACGAACAGAAGGCACCCGAGTAGATGTTATTATAAAAACTACTGCTACTGCTCATTTCATTAGCAGACCATTAATTATGAATTTGATTCCAGCTTTACAAACTAAATTTACTTTGATTAATTTTATTTTTGTCTACCAAAAAAAAAAAAAAAAAATTAATTGTTTTGTTTTTGAAAGAAATATTTTATTTATTGTTTATTTCTAATATTCTAGTATCAACACTAGATTAAAAAAAAAAAAAAAAAACAATTTTTCATAATATTTTACATTTTATTTGATTTATTTTTCTCCAACATTTTTTCATTTTCTCTGAACATCCTACAAGTGAATAAATTAAATCTTGAGCCAAGGATGAAACAATTAAGTGATCAAACTAACTTACCAAGTGACGTTCGATCATAATTGTTCCATCCTTGGCGAAGAGATTTAAGGTCCCTCCCATCCCTTAGGATACCCCAATGTGCAATGTTGGAGAACCTGTACGTGCTTATTCTCTGAACTAAATGAAGCTTATGGAACCAGGGTAGCATGGCGTATGCTATCTCTTTCTTTCTTATGGAGCTGAAATACGTGCGAGTGAGTTGAAGCGTAGGCGAGACTACTACAAGTGAATAAATTAAATCTCTTCGCCAAGGATGGAACAATTATGATCGAACGTCACTTGGTAAGTTAGTTTGATCACTTAAACAAATACTCATCGGTAGCTTGTTCTGGCACAAAAGTGTCCACGTTTGCGCCGTTAATACTTTTATGTTTTTTTTTCTGTTTTGGGTTAGCTTAAATAATCGATGACCCTAAGAAAAACTGTTCCAATGTAGACAATAAAATACAATGTTATTTGAATGAAGTGGGCTACTGTACAGATTGTAAACGAGTGCACGGTAAAGTCGTCAGCCCGTAAAAACCACTGGGGCCGCGGCCAGACCATGGTCAGACAAATAAAGATTTATACAGAACAATGTTTGTTAATTGCGCTACGTCAGCAAACCTTTTTGGGCTGCACAGCACAGTGCAGATGCGTTTCTGAGGTTTTTTTCTTTTTTGTTACTGGCAATAAATATCCACCTTCATCATTCATGGGATAACTGGGATCAACCATGATTCTTGAGCAATAAAGCATGCCTTAAGTTATAGCATTCTGAAACAAAGAATTATGATTAAAAAAAAATGCATGTGAATATGGATAAGTGTTACTATGCGTTAATGGGTAATCCAATCTGCAAGAACCTTAAAAATAAAAAAAACCTCAAATCGGATCATAAATGACAAAGGTCTGCGATAACAAACCGAATTGAGAATTGGTAAAAATGCATAATAAAAAACTACAAAATGAACATTTGATGTCATTTACCTACCGGTATCGTCAGCAAATTGTCTCATAGATGCTTCATTCTCAATCGAATCTACTCCACCTGCCTCGCCTTTATGTTCAACGGCATAAGGTTGATTACTGGAGCGTTTTAAGGTCTTTGTGGAAGTTAGTCTCCGTTGAGTCTCGTTAGGTAATCAAATTTGTTTGCAGTGTGCTAACGAACGGGGCAGTCTCGACCGCTCGTGATTTGTTTAGTAATGTGGTGCGTTGATAAATACTATCGATTGGTCTGCAAGGCAATGTACGAGTATAATATGATAGTCTTAGAACATACGCATAGAAGGTATGTAAGGTAGGAACGGTTGTAGGCAATGAATATTGCACATCGGATATTCTGCTTTTACGCTCTATGAAGATGAAATTAGCCGATGTGCAATATTTGTTGCCTATAACTAAATTATTAGGTATGTTAATAGAACAGAAAAACAAGTGAAGTTTAAAAAACTTGAGTAACCGACTTTGGCCAAACTGCTGAACTGTTTTTGATGAGATTTCTTTAGACTATTCTAGACCTACATATAACTTTCCAGATAAGATTTGATTTGGTAGGATTGAATTTGAATGACAAAGTTATGCGATAGCAAACATTAAAAACAATATCATCATCTTTTTAATTTCAAGTTGTCTATTAAAGGTTTGGGTCGTATTGAACAGAGTAAAAAAAATTCAGCGTGTTTGATTCAAAGCTGCAGAACCAATATTTTTGATACGGATCATAAATTTCAGGATGAATTGAAGTGGTCTGCAAATAGCTGGTATTAGTTTTTATTTTCTTGACAAATGAATGGAAAACAAAGAGAATAGGAGCATAAAACTAATATTTTTTTTTCCTTCGTAAATGAAGTGCTCTTGTTAAGGCTTCTGCATTACATCCGGTCGCACACGCACGAGCACGTTGATAGGAGACAAATTAAAAGGAAAACAAAAAAATGTTTTAAAGTCAATGACACAATGACTGCTATTGTCGACCACTTGTGCCTCATTAGGAAGAAAAAAAAACAATTAAGCTGCCTTCACCTGAACAACTTTTGTCTTTACCCCTTTATTCAAGAGCAACTTCCTTATATCCTCCCACATAAGGTTGGAAATTGTAAATTGGATTGTTTTAGTAGATGGGTCTCCCCATCCTCATACATACGTCACTGAAAAAGAACCGGAGGCTATTCCTTTATGAGCATTGTGAACTTTAATCGAGTCGTGAATGGCATTGTATGAATCACCCACCTACGGCCTAGAGCAAGACGGCTCATTGTATGAAAGGTGCTTTAAATACTAATACTTAAACCAACGACTCAAACATATTATTTTATAAATAAATATAAATATATGCTATATAAATATAATCATTTGTTAAATCAGAAATATTTATTGCATAACTGTTGTACAGAAAAGATCTTAATGACTATGACTAGGTAGGTCAAGTTTTCACAGTTAAGTTAAAGGTGATGGTCACCACTTAACATCAGGTGGGCCATATGCTAGTTCCATCAGCTAGTTGTATAAAAAAGTAGACAATTCACATAGCACTATCTAGTCCCAAATAACGCTGAGCTTGTACAATAGAAACCAGATAGCTGATTTGCGATAACACGTATGAAGCTAGTAATATTTAAAATAAACTAACTTGACTATAATTGGACCATAGTTAAAGTAAAATAAAAAAAGTCACGGGTACTAACACTAAATTACATATTGCATGCTCTAGTTTACAGTTAACTAACTACTTAAGTTATTAGCAAGTTTATAAAGTGTAATTGTGGGTAATTTCATTGAAGTAAAAAATGGCACTCGCCACAGCAATGACCCTGTTTCAAGCTGTTAATATTGCACGCACATACAAGTTAATTTCTATAATAAATACACGCATTATTTATCAATACCGCTTATCGATAAACAGACGAAAACAAACAGCTGGCTTATTACGGCGGCGGGTGTTAATAGTCAAACTTTTCAAAAATAGTCAAAAAATCCCATGTTCTTCTTTATTACCTTAATACATTTTGATAGTTAAATAGTCAACGATCTGGAAAAATGAAATACAAAATTAATATTTTCTTAGCTAAATGGTCCAAAACAGAACATTATCCCTATCCCTATCCCTATGTCCGATTTTTTACTTTTTACTGATATACGAATATTATAGCAAATGATTTTTTTCGTTTTTTATTAGTAATCAGCGTCCAATTCGTTTCATTCGTTTCCACCGTTTTCTCCGACTTTATAAAATTTGCCGGATATAAAGATCAATATGAAAGCCATGCTAAAGTTATTTCAATGCACAAATTATGCTTTTACCGCCCAGAAATGGTAAAAATCAGTTTGTATTTCCATCGAACTACCATAACACTGTTTGAGCCAGAATTAGTTTCATAGTTGACATAGTATCAGTACATTTTGAGTCGACAAGCTTTTATTTATTAGCTACGATCGAACGGCACTGAGTGAGCTTCGGAGGAAACATGTTAATTTGCGGGGACCAAGCAATTTGTTAATCGGAACAATGTGACCGCAATCAACTTGTACGGTTTATGAGAGCTACTATCAAAGATTAATTCAATAAAATATAAAGAATTAGTTTGATTTTGTTGGTTTTGATTATAGTTTAATAGATGAATAAAAATAAAACTACTGCTATGCAAAGTCTCAGGAACGGTTCGATCTTGGAAAGCATTAACACCCAGATATAGAACAAATATCTGTGTTCACCATGACACAAATATTTGTTCTGGGTAGGGATCCAACCCATGACCTACGGCGCAGAAGGCAGAGATACTAGACCAACTGAGCTGAGATGCCACTCAAATTGATGCAACAGAGAAATAGAGATATTAAAAGTCATAGTATTTTTCCCGAAAATTCAGTTCTTAGTCTCCAGAAAGTCCCCTCCGATTCCAGCTCCCGCCAGTGAATAAATTCACCTCGCCTTCGTATTTCACGCAAGCTCTAATTCACACTTAACTTACTTACCGAGAAATGATCATAAATAAACCCCTATTCACCTAAAACGGTTTTTTCCACTAGTTGTTTAAATAATCGTCTGGTACGGACCGTAAATCGTCGTAATAGTGTTTCTGAGTGGATCCGTTTTGGAGCTTCTTGTTAGTACACCTGAAAAAGCTGTTGGTTTTTGAAATGAAATTATGTTCTTTCAAGCATTTTTGAGTTTGGACACTACTTCGGCAAAGATCGACAAACTTCGACAGAATTTTCACTTCTGTCAGCACTTTCGTGCCACGATTTTTTTTACTGTCACGCTAAAGCTCGTGCCGTGAAATTTAAAAATGAATTTTTTTGTTTGGCATAAAATTGATTATTTATTTTTGTAACTTTATTTATTGTAATGAAAATCGTTATGGAACAAACAATAATTTATCTAACACAGGTCACGGCATTCGAAATTGCTGCGATAACCTTCGTTACTGTCAATTAATTGATAATAAATTATTGTCATTCTTAGTTGACAAGTGGAGCAGCGGGCTCAAAATATTATTTTATCCTAGAAACGTATACTTAGTAGACTTATATGTCCAGTATTAGACTTCTTCAAACTGATAATGATGGTCTAAATCCATTTATAGTGTTCTGCATTTAAGTTATCGATGACTTCGAAAATAATTAGATAAATAAAATAAATAATAAATTTATATTGTTGACAATCCACAAAACACTATCAAGTCCCAAATTAAGCAGAGCTTGTACCTACTATGAGAACCAGATAGCTGATATAATACTTATTTTTTTTTGTAAATACAAACTTAGAATACAATATGACACCCAGACAGAGAACAAAATCTGTATTCACTACACAAATATTTGTTCTCGCTGGGCATCGAACCCACGACCTACGGCGCAGAAGGCAGAGCTACTACCAACTAAGCTGAGAGACCAGTCAAGTTTTCACAAGGCTTTAGTGCTTCCCAGGATCGAACCGTTCATGACATGGCTTCGCATGGCAGTAGCACTATAAAAATATTTGTTCTCAGCGGGAATCGAACCCATGCACGATCTATGACCCAATGGAGCTACCAATTGAGCTGACAGGCCAGTTGAAAGCTATTTAAGATGATCTTGAGTAGCAAGGATCAAAAAAAAAAGTCCATGTTAATGCTAAAAACAAATGCACTTACACCACTTACAACCAACAGTAGCTGTATAAAATTCATGCTAATTGCAAGGGAGGTTGACGGTCCATTGACGGCGTCACACAGTAATGGCTTTTAAGAAACGTAATAAATTATTCGTCGACGCCAGGTGACGTGGGGGGTTGGGATGTGTGGAACAAGGCAGAAGTTAATAGCGACAACAGACGACAGCTGGTTTTTATAACGCTTTTATTAGCTTCACCTGTATGTATGTTTGTAAGTTTGTATGTAACCGACCCCTTTGAGCTCGATTTTGTCCTACTTGGAACGATCAGATTTGATTCAAACTTTGCACACCTGTCAAAGGTCGATGACTATGGAATAATATGAAAAAAAACATTAAAAAAAATATGAATAAATAAAAAAATAAAAAAAACCTACTTTAAACGGCATTCAAAATGTTCCATCTACAATATTCAAGGCATTTTACCTTCCCTCCATAAGGCATATCCGTATTTGTCAATAAAATTACCGGGCAAATTATTGATTCATATTAAAATAATATTTACCTTTTAAACCTTCTCTGGACCTCCACAAACCGTTCTCGAGTTTTAGAGAGACTAACGAACAGCAATTCGAAGATATTATACCGTCTTGATATTTGACATTCCAATGACATTCCAATCATTATTAAAAAACGTAGGTACTAGCATCAGCTTACAATTTGGTCCAAACCCCGTGTTCAGACGTACGACGCTCTCTTATCGTTCCCGGAATTCGTCTCTTACTAAGTAATTTACAAAAAAAGATATCTTTTTCGGGGCGACATTGTTGTTTAGTTTAATCATTGTGAACGATTTAGAATGTTGCGTGCTGCCGCTTGGGGTTTCGTACCAGCAACAATGGCGAATTAAGTAGTAATTGAAGTGATCCATTCACAAAACAACCCATAGTACTTTGGTGTGTAGGTAAGTGGAGCTGTGTTTATGACTATTTCGACAAGATTTTAGTCTGATTATTTTTATATATAATACTAGCGGCCTGTCCCGGCTTCGCACGGGAGAACATTCATTTTTAATCACATAAATATAGCTGTAACTCAGGGTGAATTCAGCTTTCCAATGGTAAAAAAATACAAATCTTTCCTTCGTTCAAAAATATACCGTAAAAATACCAAACCATTTCGAGATACTAAAATTACTCAACGAGCAGGTTTATTATTTCTCGCCGCAAAGTTTTGACGTATGTTTCCGTACATATGCTCGACGCGACGGTTCATTTCGAGTCCCAGAGCCAAATGTCGTGGATTACGCACACGCATACCTGTGGGACGCTATCAATCCTCGTTAATAATTAAGGCTGTCGAGTACCTCCTCTTTCATAGCTCAAAGAAACATCAACTGACTCATTTACATACGTGACTTACTTTTTAGTTGGTAGTAGCTCTGCCTTCTGCGCCGTAGGTCGTGGGTTCGATCCCTCGTGGAAGACACAAAACCTCTCTAGATCTAAATTCTACTTAATTTTCAGCTCTCTTACAACTTTTCATGAACTTCCAAACTGAAGTTACTCTTAAAATGCCACGCTTGTCAAAGTTAAATTCTAAGTCAAAATTTTCATTGAGTTGTATTACGAGTACAAGGATCACTTTGAAGCGTCTAAACTAGGCAATTCTATTGCCCCAGCATTGTAGAACCATTGTTCTAGCTACACTTTTGTGTGTCCAATTTTGGACAGTCATGTACTCAACTCTATAATGTTTTAAATCTTAAATAATGTATTCAATATATCAGTTAAAACTCTAGCGATACCTATTGGTTTATATGAATAGACCAAGCTGTTTTCCATAAGCTAATGATTAGCACCGACTCTACCTCGCAACATGAGAGAAACCAAGTGAACATTACGAGACCTTTGTCATTTCGCTAATTAGTCAAAACTTTGAGACAGATACGATTTAAATTATGTATGCTGTTTCGCACTTTGCGTTCTATTATGCATGTTGCCTGCTCGTTTGTGTGGAAACCGGTATAATTCGGGAGCCGAACAATGTTAGTCGCGTTCTTAGTTTGATTGTAGACCTAGTTAAAATGTTGCAAGAGATTTTAGTCAAGCATCATCTTCCCTCTTCCTGCCCGTATCCCACGCAAGTGAGGTCGGCACAGCAGGATTTCTTCTTCCACTCACCTCTATCATTCGTCATTTCAGTGCTCACTCCTTTCCTGCTCATGTCATCTTTGTCATAGTCCATCAATCTTTTCATTGGATTTTGTCCGCGCCAAGCGCGTTATAATAATAGTCAGCAATATTTGACAGCGTTTTACTGATCGCTACCTCAGAACGCTTAGATGTGCGCAAGGCTTAAGTATTTTCTTAGGAAAGTCACGTTCAACGCAACTAGGTCGAATTACAGCAGTAAGAAACGCAGGTACGCAATATTGAATTTTGCCTGAAGATCTGCGTTTAACTTTGACTAATTAAACCAGGAGATGCCGATTCTAAAAAAAAATGCTATGAATACTTGCGATGGTTTAACTTCATCTTTTTGTTTTCTGAATTTGCATCAAGAAAGAAAACGACTTAGCAGGGTTTGATGGCAAAAGTTGAAAAGGACGGAAACAAAGTTCTTGAAAACGCTTTTTCATCACAATTATTAGCCCCCTAAGCATGTCCCTTCGAACGCCGCTAAATCATCACCCTTCCTCCATTTGCGAAATAGCCGGCCGCCTATTAAATGACGATTTCTCACGTTCAACTCCGTCCCCTCTGAGGCAGTTTGAAGGCATTTCACTTGCATTGGGGTCGGATCTGATTCTTTTCCGACAGTTTTCTTATGTGAGTTTGAATTTAAAGGTACGGACCAGTGGATTTCATTCGCTCTCCCTATAGGTAATTTGGATTAGGTAAAAGTCAACTCTAGAACTCAGTTTTTAAACCACTCGTCGGAACGTCTATAGCTGGGGTAGAGAAATCAAATGAAACTGCCAACAGCGGTATTAGCGCTTTTATCTGTAAGTATACCTTCTAATTTGGAAAGTTAGCCACAACATTTTTTGCCTCTGTGGCCAGGCCACACTGTGCACGAGACCAGTTTAATATTCCTCACGCGCATAAATTATATTTGCACCGACCGACCCACTTACGCTTGAGCCTGACTATAAAGAAATAGGTAAGAAAATACCACTTTATGCACTATACGTACATAAATTGGTATAAAACGACGTCACATACCCAACAACAGGTTCGTGACGTCTTCAGGAAGTGCACACAGGAAGTAAAGGGAAACATTTGCAGCTGATGTGTGGTGCAAGTCAACAAAACAGAGAATAAAGATTCATGAACTAAATTCCGAAGAAAGAGGAAATCAGAGAAGAAATCGAACGTAACGAAGTATAGTAAGTACATATTATTCTACGATGCTACATACGAAAAGACTAAACTTATAGGTGACATGACTAAATTTAATAGGATGGGTAATGCCCTGAGAAACTTTCATACAAACATAAACATTTCTATTGAAAAAACATTTTTCCCTATTTATTTTGAAAAGAGAATGACAAAATCCTTACATTTCCAAAATAATGAACTCGAAAGAAATATGTTTCATTTTCCTGTTCGCTGTCTCCTCCACCTTGCCACGTGGAGTCAAAGCAACGACTACCGCCATCTTGGGAGCCAGCGAACTAATTTATTGCCCACCAAAGTGTTTGAATTGTTAATGTTTTTAACTAATGCGAGGAAGTAGAGCTTTAGTTCTTACCAGCGAAACAGCCATTGATTTACTTGTTCGTTCATGATATTTTAAAAAGGTTTGAACAAAAAAGAGGAAGTTTGGTTTCACCGTCTTCGTCTGTACATTGTATATTATACACGAAAGTATATTTTTAATCTTCTAATGGATTTTGGTCGAGACGACCCTTGGAATAACTGACTATAGTTATTGATTTGGATTCTCTTAGGGTTACTTTAATATCTGTGTAAATCAAATTATTATTTTAACCATCAATTATTTTAAACTTAATTAGAACATGATCATTTTTTCTTATAAATTATTTCTTCTTGTTCTTGCTTTACTTTTTTGGCCCACGCTAAGTGGTAGCCATCCATACATCCGTAGGATTCTACCATAAGTTTTTTTATACTATTGTTACCCAATATACACGTCAAGACATTACATTTCAATGTAACAGACAGACGTACTGCATAATTTTTTGTAGGAAGGAGCCTTGCCCCAAGGGATTCTCGGGTCACGTCAATCAAAAACCACTTTATTCCTTATTCTTTTAGGAATAACAAGTTTTCATAATGCAACCCCGTATGTGGGATACACTGAATAGTTTATGAGATGTCTGGAAGCAAAATTTTCTTATGATATGGGTCAAAGCAAGGAAATAAACTTATATTTATTTTACCTTCCGCCATTGCTATTGAAAAGAGTATACAAAAGCATAAATATTGTAGCAATATTTCTGTGATCATTGATATACCAAACGAAAGAAAAATGTTCTTATTTAAAATTACCAATGCACTTTTTCATGAAAAAATCTAAATTATAAGCATCCAAAAGCCTGACCTTTGGCATAAAAAAATATGTAGGAATATTTGTAATATTATACTCGTAGGTTTCGAAGAATAATTCATGACGTCGTATCAGTGGCGAAGCCATACTGGTCGCCATGTAATTTATTATCTATCAGTTTCGGTAACGAGAATTTTACGATACACACAGAAGAAGAAACTAGCGAATACATCAGCTATATGAAAGCAGGATTCGGCATACTGTGGTGGTGGTATTCAGGAGTTCCTAAAGTTTGGTATATTTTTTCACATAGGTTACGTCATTTTTCTTCACCATTGCTGACTATTAACTAGTGTTTCCATGTTAAACATTGTGAAATTCTACTTTTTTTTTTTAATGTCCGGTTACACTGTATCATTCAACCACTTAGTCGATTGGTGACAAATACGTTGTTTCTAAATAACTGTACTTTATTGTTCATCCTTAATTTGAAATAAAGTTTTATAGATATTAAACAATCAACCTTATCCCAACAGTGTCGTTGATTGGTGAATTTTTACATTTGCCAACTTTAATAGCTATTTTGGCTTATTGCAGGAATTTATTTAATAGTAGGTATTATGCTAATTTGAACTTAGCTTTTTGAATTTGAAGAAAATTCTAGAATATTTAGTTGTCTGTCACAAATTTCTGTATGTCCCAGCGAATCGAGGAAAGCCAATCGCCTCGTAGAAAATTGATCGTCCCCTATCAAAATGCGGGCAATCCGGGATATCACGTCGAACCGCCTGTTGATATCACGAACATTATTCTTTATTAAGACGAAGTAATTGTCCACTGCGACATTCCGATACGTAGATGCATAGACGACTCATTGATTGAAATGTTATCAACTCAATGAGGGTAGATACGAGTTATTTACGCATAGTGGGAAAACGTTTTTGTTATTTGAATTCTGATTTCTTCTTATTTTTTACATATTTGGCATAAAAAACTTGACAACCTAGTAATTTTATCAAAAAATTGGCTGCGAAAACAGCGAAGAAGCCAAAAATTTTGAAACATAACTACTAAACTAAACGAAAATGTTGAAAACTAAACAAATTATGTCTGAATAAAACTAAATAGCATAGGACTGACAGGACGTTAAACTTTCTTTACCATAAACCATAGCTCTCTTGAGACGTAGCGTGGCTATGCAAATGTCGGTAATATAAACAACGCTATCAAACTGGCACCCAATGTAACAGTCATTTAAAAACTGCCCAAACAACTAAATGGGGTGTTTATAATCACGCTATAATACAATTACGGTGTCCTGAATTAATTGGGGAAGTGTGAAGTGGCCTTTGGGATAGGCTATTTCGGTTTTTGATGACCATTTTATTGACCTAGTTATCTAAATGTAGTCTACTACTATAGGTATTTATGTCGTGTTGATGTTAGTTTTAACTTGTGGTATCGTGTCGAGTGTTGTGGCAAAATAAATGGCCAGCTTGGACTTTTATTAGGTTTAATCTTCTCTAAATAAACTTTATGTTTCTATTGACCAAAGAGGTTTAAGTTAAAATTAAAGAGGTTGTAACAACGTCACCGAAGAAGAAGGAGAAGTTATTTCGATCGTCCAGAATGGACCATTGCAGTACCAGGATAGCACAGTGCATAGAGTAGTACTATGTGGACGATATAAGGGGAGGCTTCGACCAGCAGTGAGATTAAATAAAGTCTAAAGTATAATTCATAATTGACCATGTGAGCATGCAAAGCGTCTCGAAGATCTGATGAGGATCTATGGCATGATGAGCGGAATAGCTCTTCAATTTGCAGTCAATTTCTCACTTTGAGTTTGATGGCGAGGTCTACAAAACCATAATCATTCATATCAAAATTGTGTTACGTTATCGATTCAACGTGCTGATGTTTTCCAAAATCATGGCCTCTTCGAAAATCTTCAGGATATTCAAGTAAATTATGTTTTAGTTACAACATTGTTTAAAACTCAAGACGCAGCTGGACTTTGACAGGATCCATTAAAAGTAGGTGGTAGTTTGAGTGACACAGGCTTAGCTGGAACCGCTAAGCGATTATAATCTTCATAATTAGATTTTCTTTATGCATGTTTTATAGGTTGTAAAAACAGTAGCATTTTATATAGAAAGGAAATTGTGCACACACCTTAATGAGACATTAAATGATGAAATGAAAAATAGGCGCTAAAAGTTTTACGATGCCACGACGGCAGCGGTAAAAGCTAATAACGATGCTTTTCATTCACATGAATTTGTGAATGAAAAGTATGACGCATTCTCACCTTTATGACTTTGTTTGTAAGTACTTTTAATGTTTGGACGACACTCAAAGGTTTACGACCTTTTTTGAAAGCTTTTGGATAAATGAAAGATTAAAGAAAACAGTGTTCATTTTGAATTTATTAATATACAGGGTGGTTTTTTGAGAAGGGCGTTGATGCTTATGTCTAACTGCATATTTATTTTTTCCAAAAATCTTTTTTCTTTCTACGGAGATGGACCCGAATGATTTAAATAAAAATACACCGTGTATTATTGAGCTAATAGATTTTGTTGCTGATATGGATTAATCTTTGCAAATAAATGTTTTAGTAAAAATGAATGGAAATAGCAAATTTTCACTGTTTTGTATTTTTACACTGAAGAAAACTCACCTCCTATTCAAACTTTTTGGTCGTTGCTGTGGGTCGTAGCCTTGCAGGTCTTCAAAATGTTGTCTAGGCGAATGATCGTAGTGATGCGCAACCCAAGGGGTAGTGGGTATCTGACGCAGCGCATTAGCATTGCTATTCAGCGCGGCAATGCCGCCAGCGTTTTGGGGACGCTTCCGTTTGGCACTGATTTGGATCAGTTGAACAGCACAGGGACTGCTTCGTGTGTATTTTGTACATTTTGTGGATATTTATTTAATTATAAGTTTCTTTGATAAATAAATAAGAAAGTGTTCAAATATATTTATGGTTTTTGTGTGCATTCATCCACGTTCGTTACGCTCTGTTCTCGCCCCTCGAACTTACACACTGTGAACTTCACAATGGCGTATTCACACTAGATAATATACAACATAGGTACTTTGTAATAAACAAAGATTTATTTTCTTTTAAAAATACTATGACTGTTTCGTTATTCTTTCTTTTAGTGTCGCTATTGATCTTATTGAGACGAAGGTGTTAGTTTTAATATTTACCAGATAGGATTTTATAATATTTTCATTTTGTTGTTTATAAAAAAAAACAATACAGTAATACCTATACAATGTGTGTTCTGTATTATTTTGTTTAAGATGCGTTATCCAAACGTATTCAAATGGAATGTATTTTCTATCTCTTTTAATATAAGCTGGTATTATGGTCAAGAGTTTATTAAAGCTTCGTCAGTCGTTGCCATCAAGCTGATTTTGCTTTTAGCGGTCTTCTTCTTAAATCTAAGAGCTCGGGGTTCTCAAATTGGTTCGTTCGAATGCAGCCACCTTGACTTTCTTACACGACATGACAGCGACCTTCTCTTATATCTCGCTCATGTCACTTATTCTTGGCTTTCCTCTTCCTCGGTATCCTTAAACCTTTCTTTTAACTATGTTTTTTATCTTTATTTGTATTCAAATAATCATGAAATTATTCTATATTGCCATGAAATTAAAAACTATAAAAGCTTTTATCCATTGTCATGATCAATGTTCTTTCCTTCCATTATGCTGTTGAATCAGCTGTGACAAGTTCATTCAATTCATCCGCTGGACAGCCCCTTTTAATGCCACTAATTATTTTGACATTAGTTGCATATACGCTCACACACAATACCCATTGTTTAAAATGTTGTTTAAAGTTGCTTCTAAATTAATAGTAGAGACAAGTCCTTTTGGGAAAGAAAAATATACCTTCATCAAACTTCATGAACAAATAAAACCGCCATATTTTAGACATTATTAGCATACTACGAAAATAAATAACAAATTCTATCTAGAACCGTTTTATAAAGCAATAAAAAGGCATATTATTCTTTGTGTAGACAAAATATTGCGTTATACTCTTACAAAATAATGGTGTTGAGCTCATCCTGTGTAGATAAAAGAGTTCAGATAAACGGTACAAATCACTGCATACAACACGACTTTGTATGGCTTCTTTCAGATGCAAATGGCTGTATTAAATTTGCAATTTAGACCTTGATAACGCTGAATTTAAAGGTCCAAGTATTAAGAGCCAGGCTATAAAAATTGGAACAAAATCCAAACGGTCTTGTTACTAGTTGGTAGCACTATTTTCAAACTTTAGGATATCTATCTTGGAACTGTCATAATCTGAACATCTATAAAGATATGTCCTCATACAGCGGATGAAATTCATGTGACTGGAAGAGTGATGAGTATGAATGTGGATGGATGTTTGGGTAGAGGTGATGGATGAACAAACAAAAGATGGATGAACAGTGTAAAGGATGACATGGATATGGAAGAAGTGATTACAGAAATGACTTCTGATAGAGGAGAATGGAAGAGAAGAACACGTTGTGCTGGCCCCAGACAAAGTGGGATAATGCATACAGTTGCAGTGCCATGACTTCAGTTTCGAGAGTAATATTTTTTACCTAAAGCATGTACGGTACGTGTGGCATAAAAAAATATATGCAATAGTGTCGGTCTACTTCCTACGGTTTATGCAATTAAAATTGAGATTTGTTATTGGTGCTATTTTACAAGATGGTTTCCTATAGAATCTCCTACATTGTACCACATGCGTCTGTTGGCAACGCGTCTCTCGCCTTCAGACAATGAACTTGTCCCCATTGTAATGCTCAAATAGCTTTTATGCCTCTAAATATGCAGAGTTCGGTCAGCGTCTATTCTCCGTGGCAATAATGCGAAGATTGATGGACTTCAAGATTACAACAATATTTGTATTTCTTCAGGAAAACTTATTTTCTCACCTATTTTTATGCAATTTTTGAATTCAAAATGAAACCAAATGAATTAAAGTAAGCTCATGACTTTTGAGAGGAGGAGAGAGATCTGAGAGAAAATCAACAGGTAGATTTCCTCTCAAATCTCTTGGTGGCTAGTTCTAGTCTTAGAAACTTGAGTTGATAACTAGGTTAATAAGCATGGGCCTGTTACCGACTCAAAACCCTTTGAAGATTTCTAAGAAGAAGGTTAGACAATTGCACATCTAAACATTCAAGCCTTGCTTTGTGGCCCATATACACTTGACGCCATAGATACTGGACGGAACATTAGATTTATTACACATGTAAGAGAACAAAAGGAAATAGCTGTACTTACCCATAAGCAATTGTTATAAATAGCAGCAACCAAACAAATCACAGGAACAGAAGAAAAACGTGTCCACCAGGATAATCCCGGTAAGATAATTTCCACTCAAGCGAGCAATGTCTTCGCTTAGGGCGACCTGGCGGGGTCTTAGCAGGATCTCTTAATTTATAGCCTGTGATAAGTATTGGGATGAGGCACAAGAGATGGCGATTTTGAGCATGAAAACACGCCTTTGCATTTTATTTCTAAGATTATAAAGTGTCAAGAAAAACTGTATGTCTAAGTTCTCAATAAAATACAGTAAAATTACAGTGACGAAGAGTGCAGAAGTAACTCATAAGAGAACTGAGACAAACATGTTTGGTAGTAGTGCCGTATTTATCCAAACTGCTCTAAAGAGATGTCCTAGATTTAACAATCTGTAAGATATGACGAATAATAGTGAAGGGAGTTTGAACAAGATCCATTTTCTGTAAGCGGAACACCTGCATAGCAAGACAAATTGTTGTAACTTGCTGGCGTCTCCTGCAAACTTGAAGTGGATCTTGTCCAGACTCCCAGGGTTCTTGAAGATAAAATTGGGCCACAGAAACAAACTTCGGTTTTATGGATTGCTGATCGGCCAATTAAATATTTGAGAGTGTTTATCTCAAATTCTGCTTGCTATTGTTTCTTTCTAGAAACATTTTCTAGCACCTGCTTCCAGTAAGTACTTTAGATTAACAGTTGTCAAATACTTGATCAGTCGATTAGTATTCATTGCAATCGGCCCAAAATAAGACAGGATAACTAGGAAGGATAAGCTTGTAAACTTCAACTACAAAAACAAAATCCTAACACAAAATATTAGGCCTCTGACTTCTATGCCTTGTTTCCTTCTTGCGTTGACTTGCACCCTGACTTCCGTTTATCTACTCATAGTGGGTGAAATAATCTGATTTGTCCATTTGCTAACGTTACAAACGGCCTTTACTTCAATTATTAGGATTGCTTTTGTAAGTTTTTCTATTGTATTAGAGGCTTTTTACCAAATTGGCCTAATATTTTTGGATATAATTTTAAGCTATTTCTATCGCCGTAAGCGATAGGAGCCATAGGTATAAGATAGCTTGGAAGCAAGAAATTATAAGGATGACGTTCTATTTGAAACAATCTTTATTTTCTATTTCTATAGTGCCTATATACCTCCGATTAGCAAATAAAATATATAATTTATAAAATACCCGAATAGTTATTAAATGAGGTGAAACCTATCGAGAGTCATGGGTCAAATACCCACTATGACTTCACACTTTACTCCTGTTCTTCTCAACAATTTTTTTGGTCTACGGTTACTACTTAAAACTAAAAATATATTTAGGTACAACCGTACCTTTTATTTCACTCACCGTATATAATTATCTCTAGATATCGACGTTTCGGTATATATAATTTATTCGCCAATGTCGATCACTTAGTGAGAGCATAAATACTCCAGAGAAATGACCTATAAATACGGAGCCTGATGCTAAGCCATTTTGAGTCATATCGTGTGGTAATAAGAGCTATGGATGGGATCTTCATGGGGTAATTATGATGGATTTTTAGCGAGCGGCCGATTGATTTGTCGCCGAGCGTTGATGGACTAGCCGTGTACAGTTTTGTTATTGTATTCTGGTTATTATTAAGATTGATAATATTTTGTTCTGTTCCTGACACGTGCTACTACTACCAGTTACTTGCCACTCTATCAGTTAAAAAAATGAGGATTGCTGGCAATGCGTTATGGTTTCTTTAACTAGGTATAAGTTAGTAAGTTCATTATTATATTATGTACTCATGTATAATGTTGAGTTTCCTTCACTTGCATATCCCACAAAAGTGACTCCGAATCGTTTAACTGCTCTGTTTATTATGGTAACCGTTTTCTTTATAGCTTTCAGCGCGATTTAGCCCCAATATAAACTTTGCTAATTGGTACCTATAACCATGATATTTTCCTAGATTAGAATCTTTATTCTAGCACCTAACATTTTTTAAATCGAATTTATAGCACCTTAATAAATTTTATTTGTTTTAACTGTTGCCTTACACAGGACTTACAGAATTTTATCGCAACACCCCCTGTCGCAAATCCGGACGCATTTGTAACAGGCACCCGGATTATCGGCTCGCCCGGGGCAAAAACCGGGCCCTACAGACCCGGCACTCGTTGGCACATAAATTAACTGCAATGATTCATGATTGCGGACTTTGGCGAAAGTTTGTGCACGATTAATCGCAGCGACTTTTGTTAATCGATGCACGCTGGACTGTAAAACCGCGAGCACAGTGGTGGACAAAGTTTTGTCCTGTGGAACCTACTATATCGATACTAACATTTCTTTTTTCTAGTTGTATCAATTATTATTACACCAATAATCACATTGCTTAGAGATAAGGAAGTCAAGTTTAGATAAAATTTACACGAATGTCGCTTATATGAAGGAGAATGTATTAAGGACGCCTTCTGGCAAGGTGTGACAACCATTTGCGAAGTGTAGCTAGCAAATACAACACTGGATGAAAAGAGCCCAAGATCGATCTCAGTGGCACGTCTTAGGAGAGAGCTCCTTCCAGTGATGGACTAGTATTATATCGGTCCGCTTCTACTGTATTGCAACACCCTTACAGGGTAAATTCTGTATTGATTCAAAAACTAGTCCTAAGATCTGACGCTGTTTACATGCATATTATGGCAATAAATATACTGAATACTTTTGGCGCTGTATAGTCTTAGTTTTCCTGGGGTAATTCACTCATGATGATAGAGGTAAAACTGTGTGTTATGTGAGAGTTTTTGCGCGTTTGCTCAAATAATGACCCATATTGAATGAGTTTTTACAAACGCTCGATGTGATTCCAGTAAATTCTATTGAATATTCAAAGAGAAAACTATGAAAAGCTTTACTGAATTTACATCCACAATGTGAACGCTTCTTACCATAATCGATGCAGCGACGAGTGCAGCGACATTATTTCAAGCTTTCGTTTCAAGAAAAAGTGTCCGTTGTTTTGCGCCCGTAATTTGGCCCGACATTTAAGTGCAGTTATTTCAATGTATAGACAAAGTAATCACTACATGACTATGAAACCCAAACGGCACTTCCAATATAATCACATGAATAATGATGACACCCAGACGATACATATTAAATTATATACATGGAAAAAATATAGTTGCATTTTACAAACGGTTTTTTGCAAAATGAGTTGACAATCATCAGCTGGGAATAGATTCAGATTGAAGTCAGATTAGCAAAAAAGTAATAACAGTATGAATTTGATTTCTGACAACTTGAAATTACATTTCTGGTAGCTAACATAAATATTAAATTAAATTTAACACCGCACAAAGAGTCACTCAGCTCAATGAGTGAGTCAGTGGCGCGTCTTGGGAGAAACCTACGGCTAAGGATTGGTCGCGTGGAACTAGCATCTAGACTCAACCAGCTTTAAGACGTTTAAAAGCCCTTGTAATACAATTGAAGAAATACATTTTTGATTCTGTTTTTATTTAATTGTGACGGTCACCGTTATATAGGAAACCAAGGCTTTACCTACCAACTGGTCGACGCGGCTTGGGGCAAAAACTTTTGGACACATTTAATAGCCAGCTTAATTTCGAGAAACTTGTACCTTTTGTGTCATAATGAGAAGTCGGAGAGCATTTGGGAGGGTACCAATCAATCATAATGAATTGGAAGATAAGTACCTACTGCTATGGCGAAAGATGAGTGTGCCTTATACGATACCTTACCTCAACCTTCCTTTGAGTACCATATACTCAAGTCTTTAAATCCTTTCACCACACTTGGTTCGAAAGAATCAGTGACACGATAAGAAGAAGAAGAAGTCTTTAAATAGTAATTACATAATAACATTACACTTAGGTATTTTGTTGTTTAAAATAATACTAAAGGTATCGCGTGACTTCACTTGCGTGTAGCTATTTTTATACAAATTTCTGCTGGAGTTGAATTTCAGCAATTTCTTTCTTAGTCTTCTATAGCCATCATCTTCATATTCAGCCTGGAAAAGTTCACTGTTCAACATAGGCTTCCCCTACACATTTCCAGGAAGAACAATTCTGAGCTCATTCCATCCACCGACTTCCCGTGATCTTAACAATGTCGTTGGTCATCTGGTGGGTGGGCGCCCTACGTTTTGTCTTCCAGTTCGTGGTCGCCATTCGAGAACCTTTATTCCCCAACGGTTGTCGGTTCTTCGAGCTATATGATCTGCACATTGCCACTTTTTTTTTTTTTTATACTACTAAGTTGACAAACAAGCATACGGCCCACCTGATGGGAAGTGGTTACCGTAGCCTATGGACGTCTGCAATACCAGAAGCATCACAAGCGCGTTGCCGACCCTTTAAAACTTTCAATACGCCCTTTTTGAAGAATCCCATGCTATAGTCCGTAGGGAAAACCACAGCAGGGAGATCATTCCACAGCCTGAGTGTTCGCGGGAGGAAGTTCCTCTGAAACCGAACGGTGCGCGACCACCCAGGCTCTAAGGTGTGAGGATGAACTCTCTGCCTATGGTGAGCAGTGCGATGGTAGAACTTCAATCTCACCCTCATACTCATCTATAGTAAATGTTCAAATTAAATCAAATCAGTCAGTCTGCAATTTAGAATACAATAGTTTTTTTACAGTATTGAAAGTAAAACCAAACCTAAATCATAAAAAAAATGTATTCTTAAAAAAACATTACACAGCGCTAAAGCTCAAGTTCTGAAAGAAAAAGAAAAAGTGCGAACGAAATAATTTAGCGCAAACAGTAACAGGAAACGATAAAACGAATTCCCACTTCTACGAGTAACGTAACGTAATAAGGATCGATGAGGCCAATTGGATCCAACTATGGATCCACTTCGGCTAGTTTTGAGTTTCACTGGCTTAGTGGTAGTGTTGCTGTGTTGAATGGAGAAATAAATAGCGGATAATGTTCTGAGGGTGAAAGTGTTTTGAAAAGACACTTTTCTTTAGATCTCTCGTGTTAAATTCAATCATTTCACTTTCAAATCATTTGTCTATATACCTAATGTAGAATAAGGTAAGCATTTTTCATAAAATTTATTAAAATTCATTCCTTTATTCTTATTATAGATGTTTTTGGAAGAAACTTATTAAATCATCATCGTTTTTCATCAAGATAGACTGTAGCGCATCTAACAGGTTGCCCATATTAATAAGGAGGTAAGTATTCTTATTATTTTGATCATTTTATACAACGTGTATCAAAATATGTGTACTATCCTGAAGGGGGGTGAATTTCCACCCCCCGGGGAACAACTTTTGTTCAACGACTTTTCGAACTTCGATTGGTATCTCTGAAAAAAAAACTGCAACGAAGTTTCAACATGAACAGCTGACTTTATACAAAGTGACAACCCTAAACTCAGCTACAGAGGTAGTAGGTAGTAGTAGTAGACCTACAGAGGTAGTAGGTCAAGGGGTCAAGGGGTTACAAGGATAGGGTTGTCAATTTATTTAGGCATTATGAAATTAAATATTTTTGTATGGGAAACTGAAAATAGGAATTTTTAATTATCTCCCCCCCACAACTGATCACCATTGTGGTCTGAAACCCCCCACCTTCGCATAGTACACATATTTAGATACACCTTGTATACTCGTAAGTAATGAAAAGTACGTAGAACTCTCCGTCTAATAAATCATTTTATGCATCAGTAGGCCTACCATGAGCTCTGTCTGACTCTGTTTCTGGTTCTGGTTTTGAGTCTGTGTGCGTTTTGACTAAAAAAATCCTACGTCAAAACTTCACACACACAGTAGGTATAATTCACTGGAACCAGAGACAGAGCTCATGGTAGGCCTAATGTTCAACTTTACACCAATGTTTGTAAGTACGGCAGTTTTAAGTACTTGAATACCAAAAAAAAACTTCTGAAACCGAACTGAAAATCTTTAGCTACGGACTCAGTAAAACAGGATTCCATCTCGTGAGCCGTATTTATCCGCGGTGCATAGAGTTTACCCGCGGCATTGCTGAATGCTCGCCCGAGGCGCGAACACTAGGCATGGGACATGTAACTTTGCTAAAAATTTTAACATATTATTATCATATGCCATCACTTTCCCTAAAAAAATATGTTGCTCTCCAACGATGAAAGAAAACATCGTGAGGAAACCCGTGGCTTAGTCAGCTCCGCACGTATTGACCTTGTCTTTCCTGAGGCCAAAACTTAGTCGTTTTCAGGATGGTATAAGTGTTGGGAAAGCCTATTCCATCTAAAAATCCTGTCCCAGGCTCTGTAGCGTCCCGTAAAGTAATGTAATGAACTCGGAGGAATTTTTCTGAAATTCATTCGTAGTTTTTTTTATTTCTAATTTCATTCGTAGTTAATTTTGGGATCTAGCTAAACCATCATCCGTTGTCCATTGTATAGGTATGGTTTGATTAAACCATACCTATACAATGGACAACGGATGGATAGGTCTCGAATAATGTAGTCAGTATTTTTATATTACGTTACGGGTTGTCTTGTGTGTAGGTACTTGTCTTAAAGTACCTATGAACATTTAAAATATGCATTCATCAGTCATTTAAAACACTTTCTGAATTTGTTTGATCAAAACGATTTATTAGACTCATAAGTTATTCCATCAATCTATCTTCGAAGCACAATCATTATTTTTAAAATAGAATTTAGTGTATGAAACATTACAGTAACCTACTTTGCTAGAAATAGGAACGTAATTTGACTTTGACTGCGTACAGTCTGCTACAACAAAAATATAATTTGAGCTTTTTATAATACCTACAAACGTTTCTATTGCGTTACATAAAAAAAATATGGGGATTAGATAGCTGATATAGTACCTACTTATATGCATGTTTTTGTTGTAAATACATAGTTAAAATACAATATAACACCCAAACTGTAAACAACCATCTTTGTTCACCACACAAATATTTGTTCTACGTGGGGATCGTACCCACGACCTACGGCGCAGAAGTCAGAGCTGCTTGGTAGCCAGCTCTTTACTCAGTCAAAATGAAATGTATCTGCCTTGAATATTTTTATGAAAGCAGACAGGTTTATCGTTCATGAACTTTCTGTGCTAACTTTTCGTTACGAATAATGTCAGAGATAGTCTGATTCTAGTTTTAATATTTTTTTTAAATGAGCTGGTTAGCGCATCACTAGCCCCCAGGCGTGGCTCAATAAGGCACGCACGAGGAGCCAAGGCCTTTTGTCCTGTCCTCAAGTGCAAATAGCCTAGCGTTCTAATTTCAAAATGCCCGTCCTTGAGTAGAGTGAACTTATTTCAGATTTTCATAGACGACTTCTTGGATTTAAAGATTCAAAACAATTGCGAGAACTGTACACTTTTACAAAAAATAGTTATTCATTTCGTTTATCTCATCATCATCTGCGTGGTATAATAAACAACTAGCGGATTAAAAAACCATAATACGACGACGCTATTTGTTTTGGAATATTTTTTATTTATTTTTATCAATTTTATTTTCTGTCATTTTATCAGACAATTATCTTATTTTACATTGATTTTAGTTACTAATATTGTAAAGCTTTTGGGCATGCTTAGTTAATACTAAGTCAATGTGATAATGTGGGAAATAAATGAAATTTAATTAATAAATAATAATAATAATAATAAATAATAATAATAATTTCAACTCTGCTGGTCTATTGCTGGACATATGCCTTCGTTTTATATATCGAGGAACAAAGATGATGCTGACATGAGTTTTCTCCAATGGTCTAATGGCTCGCTCGACTTGCTGAATAAAATCTAAAACAAATCGAAAAGTAAAATTTAAATAACCTCATTAACACCCACAAACCAAAATCCACGAAAAAGCAAGGTAAGGAACAAATAAAAATAAAATTTTATTATTTGAATAAATACCTATCAACCACACTCGCACTGTCATTCACAGTCATTTTATATTGGCAGTCAAACTTCCTTTTATTTTTCGTGAGCGCATGGGCGCATTTACATAGAAAGCTGGTTGCACTCCAAGACTAAGCGAAACGAAGAGCTAAGGTTTGTATGTTTAAATGTGTGCGTTGTTGAAGGCTGTTTGCGGTAACTGTTTTCTACATAAATGCGGTTTAAGAAGGGTAATTTTGAATTTGGTTCGGCTCGTCTGTGTCAGTCGACCTCGTGACACGAGACATTACCGCCATTATGGCCCGTCGCAGCCATTATTCCTTTTGTGAGATTATATTATTGCTCGCAGCTTTGCAGGCTATTTCATAAAATGAAAGTACAACGCTTAGCTGACTTTGACAGGAGAAAGTACTGTAATTCATTTATTTTTATTTATTTTCAGGTAAGAAATTGTACTCGTAGCTACATGAACTTGGAGAATTCGCTGGAAAATGTAAGTTTACATTTATTGCACACTATAGGCTATAGTGTGCAATAAATATATATCAAATCACATATAAATATATATATAATAAATATATATCAAATATATATCAATCATCACGTGAAACTATATTTTCGGTGATGTACTTGTATAAATAATATGTACTGATTAGCTTTATAAGTATGTAATTCAGTTGCAATTTGGAACGTCAATATTTCAAAATAAATAAATAAATATTTTGGACAATTCACACAACACTATCTGGCTCTACACAAATATTTGCTCTCGGTGGGGATCTAACCCACGACCTACGGAACAGAAGGCAGAGCTATTACCAACTGAGCTGAGAGGCCAGTCAAAGACAAAGAGATACCAAGTATTAAACAATGTCTTTGTTTCCTGTAGTTTTTTGAACTAAAATTATTTTTTAGTCAGGTAAGGTGGTATTTTAACCAACACTGGTTGAGGTTTTAGCACAATGCGTGCAGTTAGAATAAATAAAGGTGTGCTCTGAAGAATCTTACTGATTCTATTACACGGTCGTTTCGGCTATGTTGCAATAGCCGTGGTCGCGGGCAGACTGGAGCATTGTCATGAGTGCTGCCGTCGTTGAGAAGTGGAGGCAGCATCACTAACTACCCTCAGTTGATCTTTTTTGCACGTACTACGACACATAACACCAATAGTATCTACGCAATCTGAAGAATCTGTCTTCCCTCACGGTACTAAGACAGCCTATTTCCCATCCCAGATCCTTATCCGCATTATTCATTACGCACACGATCTATAAATCTCGCATTCCCACGACTTAAACAGTATCAAATTACTGTGCTACCCTTCTAATGCACATTGTCAAAGTATGTTCCACCCTATCCACAAACATATTTCCATGCCTGCCATAAATTTTAACAAAATTGAACCTTCTTGCGTTGATCTAAGGTTCTGCGGTAGTTCTTGAAGGGTATATAGAATGGTTATAAAAATCTGTTCAGGAGTGTTCCAAATGACGTGCCGTTGCATAGAGGGGTCAGCTCTCCCCTGGGCTAGCATTAAACGGGTCAGTGGTCAGATAAATATCATTATAATAAAGTATACAAATTTGACTCGAGCACCACTGTTTTTTGAGTTCGTACATAAATACGAGCGAGGGTGTGCCTATAAACATTGTACGTAGATATATTTACCTTCTTGAAATGCCTCTATCAATGAGCTTTGTTTCTGTGCGGTGGCCAACTAACTAGAATAGTTGCAAATTCGTATTGTGCAGCCTATAAGAGCTCCAACCAGCTTCCACCACGAAATATAAGCCTGGCTTTGTGCGTCACTTACCTGCCAGTCGCTATCACTAAGGAATTTCTAATGTAAATTGTGTAAATTCAACGTGATGCTTTGTAGGCATTGAGGAATGACGTTGATTGTGTCTAGTTTTGAAGGTAACGTAGGAAATGTGGCTTTGTGTGTGTAGTGTAGGCAAACAGTGAACGGCATTTCTGAATGTCTAGAAAACATTTTGCTGCACTTTGGAAATCCTTTCTTACATTTTCATTCATTTAATTTTGATAGACAGCAGTAGTAGTTTGAGCTTGTTCTCATTATTACTAAATAGTGCATATGTTACATTATGCCTTTCATCAGACTAGGTAAAAAAGGAACAACTAAGTAGGTATAGATGACGAAATACAGGAGAGTTCATCTCCGATACCTTTGGGTCTATATTTTGTCAAAAGAGGTTTTTACATCGAAAAGGAGTTTATAAAGGAGAATAAAGGATTGCAAATGAGGCACCCGAACTCCCCTTTTTAATTATAGGGGAATTGTTTGTCCAAATTCCGGGGGTTCAGGGCTCTAATTACTAAGAAAATCTCAATTTTAAGTAATTGTGTCATTCGATTTTTAAAATGAACTTACTGTTGCTGAAGTCCATTATAGGTAAGGTATTTAGATGTCTTCTTCCTGCCTATCAAGAATGTACGTATACAAATGCAATAGACTGCACTCAACACGTTAAAAAAATTGATAGATCCGTTGCCGACTATGTTACCAAAAAAAGAATACTCGTACTAGCAAGTAGTTTTAGGTATCTTAGAAAAGATGTAATATTTATCTTATCACCATATCTTTAAAACCAGTGTGGAAAAAAGATTTTTCATCCCACCAGCTCTGAAAGTGTGTTTTTGCTGTTCAATATCTGACTGCAAAAGCCGTTTTTATCCTCTATCTAGAGGATAAAGTAAATTTGAATTTAGAATATCGTGTTCACTAAGTTTGTGAATACACAACCTATTTACTTCTACCGCCATGGTGGCGAATTTATCATACAAACTTTTTTAGTTTGTTAAAAACTCATACTCGGAACCTTCTTGGTGCGTATTACTTTTAGTCGCGCCATGTTCTTTTTTGCATTTAGTCGTTTCCTCGCTGAGGTGGGATGAAAAGTTACGTGTTGCACTCGAGTGCAAAGATTTTTCACCTTGTGCTCTCTCTTTCCTTCGCCAACGCTTAGGATTCTAACTTTTAAACCACTCGCTACGCTCGTGGTTAAACTTTAGAATCCTGCGCTTGCTCAGTCATCAAAATAGAGCACGCGGTTAAAAAGCAGCTTTGCACTCTTGTATAACAAATAACTATTAAGTGCGCCTCTAAGAGGCTTCGTAAACTAACAATACTAACGGGCTTTTTCCCTAAAACGCAACGTTTTTCCCAAATACCACGCCACGCTACTAGGCGCCCAGAAAAGCACGGAGGCTTCTGTAGGGCGAGATGCAAGCATGAAACTGAAGTTCAGTCGTTCAGCCAGTAGCGCTACGGACGCGGTGGCGAGCGCACGTGCGTTCCAGCCCTCTGTGCCAAACGTGGTCAACCCTCGTGTTTGTGCATGTAGTGGCACGGTTTTATCTTGAAGCGTATTTCACGCTTGAGTAAAATATTGCTGTGGGAAAGTCATGCTTTGTAAAAGGTTTGTGAGATACTAGTTGAACTTTTTATAAAAATTTAATACTGAGATTTTATAATGAATTAGTTATTTTTGTAAAAAATGTACTGCGACTGAAATCATCCAATTAGAAGTTAAAACGAGAAGACTTTTGAAAAAATATTAAACCGTTTGGAAAAAAATAGTTTCTTTCCAAATTAGCTCTACGTAATTGAAATTGTGACAATATCCTAAAATCATCAAAATTTTGATATTGAAAAACAAATTAAACTCATTATCCCTTAGCCGGTAAAAAAAACAATGTTTGCATTTAAGCAACTTCGCAACTTTCCCAATCTGCAGATTAAATATGGTTAGGAACTAACTAAACTGAACTTTTAAGCTAATCCATCTGAAAGCTGGCCTACTTGCCGTGGACTTTAATCTCAGTGTAACTACTTCGCTAAGAGAAAAAAAAATCTAGCTTTGAAACATACATTTGCCTTGAATGTCTCCAGAGCTCCAGAATTTTAAAATGTAGGTACAAGTATCTAAACTGACGGCTTATTTTCATTAGTAAATATTTTTTTACGTGTCACCCTTGCTTTTGGTCATCTGGCTCTTTAATAATTATTTTTGAAGGGTTTGTTGTGTACACAAAAGGAATAGACTTGTTATTGTTATGGCAGTGCATCGTAGGGCACGTTCCTAAAGTGCATGACCTACGAGGCAATGCTTTGATAAAGGTGATGGTTACCACTTAACATCACGTGGGCCATACGCTTTTTCTATCAGCTAATTGTATAAAAAAAGTATTACTTTAGTACCACAAAGAGACTTAATAAAAGTATTTACATAATGCACAAGAAATAGTATAGCTACAAGCGATCTAGAGATAGCTCAACTGATCCAAATCAGTGCCAGAATTAAATAAGTGTGTTAATATTTTTGATATAAAAGCAAATGAGAGGTACCTACTCTGTCCATAGCTATACTCAGCCAAAGGATACCTATGCAGTGTAGATAGGAAAATGCACCTTCTTACCCCATACCTATTGAGCAGTTGCCTGAGTCCCACAAAGCTAATGAACTGGTAAAAAGAGCCATATGATGTAATATGGGTGACACAGAAAACTAATGTTAATAGTCAGTTGAGTATGCCTTTAGAAACTTAAATTTTGATAAAAAATAATCAATCATTATTATTATTATGTTTTTGTAAATAAATCATAATTACTTTTACTATGCACGCCTTATATGCCTTGGGCACATCTAGGCGATTAGCTGCGATATTCGATGGCGATCAGTGTATCGCTTTTAAATATCGCTGTAATATTTGACAGCGATTAGCGCAAGGCTTAATAACGCAATAATTTCATTGTCCTACAAGTATAAAGGTAAATTGCCTCATCGTAATTTTGGTTTCTTTTGATCTGTTTGTAATAAATTCATTTGATCTTTCTTTCATAATCATAATCTATTTATCTACGTTAGTACAACTTGAAGAAGCAAGGATTTTTTAATACCCGTTTGTACAGTCGACCGCACTAGATTCTATGATTCCTGGGCAGTTCTTACAATTCTTAATTTGTACAACTTTTTTGTTCAATATTTTTTCCGATAACTACCATTCGTAAATTTCGAGCTAAGTATAACCGCATTTGCAATGCTGAACACTAGTTTGAAATTTACGAATTGTATACATTCTAATGCAGCCGACTGTACAAAGCCGCATTCATCAGCTTATTTTAAACAAAAATAAAAATAGCCGGCTTACTACAGTGAAGGAGCACATCAACATCGTTTAATCAAATAAAGAGCATCAAACGTTTACTGCGAATAAAACAAACATGTAAAACTGAGATCAATCACTCAGTCAGAAGTGCTCTCATAACACTTAAACTTAAGGGCCACACTGTAACTGAAACTGTACAAAGCATTATTGCGCAATTTAACCTGTACAGTTTTTAACCAGACAGCATAAAAAGTAAATTAGGATAAAAAAAAGCAGCCAAGTGCGAGTCGGACTCGCCCATGAAGGGTTTACAGAACCCTTCATGGGCGTATCGCATCAAGTAACATAATATCAAGGTTCTTGTAGTTCGTCGAAAGGTAAATTGCGATTTACGATTTATGACGTATAAAAAAAAAACTACTAGCTAGATCTCGTTCAAACCAAATATCGTTGAAAGTTTGCATAGTAATGTACAACATATATTTTTTTTAGTTTTATCATTCTCTTATTTTAGAAGTTAGAGGGGGGGGACCAACTTTTTTCCACTTTGGAAGCGTCTCTCGCGCAAACTATTTAGTTTAGAAAAAAACAATTTAAGAAACCTCAACATCATTTTTGAAGACCTATTCATAGATACTCCACACGTATGGGTCCGATGAAAAAAAATTTTTTGAGTTCCAGTTTCAAGTATGGGGACCCCCAAAATTTATAGTTTTTTTTCTATTTTTGTATCAAAATCTTAATGCGGTTCACAGAATACATCTACTCGCCAAGTTTCATCAGTCTAGCTCTTACGGTTTCAGAGAAAAATGGCTGTGACATACGGACGGACAGACAGACAGACAGACAGACAGACATGACGAATCTATAAGGGTTCCGTTTTTGCCATTTGGCTACGGAACCCTAAAAACGGACTCCAAATCTAAAGGTACTTGCATAAACCGAAAAAAGAAGTATGTATTTATTTATTTATTTAATTCATTGTGGCACCAAAAAAAAGTTTAAACAAAAGGAGAGCTTCGTGATAGCCAACCTTGACAGGTGAAAAAACAGAAAGGATGCTAGAACAGCCACCAACGCAACAAACAACATTGCGGAAGTCGGTGGACATTGTCATCAAGTTTTTACGCTGACTGTCTACCTTCTAGGTTTTACAGATTTAAACTGTAAAAAAAATCTGTATGTTTCCGGTATCTATTGCGATTACATTTATTACTACATTTCTTTTTTTTTATCAAAGGCCAAGCGATAAAACTGATGTTTTAAACAGTGCAGTTAAATCGTGAAGGTTTCGACTGGTGTTTTCAATCATGCGAATGAAAAGTGCCCTCATAACACTAAAGTGTAATTCATTCAGTGTAAGTAGCTTTCTGTAGAGTTGGGCCGATGAGTCTTCGTTTGAAATCGGCATACAAAATTATTAGCTTAAGTCACAATTTTTTTTCCAGAAATTCTTGAAATGAAATGAAAGTAAATAAACATTTTGTTTATTGACGCGATGAAATGAAATGAAAAAGAGAAATCATTTTTTTACAAACCAAACAAGATGGACTACACAGTTATTTCATCACAAACATCATTAAATGTTTAATTTAAATCCTGCATTAATAACCTATTAATAATAGAATTTACTGAATGAGGTCTACATTCAACAAGCGTAAAAGAATGAACAAAACTTCTTATAAATACAAATTCAACTAATACAATTCAACAAGCTATTATAAAAAAAAAACAGTGGCACTCCGGGAATGGCGACAGGAGTTAAAACTTCACAATTACTTGTATGCCCCTCCTGGCTGCCTGCGGACAGATACACGCTATCTTTTGACGAGCTTGTCGATCTTTGCCGAAGAGATGTGGGTTACTTGACAGTGACTCGAGTTCCTTGTTTTTTTCCCTCAAAAAATCATCAAGCTTGCCTTAATAAGTTTTCACTTCAAGAAGTTGTAGTCTAGCTTTTACGTAAATTTTAATCCGCACTGACTTTAATTTTCATCAATGAAGACTGAAAAATAACAAGACCGGTACATCACTATTTTCCGCGAGCCAATTTTATTCGTTGAAGCGCATTTTATTTCAAGAAGGCACAACAATTATAGTAAGTGCAGAACTTCCTTGGGTTCCCTCGGGACTCCATTGAGCACTGAATAATACTGGATGAGGAATTACGGAGTTTCTGAGTTTTAACTGACGGATGAATAAGATATTTACTTCGAGCATTTTGTTGTTGGAAAAGTCGGGTGCAGACTGTGGTCACACCAGATTGTCACACAGACTGGTGGGACTAACAGGAATTTGTTTTACTCGTGGCCATACTACATGGTTAAGGATGGCACATGAACGAATTAATTCTGTCATTCCCCTCCAACCAACTACGTCAACAATGACAGCAAACGTCAGATTAACTGCAAACGTCAGGTTTTTTTTTAATAATAATAAATAATAATAATAAGATAAGATTGACAGACAACTTCAGAATTTAGAGTAAAATACTCCTTAAAAAGCATCAAAACAGTTTTTTGCTCCCTTAGACAATCTAGATCTAGATTGTCTAAGTTTGCTCCTGTTATATCTGTCAAGCTGCTAATTGCAATTTGCTAATTAATTTTCTCATTTTCTGTCAATCTGACATTTTCTGTCAAATCAGTAATTTTCTATCAATCTGTAATTTTATAGGGTTTCGTTGACACACTTTAGGAAAATGAAACGCCTGTTAATTTTCAACAGTGGTGCCCTAGACCTTTGTCATACAATAGGACATTTACAGCCCTAATGCTAACTGCCAAAGCCTTGCCTGATTCAACGCAGTTAGTTTTTCATTTTCCACAAACCACTTAAAATCCTTGTTAATTCTCTCATAACTGTTTTAAATTTTCATTCAACACAGTTTTTGTGGTTGAACTGCGAATAAATCAAGCTGCAATTTAAAATGCCGGTTGATTTACTGGTATTTTAAGCAGAAGTTAATTACAATTTTATGAAAATTATTTGAATTTTAAAGTGATACTATGTAGATGCACATTTTTCATTGTATTTTTAAAGAAATGGCTCGACTTACGTGCTGCAGAGCTATTGAGAACAAAGTGATAACGAAAACAGTCTATTACAGGCATGAAGTCGTTGCTTGCTGTAATTGTTTTCACAATACTCAAAATACTCTCAATTTTTTTGATTGAAGACAAATCTAAGAAATAGACATCTTATTATGAATAAAAAAAAATATAGCTACCGAATTAATGAAGAGTGAGAATTCAATGTATCACCATAGATTTCCACTTTTTGTACCGGAAGTGTAACGAACATTTTTATTTTCCGAACATGTTTATGGATCCGTTCCGTTTTTCAGCTAAACAAAGCACGATGAAGTTTAATTAATGTACCTATAGAAATACAAAGTAAATAGTGGCTATAAACCACCCAGGCTGTATTGTAGAAAAGACCACGATACACACGGATGTATAGTTCGTCAAGCCGACGTTATTGTCACTGTATCGATCGGGTCGAGTTAATTTATTTAAAGATTATTCCATCTACGAAATCTACAAAAACAATTTCCGTTTAAAGACAATTTTTTTTTTTTAATAGTACTTAGCTACGGACCTACTCGTATCGTTCAACCGATCGTTTCAACCAAAAGCTGTGTGTACAATTAGTATTACATTATATTCTTAAATTATTTTTATTTTTGAATTGAATTATGGTGAACTGTCAGTTTAATTCAATACACACCTCAAAAAATAAGCTTCATAAGCTCAAATTACAAATTATTCAGCACTATTTCACCCCTAAAACTACCTTGTACCTCATACTTTCAATATTAATTCTAATCTCTTAAGCCAGCTCGTCAACCCAGAGCTAGCGCAATAAACGCGATGCTCGGACAGCACACGCTAATGAAATTTATAATCCATAAAACCGGAGGCCCGTTTTATAAAGTGTAATAATAATAAAACCGGGCGTCCACTGGCCCCTGTGGTGTATTACAAGCGTGTTTAATTACGTGATCGTGTGTATTCATGCTTTATTGCGGTGCCCATGTTTTTGCACTTGTTTTGATTAGTGTACGCATACCTTTAGGTGGGAACATCAAAGAGTTTGTGTTAAATTGTTTTCATGTCTGGTGTTCAGCAAAAAGGTAACTTTTGAACGTAAATATGGAAGATTTATTATGAACAGGATTAAATATTGGAATATGGGAAGATGTTGTACAGTCAGCATCAAAAGTAAATGACGATCAGACAAAGTTTCAAAAGTATTTTATGAATGAAAAACAACAGTTTTTATGTTCTTTATTCAAACTTTGCTTAAACTTCTATTTCAAAGGGTGACTGAAAACTAAGGGTTATTCCCACCAATGCCACGTCCGTACGAATGAGAAATCAAAACTTTCATACATTTATTTCCAGCCAATGCCATGACGTATTTGAACGTTATTTTTTCAAATATGCGGATAAGGAATGGTGTGTCTTGTCTATGGATCTCTACAAGCTGCAGCAACTGTTTGCATTCACACCATAATGATATTAAATTCCGAAAACCAATACCCCCTATAATTTGGAAACTCGTAATCCAAATTTCGGAAGACGGCCTTATTTAATTCATAAATTAATTAAACTCCCTCCTTAAGGGGCCGCTCGGCATGATAAGCAGGATCATTAGGATTCTGAGTGAAGGGTCACTGCAGATTTGTCTATGTTAAGGAGTTTCTACACTAGACTTCATCATTATCAAGTCCACTGCTGGTTTCTCCTATACATTTCCAGGCAGAATGATTCTGAGCTCTTTAACCACTGACTTGCTGTGATCTTTACAAAATTGATCTTCTTCTTATCGTGGTGAGAGAATTAAAAGTGCGCCTCCGAGAGGCTTCTTTCGTGCACTCGATACAAAATGTTCGAACGCTTAATGACATGCATAGACATATATTTATTTACTACATAAGCACACATAAATATAGGTTTAGTTTAAATTATTAGTGTAAGTTTTTCTTCGTAAATAAATATTTCTTTCTTTTGTTTCTTTTCTATAGAAACTAGTGAAAAACAAGGACGCTAATAACAGAAGAAAGATATACAAATACATAGATACACCAATACTGAAAAATTGCGTCGTATTTCTGTGTGAAAAGATCTGGGTGACATGCTGGTTTCCTCACGATGGAACCATCATCAATTCCTTGATTGGGACTAGGTACTTGAATACTCAGATCTATGTATGAAGGGAGTATTCTCCTAGATGAATTGAAAAATCTAAATTTTTATCTATGAATTTAGTAGTTCGGTGTGAGAGTTACCAGTGTACTCTCAGCCTATAGACCTAAGGGGTCATTGCAAAGTCCCCGCAAAGCCCGGATCTGATAATTGCGCGCGTTTCCCGCCCGACGTTGATGTAAAAGGGTCACCGGTTGTGATTAGCGTCAATGGTGATGAATTTCAAAATATTTTGATAGCAGGTCCGAGTCTGGTTTTAACTAGTCTGAGGTACGGCCACATCAATAATAATTATAGTTGTAAGCATTATATCAGCTATCGGTTCCCAGGCTGGATAGTTTTGTGTAGAATGTTCACAAGATTTATTTGTTTATCTAGGCAATAAACTGCGATATTGTCACCAGCATATTGCGTAGATGTGGTTTTAGCTTTAGGATGACATGCCTGCAGGCCTACCACAAGCTCTGTCTGGCTCTGTCTCTGGTTCTGATTTTGAGTCTGTGTATACTCACACAGTCTCAAAACCAGAACCAGAGACAGACAAGTACTCACCAGTGTATTATTCTATGTGTGTTACGTTTCGACGTAGGATTTATTTAGTCAACACTCACACAGACTCAAAACCAGAGCCAGGGGCAGAACCAGACAGAGCTTGTAGTCGGCCTACTGTTATGCCGTCAAACAACGTTGCTATGTTTCGGTTTGCATATTGCGGGGCCGTGATATTACAGACACACGAGGGCAGTGCATTGTAGGGCATTTCTATTGTGCGTTTCTTGCAATATAAAGCTGTGGTGATGGTTTCTGTTTAACATCAGGTAGGTGGGCCATCTGATTGTAACAAAACCTAATTTATTTTTTCTCTTTTACTCCATGTCCACCATAAATGTCGACCCTTCCACAACCTTAAAATTCATATTGCAAGACACGTAGCCATTTTAATTATTACGTAGTAGGTACCGTCGACAATAAGCACAAAACGAAGCGAGCCCATACATTTTTAACGTCTTCCCAAAACAGTGTTAGTTTTGTCTCTTTGTGACTTTGCGAGCAAAACTGCGGGTTACGCAGTGTGTCTTTGATGTTCTATTAGCTGGACTTATAGTTTATCCTACTACAAAAAAAATACACAATATCATTTGATTTCAAACCAAAACTTACATTTGATTTGATGCAACTATATTCTCTCTGATTGAACCCTTTTTCAGGTGGCTCCTAATTTGGTTGTATTGGTACATTATACTTTTGTTTAATGTTTGTTATAGTATAACTTTGGCATTTATGAGCTGACTTGAAAAAATGTTTTTTATCTGAAAGGAGGAGTTAATAAAGGTCAGTGTCCCATTGAAATTTCATCAATATTGGTTTGATAGTTTGACCATGAAGTCAGATTCTTAAGTCTTTTAAACTTATATTAATTCAATTAACACAGGGTATATTACAGCAACGCACAGGAAGGTAGGGATATTATTACTAAAATTTGATACTCGTAGATGCAGTGAAAAGCTAAGCTAAGTCACTCAGCTACTGTACACCGTAGCTTGCTACGAGTGTAGGTAGTAGGTAGTAGCCTGCCACTACGAAGGTAGTGCTACGCAACGTAATGCCTCTCGAAGTTTCCTAGGCAGTGAAAATATATTGCTGCTACCAAGAATCTGGACCGGGAATCGAATAGTGGTGCTACTTGAACATTCCAACTTACCTAGAATATTAAAGTGGATGATGGAACCAATTCCTCAGGCAGATTTGTTTAATATAAATAAATTTGTAAATTTACTTTTAATTGTATGAAACATAAGAATACTTCAAAATTGCCTTCAAGCTAATACAAAGCAAATAACACTGAAATCACAAACACTCCGCTCGTTAAACCTAAGCCCTGAAATCTTCGGATTGATTGCAATCCAGGCTGTAACCTGACAAATAAATCCACAGTCAATCGTGCACTTTAACGAGTTTCAATTTAAGGTTTCAGTTGTGTGTTATAGGAGCGTCAAAATGCGTCATTTGGTTAAGACTCAGATATTTTTTATAGTTCCTAAGTCAGAGGTCATTTTCTCCCTGTTATGTAGTATCCTAAACATCATTTATCATAACTTTTGCCTTTTAGCTGATGTAAACTCAAGCACAGAATATATTGATATGATATTGAAATCAAGTTCGTTGCGGTTTCGATTTCTCGCAAAGAACTAAAAATAAGTATGAAACTCACTGGCCTGTAACCGGTAGCATAAGCTTATTGGATTCACGGACCTGCTTTTCCAGTGGAAATTTTTGCTCACTTTAAAACATAGGTTGAGTTTTGTCTGAGAGCAAGCTTACAAAACGCTTAAGCGTATCGCTCAGCTCTCTCTATCAGTCACAGCTTTATGTTTATAGGTCGTCAGGCCGCGCAGTGTGTAGCTGCTTTATAACTAATGGAGAGGTATTTGTTTATTACTTTGTAATGTTATTATGCATATTGAATTGGAGCCAGTTGTGTGAGCATTTATGACGGTTCTACTGACGACTTCGTGAAGTATTACGTTGAGCAATTTGGTAGTGTATGCTATACACTACCAAACTGCTCAACGTACTGTACTGGTTTACCCTATGCTCTTTTCATGATTAGGCTGACTAAAACTGTGGATAGTATAGGTGCTGGACAAGGCTACTCCATTTAAACATCCTGACCCAGGTTCTCTAGCGTTCCATAAGAAGGGGAATGAGCAAAAAACAGTTGGCCCTGACGCTATATAAATCATCTAGAAGATGCAAAGGCCAATTCACTTATTACCACATGATAATTAATAAATATGATAGCAGTCAAAGCTAGTGATTAGCTTGAAAAAGTCTATTGCTGGACATTCCCTGATTTCCCGCGCGCCAGCAATTGTTAGTTTAAGAATTTAATTCTTGAATCAATGAATTTATTTGTCTGAACTAGGACTAAATTAATTGCATCTGATGATTATTAGTTAAAACAAACTTATCTATAAAGCTAAAACGAAACGAATACTTGGAAAAACATTAAGGTCCAATTTCACCGTTGAAATTGAACGCTCTACTGACGTTTAAACTCGCTTTTCTCTAAACGCGTTTAAAGACCTGTCAATGTCGTTGCATTTCTTTTGAAAATGCATACGTGTGTACCCGCTTTATGAATGCGTTTACATATAAACGAGTTTATTTAAACGCGTTTAACGGTGAAATCCCCCCTAAGGTGTAAATATCAAGTTTAAAACACTCATTCTTCAAAACTAAGCATCGTATTCTTTTAAGTAAATGATAAAACAGTTGGCCGCATTTGTTTTAAACTTTGCCGCACAAGTTTAACGACTTTGCATTTTTATCTGGAATACACAATTTATTGAACTTTGCTTCATATCTTATAGACGTAAACAAATATTTCTGGTTTGTTTATTTTAGAGGTATTGGATTCATTGTGTTTTACCTTGCATTTCAATGTGAATAAATATGCATAACAAAGAAATGCTACTCCTAATTTTCAAAATTAGTACGTATTTTTGATATTAGTAAATCATTAAATAATCTCAGTATTAAAAGATAACATACACATACTGTTAGGAGATAAAATATTTCCGTTACAGAAACTTTGCATTATCAAAGTGACTTTGACTGATGTGAAAGTGATGCAGAATTTTTCTGACAATGAGTGCTTGAACTTTTGAGTAAATCAAACATCATGGCTTCATTCAACCATCAAGAAACGCAGTCCAGTCCTGCCAGAGAACTGCCAAGGTAAGTCCTTTATGCCAATGACATAATTGATGCTCCATGATTTTCTAACGTACCTCGTGATTTGTATTAAAAATCGGCGCTGAAAACCAAAGTTACGGACATAGCTCGTAGAACTAGTAAGTTGAAATGGCAATGGGCAGGTCACATAGTTCGAAGAACCGACAACCGTTGGGATATAAAGGTTCTCGAATAGCGACCATGAACCGGAAGACGAAACGTAAGGCACCCACCCACCAGATGGACCGACGACTTTGTTTTAATCGAGGGAAGTCAATGAATGGAAAGGGCTCAGAATCATTTTTCCTGGAAATTTGTAGAGGAGGCCTATGTTGTGTGTGAACTTTTTCAGGCTGATTATGATGATGATGATCAGAAGTTAAAGCGTTATTAAACCACATCCAAACATCTTAATTTTCATATTTTGTTACTATTAAGCAGGGTTAAAAAGGATGTATTTCAACAGCGTATTTCTCAGCCTGGTACTCAAACTCAAACTCAAACTCAATAATTTTTTATTCATTACGATGCAAGAATCACTTTGAAACGTCTTATAGCTAGGTGAGTCTAGGTGCCAGTTCCACGCGACCAAGCGTAGAAGAACAGGCAACAAACTACGTCTCGGTTCCTACTGTTTTTTTATATGATCCTTTTACAAATCAAAAATAGTCTAAAATAATAGCAGTGAAGTTCCAGTGTGGTGCCACTTCACTTAGTCAGACGTATGCAATGCAATAATACAAAAGCAAAAGTTTCAAAGACAGCACACGCTACGCTTCAAAGTTATACTATAGTATCTACACAGCTTATATAAAAATAAGATACGAAATAGTAGGTACAGACATTGCAAATCGACATGTTAGCTTCCTATGGGTAGAGTGACCGGGACATTGGGCCACGCAGTTTTATCATTCATATAGCTATCTAGAGTATAGTACGCTTTCTTTATTAAATTATTCTTAACATAGGCTTTAAACTTCCGAATAGGTAGCTTAGTTGCATTTTCCGGAAGTTTATTATAAAAGCGTACAGTGTTCCCCATAAAAGACCCATTTACCTTCTGCAGGCGAAATTTGGGAATATAAAGTTTATTTTTATTTCTAGTGTTAATATTATGTGAATCACAATTTTTCTGAAAGCTACAGATGTGTTTGTGAGTGTACAATAAGTTTTCATATATATATTGTGAAATTACTGTGAGGATATTAATTTCCTTAAATCGCTCCCTCAATGAGTCTCGAGATTTCATTTTATATATGGCACGTATGGCCCTTTTTTGTAAAACAAATATAGTTTGAATATCAGCTGCTTTCCCCCAGAGAAGGATACCGTAAGACATAACACTATGGAAGTAGCTGAAATAAACTAGCCTAGCTCTGTAGCTTCATCAGTAAGCCATCTTATAGTCCGAACTGCATATGCAGCCGAACTTAGTCTAGCTGCAAGTGCTTTGATTTGTGGCCCCCACTGCAATTTTTTGTCAATATTAAGTCCTAAGAAAATAGTAGAATCTACAAGGTTAAGTGACTCTCCATCTATATATATATAACTCAAAGGTGACTGACTGACTGACTGACTGACTGACATAGTGATCTATCAACGCACAGCCCAAACCACTGGACGGATCGGGCTAAAATTTGGCATGCAGGTAGATGTTATGACGTAGGCATCCGCTAAGAAAGGAAAATGGAAAATTATTTTCCGAAGAGGAGAAAAAAGGGAAAAATGGTTTAAAGAAAAATCAACGCACAGCCTAAACCGTTAGCCCTAGAAGCACGAAACTTAGAAGATGTGTTCCTCTAATAAAGCAGAGGTGCACTAAGAAAGAAAATAGGAAAATTTTTCCCCTAAAAGAAGAAAAAACGGAAAAAGATTTTAAGAAAAATCACAAAAAATAACTTTACAAAATACGCAAAAAAAACATTAAAAATTTTCAGCTACCGCAGCATCTGGCACCAGGTTCGATTACACACAAAGGTTCACAAACAAACAGATGATAACCACTACGACAAAATCACGGGAAACATCTATCATACTTAAACTAAACACTGTTGAAAAAAATCGGCTCCAACAGCACTCGCCTTCAAATTCAAATACACTCTAAAGTACAAGCTCAAAACTATAGTAAACAGCAGTTGGTCATGTCAAATTAAAAATCTGATTCGATTATACACCAACACCCATACGAAACCCCAAATTAGCCACTAATATAACATAAAATCACAAAACATTGCTTTACAAAATATGAAAAAAAAAACATCAAAAAATTTTCAGCTGCGGTAGCAGCATTTGTCACCAGGTTGTAAAACACACAAATGTTTACAAAAAAACCAATGATAACCACTAAGACAAAATCGCGGGAAACATCTATCATACTTAAACTAAACACTGCTGAAAAAAATCGGCTCCAGCAGCACTCGCCTTCAAATTCAAATACACTCTCAAGTACAAGCTCAAAACTATAGCAAACAGCAGTTGGTCATGTCAAATTAAAAATCTGATTCGATTATACACCAACACCCATACGAAACCCCAAATTGGGGCTCCAAATTGACTGACTGACTGACTGACATAGTGATCTATCAACGCACAGCCCAAACCACTGAACGGATCGGGCTAAAATTTGGCATGCAGGTAGATGTTATGACGTAGGCATCCGCTAAGAAAGGAAAATGGAAAATTATTTTCTAAAGAGGAGAAAAAGGGGAAAAATGGTTTAAAGAAAAATCAACGCACAGCCTAAACCGTTAGCCCTAGGAGCATGAAACTTAGAAGGTATGTTCCTCTATTAGAGCAGAGGTGCACTAAAAAAGAAAATAGGAAAATTCTTTCCCTAAAAGAAGAAAAAACGGAAAATGATTTTAAGAAAAATCACAAAAAATAACTTTACAAAATACGCAAAAAAAACATTAAAAATTTTCAGCTACCGCATCATCTGGCGCCAGGTTCGATTACACACAAAAGTTCACAAACAAACAGATGATAACCACTACGACAAAATCACGGGAAACATCTATCATACTTAAACTAAACACTGTTGAAAAAAATCGGCTCCAACAAAACTCACCTTAAAATTCAAATACACTCTAAAGCACAAGCTCAAATCTATGGTAACTAGCAGTTGTTCATGTCAAATTAAAAAAATCTGATACGATTATACACCAACACGCATACGAAACCCCAAATTAGCCACTAATATAACATAAATCACAAAAAATAGCTTTACAAAATACGGAAAAAAAAACATTTAAAAAATTTTCAGCTACCGCAGCATTTGTCACCAGGTTGTAAAACACACAAATGTTTACAAAAAAACCAATGATAACCACTAAGACAAAATCGCGGGAAACATCTATCATACTTAAACTAAACACTGCTGAAAAAAATCGGCTCCAACAGCACTCGCCTTCAAATTCAAATACACTCTAAAGTACAAGCTCAAAACTATAGTAAACAGCAGTTGGTCATGTCAAATTAAAAATCTGATTCGATTATACACCAACACCCATACGAAACCCCAAATTAGCCACTAATATAACATAAAATCACAAAAAATTGCTTTACAAAATACGAAAAAAAAAACATCAAAAAAATTTCTGCTACCGCAGCATTTGTCACCAGGTTTTATTACACACAAATGTTTACAAAAAAACCGATGATTACCACTAAGACTTAATCACGGAAAACATCTATCATACTTAAACTAAACACTGCTGAAAAAAATCGGCTCCAACAGCACTCGCCTTCAAATTCAAATACACTCTAAAGTACAAGCTCAAAACTATAGTAACCAGCAATTGGTCATGTCAAATAAAAAAAATCTAATTCGATTTTACACCAACACGCATACGAAACCCCAAATTAGCCACTAATATAACATAAAATCACAAAAATTGCTTTACAAAATACAAAAAAAAACATAAAAAAAATTTCAGCTACCGCAGCATTTGTCACCAGGTTTTAATACACACAAATGTTTACAAAAAACCGATGAACACCACAAAGACAAAATCGCGGGAAACATCTATAATACTTAAACTAAACACTGCTGAAAAAAATCGGCTGCAACAGCACTCACCTTCAAATTCAAATTCACTCTAAATTACAAGCTCAAAACAATGGTAACTAGCAGTTGGTCATATCAAACTAAAAAACATTGAACTCAAATATCCACGCGGACGAAGTCGCGGGTATCAGCTAGTTAAGTATAATATTAGTTGGCCGGAGAGTCACATTTGGTAAGATAAATTTAATACACTTGGTTTTCTTAGCATTCAGTAAAAGATTATTAACGTTAAACCAGTTAAGTATTTGCGACAGAGATGCGTTAACGTCATCGTAATTAGTCTTCAATCTATCGACTTTAAAAATTAATGAGGTATCGTCAGCAAATAGTACTATTTCACATAGTTTTTTAACCAAAAAAGGAAGGTCATTTACGTACACTAGAAACAAGAAAGGACCTAATATCGAACCTTGTGGCACCCCCATGTCAATAATAGACCCAGAAGATCTCTCACCGCCCACATCAACTTTAAGGACTCTATCAGTCAAGTATGATTGTATTAGGTAAATAGAGCGATTTAGAATGCCGTAATGTTTAAGTTTAGATATTAATGTCGCATGATTTACACAGTCAAAAGCTTTGGAAAGATCGCAGAATACCCCAATCGCGTCTTGCGAGTTTTCCCAGGCAGGTAAGGCCTCCTAGGCCTCCACGAGTATATAGATTTAAAAAAAATACATGCATTTGTGTTCTCTAAATAAAATTAGAATTTTGATTATTTAACAAGACCACAAAGTTCAAATTAAATTATTATAGTTAGTACATCAAGCTAGTGGTAACATTAAATACGGTTATGGCTACGTTGGATACATGCCAGTCTAATAACGTGTATCTATGAGCTGGTATTAGTTATTATAGCCATGTACTACAATACACACAGGAGGTACCAAACGTATTATAAAAGAAAACATCTGTATAAAACCACACCTACATTTTAGAGATACAAGATTGTAAAAAATGCCCGCAAATTATTAAACTATGCAACCACCACGATACTGTCCAATAAAAATCTAAACCAAATAAAATATAACAGTTACGATACAATCATAAAAATAAAGCTCTTTGCTTTGTGCAATGCAGATAGGTAGCCTGTAGCCACCGAACATTGAATGTTTGGTCAATTTAGCCCTACCACTTTAATATCAACTCACTACATTCTCTATTTAAGTTGCCAAAAAACGTAACAAGCTTTAAAGAAATAAAAAATATTGTCAACAATCCGCACAACACTATCTAGCCCCAAACTAAGCAGAGCTTGTACTATGGGAACCAGATAGCTGATATAATACTGAAGTAGTTTTTTTTTGTAAATACATTCATAGAATACAATATAACACCCAGACAGAGAACAAACATCTATGTTAACCACACAAATGTTTGTTCTCGGTGGGGATCGAACCCACGACCTACGGCGCGGAAGGCAGAGCTACTGCCAATTGAGCTGAGAGGTCAGTCTTTGCTCAGTTTAGGCCAGTTTGGCATAGTATAGTATGAAAATGTCTACGAATATTGACTGGACGTGACTGTGCAGCGATTGAACTAAAATTATATGGACTAACTCGTCACTGCAATAGATTTTTAACATCCCTGTATTGATCGATTATGCCTAAATATAATCTAATAGACGCAGTATGGAAATAAAGTATTAAAAACACTGAGCCGTATAACCACAACAATACCAGAAAGTATAATTTCGAAGACATCTTCGATCTATGACACATCGAACGCATCAATCTCAATTTACGAGTGAGATAAGTTCGAAAACTCGTCAATTAGTAGTATCCATCCATTTTCGTTCACAGCCGGATGTATTTTCGTTCACATGCGGATGTAAAATCGATACAATGGCAGCACAGAAAGATCACACACATTCGGTCCGAGGCACATTGATAAAATGTATATTTTTTTATCTCAAAGTTTATTTTTGTTTTCAAGTTTTGTTCTCTGACGCTGCTCTTTGGTTTTATTAACGGCTGTAGAGACTTGAAAGTGGTGGTTACGTAAATATATTTCTGTCAGCAGAGCGCCCATTCGTTTTGTTACTGAAAGAACTGTTGTATTTTGCCATGATAAATAGGTATTTTTATTTAAAAAAGTTCACGTCTGAATCCTATTGAAATGATTTCAAAGCGCCAGAAGCGTTTCTACTTGTTATACTAACTAGCAGCAATTTTGTTCTAACAGATAAAACTACGAAATAGGTGTTAAGTGGGTAGGTTTTACTCATAACAAATTCAAGGCACGCTGCGCTCTTTATAATTGGTTGCACTACTAGAATATAAAATGCACTTCTCGTGACCTTTTCATCGGTATTAAATATTCTATACTTACTTATATTTCTTTTCTAGGACGCTTCTGCTTATTAATTTATATGATTGACTTAATTGCTCCCTGCTTTATACGTATTTATATACTATTTATTAGACTGGTCTCGATCGGGGGTCAATCCCCACCGAGAACAAATAACGGTGCTGTGAACACAGATGTTTGTTCTCTGTCTAGGTGTTATATTGTGTTCTAAATTGTGTTTTAACAAAGAAAAGTATATAAAGTATTATATCAGTTATCAGTATTATAAGCTCTGCTAATTTGGGACTAGATAGTGTAGTGTGGATTGTCCACAAAAAAAATATTTGCTCGTGTTGTATCCGGATATTTATTCATGTTTCATTTGAAATAGTTCAGTTGTTGTGATGATTGTGTTCATATACCCACTTTAGTATAATATCTACAAATTCATACCGTAAATAATCGTATATAACCTACGAGAGATTCAACCCGAAAACAGAAACATTTCTTTCAACTATTACTTTCATTTGATCGCACGACATGAATAGTATAAACCAGACATCCAGTCCAATATAGCCGCGCAGACAACACTTGCCGCCGACTTTAATAAGTTTTAAAAATAAATTTAAAACTACCACGTGAATTCAAGTTCAGCAGCCGTCAATGCCTCGGGGATGGCCACAGAATGCGTTTTGTTGCATCGCGACGGTCCCAGCACGCCGTCGGCGTCGGTCTCGGCTCGCCGTCAGCGTCGGCGCGTAGTCTCGCCTCTCAGACATAGATTGAACTAGATACCGCTAGGGTGTGATAATGGATGAAAAATAGGCATGCCTCAAGGTTTTTGTGCGCAGGATAAAGTCATCATCTGAATTTAAAAACGAATAAGTTCAATGCAGTTGTCGAAGGCTTGTAAGATTCAGTATATTATTTCGGACGAGTCTAAAGTAAAGGCAGCATTATTTTTATGCGTCGGATAGTGTTACTCTGATTGAGAGTTTTAAAGTAAACAAGCCCTTGCATTCATCGTATGATATTATACACCCCAACTTACACTAAGGACACTATAGTGCCTGGGACAGGGTTTTAGATGGAATAGGCTTGCCCAGCACCTAAAACATTCTGAGAGATTAGTCTGTTCACAGGAAATACATAATCAGTACCTACGTGCGGAGCTGAATAAGCCATGGGCTTCCTCACGATATTTTCCTTCACCGTTTGAGAGCACTATAGCAATGTATAAATAAATTTTTCGAACAGAAAAATCCACGTTACACGACTGGACTGGCTTGGTTCGACTGATGGACTTGACTTGACTTGACTTGACTTGATTCGAACCCGTGGCCGTAAGATCAGAAGGCGGAGTTTACTACAACTAGGCCACCAGTGCACTAAAATAAAATATCGACGTACAAGGAAACAAGGCCTCGTCGCATAAACACACACATCACACAAAGTTCTAAGCCACATCTGCCCGAGTTATACTAACACAATCATAATTTTGCAATGCAAAAAAATTGCCCTTTCAAATTTAACACGTACGCGACATGTCTTGAAGTCCATTCGTGTTGTGAATACCAATTGGATTCAAACTCATAAGTTTCAGCTTTCAGGAAGTTTGAGTCACTTCATAACAGTCTGTAATCCAAAATTAGCTTTATCACAATGAGTTAAAATTGAATACAGGTTACTTGCAAATTAGTTCAGCTTTGCTTAGTTTTGGACTAGATAAAGTATTATTCATGTATTTAATTGCAGAATACCACATATTAAAGTATTTTTATAAAAATAGCTTGTAACTAAAGATCCAACAGGTAAATGAAGCACCATTATACGTGCGGACTATAAAGTTTAGATACCTACTTAAATTTTTTTAGTGCCCTCAAAGCAACCCTGCTGTCTTGTTATAGGTGGGTACTATTGCACAGCAAAAAAACAATAAAACTGTGGTTTCAGTGTCGTATTTCAGTGATCGGAGTGGAGCTTTCCATCGACCTTCTATCGCTTCATCTGTGCCTCCATGTTTGTATTTCCCCTGAATTCGGAGTTTTCGGAGTGAAGGTTGAACTTATTGCCGCTGCTTTATAGACAAGTTTGCGGAAGATAAGGATAATTTGGCAAATTCGCCAGGTAGGCGGGTAATGTTACTTTCAGGTTAAGTTTGGAAAGGTAAGATTTGATAAAATTATCTCAAAGGAAACCGAACTGGGAGAAATTAATTACAAAAGGTTTTTCATTAGACTTGAATTGTTTGAATTTTGTAAAGTTCTGTAAGCCTATTAGAAAAAAATCGTGGCTCTATTTGACTCTCCGAACCTCCGCGAATTTGGCGAAGCTTGTCAATCTTTGCCGCAGAGGTGTCGGTTACGATATACAGATGACAGTGTCTCGAGTACATTATAGTTTTCACTTCAAAAATAGAAAACGACCCACGATTTTGATCCCCAGGCTACTGAGCCAGGGTACTGAGATTCTTTGAGGATACCTAATGGGGTTAGTCAGAGGTATGTTAGACCTTATGAAAGAATATAAACTGTTATATTCTTTCATAAGGTCTAACATACCTCTGACTAACCCCATTAGGTATCCTCAAAGAATCTCGCCTTTAACCTATCTACGAAACGTAAAATAGCTCAAGGGACAAAAATGTTATGCTCCGTGCCACCATATCAATTTTAAAACTACTAGTGAAGTTTTTCAGCTCTGCACTCTAAATCAACCCCCTCCTCACCCTCACCTCATAATTCACCCCCTACCGATAATCGTGTCATAACTCACACTAGTGCACCTCCGCGCTAATATTAAACCAGTAATGGTGGTGATCAGTTTTAAAATATAAATTTATATCGCGGTAGGAGATGATATTTAAATTTATGGTGATCGGCGTCCGTGTAAGTTATGAGCCGTATATATTATAAGTAATAATAGATAGATAGATAGTTTTCTTTGTTATAGGTGATGGTTACCACTCAACATCAGGACCCTTTCTGAGGCCCACTTGAAATCCTTTCACCACACTGCACTGGTTTGAAAGAATTGGTAACTCGATAACAAAAAACATCAGGTTTATTAGCTAGTTGTATAAGAAAAAAGGTTTTGGTTGGTTTATATTACCTACAGGATAACGAAAAAATCGCTTAAATACACACTACTTTACATATAACTTTGTTTTTTCTTTATGTGATTTTTTAATTTTCAAAAGGAATAAATATATTTTAACCGTAAAATAAAAACAAACAATTCTTAAATACCTCGCTCAATTACCCAAGAGCGATCAAGATCAAGAGCGATTAGAACCAAAATATAAAAAAAAACTGGTTGAAATTGTTACCTTAAAAAATAATTTGCTTACTTTAAATAAATAATAAATACTACTTAATAATAAATAATTTACTTACTTTAAAACAAAACAAAAACATCATAACCTATTTTTTGTTGAAACGTGACCGAAAGTATTTCTAGCTGTATTGTGGTTTCAGCCATTGACATACAAAATACATCGAAAACTTTTATCAAAAACAAACTATCCGCGCCATAAAGCGGCTATCCTAATAACTATGTCATTTTGATCATAAATAATACATAATTGACCGTTCTACCACAAATAAGATACACATGCGTCTGAGTATAAAGTAAGACAGCTAGTCCACTAGATATCAAAATTAAAAATATCGTTGCCGGCGTCTATTTTTCCGAATACCTATAATTTGGGAGTTTTCAAAAAAAGAGTGAATAGGTATCTTCTAGGTGAGCGCGCTACACCGTCGATCGCATCATCACTTAACATCAGGTGAGATTGCGGTCAAGCGCTAAACTATAAATTGTAAAAAAAAAAAAAAAAAAAATATCCATAGAAGAACCAAAATATTAAAAATCTATAAAAAATATTCGCACATAAATCACATTTAAAAATGTTTCTAAAAATTCGGTTTCTGTAAATTTGGTTTTATGAACTAGGAATAATTTGCCACCTGTAGCTACATTAATTTTACGTTAACTTGAAGACGCCATGTTTTTGTTTTTTGCCTCAGCACTAACTCGTAAATCTAATAAGCAGGCTCACAAAGTTGTTTTTTCTTGGCATCACAAATTGCAACTAGTGAGCTAGCTGACTCGTTTATTCCGAACCAAAATATTGGTTTTTATCGCCACCCATGCATATAATGCTTACTAAAATAACCAATAGCTCTCGTGTCATATTAGTTCATAAAACTTTGTTGGGGTGAGTATTTTTAGTATCTCTACATTTTATACTCCTTCGTTTTACTACTAGTTTTTTATACATTACGTGCTTAGTTAGTTTTTAAGTGAATTTACTTAGTTCTTCTTATAGATGTTTCTTAGTTGTTGTGGTCATGCTACCAAAATAATTCTAGAAGGTCTAAATACGGTCCCAGTTAATTATGTACTATCAGAATAACTATAAAAAAACTGTTAAACAGTTTTTCTTGTAATGTGTTGTATTGTTGTTATTCTCAGGCACGATGTTCTTGTAAATAAACATTTTCGAAGTCCTAAAACACCTAACCTACGCTAAATTAGTACAACCCTCTATATAGGCTTGAGACAATTTCAAAGCAACCGTAATCAAATCAGGGTCACCTAAACATCCGTAACAATCCGAAGTTGCGGATAAACTCGAATTATCGAACAATCGCTCGTCTAATCGCTGCGGTCCGAATAAGAAGAGATTTTCGTTCGGCGCGTGCGGTCCGCTGGGCCGCGCCGCAATAGTAGGGTTGCTGCACGTATCATGAAATTTGTTAACTACCCTCTTCTTTAAAAAAAATTATCGTAATAGGACCATTAAAAAATCCGAAAAATTCAGTTGGTAGATTAAGTATACCTATTTGTATATAACACCCAAGGTTTTTACAAGGACAGTAGATATAAGATAAGATTAGTCTGTGCGGATATTTGAATGATTGAGTTGCAATCACGCCGTAACGACCTAACCGATTCTTATGAAACCGGAAATGTGAATAGTTCGTTCCAAGACCACTTTTTTGTAGATAACCACGCGGCCGGAGCTGCAGACAAAAGCCAGTTACTAGTAAGTTACTATTATTTATTAGAACACCAACTGCTTATTCTTCTTATGTGTGTTTGTGAATGTACAAAACAGACAGCCCTACAAAACAGGGGTTCGCAATATCCGTCATTGGTATTCGTAGCCGGAAGCTCTGCAAGGCTCCGTAGCCTCCGTGGCCTCTGCACGGCACATCGCAATCGATACTCAAGACGGAATTATCGAATGTCATTACTAACTTTAATACTATCCGAGAAACTACTCCACGACTCAAAGTAGTTTTACCAGTGGATGTACTACATGGATTAATGATATAGCTGAAATTTATGAATTTGACTAAAAAGGAATAGAACACACACACTTAAAGTCAAAGTCTAAGATGTATTTATTCACTAGTATCACAAGGATCACTTTGAAACGTCTTAAAGCTAGGTGAGACTAGGAGCCAGTTTCACGCGACCAAGCCTAGAAGAAAATAGCAACAAAATACGGCTTGGTTCCTACCGTTTTTTTATATGATCCTTTTACAAATCAAAAATAATACTAATGGCAGTGAAATTCCAAAGTGGAATGAGAGCAGAAAGACATGATGATGATGCTGGATAAATTTAACTCAAATGGTGTCAAACCCCGCTGTTTACAGCAGTTACACAATAATGCAATTACAATCATTCGATTAGTTCCCAAAACAACGCACCATCTTTTCCAAACTGGGTCATAGTCAGCACCCCGATCACGTCCATCTATTTGTTCGGATGTATTGCCCGGCTGATCCCACCTGCTATTAGCTGCAGCTAATATTGAATTTGGGGGAGTTTGTTGTTAGAGCATTGAACGCCCTTTTTTCTGCGAGAACGATGCGTCACAGACAGTGCCACAGATGCGTATACATTTTGTATAAAATCCAGCAAAAAATTGTGTCTAAATTTTTCCGTGTATATGCTACGGACACTGCGAATACCTTGCATCATAACATAAAACTTGTACAGCAAAAGTGGAAAAGATATTCCAGATAGCTTGGAAAAAGCAGCCTAAAACGGGCGTCCACTGGATTGAAAGACGACGACGACGGTTGCACTGGAACAATAAACCTCCTAAAGCTAAAATGAAGAATTTGATTAGTACTTATTACTCAGGTATACGTAAAATAGTTAAGAACAAGTATTTTCTAAAGTGTTTCCGTCGCTATAAAAACTAAACGATTTTTCTCCTCAATTCAATGATTTGACTGATAAAACCCAATTCTAAAAACACTTCATCACAGAATAATTCAGCATTTCCATTCTTCAAAGGTCCGCAAGCCAAACTCATCAGTTCAATGTATGATACGTGATTCAATTCTAGCATGATTGATACCCAGCGTCCGCAGACGGACATTCCGGTCGGATGCAATTTTTTACCTCTCCGTTTCGACATCTGCAGTACTAACTGTTATGGATTCTGCGCAATTGGCATAGTAACTCTGCCTGGATCTGTGCCAGGTGCTTAAAAACTAGTTCTTATTCTGTGGCTGGTTGTGATTTATGGAACATGTCGCGAATATAGAGATGGAAGAAACGTAGCTTTGTTTCTTTTTTTGGGGTAAGATTGTTTTTATATTTGGTAAAGGACAAAGAAATATAGTCAAGACATCTTTTAAAACTAAGTCTTAAATGAAAACCAATGACGGTTGTGTCATCATCCACAATTGGTGCGCGGACTAGTTTCCGCAAGTAGCCCGCTGGCAGGCCCTTTTTGCGTGACGCTTGACGCGTGTTATTCGAACTTTTTTAGGTTCTACGACACGCCGGTTTCTTTACGATGTTTTCCTTGATATGACCGCTTGAGAGTATTGGCTTAGTGCACATATATTATTCGACAAAAAAACTCATTGGTAACACACGACCTTAGGATCGGAAGGCGCTCTATTGGCGATCGGCTTAGACTAGACGACCAGTGCTCCCTATGTGTACCTATACATCCCAACACTCCAACGCCCCGCAGTCATATACCAACTGTAGTAGGTTACTTAGCTGTAATTTAATATTCTTCGTTCATGGCATTTCCATTAAAAACTGCAAACTTCTTCGACCTACTTCGTGTCTCGGCTACTTTTACGAGAAATTTGTTGAAAAAGTGGCAGAAACTGCCGAATAACTCGTCGGGTAGGCCTAGGGCGCATTTTAACGAACCCTTATAAGGTGTGATCACACTGAACTAAAATAAAGCAGTAAAAAAATAGTAGAACGACTAAAACATAAAGGTAATACTTTCAGATAGGTCACATAAAAATGTTATCAAAATCGGTGCACCAGTTTTGCCATGAAGTCGGTTTCTCAAGTTTTTTAACTTCACTTACATGTATTTCTTCTATTTCTTTCTTATTTTGTTTAACTGAAACCAAAATCTAATTCAAATAATATGTATTAATTCAATACTATCACAAGGATCACTTTGAAACGTCTTAAAGCAGGGCAAGTCTAGGTGCCGTTCCAATACGATCAAGCCTAGAAGAACATGCAACAAACTTAAAGAACATGGTTAACAATGGTTTTTACAAAAGAAAATAAAACTAAAATTGGATAGCTATAGCCACCCATGATAGGTTTTAAAATGAAGTGGCTTGTTTGCGAAAGAGACACAACGTATGAGCAAAAAGCAAGAAAACCGATAACGTTTAGTGGAAATACAGTTATTTAGAAAATACGACCGTACGTGGCCACACACGACCGTTATAACCCGATCTTTAGTGGTCACTTCCATGCAGTTAAGTTACAGTGTAGATTATGCGCCATATCTGTCCCTTTGGTGCCGTTAGTAACTGAGCAATATATTTTGCGAACGATAGTCGATACAACTAACAAGATAACACGAATAGTTAAACGAGTATCCTTTAAAAGGTCCTGTTTTGTAATCCTGGGAGACTTGAAATGTAGTATCCGTTTAATATTTGATATTTGTAGTTTTTTAATACCAATTTTATTGCCCACCTGGTGGCAAGCGGTTACTGTCGATTTTGGACTCCCACTCGCAACCCTAGAGGCATTGACTTTGACTGGCCTCTCAGCTCAGTTGGTCTGGTAGTAACTCTGCCTTCTGCGCTGTAGGTCGTGGGGTCGATCCCCATCGAGAACAAATATTAGTGTGGTGAACGCAAATGTTTATTCTCTGTCTGGGTGTTATGCCGTATTCTAAGTATGTACTTAAGTATTATATCAGCTATCTTGTTCCCATTGTACAAGATCTGCTTATTTTGGGGCTAAATAGTGTTGTGTGGATTGACCGTAATATTTATTTATTTAGTATTTATTTATTGCTAATGTGTTGCCTACTAAGAATTTCATTTTACCTTGAAATAATGCAGAATATACATTTTAGTATAGTGTTATAAATATCTATCTTTATTTGATAGGAAAAAAATTATATAGATTAGGTTTTCAATCTTCTTTTTAAAAATCATCAATGTTGAGATTTATGAAACTTATCACAAGTTTAAAACTTGGGTTTAATTCGTTCAGTAAGTTCAGTAACTATACTAATAAGATGCAAGTTGACGAGTCCTAGGTGGAGTCTAAAGTCAAAAGTTGGCCTCAGTCTGTCTGCGGCTCTAGGCTACGTGCCGTCGTATTGGCTAGCATTCATGAATGTTAATTCCTACGGCACGTTGCAAACATGTGGCTTAATCCTGGTTAGAGTTTAGTACGCGATAGGACGTACAGGATTTCAGGGGCCTTATTACCATAGTCTTGAATCGGAATGTTAGGTAATGGAATTCTTTTGGTCTTTTGGGATATGTATAGTTCTACGGATTAAATAAAAATTTATTGTATTTATTTGTTTATACTTACTACCTATTACATTTTTAGATTTTAGAGAAGCAATTACATCTTTTCCTGCAGCACAGTGTAAACTAACGCTGGAAATAATAACTTACAGTCAAGTTATATTGTTTCAATTAAATATTTCATAAATATGTATATTTTGCGTGATGGAGGCTGATTATAACCAACTTGAAATATTATAGTTTAACATAACTGTGAAACCAATGAATAAAACTGACGTTCGACGGAATAGAAACAGGGATACATCAACGAAACGACTCCACTGAAGCGCGCATCCGAAACGTAGCGAATGGCACCCATTACCGCCTTCTTTCCCCACTTTACACTCATTAGGCCATTATTCCCTAAAGTCCTATCAGAGATCTATGAGCTGATGGAAGAGAAAATTTCACTTTGAGTCACGAAATCTTCAAAACTACATGGCCTAGGGTAAAATTTTACCACCAGCTCCGTTTGAAGGTTGGGATGGACCAACAAACGATTTTTGAAAATACTTTTTGTCGTGTTAGAAAACGGTGCCAAAGGCTGTAGGTATGGATGAGTCGCGTATAGGTAATTCTATAAGTAATTTTATGTTGGTACGTGAGGCCGAACGTCTGTACGCCTCAAGTTGATGGACGCAAGGAAGTGCATCGTACGGTACGTTCTTAACGTGCGCGGCCTACGAGGCAATGCTTTGTTAAAGGCGATGGTTACCACGTAACATCAGGTGAGCCATATGCTTGTTCCATCAGCTAGTTGTACAAAAAAAGGGTACGTTTTGGATGAAAGTTCAAAAGGCATTTCACAAATGAAAATCTCAAAAATATCGTCTTCGAACAAAACGTTTGTTTCGCCAATGACGCATGATGTGGGGCTATGAGATCCTCACCTCACCTAATTTGATTTTTGGTTGGTATAATATAGGGATGACAAATATAAACGCTGTTACTAAACAACACCCAATTTCACTTAAAAATCGATTACTTCTTTGTTTATGCCTCATCCAGTAGTTTTGTGTACAACTCCTCAGTTGGCACGCAGCATTGAAAAGACGGCACATCTTTCTTGCTTCGTCTTGGCTCGACCCGTGACTCGTCGTGCCACATTAACGGCCCACCAGTGTGTTTGTTGATGTATCGGACGCTTCATATATTAGATACGTTTCATGACAGAATTATATTGGTCGTTTCCTTATTTTTATATTGCGAAAGTTTGGATATTTGTGACTCGCAAAACACAAAGTTCAATTATGCAATCTTTTTCATAATCTGAGTCATGATCATAGATTTAGCTTAATAGCATTACTTTAGCCCGAATTATCCTATTGTTGGGCAGTTACCTCCCCGCAAGCTCGCTTTATGTTATAAGCATGGGTTATTTTATCTGTTTACTGAAACAAAAAACAAAGAAAGAAAAATGAATTTAAATGTTTATAGTAGATAAGTACGTTCCTAGAAAGTTAAACTAAAGTACCTACCTGTACCTATTTTCTGTTGTCTAGAATATTTTCTCACAGCAGTAATTGAATCATGAGGTAGGTAAACAAAGATAATCACATTATATCACCCAATATACTCATCCGGCCACTTAACCCACCCCATAATTATATTTACCAAACAAAGTTTATCCCTATTACCGTAGCATCGACCTAATTCCGTAATCCGTATCCCTAATGCCGTGTTCCTGGGTAATTCATATGAGGCGAGACACTATTTTATTTCATTATTGCGACAAGTCGTATTTTGTGAGTTGGAAGTTTGTTTGTGTGGGGTGGAGTCGCTGAAGTGCTTTGAAGCGTTCTCAGTTACATAAGGAGAGTGAGTTTGCTCATAATAATTAATCAATGTGATAATGTGTCTGTTTGATGCGTTTTCACGGAAAACCTAAATTTCACGTCACACACACACACACAATTGAAAATTAAGTTATGCAGAAAGATATTTTGTATTTGTGTGATTATTTTTAAAAATATCATGAGTAGTTTATACCAAGAAACTTTAAAATATGGCCGATTCATGTTTCATTTATGTATTGTTTTTAATTCGTATTGTTTTTTTTATGTGTCATGAAAACCGCGAGCACACTATATGTATTTCAAGTTAAGCAAGCCTACCACAAGCTCTGTCTGGCTCTGGTTTTGAGTCTGTGTGAGTGTTGTCTAAATAAATCCTACGTTGAAACCTCACACACACAGTAGTATAATACACTGGTGAGCACTCACACAGACTCAAAACCAGATCCAGAGACAGAGCCAGACAGAGCTCGTGGTAGGCTTAAAGTTATGTGTAAGTCATGTTAAGAATTTTCGTCTCACAAGCGTCTTATTTGTGCTTATAATGAGGTACACAATAGCACCCGCAAAGACTTTGTGACGCCCTTAAATGTTTCCCAAACTTCTCATCAACTGGTTCCATACTATGTATTCCGTTCGCAGTCATGGAACAAAAATTAACAACATAAATTACTCCGTCTGATTTATATGTGTTTGTTTATTTGTTTGTCGACAAACTCCATAATTACCATACGCCAGAGGGCTATCCGCTTGTGAATGGCGGTCTATTATGTTTCTATTCAATTGGATTATAACTGGAGCTTGTGAATTTTGAATAGATTGATAAATAAGTTAAACATTTATTAACAAAGAAAATAATAAACAATACCAGTATTTAGACAAAACCTATATCAGAAACTGTTGTGCTATCTGCAGACCTTTGCAAACGAAACAGAAACAGCTTCACGACTTTGATCGATAAGCACGGTTGATCCCGAAGGATCTAGTTAAAAAAAAAAATGATTTTTCTAAAACAACTAATTATTATCATCATCTTGTCTACATTCTAAAATAACTAATTATTCTTATCATCATATGAGCCTAAATAGAAACTCGTAGACCATCTACGAATAATATTTAAATTACTTGCATCGGCTGGAATTTTATTCAGTTTCATTATTTTATTGCGTATTATAAAAATTTTATTTCAAGCGTCGCATGTCTAAATCTATGTCGTCGTATATTGAAATCCTTGAAATATGTTATTTCTATAGGAGTTTTTTTATGCGCTCGGCTCAAAACAACGAAAAAACACTTTTGTTTTAACCAAATAAATGACTATCCAGATAAAACTGGACATCTTAATGAAGCCGAGAAAGGCTAAAGAATAAAAATAATTAAAAATTTCATCAAGCGAAAAGGCTTAATGTTTTCAAATGAACATTTTTGCTCATTGTCGCTTTACTTTTTCAGAGATTAATAACGGACAGACACAAAGATGGAGACATTAAAACCTTTTGAAAAAGTACAACTGAAGTTCTGAAGATAGAATGAACAAGGAAATCGTGGGCCACGAAATATACGAGTACAAGAGATGGTACAATTTTTGCCACAAAAAAACTACGGCTTATAAAGCTTTGCATGCCGTTGAAGAGTTTCACGGCCATATTTGATGCCAATCTCATAACTTGCGCGAACTAGTTGGGAATAATGCAGTTCATCAGTTAGCCGCATTATTTTATGTTATTGAACCTTGGAAGTCGTATTTTGAACCCAATTCCTACTCGAGATAATAAGATTGGTGGCACAATTAATAACTATAGCTTTAGTATTTGAAGCTTGAATATGTTTTGTAATGGCAACAACAGCGTTCATAGCCAAAAAGTCAACAACTTAAAAATGCTCGAAATTTACAAAAAACCCTAAAGGAATCAGCCAAGGCGAGGGGTAAAGTGGGGGCACGCACCTGATACCTCCTTTCATCCCATGAATACAAAGAATATCAGATGTAGGATTTACATCTTGTTTTACACGGGAACGATAAAACGACAAAATTTAAATTTGGAACACGTGATTGTATATCGATTCCCATTTCTCAACTGTCGAGGAGATAGATGAATGAAATGTATTTGAGGACTCAATCTGTTTTGTAATGTGTGGAATGTGAGGCTATTAGTAATGATGGGAAAAATAAATTGATGAATTCTTTAGTGATTCACTTTTACCAGTCGTATAAAAAAAGTAATAATTTAGGCATAAAAAAACACAAAATTTATTTATTAAAAAATTACAGGATTTGACAAATAAAGGCAGAATCTTTTCTTTTAAGTTGGGAAACCTGTATTAATAGTGATCCTCTCTTTGCTGTGTGTGTTTGTATAGTATATAGACGCCTTTAGCCATGCAATCTTTTGAACAAGACTGGTAGAACGTGGTGTCTCTCTCTCTTTTTTGTCAAGTTTTAATACAAATTGAAGATATTTCGAATCGATCAAACTATCTCACCCTCGAAATCCAATTACACAATCAATTGCTCCAATCCTCAACACAATCGATCCCGAGGTGGACTTTTTACCGAATTTCCCAAAGATTTGCCCACAGCCCGAAGTAGGCCAAAGTGCCGTCTCAATCATCGGTTCGCCCTTCCGACTGATTACATTATGTAAATTAGGTACGCCTCCCTTCGTGTCATCTATACCTTGGAATGTATATAAATGAGACTGAAATTGTGTTTTTTTAATATTTTTAAAGGTTTCGTTCTTTTTATAGAAGCCTTCGTGGTGTAGCTTATATTCTCCTGATAAAAGTTCAGCACTGATGAATTTGAAATGATGAGTGTTTTCTCCAGCTATGCAACTCAGTGCTTGTTTACCCGTAAAAAATAATGACACTGATATTTTCGTAGAATGGGCATTCGTCATAAGCAATTTGAAGAAATACTTCATCATCATCATCAGCCTGAAGAAGTCCACTGCTGGACATAGGCCTCTCCACACATTTCCAGGAAGAACAATTCTGAGCCCTTTCCATCCACCGACTTCCTGCGATCTTAACAATGTCGTCAGTCCATCTGGAAGAAATACTAAGCCAATGTAAATCTGAGAACTCTTAGAAAATTTTTACTAGAAGGCAATTAGAATCTAAATACCATAATATTTAGTTCACCGCACTGAAAAAGAAGAAGTAATAGTACCTACGCTCTGACTTAAAATTTAAGCTTCTCAGATACAATCTCTGAAGTCTTTGTTCCCAAAAGCGGTGCCGTCGTAATTACGACCGTATTGTAAATATTAAAGGGGTTTGAATTACATGCAAAGATAAATTTACAATAACTCTAAAAACTACACAAATTACAAAAATATATATTTATAATATCCACCCCACAAATATTGGTTCCCGGTCCACCGAACCCACTACCTACGGCGGCGGCGCAGGAGATTGTGCTACTACCAACTAAATTGAGAGGCCAGTTAAAGCCGGCTATAGTCATTCTCCGTATTGGATCGCGAGATTAGCGTAAAGAAGCATGTTTCTATTTAAAATTCCATTCTCTTCCTCGATCGTTTCACAGCTGCTCTTGACAGCCGATAACAGTTTGAATGTAAAGCATCTGCCTACAACTGCTGATAACAACTGATAGAACTTTTTTATGTAGGTTGAATAACTGGAAGTGTTTTACTCACAACACAATATTTAGACAACATTATGGTTGCGGTTGAGAATTATTAAAGTCTAAGTCTAATCAGTATTGTTTGAGATTTTTTGAGAAAATATAAATAAATATATTGAGTGTTAGTAATGCATGTTTGAGAAATTGATTTTGACAACATTCTTCCAGATAAATCGAAATTGCTGTACTGGCCAAAGTAAAAGTTGCATGAAAATCCATTGCTGTTGTGTTTAGCGGCCAGATACATTACAAGGTAAATTATGTCATGTAATTTAAAAATGAAACGCTATTTTGTCTGAAACATGGCAACCAAGGAGGTAACTTATGAAAGCATTTTACAAACCAGTTCGAAATTTAAAATATAATAAATAAATACAAATTTGTGTGGTTCGTTGGTTTTTGTCGTAATTGCACTCGACAAGTTGATTTCAAGTGCAACTACTATACTTACTTTTTACTTCGTTTTAATTTCTGAGCATTATTTGAGGAAAGTACTATACAAGCCTTGGCCACAACTAGGCATTGATAGACGCATGTGGGCCTCTGGCCACATTTACACGTTTGTTCATCAATGTCTCTTTTGCTGGCCGCTGCAAGAATGCAATAATGTAACATGCGCAATAATGCCTAACCTAGATAATTTGATTTGCCTAGTTTGTTAATTTGATGAATAATTAATCAATTATTCATCAAATTGGTGGCAAACAACTATGGCGTTTTCTCATCGTAAAATGTATTAAATGCTGTCGTCGCCTCAAAGACAAATGAAAAAAACAATATTAAAAAAAAGCAGCCAAGTGCGAGTCGGACTCGCCCATGAAGGGTTCCGTAGCATCAAGTAACATAATATACAGAAAATAAACAGGAAACAGGTTCTTGTAGTTCGTCGAAAGGTAAATTGCGGTTTACGATTTAAGACGTATAAAAAAAAACTACTGGCTAGATCTCGTTCAAACCAAATATCGTTGAAAGTTTGCATAGTAATGTACAACATATATATTTTTTAGTTTTATCATTCCCTTATTTTAGAAGTTAGAGGGGGGGGGACCAACTTTTTTCAACTTTGGAAGTGTCTCTCGCGCAAACTATTCAGTTTAGAAAAAAACGATATTAGATACCTCAACATCATTTTTGAAGATCTATTCATAGATACCCCACACGTATGGGTTCGACGAAAAATTTTTTTTTGAGTTGCACTTTGAAGTATGGGGACCCCCAAAATTTATAGTTTTTTTTCTATTTTTGTGTAAAAATCTTAATGCGGTTTACAAAATACATCTACTCACCAAGTTTCATCAGTGTAGCTCTTATGGTTTCGGAGAAAAATGGCTGTGACACGGTCGGACAGACAGACAGACAGACAGACAGACAGACAGACAGACAGACAGACAGACATGACGAATCTATAAGGGTTCCGTTTTTGCCATTTGGCTACGGAACCCTAAAAACGGCGAGTCTTTTTGGTTCTCTGCCTTCACAAGACTCCAAACTGCAGCGCTCCTACGGGGTGCATGTACTTACACCATCTACTGTACCATTATTTGTAAGACCTTATGTACATGAAAGCAATAAATATGTAAATACAAATACATTTTATAAAATTCATCATGCCATGACCATTGACAGTTCTTTGTTCGGGCTCAGCTGTCTTCGCGATGCGCTATTAAGCCCTGACACTCGCGGTACGTCGAGTTGCTCATTTCTCGCGCTTTGTTAGTTTATGTGGAACAAGTATTGAGTGACACGAAACTTACAAGTTTGTTTAAACTGTACGTCGAAACTTTCGAAAGCTTTCATACCGTGTAGTGTCGGTAATTGAGCAGTGAGTGCAGTGAGAATAACGAAAGTTGTTGAAAAAGGCCACAACAAGCTTTAATGCGCAATACGTTGACAATATTTTATTCTGACTAATTTTACACTTGGGTGCCTATTGTATGCTTGCTTGCTGAGCCCGTCGTTTTTAACAGCCTAGCAATGATTATAAAAACCTTTTAATCCATTGTTTGATAGCGCGGTAAGAATCGTCAGACGATGACCAACATTTATTTCATTTACGCTAAATAAAATTTACGTAAAATAAATTCCTTATTTAATATATACTTAGATAATAATAGATAATGTGTAATGGCCTTGAGAGTTTCGTTTGACCTACCACTCCTCTACCAAATGTTATGGCGGTTAAAATATACAACAAGATTCCGGAAAAAATCAAACATCTAGAAAAATACAACATTTTTGAAAAAAAACTTAAAGAGATGCTTCTACAAAAAAAATACTACACACTAGACGAATTCTTTAACGACGATCGAAAAGAATAACTATAATAATAAATAACCCTTATAACATAATTTTATATTAAACCTGCTTACAAATCTGCGTGATTATAATAATATCGGCCCGCTTCTCCAGTATTGCAACACCCTTACAGGGTAAATTATGTATTGATTCAAAATTTAGTTCTAAGATCTGACACTGTTATATTTACATACATAATAAGGCAATAAATATACTGAATACTGAATACTGAAAAAATGTGTCGATAAAGTATAGCCAAAGAAATGCAAAAGATCTATAGTTTCTTTCTGAAGAAACAGATGCAGCATTATGAAAGTTTTAAGTTAGTGTAGTTAGTCTTTAGTAATTTAATTTAGCGCAACGGATATGCCTTTCGTAAATTTTAAAACAATTTAATCAACCAGTCAGCGGCGAGCACAACAAACCGCAGCTAAATCTAAAGCCGGCGCACACTATCGCGTCGCAAACAACCAGCAATAAACGTTGCATTTGCATTCCCATTACGCATGCAGTGTTTACGCGCACCAAACGCTGTTATTTGTGCTGCTGATAACAGCCTTTGAGAGTGACAGGCTCATGGGAGCCTGGATTTAGAGCTCAAGGTTGTCAACTTTTTTATTCTTCGGGACACTCGCATGACTATAAAAATTCGAAATTCCTATATTTATCAAAGCAATGAATTTACACAGAAACAGTAACATATTTTTATGACAAAGCACAGCCTGTATATTTGATCAGCACAGACGTTCACATAAACGTATAGGTCTGAGCTCCTAAAGGCTATAGACACGACACACGCGGGCATAAAGCAATATCGCTGAAACCAACTGTGAAAACAGTTTTTACGCGTTGGTGATTAAAAAGAGGAGTGCAGTGTAATGCGGTAGGTACACTGCAGGACAATGTTCGGTAAACATACAGGCTTTCAGTAAAATGTGTGCTGAAATTGTGACAACCCAACGGTATAGCTGTACTATTGACAGTACTGTAATAGTCGTTACATCCATCGTAAGAACACATAACTGTGTTTATCAGACATGTTTCATATATGAGCATCAAACTGAGCTAAAAAGTAGCTGAAGGTATTTCAAACTGAGTGGCTACTGCTTACACTCGGTTCCAATCCCAATCTAGAATAAGTTAGAACAAGCGGCCGTCCGCGGCTTCTCTTACCCCGTTCCCGTTACTTACATCCATTCCCCGTTATAATATCTTTATAAATTGTAGCGCTTCTTGTGTTATTCTGACGCTTAAGCTATATTATTGTAAAGTTTTAAAATCCATTCTGTAGTTTTTACGTGAATGAAAGAGTAACAAACAAACATCCATCCATCCATACTTACAAACTTTCGCATTTATAATATTAGTAGGAAGGATTGTGACACCTGTTAGATTATACGTCAAAATTCCAACCAAATTTTTATGTAATATATCCTCACTCGACGCTGGCAAAGTTGATCCGAAATGGACAGATGCCATAACTAAGAAGAAGAAGGTATTGGAAAGTTTGATTGGCGGTAGTAGTCACTCTGAGCTTTGAGACCAGTTTAAGGAATTCCACCAGGCGACAAGGCAACGCATTTGCATTGCTATTAGCGCGTGTTGTCGCTACAGCGGGGCATGTCTGCGGCCTGCCTAAACCGTGTCGCGAATATTCAACGGCGCAGGTATTATGCAGTCGTGTTGTGCCTATATGATACAAAAATTATGTAGTAGGTATAAGATTTAATATTTATAATGAGACGACGTCCATTCAGTAGAAAACTTTTATTGGCAGAGAGCGACCACAGAGTATACAAGCATAGACAATCAATCATAAATAAAGGCTACCGGTCACTTGGTGTAATATCTCAATACAGCCCCTCAATTTAAAGAGGTTTTATAAACTAAAAGATTTTAAATTGATTAACAAACAAAAGAAAAATTTTGACTCTAAATTAAACAGAAAAATATTCAAACAAAATTAAACCTAACTTCACTTATTTAATTCTAAGTGGGTACTAAGTATTTATGCTACCTTATTAGGACTACACCTACTTAGCCCTATGACTTATGTAGTTACTATACTATATTAAGTTTTATACAGAAATACAGATGCCTGTTGGCCGGCAATGCCTTAGTAAAAATGTCAGAAATATTTTCATTTGTAGGAACATATGATATAGACACAATTTTCTTATTTATGATATCTTTTATATAATGATATTTAATTGCAATATGCTTAGAGGCTTTTGTGTTCACTTGATTTTGTATTAATTTAATTGTGCTTTGGTTATCAATAAAGATATGAGCATTAACGGTCTTATTATTTAGGAATTCAGAGAGTAGACTTTTTATATGTATGAGCTCACTTACTGCATGTGCTCCTGCTATGTACTCGGCCTCAGCTGTTGACAAAGCCGTGCATGTCTGTTTTCTAGAAAACCATGTAATTAAATTGTTACCTTGAAACACCACACAACCACTTGTGCTTTTCCTGTCGACCTTGTCAGCTGCCCAGTCTGCATCTGAATAAGTATGAAGTATTGTATGATTACCAGTTTTTTGATATATCAGCCCCTGATCTTGAGTTTCTTTGAGGTATCTTAGAACTCTTTTGCCAGCTGTCCATAGTTCTTTTGTCGGCTTGTCTAAGAATCTGCTTAAGTATGATACTGCATATCGTCGTTGTGGTGCGAGAAGTAACTAAGTGCAAAAAGCTAGTCTCGAGATAATCGCGTTTTAAAGTTTTTTTGTTCTTTAAATGAGTGTAACTTATCAACACTTATAGTTACAAAAGAGGTTTCTTCATATAAAATATAGATAATTTTACCTTACACACTAACTTTCAACAAACTAATGTAAGTAATTATATGGTTACTGAGATACATAACAAAAAGTAAGTTAATTAATTCTGGCATACACATTAACGTAATACCTTGATTAAATATTACTTAATTATGATCTGTTGATGACTTTTACCGACAACAGAATTTCATTTCATTCAATAGCTTTTTATCTGCACGAAATCACTAAGTGACTTTAGTGAGCAGTGCAACCCCAAGACTTGAAGAATATTGTAAGTAAAGTGATTGAATTAACCTACTGAAGATCCCTTAGATGATTTTTGTAGACAGATTTTTGCCTCTACGGGTAGTTATGCACTTCTGACATTCTTGTATTATCTATAATTTTAGTAAAATCTACTCTTTTACATTCTGAGAAGGTACATAATGGGTTTCAAAACACTTTGGCGTCAATAACTCATTTTGGCAAAAAATGTCACTTAGTGACTTCTCGCACCACAACGACGATATGTGATGTCTGGGCGAGTGTTTATTGAAATGTAGAGTAATGACCCTACCAGCTCTTTATATGGTACTTCTACAACCGTATTTGATGATGATGGGGTGGCACTAAAGTTTGTTTCCATTGGAGTTCTATTCCCCTTACAATCTTGCATATTATATTTTTCAAGAAGCTTTACTATCATTTCTGTTTGTTTTATTTTCATTTCATTTTTATTTCTTGTGACTTCCAGTCCTAGGTAATTACTAACTTCTCCTAGGTTTTTCAATCTAAATTCTTTCTCTAGGTTTTTTATTATCATGCTATCTTCTCCAAGATATAAAATGTCATCGACATATAATAATATCCAAATTTTTTCTTTTCCATACAAGCATGAGTCATTTCTTGATTGTATGAATCCTTCTTTAGTCATAAACTCATGAAACCTTTGATTCCAACATCTAGGTGCTTCTTTTAGTCCGTACAATGCCTTTTGAAGTTTGAGTACTTTTCCTTCACTGACTTTTAATCCATTTGGACATTTGATAAAAACATCCACATCTAGGTGTCCATTTAAAAATGCAGTCGTCACGTCAAATTGCTTCAATGGTAGATCAAGTTGTACTGCTAGACTCATCATTAATCTTATTGTTGATATTCTGGCTACTGGAGAATAATTATCTTGTGAACTTCTTTGCTGAAAACCTTTAGCTACTAGTCGTGCTTTCTTTGTACCGTCTTGCTTTGTTCTAAAGATCCATTTGGTATCAATGGCTTTCTTTCCTTCTGGTAAATCTGTTATTTTCCATGTTCCCATTTTCTCATGTGCTTTCAATTCTCTGTTTATCTCATTGCTCCATCCTTTTTGTATTGCTTCCTCATATTCTTGTGGATCTCCTGACAGAAGACAATATGCTGTGTATAATTCATTTTGATATTTGATTGGTTTCTTCACTATTCTTCCTGACCTTGTTGTATGTAATGGTGTATCACCCTCCTTAGCATCTTTGTATTCATTTTCATCTTCTATTTCATCATCTTCCATTTCATCTTCTTCTTCTTTTTTATTTATGTCTTTATTTTCTTCTAGTGTCTTTTTGTCTTGATTTTCTTCTGCATCATTTCTTCTTCTCGAGTTATTATCATCTTCATCATCATTCTTCTTTGGTTTTTCTTCTTCTTCTTCAAAGTGTTTTTCATTATTTTCTTCTTTCTTGTATTGAAACTGGTTTTCATCAAACCTTACATCTCTTGATATTACTATTTGATCACTTTCAGGATCCCATAAGCGGCAACCATTCTGTTGGTAACCCACAAATCTCATTTCTTTTGCTCTTTCTAAAAGCTTATCCTGCTTTGGTAAAATATGAACCCACACTTTGGATCCAAATACTCGTTTCCTGTTAGCATGGCCTAATCTCTGATGCCATAAATCTTGTGACAATAAAATTACCTCACTTTTAAGCTTCATATCTATGATAAACAATCTACCTTTTAACTTTCCAATTACTTCAAGTTTTGGGGTACTTACTGATACAAAATTATTATAAAATTGAACATGCAAACCTTTCTCTAACAATTTAGTCACTGACAGTAAATTATGTGACAACTTTGATACAATTAAACCTTCAAAATCTATTGATGTATTATTATTATAGTTTAGTGTTAATTTACCTTTTTTATAACATGTTAAATACTGTCCATTTGCTACATAAATCTTCATCTCCTTAGGTAACATCTTGATGTCCGTCATGTATGGCTCGTACTCAGCCATGATCAAATGTTCCGTTGCACCAGAGTCTACGATGAGTTCAACAATGTCACTATTTAACTTTCCTATTTCACTCGCACTGCTTAATGCCGTAAACGAAGCCTCGAAATCCTCTTCTTCAGTCTGCGCCATCCGACTGGACTGCCATGGTGTCCTGTATGAGCTCGTACCACGACCTCTGGATTGACCTCGTCCTCTTGTAGTGATCCGGCCTCGCTGATTCCCCATGCCTCGTACCGATGATTGGCTCATCCTGCACTGATAGGATTTATGACCTCTCCTTCCGCATTTATAGCATGTTAAGAAACTGTGCATTTCTGCTGCTGTAGTTTCCTTTTCTTGGCCTTTCAGTTTCAGCTCAGCATCGAGTAATCTTGATTTGACAAAGTCGGTTTTGAGTTCTTTGTCAATGGTCTCCAATGTTGTTATAACAGTGTCATATTCACTGGGCAAGGTGAGTAGTAGATGGCATACCTTGTCCGTTTCTTTCAGTGTAGCACCGGTTGATTCCAATTCAGAAATAATATTATCTTAATTTAGAAAATGATCTTGTAGGCTGTCTGCCGCTGCACATTTCATGTATAGCAACTTTTTTCTTAGATAAAGCTGATTGAAGACACTTTTCCTTTCAAATACCTCTTCGAGTTTCTTTAGCATGGCGGCCGCCGTAGAACATTGTTTGATAAGCTCAATGAATTTATCCGAGATGCATTGCGCTATAATGCTCTTTGCTTTTGCATCTTCTGTTGGTAGTGCTGTTGATTCCATTGCAGACCCGAGCCCTCGTTCTTCTAGGATAAGTTTCACACGAAATTTCCACGTTGAAAAATTTGTTCCATCTCCCAGTTTTGGTAGCTGAATATTTGTACCCGTTGACATCTTGATTATTTGTGAAGACTTTATTCTTTTTATTCGCCAAACACGTTCGTTGTAATTTTGGAAACACCGCAAGATATTTATTTTGATTCTTGCGCAGTGGAAGCGTATTAGATTTAATATTTATAATGAGACGACGTCCATTCAGTAGAAAACTTTTATTGGCAGAGAGCGACCACAGAGAATACAAGCATAGACAATCAATCATAAATAAAGGCTACCGGTCACTTGGTGTAATATCTCAATAGTAGGCACATTGAAGATAGAAAATTTATTCAAACCACAATACACGACAATACAAAAATAAATACAGAAACAAAAAAAACATAGTCTATGAAAAGACCAAACTAAACATGAACAAAAGAATTAAATTATAAAAACATTTTTCTATTTTTTTTAACTTTGTTAGCCTTTTGAGCACATTGCCTGCGGTCGGTAATCTGAACTCTACTTTCTACCTGTAATTTCTACCGATGGAAAACAGAGTTCAATATTAAAGTTTAGGTCTAGGCCATTTTTCTTGTAGTTTCAATGTAGTTATTTATTCTATTCACTTAATGTTTTATAATAATCTTTTTTGTAAATAATGTATATTCTGTTGTAAATCAATAAGATCATCATCATCATCATCATCATCATCAGTTTCGTGGATGAATAAGATACATTTAATAATTATAAACTGTGATAGCATCTACAAAAGCTTATTGCAAACCTACGGTAGTTTAGCATTTTCATTAATTTGAAGACGACTAAAATGGTATATCGAGGCTCGCGAAATTTTCTACGCCTTGTGAGTCAAAACAGCTTTTTTTCTTTGTTTTAAGTTCAGATGAACGAGTCACACAAACATGTTAGGTATATTTGAAGGATTTCTATCAAATACACCTAATCTTTTCTAGCTAGTTCATATAAGGAACTACACCTGCATAATCATAAATGCCCTGCCAGAACCCTAAATCACCAGTATAGGTGATTTGGCCCACATCTAGCTTATCGGAAATGTTCACGTAGCTTCTGTTTTGACCGTAGCTGGGCCAGTAGCATCCAGGGTAACCAACAGGAGTAGGGTTGCTGGAATAAATAAAATCCTTATAAATTTGGGTTCACAACCTAGCCACAACCTAGGCATCTTAATTCTTAATATTCTTATCGTGTCACTGATTCTTTCGAACCCAAGTGTGGTGAAAAGATTTTTAAGTACGCCTCAAAGAGGCTCCTTTTGTGTACTTGACACATATTGTCGAACTCTTTAGGTTCTACGACATGCCGGTTTCCTCACGATGTTTTCAGTCACTGTTTGAGAGCACTGGCATAGTATACATAAATTTTTGGGCCGAAAAACTCATTGGTACACTACTGGATTTGAACCCACGACCTTAGGATTGGAAGGTGGGGCCGCTACTACTAGGCCACCAGCGCTCTTAATATTGTAAATTAAAAATAAATTACAGAAACAGAAGAAACGAACTATAGCCTATAAAGGTGCCTTCCATAATTGTTGTTAGGAATTATCAGTATTAAAATCACCACGCAAGTGAAAAAAGTATAATTATATCTACTTAGTATTTATTCATTAACATCATCATCATCAGCCTGAACAAGTTCACTGCTGATCATAGGCCTCCCCTACTCATTTCAAGGAAGAGCAATTCTGAGCTCTTGCCGACTTCCCGCGATCTTAACAATGTCGTCTGTCCATCTGGTGGGTAGGAGCCTTATACGTTTCGTCTTCTGGTTCGTGGTCGCCATTCGAGAACCTTTATTCCCCACAGCGGTTGTCGTATCGATTACGAAGTAATTTTTTTTTATTAATTTTATAGTGTTTACTACACTTAAGGAAATCACAAAGATTTTTATAATGTCCCAAAAGTCTAATAATAAAGTAAGTAAGTGTAGTAATGGTCGCGGGTTCAAATCCCGCTCGGCTCTTAACTTTTGGGACATTATAAAAATCTTTGAAGTAAAAATTGCTTGTAATTCATACATTTTATCTGTCTTACCCGTATTTAGCAAAGTTTGTATACAATCTGCACATAAAATCAACGTATTTGTAAACGGCACTGTTCCGGGTAACAGTCATATTGTACGCGGAACCGTCAAACAAGTACGGAATATCATCTCTGTGGGTCGACATTCGTATTCCAAACTTTCGTGCAGCCTCTTGAGAGTAGATATTTCTCGAAGCGTAAATAGAGAATATGTAGAAATATTGCATCTTTGAATTCACTTTCATGTATCGCTGGAAAAAGTTGACGATCTCGGTAACGAAGTGAGAACTCGAGTAGTACTGAGCATATCCTCTGATTGAGGATAATATGGTTTTATTTGTGATGTAGCGATCTCGAATGCAATCTGCTAACTCCAGCACTTTCTCTGGGCTTCTAATGTTTGATATCTTCACAGGTACATACAACTGTTCAAATTGTGGATAATATTCCAGTATTTTGTATAGTAGCGAACTTGTGGTACCTAAACCTTCACTCTGAACATGACCAGCCATAAAATCAACTTCACTTACTTTTCCTCTTAGAAGTAAATCACTAGGGCTTTCAGTCAGGTATTGTTGCGTTCGGCTGTTTTTCTTTTCTATGATTGGAGTGAAGTAAAACGTCGTCAAAAAATTACGTGAAAGCTTATCAGATATGATAATATTTGGACTAACTTCAACCAGTTTCTTAGCCGGTACTTTTTGAAGGTATTCAATCAATATATTTGAATCGGTTGTATTCAGTCCTAACATTCTTCCAACAGCAAATGCACGTTTCTTGTGTTCAAAGGTAATTGCCCAGTCATTAAAGACAGCGCCACTCATACCTATTGCTCTGTGGAAGAGGCCTTTTGCTGCTGGTGACAGCAAATGAAGCGTCACTGAAACTCCACCAGCGCTTTGGCCAAATAATGTTACTTTTTTAGGGTCACCTCCGAAACATCTGATATTATTTCTCACCCATTTTAGAGCAGCCACTTGGTCCATCAATCCAGCATTACCGGATGCAGCTTCGGTATCCACTGACAAAAAGCCTAGTGCGTTTAGTCTATAGTTAATAGTCACCAAAACTATGTTATATCCTATTAGAAAGTCCCCCGCATACAGATCAGAGTTTCCTGATCCTAAAACAAAGTAACCTCCATGAATGAAAAACATGACAGCCATTGGAGTTTTGGGATGCAAATTTGGTGAATAGACGTTTAAGTATAGACAATCTTCGTTGCCAATAACAGTTTTACTTGTCACATTTGTGAATTGGACACAGATTGGGCCATGTTCAGAAGCATTTCTGACGCCTTTCCATTTTTGTGGTGGGCATGGATTCTTTACAAAACAAAAATTTTTTTATATATAACATAATATGAATATGCATTTTGTAGAATAGCATTGTTTTTTACTTATTGTTTCCACGTAGGTTTAGTAGTATTAGGTACCTAATAAGTTTAATTTGAGTTAGTCTAGTCCTACCCATGCAGGTCTGGTAGATACCCATGCATTAATTTGTATTTTCTACTCGACTGGCCTCTCAGCTCACAGTTGGTAGTAGCTCTGCCTTTTGCGCCGTAGGTCGTGGGTTCGATCCCCACCGAAAACAATTTTTTGTGTTGTGAACACAGATGTTTGTTATCTGTCTGAGTGTTATACAAGGTGTATCTAAATATGTGTACTATGCGAAGGTGGGGGGTTTCAGACCACAATGGCGATCAGTTGTGGGTGGGAGAAAATTAAAAATTCCTTTTTTCAGTTTCCCATACAAAAATAATTTAATTTCATAATGCCTAAATAAATTGACAACCCTATCCTTGTAACCCCTTGACCCCTTGACCTACTACCTCTGTAGGTCTACTACTACTACCTACTACCTCTGTAGCTGAGTTTAGGGTTGTCACTTTGTATAAAGTCAGCTGTTAATGTTGAAACTTCGTTGCAGTTTTTTTCAGAGATACCAATCGAAGTTCGAAAAGTCGTTGAACAAAAGTTGTTCCCCGGGGGGTGGAAATTCACCCCCCTTCAGGATAGTACACATATTTTGATACACGTTGTATTGTAATGTAAGCTGTAATGTATTTTGAAAAAGAAGATACTGGTTGCCCCAGTGCGAGCTCTGCTTAGTTTGGGGTTTGTTATATATATTAATTGTCTAAAATATTTATTTATTGTTATTAATTACTTACTTTAAACCGAAGTTTTCCAAGAGGGGTCTAGCGTAGGGGATGCCTTTAAAACTGTAGTAATTTGCTTCAGCGGTACATGACTTTAGGACCTGTCCTTCTAGCACTCCTTGTTCCACTGTGACTTTTACGAGCTCCACGTCCTTCCACTAAAGTTAAAGAAAGATATATTTTACAGTTAGAGTCAATCGGGGAGGCTATTACTGAAGAACAAGCAATAGCATAAAATAGGTTGCTTATTGCTGATGAATCTTCACCGCTTTTAGCCTGCGCTGAGCAGAAGTTGAAAACTCGTTGTTTAGAAGTGCTCTGTTCCGCAATTTTTATATGAAAACACGAAAAGCGCTTTGAGCTGAACCTTAAAGGCCTGCGCATACCTAGGTCGCTGGCTTTGGCGATCAGTGAAACGCTGTCAAATTTGACAGTGATATTTGACAGCGTTTCATTGACCGCTATCGCTAGCGACCTAGGTGTGCGCAGGCCTTAAGATAACTTTTTGTGTCCATATAAAGATTTTGTTTACACCACACCATGCACTGTCTTAAAAACGTGTGATCAACTCCGGCTTAGAACCTCTGAGGTGCAAACCGTTTTTCATCTTGACCGATTGAGGTTTATTTTTAGTAAGTACAGTGACTTTCCACCAGCGTTTGGGCGGCGTGAAAATGTTGTCAAAGACTCACTAATACTTCTATTGCTTGTCCGATACTAATTGAATTCATGTAATGACCCAGTAACGGCATGATGTAGTTTATTTTGTTGATCTTAATAAATAAGTACATAATAGAATAATGCATCTATTATATACTTTTTAATACTTTTTATAATAATTACATTTGAAATAAAAAACTTACAATTAAACAAATATTTACAAAATGTACAAAATGCACAAGAAACAGTTGAGCTATCTGCAGACCGTTACAAACGATATAGCTCAACTGATCCAGACGGAACCAGACGGAAGCGTCCCAAAGACGCTCATGGCATTGCCACGCTGAAAAGCAATGCTAATGCGTTGCGCTAGATAACCACCAGCCCTTGGATCACGCGTCACTTCGATCAGTCGCCTAGACAATATGTTGAAGACCCGCAAGGCCTCGATACCCCACGGACCCAGAGTCTCAACCCCAAGAGGAGTAAATGAGTAGGCAAAATAAAATGATTTATACTCACAGTAAACAAGTAAACTATAACAATAATAGTGCACAAATCCATTGTCATATAAAATCCTTTTTTTTTACTTGTTGTAATTTTGAAACGGTTGCCGGCGACGTTACTACGTGCGTACTCGAACCTAATGTCTCATGCTAGGTATATTCTCTCAGCTCAGAAAAACACGTTATGTAAATAAATATACATTAATAAAATACCTGTTAATGATGCACAGTTTGGCTAATTATGCACGCTTACAAAACACCTAAGTTGTAAATAATAAAATACAGTGCTTGTATGGGATGTTGTCACTATAATTATATTTTTTTATTATTTGTAGGTATTTATGACTTTACAACGTCCATAATCACTGGGATAAATGACTTCTGGAGTAGAGACCGCGTTCAGGCACACGTAGTGTAGGATGACCTCAAACTATGTAGATGAAATGACGACTTGCGCAGGGTGGCGGGCAGCAACTGGTTGGGAAGAGCCAAAGACCGAGCTCAGTGGTGTGCCTAAGGAGGAACCTATGTTCCAGCAGTCGACTGCAAAAGGTTGATGATGATGATGATTAGATTCTTTTGAGGCAATTCTTTTTTATAGGTGTTGGTAACCACTCAATATCCGGTGGGCCTGTAAATGGACAACAAAACGCACAATAACTGAAACTCAAATAAACACATGTCACATTAATTCATTTCAAAACGTTTTACAGTTAATTTCACGTATTTTCATACAATATTAATAACGTTTTAATGAGGTAGATAATTCATTCGCGAGTCAATATTGAGTTGGGGTATTGGGACCGCAATCAGTAAGCCCGTAGGGTTGACAATAGTAGGTAGGTTTGTAAGTCATAGGGACCGTATTGAGGTATGATTTTATGGCTACAAATAAATTAATTTATTATTATTTTATAAAATTGGGGCTTGTAGTAAATACAACAACAAGTTCACACTTATGCCGCCTTCCTACGGTGCGTGATATCACGCACCAGCCCGCATCGCGCACGACGACGCACGGCAACGCACACAGAAAATGCACCTGTGTTACCGCGCACCTCGGCGCACGGGACCGTTCCCATGGTGTGTCGTGCGTGCTGGTGCGGGCTGGTGCGCGGTATCACGCACCAGTGGGAAGGGGCTATTACACACACAAAATAAAAATAAATAAACAAAAGGGTGAAAACTGAGCGTCACTTCAATATTTTTAAAAGTTTTTGAAAATTAATTTCCGGACGGTTTGCTGTCACTCTGTAAGGCAGCTTTTTTGTTTTAATAACCTTTATAGTCCCACTGAAATAAAGAATATATTATTATGAATACATAGACAGTTTAGACAACCCTCTATTCCCTGAAGGGTTAGACAAAAATGTAGACATCTGTTTATAGGATGGACAAAATGGAGGTCAGGTGGACAAATCGTTTGTTTGAATCGTATTTGATTGCCCGTCATTTGCTTTTGGCATTTTCTACCCGCCAACGCCAATTTTCTTCGAACGTGCTATTAGACAAACAGGTTAAAATTTATTGCATTTATGTGATATGCAAGCACTTATTAAAACATCTGTTTAATTAAACACTTTCTAAATATAGAAATACACAACTGATACGTTGTAAATGATGATAATGTAAGCTCCGTATAAAAATTTTAAAAAAAAAAGATTTTTATCATTTACATAGTTTTAAGTCAAAACAATTATATTACAGAAGAGCGGGACCCTCTAACACAGGTATTTCTATACTTAAAAGAGGGTCCCAAACCTATGATAATGTACTATAAATTAAGTTTAAAGAAAATAAACATTTGTATTTGTATTTGTAAATGAAATATAGTGCTTAAATATATTTATTTGTATGGGATGTTGGGTAAATTTATTTATTTGTATGGGATAAGTTTCAGTTAACTTCTTTGGATTTTATAAAGAATTCCATTCTATTGAAATAAAAAGTGTATAGAAAACCCATTAACAAGCATTATAACGTTACATATTATGTATATTTCATTTAAATTTGTTTCAAATGGCAATTAGGCGTTATTTATTATTTCAAACAGATTCAGTGATTCATAAAAGAATAACATAAATGCAGAAAGTTTTATAGTTAGAGTTCTTCTTATCGTGTCACTGGTTCTTTCGAAGCAAATGCGGTGAAAGGATTTTAAGTGTTGGAAGTTATAATGTCAATTAAATGCAATATATTATCATGTGCAAGCATATTTATTGTTATTCAAAAACCAAACAAATCGTAATCATAATATTATTTCTTCCTTTTCAAACTACTGTATTGTCAAAACTCCTAGTTTCCTATTCCGAAAGCAATATTATTACCGATTCTTACAGCGTCTTACGTATCGCAGAACGTATCGTAAGCGATTTCCTGCTACCGGAGCAGATGTTATCAAAGAGTGGTTGGAAGAGCTCCGGCTTTTAAACCCTTTTCCGGCTAAAAGTTTAAACACTATGGTTTGGGATTTTGGTTACATTTTGACTTGTAAGTCATAAAAACAAACTCTGATTAAAAAGCTTTTAGTATTTTATTTGCATCAAGGAACTCTATTTTAAGGGATCAGGGTATTTCAATACTTATTCAATGGTCTATTCTCGTTTGCCACGATAAGATGGCTCCCACGAGAATTGCCGTGAATCTCAACCGCAAGTTGTGCGACAAAAATATCATTACGTAGATTTGCATAGAAATAAAAGGGGCAGCGTTCTCTGTGTGTTTCTGAGATTTTTCTTGACAAATACTTTTCTTTAGTGATTTAGATACCTAACTACGTTTTAAACATGAATTTGATTTACATTTACCATGTACCATAATAATCTAACTATGAAAAATAGGGCATAAACCTCAACCTGTAAGCAAAGATGAGTGAAAGTAGAAATAGGTAGGTATAGTTTTTTGTACAAAAGGGTGGTTATGCAAAGAATTCGTTGTTTTCGTCTCTGCATGGTGATCAATTAAACTGTGTAAACCAATCAATTAAATACATTTCAAAACAATATATAATGCAGTTACCAATAGTTACCAAAGTCTGCCATTGTTTCAGTAAAATCTTTCATTAATTTATCAACAAACAATAACAAAACCCTCTACAGACAAACACAAAGAGAATCACACGAAACGTTAACGATCAACTCAAGACATTTCAAGTACACACTTACAAAGTTCCAGAAACGTACGCTTTTGAATTTCCCCGAAGTCGGTGTTCGTTGAAAAGTACAAGAGTTAAAGATAGTTGAAATATGACAGGGAGACAGCCGGAACACGTAATAAGCTCATTTCTATTGTTTAAATCGTTAGTGCTCGACTAGCCGGAACATATTATTTTTGCACAGTTACGTGTTTTGATGGCAAAAATAAATGTTCGGTTCAGTTTCATCACGAAAAAAGGTGAATTTATCTTTCTTTGGAAATATTCGGAATAAACATCATTAGACTTCATGATTTTGGTTTCTGAGTTTTTTAATAATCTAAGATATTATTATGAGTTATAATTTATTGCGAAACATAATTCAATAAAACTTGAATACGTTCTATAGAAGAGTCACATTATAAGAATAGAGACATATCGCACTTTCATGTTTATTGAAGTTACAATTACATATTTATATTACATTACCTGTACAACATACTGGTAGCATTGCAATCTAGATATTATGTACCTGCAATACCTCTTCCAAAGCAGAATTGTGACAATTCCATCGAACAGTCTCTGTAGAACAATACAATTATCGACATCAGATAGTATCAGAATCTCGACACGTAATTCAGGAACACAAAACAGTGACTAGACCGCCCCAGTTAATCCTAGTGGAGTCGACGCCACAATCTGACAGAAGGCAGCCTCCATCCATAGCATATAATATTACAGCTAGTTCACTTTACTTGCCACCGTCGCTAGGACCCAAACTGCATAAGATTCTTGCCTGATTAAAGCTTGGTCGCGTGGAACTGGTTCTTTTGTTCGCGTTTTAATACAAATTCATCATAGAACGGCCTTAATAATTAACTCAAGTTATGTAGTAGTATTAATCAGCTTTAATAGCCAACCAATGACAAACAAATGCCAATGAGAAACTAATTCAAAGTTCAACATTGTCACTTAGAAATTTTATTTTTAATAGTCCCGATAGCATAGACCATTATAGATTTCACATTAGAGTGAAGATATCATAACTACAAAAGAAACCAATAGCATATGGATCAAATCACCGAGATTTCTGATGGAGTGAGCAAGCTGCTGATTTGGCAAGCTAATCCCACCCTTGCTCATATCTCACGGTCTGTCTGTGTATTGTTTCAGTGTGAATTTATTGTACGTACCTACATATATATTTAGCAATCTCAATGATACCTTCAATTGCAATTAATGGATATTGCTATGAATCTTGAATCATAGCTTTTGGGTCGTTATGCTGATTATAAACTATCGAAGCGATATACTTAACCGTATGTTTTATTTTGTATTTAGCTTTTATTGTTTTCGTGCTCTGTATGCGTTTTGAAATAAAATATAAGGTTATCTTTCAGACGATAAAATGTTTTTTATTTCGTTTTGTGGTTTTATCAACCAAGCATTTCATCCAGCTCAATGCAAGTAAACCGCGTTTTCAAATGAAAAGATTTTTTTTAGCATGTATGTTTTCAAACCAACCATATCAGAGCTTGCTATCGGGGTCAGACTGGCATGGTTTTTCCTCATTTTCCTGCGCTCCGAAATACCTCCGTACCTATTTTTATATTTATTTTTATTCGTATTTGTATTCGTTTCCTGTAACGCCATATTTTTTCACGACGTTTCTATTCCCTTACCCGTTGGGGGCTCGTGTGTTATTTCCAACCTGTTGTAAGTAATGGGCTTTGTGAAATTTCAAAACCGCAGCTGTCACAATTTAATGGGATGGCAATGTTTCAACCAGCAGTGTTTGCATATTTATTTTGGTTTATACAATTATGTGTTATTTGATATTTGAGGGGAGGAAAACCAATGCTATGAGAATAAAAAATAAAACATTACGATTATTGCCATTGTGTCTAGAACATAAAACTATAAAATTGATAAATTGAGCTGATCAATCAACGCAAGATTTGTAGGTATTGTTGATTAAATACACGCAAAGTTCTGATTTACCAATAAATATGTATTAAAACCAGAAAATAGCCATATGTAAATCACACACGAGTGTTGTCTACTAAACCTGACTTAGATAAAAAGAAGAAAAGCCGTATCTACCAAAAGAAGTTGCCATAAATACGTAGGGAATTCTTCTTTATGGTGTCACAAGGTCGAGCTCAGGGGGCGAAAGCAGATTACTATACGTATTTTATAAATGTCAAAGCTAAAGTTGAGAGGGAAAAGATTGTAGGGTATAAATTATCACCCCTTTAAGGAACGGAGGGTTAAATTTAAGGTGAAGTTAGCAGCTTGCAATGTGTCAAAGTTCAAATAAGAAGCTTTCGCACATTTGAATAGAGTTCTTAGAAATTTATATTATACTTTCTAAACTATATTTGTTGATATAGATAAATATGAAGTTGGGAATGCCACCTGGCAAAACGTGGAGACAGGTGGTTTAAAACCACTGAGAACGGGAAAAGAATCTAATAACAGGATAGATTGACGACCCTATCAGCAAAAAATCATGTCGAATATAACAGAATAGATAGTATGCCTAATATACCTTGCAGTAGATGACGATGATGAATTAATTTAAGCTAATTAGATAGCCTAGCAACTCGTACAAGATGAACTACAACAGATGCAAGTAGCAATATTTATTACTTACTAATGTCACCCTACTCCAAAACTTTTCCACCGGGAAACAGGAGAGACCTAACTATTATTGAATCACATAAGTAACGTATAGCAATATGTATACCTAATACACGGTGGTCTAAGTGAAAAGTTGTAATTTCAAAGCATTAATTATCTGAAAATATTATTGTGTCTACAATAATTTTATCCCTTAACTAGACGTTGGTTGATTAAGCCAAATATTTGTTGCCTATGAAGAAGTCATATCTATAAACATGGTGGTATCTACGTCCATTATAGGACTTATTAGTAAGGGAGATAAGCACTATTGGTTTCTTTTTTTCTCGTGTGTGGGGTATAAATTTGCTGATGGAATTTTTGTTTATCTGGGCACATTATTTTTAGAGCTATATTACCCTTACCTATATAATATGATAGAAGCCTACAAATTCATAATCAGTTTACGTTAGTTAGTACAGTCCTGAAGTGATAAATTAACTAACTACACAGTCCAATATGTATTCCATTTTACGCCCTTTAGTCTTGACTTGTATCAAACCTCGTCGGAACCGCGATTCGTCCACAAAAGGCTCACAACAATGCTATGATCTCTAATGAAGAGTTTTGTACACAAAGGGACAGACCAACTCTTTATTAATACCTTGTGTTATGAGTTATCCCTTGCTTTTACCGTAATGTGGAAGGGGATTTTTATGGTGAAAGCCTTTTTGTGCGAGTTTTTCATTAAAAAGTTTTTGCACACAATTGGCTCTATCAGACATGACAAATTTACCAAATAAACTACTGAATCCATAACTTATAAAGAACAATATTGCAACATTTAAAACATTCAACGTTGTTTATAATGATATCAACTAAAATATCTTAATCCCTAAGAATATTGTTGACATTTTGATAAAATTACCGACATTTGAGAAAAAGATGTCAAAAATCTTATGTCCCGCAAAACAAGCAATTTGAGCTCGATCAACGACGATCACGCTTTTATGCACATAGAAAGGAGAAATCAAGTTATTTCAACGTACACCAAAAACGCTTGAACAGGATAGTTCTGAAGGCTTCCCTCTATATTTTATTGCCATCATTTTACCAAACAATACTGCAGCTGCCAACCTGAACTTAACACCTCAAATATTCAGACAGGGCTTTATTACACAACAATAGAGTTTAATTTTGCGTGAAAGCTGTTGAAAAACAGTAAATAATAGCCTTTGTAAATTTGGCCGTGTGCCACACAGTTTCGGGTAGTAAAAATTTCGTCTGCCGCACATAAAAGGTGTAAAAGCTGAAATGTTTGGGCTGACTAAGTTTGACATCAGCTTGTCTAAAAATATGTTCAGGGAATATATCATTTACGCTTGCGGTACTTGTTACCTTATGGATTTATTCACTAGCATTAAATGATACGCATGGTGTATCTAAAACAAAAATGTGTATGTGCTCATAAACAAAAAAACAACAACCACCGCCATTATTCAAATGACGGGCGTAAATAAAACCTTTGTACTGCCATTAACACCATTATAGCACTAATGAATTTAAAAAATGCTATTAAGAAACTGTTAAATGTTTATGGGAATTAATTTGTGAGTAATTTAAAATGCGTTTACGACACGCGATATTTTTGTCTCACGTGAAATGTTTTGTTTAAGTTCACTTATATAATAATACCTACCTACTGTAAGCTACCTATAATTTAGGTATATATAGGTATATGAGTAAAATATACAATTTGTAAACTCTCACACGAGTATTTTAATTTTTTTGAATTAATCTAATCCTCCTCTACATAAAATAAAGCCAATTACTGTTTAAAGCTATCTAAAGAACCATAATTTCATTGGTTTTGTTCTTTGTAACTGTTATCATGCTCGTTACCATTCCTGGATGCATGCAGAACTGATAGAATTTCTGAAACACAGAAGCGCTCAGTTGCAAACTGTTATCCCTTTCTTTTTCTTGTTGACCATTCTGAATATTGTTAAACATGAAAAAGCCACCACAACACTGGTTCTAGTGGCATAAACACATTGGGATTTCGGATTTTCTTTTAGCAAATGCTCTCAGATTTGTCTACCAATATCTCGGCCATTGTACTAAGCTGAAATGTGACGTTACAATGTAGCTGTATGAAAAGATTCAGTTTTGATTTCACGGGACGCCGGCCACATCGGAAGCGATCCTGGATAGGGCAACTCCTGACATTTGATAGAATGCCTCGCGGACCGTGAACAAGACGCGGGCCTTAGGGCGTGGCGTACTGAAAGCGGCTGCCACAAGCATACCCTCTCACAACTGAAATCAGACGTACGCTATCGATTGATAAACTAGCTCGTATTTGAGGGCATAAAGCTTGTAGAACCGACAACCACTGTCTCTCGAGCTTAACACAAACAAAACAAATGCAAAATGAACAAATGCCCTGGAGTAGATCACCCCCTTTGAACCGGCAACATTGTGAGCATCATAGAAAAGCGGTAGATGGAGAAATCTCAAATGTTTCTGGAAGATTCCCTGGAAGTGTATTACATAGTCTTGAAGAAAAAAACTGTCAGCTTTTAGCTAGCGAACCGGCCAAACCCATTATGGTTTAGATTTTCTTCCGTGTATTTTGTTGATTCGATTAAATTTTACGAGGGTCTATTTTCAATTTTGTTCTATGGTTTTTATGACGACTTGTTTTAGCTTGTTCGTATGGATAACTTTGTAATTTCAAGAAATGATTATGTGCAGCATCGAATACGTTTTCTATTTCCTAAAATTTGTATCATGTGACGGCAAAAAATCCAGTACCAAATTACATGGGAACGATTTTTTTACGTCATTATCAACCCCTATCGACCGTAACCTGTCGATATCCTATCAAAAAGCCGTATGTCTCCATGATATCTTTATCAGAAGTACCAGGCAGCCATAACTTTCAGGAGGCAAACACGGAGTTATCTAAACATTCCCCGTATAGGAATGTTAATAGTTCTTAGCACAATAAAGTGGGGTGGCCGAGCACGCGACTGGCACATGCTATGGAAGAATGTAGGTGCGATGCTTGTACGAAGTGGACTCTGCGATACTCATAGATTGATTCACGTATACCAACAACATTTGAACTAGAGTTGGCTCTGCGAAGACGGGACAATACAATTGTGCTTACACAAAAGGCATGCACTCTTTTGATTTGAATCACACATTTGATTTTGTTTTTACACATTGTACTATTATCTTCAAGCTGTTATTAAAATTTTACTATTCTCTATTAAATAGGTAATAATAATAATAAGTAATTAATTAAATATTTGGCATTAAAAATAATTGATTTTATAAGACTGCATCTACTCAAAAATTCCATTACAATTTGAAAGAGTCTTCACAAACTATAAGATTAACTCTGGCGAAGTTTTATCTTGACACGACTCCCAATACACCAGAAATGCAGGTCTTTAATGTTGATATTTTCATCCTCCATAAACTGCCTCTAGTAGCTCGCATATTTTACCTCGCATCATAAAATATTCTGAGAACATTTTCAATAAAGATTATGTGGATACAAGGTATGCTCCGTAATTTGAGGTATGGAGACACTCCTGCCCTGAATATCAAACAGAAAACGACTATGAAGATACCGAGGTACAACGTCATTTTTTCCGATATGCAGGCAAAGTGGGAGAATTTTCAATTTTAAGCCTCTGCTCTCACGAGACTACGCCGATGGCATTAAAATAAAATGGGAACGGTGTCGTCAGTCGACACGTAAACGCCATCCATCACCGCTCGTGTGCACCCCCCTTGCAGTGTGTTGCAGACGGGCGACGAAAGGTCGCGTGAAATTTCAAAGTTCACGCGAATTGGGGCCTCGCAGACACGTGGGAATTGGAAATACGTATAGGCGGAGCTTTTATAGCTGTTCACTGTTCACTTCAAGCATCAGTATGTTGCTACAATATGTTTTATTTTTGATGTCATGCAGTGGCTCTGATTCATAATGGCCCTATCGAATTTTGGCCGCTAAGTCTGTTGCCGTCTCTATTTGTTGACATGCAAGTGACAGTGACAAGAGGCTTTTAGCTAGCCGCTAAAAAGTGTCAGGCATTATGAATGAGAGCGGTAGCGTATACGGGTCTGAAAAGACAAACTGGTGTTGAGCCATTTTCAATTTTTAAAAAACCTTGTCGGTCATCGGAAGGTCACACTTTGCCGTTCTACGATGCAAAAAAGTCTGCAGTCTACCTCCACCCGCATGCGTTACAGAATTGACGCGCAGCGAATTTTTGAAAAATGTAAAAAGGTCAGTCGAGACGTCACGTCCTGTTCATTTATTTCCGGATCGACTTCTTTCAGTTTGGGGGTATCTGAAGAATGGTAGGTCAAAATAAATAATGACTTTTTGAAGGTTTCAATTACGTGGTTTTAGCCATTACAAAGTATCTTGAAGCCTATTGGGAGTTTCCTGTTATAACTCACTGGGAAATACACATTATTTGGAAAGAAAATTACTTAGAAGTAAGACATGAAGTAGATTCATTCTACAACTTGGTTTCCAGTTGCTGTAGCTGAATATTATTTATTATTATTTATTCAGGTATCAAGAGGTATTCTAAACCACATATACCACCTTACCTTAGACGTACCACTCTTACCAGTAGCATCTGCTACGTTCTAACCTCCAACTAACCACCACATCTCCTTGTTACAGGACATCAACTACCAAAACCAGCAGTGGTTCTCCCCACCGCGAGCGCAGAAGAAGGGACGATGATGCAGCGTCAAGCGGCTATAGCGCAGCGCTGCATCGAGTGCCGCCGCCGCCGCCACCAGCGTTGCTGCGCCGGCTTGGTGTTAAGGAACCCACCGGTGTTGGCAAGGTAAGTCACATCTTTTTCCCTGTACAGTAGGGTTTAGTCTTATAACCTTTTGAAATCCGTCCCTTTTTTTGGTATTCATCGTTGTTGTGTATAAGCTGTTGTAAGTTGTCTATCAGCCTAAGGCTCTCATTCAAAATAGCATATATAACTTACCACGCCGCTAAGTCTGTTGCCATCTTTACTTGTTGACATGAAAGTGTCAGTGGCAAGTGACTTTTAACAAGCCGGTAAATGTCAGATCCATCTACTGTCATGCTGTTCAAGTAGAGGACATTTAAAAAAGTGGTTTATTATAGTCGAACCAATATGATTCTTGTATAATATTTTTTTTGTAAATACGTACTTAGAATACCAGACAGAGAACAAACATCAGTGTTCACCGCACAAATATTTTTTCTAGGTGAGAGTCGAACCCAGTAATTTCTTAATACTAATTAAGTAATAACTTAATATTACCTAACTGATATATTATAATTCTTGCATAAGCAGACAGTTACCAGAAGCAGTAAGATTTTCCCTCTGTCGGTTCACGCAACTTCAAATATGTTTCACGTGACTGAAACACGAAGGTTCTAAGAGCCACGACCAATAGCGTAACAAGAACAAAAAGCGGAATGAAACAACACGAGCTACCGTTCAACCTTTACTATCCTACAATCGCATCGCGTAAAGTCCTCTCATTAGCGCAAGATCATCACTTGTCTCATTAGACGTAACCAATTAGCGGAGTCCGGCAGACTCTGGCTCTTTAAATTATTGGCCGAGACACGGTGCCATTAATTCGCTTATCGCAGTTTGAAAGTGCACTTGAGACTCCGTTTTTGTTGGAGAAAACGTTCCCAGTTATTGCAGTTACGTTTGTGATTCTAAGGGCAGTTTTACAGTCTCAGAGAACCACTATGCATGCGATAAAATTATCCTCGTTTTTACTTTAGACATATGAAATTTTTTCTGAGATGGTAAAGTCCGCCCCCAGTATTATTCGGTTTATGTCGATGAGATCAATATTATGATAGAATAAGGTCACTTGGAACCTAATGAACCTCGTGCTCCTGATTCGACAAACCCTGAGCGCTTAGTAAATAAGTTAGGAACTTTGTAACTACGTCTTCCTCGCCCAAGAAGTGTAGCTCAAATAAATCAGCAAGCAAATGCAACGGTCGCTAGACAAAAGTTCAAACTCAATTAGACAAGCAGATTGCTTGATTTACTAGTGTAATTTTAAACTAAAATGGATTTTATCCATCTCTATCTCTGCGTTTCATAGTTCACTCGTTGGAATCACGTGAAACTATACCCACTACTTTTCCTTACCTAACTATCTCTTACGCTCGCTTGCTTTTCATTTTGTTAGCTCTGTCTATACTAGACTGCATTAGCAAAACCATCTGAACTCTAAATCCATCTTAATTATCCGTCGTGCTAGAGGTGCAAACCGAATACTAATTGTTATTTTCTTTATTAGGAAAAAATAACTCGTTCTCACCAAGTTGAGCCAACCTAAATTGTAAGTAACTTGGTTACGTAGACGTGGAGGTTAGATTGTTTTGTCACTATTAAAAATAATAGTGAGTCTTTCCATTTAAAGGTGCTTGTAAACAGTGCGCGGAAAAATATCAGGGGTGTAATACTAGCAACACAAATCACTCAAGCGAACGCTGAATTCGATGTGAAATGTTTGTTTGAAAAATTTGAAAATAGAACGCGGATTCAGCGATCACAATATAATCGAGCCGTGTTGCCGGAATAGCAGGGCTGCTTGCTCTGTAGACCCAACTTGTCGGACGTGCCGTCAGAGAGACCACTAACGTCATAAGACAGTCTGCTAACGAGGCGGAGAACCCTAGATCATTCCTCATCGACTCTTAACGCAGTATGCACTTTCAAATTTCGAATTTGGAAAGCCATTCAGATTTCATGCAAAATAATAGGTATACTAGTAAGCTACAGATGCATGTCGAAATTCATTTATGCAATTTTGCCTTGTTGAAAGAGTAAGTAGGGTTCTAATATATTAATTTAATTAAAATTTGTTTTATTCAGATGTCTAAATCCAATGTTCTTCAAGCTAACGTATAAAAAATTATAAAATAAAATAATATATAATGCAAACAGTACAGTACAGTTTTAACCTTGTTAACGTCGGCGTCCACCTACATTATACGTCCTAAGAATAATTTAAAGACTTTCCGATGATAGTAAACGACAGGATTTAGATCATCGTGATTTTTGTATCAAACAAAGACTTAAATTCTTTCAAAGTCCATTCACAGGCAAAGCTCTTCTTTCACCAGAGTGAAACTTTGGACGCATTGTTGAGCTTACTATAATTTCTTCTGTGGCTTACTTTCCCAGACGCAGTAGACGAAACACGTACCCAATACTGAATTGCTTGGATATTTTCGAGTCTACGAAGCCGCAATTAAGAATGATGATTCGAGTTTTTAGTGGTCGCACATTTTAAACGCAACTTTTCAACGATAAAAAACATTATTTTGCTCAAAAACTGTCGTTATTTTTTACTGTATTGAATGCGGCAAATCTAAAACAGGCAGCTAGCCAGATAAGTTTACAGTGACACAAAAGAAGATGAAATATAGCCATTCCGTACAAAAAAACGGAACCACGCAAATCTTTCTCTATTTCCAGATGTCCGTTTTCATTTCATTCATAGCAGCTCTGTAGATCCAGTCAAAAAAGACGCACAAATAAAGCTCGAATCCTAAAATCTTAAGCACAGAGACCTCGCACAAGTTTCACACTTATCCATCAACCCCTCCCATATCCCGTCTGCATCTTGTTACCGCGTCACTTATCGCATTAACCCTACCTCCGGTAATTGGCGGCGTAAATAACTAAAACACGAGACGCTGTAACGAGATTTCTTGCTAATTGACGCGCTGAAAAAAGCTAAAGCTAACTCTGTCACAAGTTCGTTTAATGCCCAAATAGAGGTTTAGGCATATGGAAAATTTGTAATGTAAAGAAAATAAGGCTTGATAATATGTTGATGGCGTAATAGTGTGATATGATGAGAGTGCGCCAACAAAAAGATAGATGGATTGTGTGCAAGATGATATAGCTTAGAAAGGTGAGACTGCCAAGAAGTCGGCATATATTAAAGAAGGGGAAGAGAAAAACGAAAGAATGAGGTGTGAGAGAAGGCAGACAGATGAATGATTGTACTATTTGAAGAAATTAGAAAATAATTGTGCTTCTTCTTCTTATAATGTCACTGATTATTTCAGACCAAGTGTGGTGAAAGGATTTTAAGTGCTCTTCAAAGAGGCTTCTTTCTTGCACTTGACACATATTTTCGAATTTTTAAGGTAACTAAATAAAGATAATTGTGTTGAAAAATAAAGATAGATCCTGATTTTGGTAATTAAATCTTTAAAACATGCTCGATTCAACTTGAAAAATACATTGGTGCACATTTTGCTTTATGAAAACCAAACTAAAATTGTTGTTATTTTATCTGTCACAACTTTAACATCAATATCCGTAATAGAACACAACATAAACCATCCTATGATGTGGAAAACTGAACGGTAAATCCTATCGTGTGTCAAAACAATCTCCTGTGTTATTAGGCTTTAATGTTATTGTCGTCCGTAGGGACCTTTAGGGAGGCCAATTCTTTCAGGAGGATTACAGTTGTTGGACGGTTGAATGAGTGGGTAGTCTTTTCAATGATGGGTAATTTGCCATTGTTTTTTGTATTGTTTTTGAATTAAGAGGTAAAGTTCATTTTGTCCGTCCGTCAATAACATTTTTTTTCGTGATCTATCAGAAAATTATTGTACTTTTCTTACTCTTTTGAAACTCAGTATTTTTTTGAAAATAACGAATTATTTTTCCCTCAAATATCAAACCCTCTTAGCTTACCAATAAGTTCCAGTATTGAATAAGTCGTGGTTAAAAACATGAGCTAAAATATGAACTGTATCTTGGCAACGTAGAGATAATGAAGTTGCTATTCGAAAAAAATACTGCATAGTTAAACTGCTAATCGGGCCTAATGCACTTGAGCTCAGCAAAATGCTATTCTAGAGATGTGCAAGATTTAAGCGCCTACTTACCATTTCCGTACACCCAGCTTTAGTGAAGTTCTTATCTCTAACCCTGGCGGTAGTGCGGTGACACTTTTTGTCCCGCACTATTCGTTCCCGTTATCCAGAATAATCCCGGCAGGATAACCTCGTTGAATTGCAAACTAGCTTCTTTGGCCTGTTTATTATTTGAATTGGATACGAAATCGTGTTACGTTTATGTGGAAGACGACAAAGTAGTAGAATAAGGTTTTGAAGATTCATTGCTATACAATATTTTTATTAGATTGGGAGAAACCCTTTTTGCGAAAATATACCAAGCTTAGGTATATTTTTTGGCAAATATTTTTGTAAGTATATAAAATTGCTGTAACAACAGCTAACACTATCTCTACTACTACATTTAGATAACAGCCATGCAAGCGTCGCTAAGCTTAAACTAAGCTTAGGTATACTTTTTTAGTAACGGTTTTGTGAATTTATAAAATTGCTGCTATTTTTTTTTATTTGTGAATCTAACACTATCTTTAATGATACATCTACATCGCAAATCACTGTGTAATCGCTTTGATGTGGCCAAGCCTTTACGAGAATAAAACTGCAGTAAATGCTTACGAGACTGAATAGATATAGATATATTTTTTTATACAACTAGCTGATGAAACAAGCATGACCCACCTGGTGTTAAGTGGTAACGCCTTTAGCAAAACATTGCCTCATAGGTCACGCACGTCAGGAACGAGCCCTACGATGCACTGCCCTGCGTTTATCAACTTGAGGCATACAGAAAGAAAGAAGATTATAAAAGACTTTAAAACCTACTAAATACACCATGTTCTAAAATAGTTTAACGTCTTGTTACGCTCGATGCATTGCATGGTTTCATAATTAGACCAATTTTATGACTTCATTGGCATTAATCTAGCGAAGATAAAACTCTTTCATTTTATGCTCATTATCACTTTATTTTCGGAGTCGTAAACTCAGTTTTGGGTTAAAATATTTCTTAAAAAGAATTTAATCTAAACTTCTGTTAATTTAGATACTGGGATATAAAGTTTGGTATTTCAATTGACGGTTTTGTTACGCGATTGTAGTGAATTGTCTGTCTATAAAACAGTTTATTTTTTAAATGCACTGCTTTTTATTATAACCACACTGACATTCTCATAATTACTTATCCAGAGGGTTTTATTGACATGTTTTGTACTAGTCGTATTATATTCTACCTGAGTATAGGTTCCAACTTCGTATTGATATCTTTCAATATTGTGCAACTACTGCCCTACTCCCATCTCATCTAGATCTAAAGAACTACCCCTATTGTACCACCCTCCACTAGTTACTGTCCGTCAATTTGTACGTCCAATGAAGCGGACTGCCCGAGGGATTAAACTACTTATTGGTTATTGGACCCTTTTTAGATGGTGTAAAGACGTGAACGATAGCGTTTTAGAAAGTTAGGTATGTTCATAATTGTACAAAAAAAAGTAGTAAAAAAGTTTGTCGGAATTAATGACCCGCTTGAACACCTCCGTGATGGCTGATAAAGCCGAAACCAACATCTTTAAGTGTTCTACCCACTACTTAGTTTGAGGCTAGATGCCTAATCTACAATATTTATTTATTTTATCTAACCGCGAACCAACTTCGGTGAAATCACACTGTCACCTTGGAAAAGTATCTATAATGGGTCAAAAATCATTTGTCGTTTGTGTTGAGCTTTTTTTACCTGTGCCATAAGATTTATACATAAGATTAGCAATGATAAAATATAAGTTTTGTAAACTTGAGAAACCAACTTCATGCTAAAACAATTTTGATGAATTTAATGTGGGCCCAATCTGAAAGATCTTCGATTCTCCGATTCGATCTCTCCGATTTGAAAGTTTTTTTGATGCCAAAGAATGTTTCAAATCGGCTCTTAAATGATGAAGTATTACGTAACAAAATGTATTGCGCATTACATAAAAAAGAACTGAATTGAGAACCTTTATTTTTTTTAACTTAAAGTCGGTTAAAAAATGGCCTAATCGCTATACGGCTGTCCCTTACGTCAACCCCTTGAATCATCCCTCTAGCCTTCTACTATGATTTATATGGTATACGGTCCCGTTATTGATACGAACTACAAACCCACTTTTTCTTTGATGTGCACGTGATGCGAGCAAACATATCAATTTGGGACCCAGTAGCCTTCTCGGACTTTTTATATAAAATGTGTGTAAACATTGTTTTTCGTCCTCAGGGATAAAAATACGTGCTTGCAATCTGCTGTTACAATATTTATTTGGGAGGGAAGTGGCCTTCTTTAACAGAAAATAGCAATATTGTCAGTACTTTCTGGACTATAAAACGTAATATTATGTAAACAACAAAAACGTTATTTTCGTCGTTTACATAACACTGAAAAATGATAGTTTGAAACCACAAAAAACTGTTATCGTTAAAAATAACGTCATAATATAAAACGCGCCTCGTTCAATAAAATAAAAGAATATCGTGAACAATATTTAAATATAGTCACAAAGAAAGCGTATAAAAATAATATATGCGGTACATAGAATTGAGTATTGTAATAAAACTAAATAATCGACAACACTAAACGATATGAAACACACAACATAAAATTTGCTATGTGAGCAGAGTGAATTAAGTGTAATACAATTATTTGAGTAGTGGGAGCTCAAACAAAATTGTGGAACTACTGAATCAGCCTCCAGCAAATAGAACAAAGCTACCGTAATCAGTTTAGACTGAATATACCGTGGATAATTAAAGTTTTTTATCAAAATAAACGCAAGTACTTTTTAAACTTTCGCGATCATATCGTACAGAATCTATAACAAGGGAAAATAAATAAAGTAAGGTAATTAACGCGATGAATACCATATTGTTATTATATATAATATTCAGATATGTATAATTGTATTTACTAGAACTAGTATACTAAGTATTAATAAAGATTCAGTATAAATTAAATGAAAACGTATAAGCTTTACTAAATTGACTGTAGCTGGAGCATTTTCAATTAGGCTTCAATTTGGCTCATCTAAGCGTTGATAAATTGAAAAGGTATATTAGTCTTATTGACTCAGTGATTGTTATTAAATAAAGGAACGTGATTATGGTCATGACTATTTCACTTGATTACTTACGTAGACGTAAATGACAAACAAACAAAAAAATACAAAAAAAAAACATGAAAATGCTACAATAAATTGACTGGCCTCTCAGTTCAGTTGGCAGTAGCCTTCTCCGCCGTAGGTCGTGTGTTCGATGCTATCTGGTTCACATAGTACAAGCTCTGCTTAGTTTGGGGCTATATAGTGCTGTGTGGATTGTCCGAAAAAAAATATCAACACTCTAAGATTTTTAAAAAAGCTCTAGATAGAAATGCTCAGTAAAGTTCTCGGTTCACACGGCACAAGCGGTTATCGTCAGAGAGAATACACTTGCATACCGAGCATCTTGCAAAGCACTGCTCAAAGGCGCATCGTCAGCTAAACCGTGGCCATATTGTGACTAAGTTCGGCAAGTTTTATCATACGCACTTGATGTGCGGGCAGGTTTTTCCGCAAGTAGGCCGCTGGTGGGCCCTTTTTGCGTGACCCTTGACACGTGTTGCTCGAACTTTTTTAGGTTCTACAACACGCCGGTTTCCTCACGATGTTTTCCTTCACCGTTTTGAGAGTACTGGCATAGTGCACATAAATTTTTCGACAGAAAAACTCATTGGTACACGAGTGGATTTGAACCCACGACCTTCGGATCGGAAGGCGGGGCCACTACCACTAGACCACCAGTGCTCTCTCATATTGTGACTATCTCGTAAAAATACAATGAATACACAAAAAGGAACAGAGCCTGCATCGTTTTATAGGAATTACTTGCTCGAAAGTACTCTTTTCTGGCGCCTCGCCAAACCACAGCCTGGGATAAACAGTCTGCAAAGTTAATTATATTGGCGCTAAGTGGCTATGACAATGCAGTAGCTCTAATACGTACATACAAGTAGGTAATAATAAGTGCATTAGTGGATTTCCGACAGTGTTCTTGGGTATATCAAAAAGACGTTTTGTGGGTGAGAGCGGGGGCACACGATGCGTTGCGGCGGCGGTGCGGCGCCGGAGCGGTGTCGCTGCGTCGTCTTGCATAGAAATATTTGTAGCATGTCACACGATGCGCTCCGGCGCCGCACCGGACTTGCAACCACCAAGACGAGGCGGGGAGGGGTGAATGCGTTGCGACGTCGGAGCGGCACCGCTCAGTTGTTTCCAACAATAGACGTCTTTTACGATCCATTTTCATTAACAGACTGTCCAACGGTGCTACGGCGCCGCTGCGACATAACAACGTTACGGCACCGCACCGCTCGTATGCCCACTGACACGGTGAAATCTTTGCGGTGCGGCGCCGCAACGCATCGTGTGCCCCCGCTCTGAGTGGTTTCTGAATAACCTTTTGGGTGGGGTGTTTGCTAGTAGCGCTAACAGATACTTTCCTCCTCGCACTTTATCGGGTTAGCAGTTATTTTGCAGTATCAATTTAGTTTGAACTAAGAAAAAGAGCCGAGCTCTTATTATTTGTTGAGTTTCAATTATTTTTTTGTAAAACAGATGCTAGTTAGTTCGTTATTGAGAGATCTTATTTAGGTACTACCTAAACGTACAATATAGGTATACCTTTAGGATTATCTAGGTTCCGGTTTGGTGAACCACTACTGTAAAGATATAGAAGTAAGTATACCGTATAATTTAGTAGGTACGTACCTACTTGCGTAATGGCACAGAAGTAGATCACTTACGACGTAGATGGTCTACAAACTGTAAAATCTGGTTGCATCTATGATTTTTTTTACTTCTCATTTGTGGACGTGGAATTCGTGGGACTAACCCGTTCAATTTGGCCTGTGACAAAGCTTTGTGGATAATTTGATAACACTAGCTGAACATGCGGTAGCTTTGTTCTTCTTCTCTTCTCTTAAAATTGTTCAAATGTGCTACGGAGCATAATTATTGCAAGTTTTATAGCAAAAAAACAGGGCTGGCTTTAGGTCAGATTATAGAATTATTATAAAGGAAAAAAAGGCTATTTTACAAAATAACATAAAACCCAATGCAACATATATTAATGAGGTAAATAAATAATATAGCCGTTTTTGTGTTAGTTCATTTTTAAACACAAAATGTGGAATCGCAACTATATACCAAAAAATAATGTGGGCTAGTGTGTGGCTGAAGAAATGAATCAAAACTAGACAAGCTCACTGAAATACTAATTTGACATCACCGCCAACAAATTTCACTTCCAGCTAGAAGCTAGAACTAGTAGGTACGTGAAACATAATTATTTAACCCTGCCCTGGCGCTAACTAATGCACGCTATTACACGGCTTGTTTCGGTCGTTCAGGCCCCGCCTAAATGTAAACAATAGCCGACCCTGTCTGGTAGTTTGTCACTCGTTTTCCAGTTTTGTTTCACGTCTGCGCCGGCTTTTTGGTACTTTTTGCCGTTAACATTCGATATTTTACTGACCTTTCATGCGGAAAGCCTTGTATATTGCGTGACGATGTTACTACCGTTTTTCAGTGGCTGCATTTGCATAGCATGTTCTATTTGGACATTATCTGTCTCATGTTTTGTATAAGTTAAGAGACGTAGAGACAAGTTGACTTTCTTACTTTTGATGTTCGGTTAGTAGGATAAAGAACTTTTTGCGTGAATGTATTTGTGTCACGCAAATGCTACTATTATAGTTCGTTTAGTTTCTTTGGTAGATCAGTTACATATTTCTTAATGTTTACAAAATACATTGCATTGACACCAAACCACGTAATTGGTATAATTTTATTGTCATCTTTTATTCTAAATTATTCTCTTTGGTTTGGCTTCATAAATACTTCCACTCCACAAATGAACAATATGCCCTTCAAAAACCCCCAAAGTGCCATGATTAATAGGTTCAAGTTGATGGAAATAAATAAAGCCTTCGCCAATTTCGGAATCGTGAATTATTTCTGGTAAATTGTAAAATTAATAATGATATTGAATGCAGTCGGCGGCTATCAATTACTCGGTTGTTTTCGCCAAATTAACGAGTGAACCATTTTTTGGTGGATTGGAAAACCAGAGGCTTTAGTTTTGGGTCAATAAAGTTTTTCACCAAATGGGATGCGGGCACAGAATAAATATTGGATTTACTATCTGTGGTAAGGATCGTTTTCAGTGAAACTTGTATGTGAGTCACATAATGTGACTAACGTGGGTGATCACAATAGAAGATTTTTATGAGGAATGCGGCTTAACTAGTAATCCACGAACGTTTGGATGGTGCCATACATCAACATCATCTTTTACGTTATCACCCATACCAGTGGATCAATATATAATTGTTCGTGACATTTATTATTGTTCAAACCAGATGTAACTAATACGAAACATTTTTTTTACCTAAACTAAAGAAAATTTGTATGCTACCAAAATTTACATTTCTCTCTTGTTAATAACTCTAATCAGCTGTTTCGGAGCGAGCACTTCAGCCTTGCTCACATCTAAGCGTTCTGCGGTGGCGATCAATGAAACGCTGTCAAATTTCGCTGTTATTTTTGACTGCTTTTCACTGATTGCCATCACGCAAAACTTTCAGAACTATTTTTTACACAGTTTTTCTATAATTTTCTTTGGATATTCAATTTATTGTAATTAATTTCACACAGTTTTAATTATGCAGGCTAAAAAACCAAACAAATTATCTACACTCCCAAGTCGTTCTGTAGATTTTTAATACATAAATACCTATATTTTTTTTACACGTGTCGGTACTAAAATATTCATACAAGGTTACCATCTCTTACCTCTATATAGGTAATGACAAACAGAAGTAGGGTTAACTTTAAATGCCAACCCAACCAAATAAAACGAAATTTTAAATGGTATGTAGTACCCAAAACGCTATGGGGAATGAGTGACACTAATTGATTATTTTCAAGATCTTTCATGTATATACTTCGTTGAGGCAAATAAATGATTATGATTATGATGAATTTTAATTACTTTAAAATTAAATGGCCTTACCTACAAGCGTTAAAGTGTTAGACATTGCTTAATTAGGTTCATGCAATTGTTCAATTGTTAAAAGGGTTAAGAAATAAAAGTAATTAATTTACATTGCCAGCATTTACGTAAACAGTATTTTCCAAGCGACTTATAATGTTTTTACCCACGAAACCCAAAAAATTCAAAATTACACACATTCAAAGATACAATCACTGGTACAATTAGCGGTCAATTAAGCCCGAACCTCTATTAGGTAGAATTGGCTCATAAACATTATTGGCCGACCAAATCTACATTTGATAAGGTTATTGCGCCCGTTGTATTAATTAGTCTAGGGCCCCGCACACCGCAATGGTCTATTGATGGTTATTTGTGTGTCAAATATATAGACGGCAGCGGTTCAAATTAATTTAAGCTTTTTCAAAAATATTTTTAGCAAAATTTTTGAGAATTCAAAACTCACTGTGAAAACCAATCTCTTTGATTATTTTATTTTTAGATACAGACCAGTAGGCCTACCACATCCATATCTGGTTCTGTCTCTGGCTCGGGTTTTGAGTCTGTGTGCCGTATTCACCAGTGTATTATACCGTGTGAGTGATGTTTCGACGTAGGACTTATTTAGTCAACACTCACACAGACTAAAAACCAGACCAGAGACAGAACCAGACACATCGTGTGCTAGGAGGCTTTTGAATATTTTCTATAACTTTTAAGACGTCACAAGTATAGTAGCCAAGTTTCTAGACTGCAAATATGTACTCTAAATGACCATTAAGAACAACAGAAGCGTAAACTCAACACTTGCGCCGCCTCATAAAATATGAACGTTTACTGCAACACACTGCGCTGCTATTCAGGTTTAAATCAATGTGTTGATAAAAAGGAAGGTAAGGTTACGAGCATGGAACACGACACGAGTGAAGGTTGAAGAATAAAATAAAGAAAATAAACAACATGCTTGCAACCCAAAGGTACCCTTATCGATATGCTTTACTGTTTTGATTAATTAACATGATTTACTAGAGCTTAATTGAATATAAACTGGAACTACAAAGGGGCTCACAAAGAAAGAAAAAGTGCTTCAAAAATAGTGGTCACAGAACCTTATACAACAAAGGTAACGAAAAATGTTTGCAGTTGCTTTGCGGGCGAGCGCTTTTCTTTTTCGTAACGTCTTGCCCGAAGGTTGATTTAAAAAAGAAAAAAATAATAATTTCAATTCTCTTGTTACAAGAGCATAGTATACAAATGGATGAGACTTGTTTTTAGGGTTCCGTAGCCAAATGGCAAAAACGGAACCCTTATAGATTCGTCATGTCTGTCTGTCTGTTCGTCCGTATGTCACAGCCATTGTTCTCCGAAACTGTAAGAGCTAGACTGATGAAACTTGGCCAGTAGATGTATTCTGTGAACCGCACTAATATTTTTACACAAAAATAGAAAAAAAAAACAATAAATTTTGGGGGTCCATACTTGAAACTGAAACTCAATTTTTTTTTTAATCAAATCCATACATGTGAACTATCTATGAATAGGTCTTCAAAAATGATGTTGAGGTTTGTAAAATCATTTTTTTCTAAACTGAATGGTTTGCGCGAGAGACACTTCCAAAGTGGTAAAATGTTGGTCCCCCCCCCCTCTAACTTCTAAAATAAAAGAATGATAAATCTAAAAAAATATATAATGTACATTACCTACTATGCAAACTTTCAACGATATTTGGTTTGAACGAGATCTAGTCAGTAGTTTTTTTTTTATACGTCATAAATCGTAAACCGCAGTTTACCTTGCGACGAACTACCAGAATTTTTATATTATGTTATTGTTGCTACGGAACCCTTCATGGGCGAGTCTGACTCGCACTTGGCCGCTTTTTTTGACAAGAGGTGCCAGAAAAAGCAACAGTCCATTTGATGTTGTGTGTGTATAATCTGCCTCTATAATATATATAGGCACGCTGTCCATCACTTTTAAACGTATAAGTTTTAAGTCTAATGTGCCTTTTTATACAACTAGCTGATGGGACAAGCAAACTATGGTCCACCTGATGTTAAGTGGTAACCATCACCACAAAGCATTGTCTGGAATGCCACGTACGTCAGTACTATGATGCACTGCCTTGCGTTCATCAACTTGAGGCATACAGATGTTCAGCCTCACGTGCCAGTAATTTCACCGGCACTCACACCCTTCAAACTGAAACACAGCAATGCTGCTTCAAGGCAGAAATAGGCATGGCGAGTAGCCCTTCATGAAGAGCTTTACTACTATTAAATTGAAAAAGCTAGTAGAACGTACATAAAAATGCAACAGTAGTGTCACTTATACATTTTTCATCCCATTTATTCAAAAAGAGGCGATTGGTTCCCTAAATAGTGCGCCTAAAGTAACTACTTTAGGCGCACTATTGGTACAGTGACACAATGACTTTTAAATTTGGAATACTATTCAATTGAAAAGTTTGAACGCAATTCGCTATACGATAAAATACTGGCTGGAAGTGGTAGTATGAAAAAGCGAGCCTGTAGCCGCGGTATTGGTTAATAAAAAAAAAAATACGCGGGAACTTCATGTATTTTTATTATTTTCTTTATAACAAACTACTACAAGCAATTTAAATATAATACACAAAAAAACAATTAAATATGAGTTCTAGCAGTGAAAGTGATATATTAACGCTAGAAAATGTTAAATTAAGCGTAGAAGCTGTGATAAGCAATTTGCTTCCAAACAAATCGCGGGAAATATATCTAAAAGCCTATGAAAATTTTATTAAATGGAAGAATGAAAAAGAAGCAAAGTCATTTTCAAAAACTGTGTTTTTAGCATATTTTCTCGCCATAAAAGCAAGAAAACAAGGCAAAAATTTGCAAGCGCGTAGTTGAAAGTATTAAATTACGGCCTTCCTCAGTTGATCCACCGGTTCAACCTTTGTCACCTCGCCCATCTACTTCAAAACAGCGTGAAATATCACCATTGTCTCAACATGATCATCAACTAGAGTCTGAAGTTATTACGAATACCCAAGTGATAAATAAGTCAACTACATTTTCTGTTCCCAACAAAACAGTTACAATAAACTTCAAAAATTGCGGAAATGTATCTAATATTAATATAAATTTGTAATTTAGTTATGTAAATATAAATGATTCTCTACTTAAAGCTTCTCTTATTTAATTTTCTCATAGAGGGGGATGAAAAGCAGAGTGTGCCACACGGTACCAAAATTATTAACCTTGAGCGACGTACTTTGAATCCTTCGTTACGTTCAGGATTCTACTCTAGGACCCCTCGTTTCACTCGGGATCCTACTCTAGAATCCTTCACTTCACTCTGGATTCAAAAAATCGCTCTCGCCCTAAATACTTTATTTTGGCCCCTTATGACACAATCTACTATTGGATCTTCGTGAAAATTTCTAGTCGACATAGTAGAATAGCAATTCTACTGTCGTCGTTAGTTAGGATGGGTTATAACGAAACGCATGGCTTGCGGTTATAGCTACAACATTACACGGCCCATACTCTACTCGACCTATTTTCTTTTTTGGTTTAGTTATGGTAACGGGTTAAACTGGAATATGGTTATGTTGTAGCATATTTTCATAAATTGCGAGTAGTGGGCTGGATAAGAATAGTTTGTGATTTTAGTGAATACATCATTTTATATGAGTGAGTAACAACTACCAACATAACATTTTTGAAATCAGTCCAGTTAGCTTTTGAGTTACAAATCTTTTCTCTTTATAATATTAGTGTAGAATATAAATTGTTTTCTGCAAACAGTTTTTAAAACATTAAAAATGTTTCAGTCAGTATAAATTGCATAGGTATCGCCTATTTATCTTAGCACATTTAAATTCTAGCTGCAATCTAGCTGGTCGACAAACATTAATTACAAAACCCGCAACTTAACTTTATTATTCAACGTTTTTCATTAACCTTGCTTTATGGTGAACATTAAAATTTCATTAAAGCGGCGTTTTTTTAATTGCAATAAACTCACCAATGAACAGGTGCTACCAGGAATAATGCAATTCTACTTTCTCTACTAATATTTAAGGTTTAAACCTTTTGATGATTGTTTGAATATGAATGTTATAAAGAACACAATAAAGTACGTGCCTTCTCCGCCGTTAGCCGTGGGTTCAGTCCCCACCTAGTACAAATATTTGTGTGGTGAACGTAGATGTTTGTTCTCTGTCTAGGTGTTGTATTGCATTCTAATTATGTATTTACAAAAATATAGTATTGTAATTATCAGCTATCTGGTTCCCATCATACACGCTCTGCTTAGTTTCGGGCTTAATAGTGATGTGATGTGTGGATTGTCCACAATATTTGTAATTTCTTATCAAATATTATTCCAAAAATATCACAGTTGAAAAATAATTAAGTTTAATTAGGCTCTTAATAAGTACAATCTGATTGTATTTATGTTATTTCTCCGTCATACAATCAAGTAAGGAATTTGTTATTTGATGGGTGGTTTGTGTAGTATGATTATTAAAAATTTCGTATTTAAAAATTCAGTTAACAGCCTTATTTGTAGCCACATTTACAAAAAAAAAATGTATTTATCTTCGATAGCTTCGAGCGCATGCAGGCACAGACAGATAGTAATGTGTTATCGTTTGGTATCACACAAGGTGTATTCAACTTATAGCTAGAATAAAACGTGAAATATTTCTTTCCATAAAAACAAACAGCATACCTGAGCAGTAACAATAAAACAAACTATCCCTTTACTAGAATCGAGCGTGTCACCCCACACTTAGACAAAACCTGGGCCACGTTAGCTTTGCGTTCAAAAATATTGTATATCCCATTATATACGATTATTACTACGATTACTCGGTAAGTATTTATTGTACTAATTCAATTAATCGGGTCCAGTCACGAAAGTTGCATCGGCTTATGGTATAAATATGGCGTAATGGGTCACGGGTACGTACATTCAAGTATTTTTGTGCTATGTGGTAATTTGATAGAAGTTTTCCGGTATACTAGCTTCCGCGTACAAAGTATCCTAATTTTCTATTAAGTATAAGTCAAGAACTCAATCCAAATCGGTTACAGCTATTTATTGAGTTACAACATAATTTTCATACTTATTGTATTATAGGTTAAGCTACTCAAATGAGATTAGTGTTGATTCTATACAAAGCGTTGGCAGAGGAAAATTTCTCTAGGCTTAATTTTATTGATTTATACTTAAATATACCCTTACAGACGCTTGTCTAATACATTAGTGTCTAGCATAAATTAAGAAATAAAATAAAATAAGCCTTTATTTTACCGACCTTAAAAAACAGTATTGCTTAACTTATACTAATCTTACTTACTAAATTTAACTAAGTAAAAGTTTTTTACTACTAAAATAATAGACCTAAGCTAAACTAAAGTGAAGATTTATAACACCAAACACTAAGAAAACACTATTAAAATAACCTAACTCTAAAGTCTTGCTCTCAAAATGTATATACTGGCTTTGAAAGTCACAAAAACATCGTAACTGGCACAAATCCGCAATGAACGCGACTATAGTACATTGTTACCTGAGTGTTGAAAGTCACTTTTTTTGAGTCCCGAGACGGGTTTGGCGCCAGAGCGTAGCGAGGGCGCCAATGGAGCTTGAGGGACTAAAAAGACTTTCATCCGAGGTAAACACTGTACTTTTCATTACGAATACAAGGAAAGTAAAAATAAAAACATGAGAGAAAAATTTGTGAAAATGAAGATTGAATTGCCGCCTTCCCGGTTTTTTTTTCTTTTTCTCTGGCGGGACTTCGGCTACGGCTCGCCAGCATTATTCAGCCATTATTTTCATTTTCATAATTTAAAAAATGGTAAATTGTTTGCTCAAATTTATGTTATTTTAAATAAATAGTTGAAGCTATATATTAATCAAGTAATTTAGAAGATATATTATTTATTTAATACTATCTTTATGTTATTAAAATTTAAATTTTACATTGCGCTCTAATTAGACTTTTTAAACTTCTTACCGTTGTAATGGGTTTCCAACCTACTTGCTGAATAAAAAGTTGGAATTTGGTTCAATGACCTCCTTGCAGTTAGAAAGACTTTAGAAAGTTGGAACATGGTTGAATAAAATAGAACTTGTTTTTTTTAATAATTTGACAGCTGTCAGTAGAAAGCGATTCTCCCTAGGGCTGAAAGTTTTACTTTCTATTAGGCCCCTCAGGCAACTTCAGACCTACTTTCAGAGTATGAGTAATGAAAAATTCTTTTCAGTCGCGGGTCTGTATTGAAGCCGAGTGCTCTTAGTTCACAGCAGTTCAATAGCGGATCTAGCCCTCCTACTCCAAATCCTCTGAACCAAATAAAGCTACGTCCACCTTCACGTAGAAAGCGGATTAAGGAATGGTGACCAGTACCAAGGCCAAACCGAGTGGGTGTGATCGAGTCTAAACCACCTTAGATACCAATAAATGAGTCCACTGTGATGATTCGTTTTGATTTTGGGGGCAACTATTCGTCCATTGACTGGCCTCTAGCTCAGTTGGTAGTAGCTCTGCCTTCTGCGCCGTAGGTCGTGGGTTCGATCCCCACCGATAACAAATATTTGTGTGGTTAACATAAATGTTTGTTCTCTGTCTGGGTGTTATATTGTATTCTAAGTATGTATTTACAAAAAAATAAAAAAATGTATTCAAGTAAGTAAGTAAGTATCAGCTATCCGGTTCCCATATTACAAGCTCTGCTTAGTTTGGGGCTGGGTAGTGTTGTGTGAATTGTCCACAATATTTATTTATTTATTTATATATAGTGCAGTCGACAGTATTCAATCAAGGGTGGTTTTGATTGACTCACCACTAATAATTTTTTAAACTGATTACTACTATTTATGGGCAAAGGCCACCCTTCCTTCTCTCCAGTCGTCTCTATTTTTTGCCACTTTAGACCATTCTTTAGGTACGTATAGGTCCATTTCATTCCTCTATCACCGTGATCTACCGCTAGGTCGTTTCCCGTGTTTATGCGTCAAATATTACATTTTTGCTAGCCTATGTGTGGTGAGATGTGCTTTCATTTATTGACCAATCTGACCGACTAACCACAAATCTGTAAAATTGGTATGCAGCTTTGCCTTCTACGCCACAAACTGTAGATTCGATCCCTACCAAAAAGAAAGCGATGCAGACGTAACAGTATGAAAACTGTGTAAATGTAGCCCAAGTAGTTACTTACCCCGCAGTAAACGCTAGGCTGATACTTCGCCAGAAACTATTTTCATTTGACCTGTTTCAGTGGAAGTAAAAATAACAAAGCTATTTCGCACTAAAGACTGTGCTAATTTATACCATTGACTTTTGAAAAGCTCTGTCTTGAAAGCTGTGGCAATGGGCTTGCATAACCTGACACATATCGAATAGCAACTACTTCTGTGTGGGTATATGCCCAATAAATTTAAACTTACCTCTGACTACCCGCCTTAGACATTGTTAAAGGTACTTAGAATCCGAGAAGTATGTATCTACCTCTGTTTTGTAAAACTCGTGTGTATGCAAGGATACTTATGTATGTGAAAAGTAACGCTGGATTCCAATGGACAAAATACAGTAGCACCTTGTGAAGTTTGTAATTTTTAGCTGTGAACAACTGTGGTCTTAAAGTTTTAAAGTGGCCATGAAACTTCTGCACCTGCTTAGCCTTAGTCATGGCCTAATTTTTTTTTTACATTTGCCATTTTACCAAGGATCACAGCAAGCTTTAAAAATATCCCAGCAAAATCAATACTTCACTGCAGTAACAAAAGTTTTCAGATAACTGGCTATAGTATCTGATATTCATAATATAGTGGCATTTGTCGTCAGTGACCTGTGCCGTTAGCATTGTTTTATTACTGTATCACATCTGTGTAATTTTAAGAGATAAGATAACGTTTTAGTATTTGAAATGTTTTGAACCAGCAGTGATGTTGAACTAAACATTCTTCGTCGCTCATATACATTGATTAACTGAAAATGTGTGTCAAGTGTACAAAAGGAGCCTCATTGAGGAGCACTTCAAAATCCTTTCACCACATTTGGTTTGAAACCAAGCGAACGATAAGAAGATGGACTGGGAATTACCACCACGAAAGCCATAACCAAGATATCAAACTAGTGCTAAGAATACTGTGCATAAATATTCTACACAAAACTGCACTTTTCCAGCGCCTGTATGTGTCACTTTGGGCCACGGGAATAGCGATTTTGTACTAAGGATTAAAACTTACTATTCTTACACTATGACTGATAGAGTCTGATTGGCCTCTCAGCTCAGTTGGTCGTAGATCTTCGTCGTAGCATTCTGTCGTGGGTTCGATCCCCACCGAGAACAAACATTAGGTATTTTGTGTGGTGAACACAGATGTTTGTTCTTAGTCTGGGTGTTTTATTGTATTCATAGTATGTATTTACAAAAAAATATATTTATAAATACTATATTAGGTATCTGGTTTGCTATATAACGTTTTATTTCATCATTTATGAGCTAATTTGAAAAACTCTTTTTTATCTGAAAGGTAAATATATTATAATTATGTTACATGCCTACGAGGTCACGAGGTGAGATCACGTATTTTCCAGTGATGTCACCTCATCCGAAAACCAGCTACATACGACTTTTTAATTGCTAAATTATTGAAAACTTATGAAAGTTAAAAGAAAATTGGTCACCAGCACACGAACTAAATATAATTCAATTCTGGTCCATAAGTATTCTATTCCATGGCCTGACGACAATACCAGCGCGGAACAGACGTAGCTCGGAGGCTGTTATCGATTACCGACCTCCACGTAATTGCCTGCCCTTTCTTCTTATTGACAGCGACCGCGGAAATCATCTCCGCCATGTTTAAAATGAAAATTATGCTGTAATTCTCTGCAACTGGTAATACAGAGCCTGTGGAAGACGTTGTAATATGATTTGAAATCTGTTAAAGGAGGAAAGAATAGTACATTGTTACCTGAGTGTTGAAAGTCACGTTTTTTGAGTCCCGAGACGGGTTTGGCGCCAGAGCGTAGCGAGGGCGCCAATGGAGCTTGAGGGACTTAAAAGACTTACACCCGAGGTAAACACTGTGCTTTTCATTACGAATACAAGGAAAGTAAAAATAAAAACATGAAAGAAACATTTGTGAAAATGAAAATTGAATTGCCGCCTTCCCGGTTTTTTTTTCTTTTTCTCTGACGGGCTTTTGGCTTCGCTCGCCAGCATTATTCAGCCATTATTTTCATTTTCATAAATTAAAAAATGGTAAATTGTTTGCTCAAATCTATGTTATTTTAAATAAATAGTTGAAGCTATATATTAATCAAGTAATTTAGACGATATACTCAATACTCAATACTCAATACATTTATTGCATAAACATGGTTTAGTTTAGGTACATACATAGTTCTATTATATTATATTTAATACTATCTTTATGTTATTTAAATTTTACATTGCGCTCTAATTAGACTTTTTAAACATCTTACCGTTGTAATGGGTTTCCAACCTACTTGCTGAATAAAAAGTTGGAATTTGGTTCAACCTCCTTGCAGTTAGAAAGACTACAGAAAGTTGGAACATGGTTGAATAAAATAGAACTTGTTTTTTTTTATAATTTGACAGCTGTCAGTAGAAAGCGATTCTCCCTAGGGCTGAAAGTATTACTTTCAATTAGGCCCCTCAGGCAACTTCAGACCTACTTTCAGAGTATGAGCAATGAAAAATATATTTTTCTGGACATATCTTTGATTTGAGTTGAAGCTGATGTGATGAAGCTAAAAAAGTAAGTGAGTGCCTAATATTATGAATGAACTAAGGTCAACTGATGTGTAAGTCTACTGACTTACACATCAGTTGACCTTAGTTCATTATTACATCTGAGTACACTCTGTAAAATTACAGGAGTTAGGGGTGTGATACGCGGGTGATTACGCTGAGAGCAGGCGACAGGTGAGTTTTTTTAGGAAATTCACTTGCTCCCGCAACCCTGTAAACTGCCACGGAGTATGGTTAATTTATATATATATATATATATATTATATATTTTTATGCAACGGAGTTACAGAGTTTTTAGGTCGTTCTCAGACCTCCGTCATAGCAGCCTGTGTCGGCCTCGCACGGGTAGACATTTATTTTTAAACACATAAATATAGCCTGTGCTACTCAGGATGAATGTAGCTTTCCAATGGTGAAAAAATTTTTGAAATCGTCACAGTAGTTTTTGAATTTATTCATTTCAAATATACAAAAATACAAATCTTTCCTCTTTATAATATTAGTATAGATAGATAGAACTGGTATTTACAGATTATAATGTGTTCTAAAGATTTAACTTGGTACTAGTTAACTGAACAGTATCTATAGTACGGATCAAAGTTGTGTGCATGTTTTATTTCACAAATAGAGCCATAAAAAGTCTTGTGTTCTAGTTTGAAACACCTTCAACAATTCCATTTGGTCGCAATTACTCGTTTATTTTAATTGAATAGCGATAGCCCAGTGTTAATTAACACTTCAAACTGCAAAACGTGCAAACAAAAGAAAGAAAAAACAATGATTACCGCTAGTTGTTCTTCACATTATTAGTTTTGAGCGAATATGCTTGTAGGGTTGTCAGAATACAAATTCATTTTGTATAAAAAGTCATGCTGCAGAAAGATTGCATGTTTTGTAAACCAAGTAAGTTCAATAAATTTATAAATAATCAAAACATTCTTCATTATTTAACTGAAATACTTTGAGTTCAACTGGATGGTATTCATCTTTAGTCATGCTCGTAAACAATAAACCTGGTTTCGTTATTATCTAAATGAAACGAAATACCTTTATTTGCATGAAGTATAGTAAATTGGTCTTAGAGAATGAATAAATCTGGATCACATCTCTGGAGAAGAGACCGAGAAAAGTTTCAAAATAAATTTAAATTAGGTTCATTAATACAATTTAAAACAAAGTCAGATAATAGTCCGTAAATAATCCATATTTATCTATCAAGATTATAATTATAGTTTCTATAATTATAATTTTCGTTAAGTACACTTGGTAGGTATCATAAAAGCTCCATCAAAATAAATTAAGAGGACTAATGAATAAGTGCTGTCAACCTGCACCTTCCAAACAATTCGGTGCTAACCCTAGCACGAACTCTGACCGCGAGTTCAGCCGCTCCGTGGGGAGAGCACGGCCATATTAAAGTGCAGAACAATAAATTTAAATAAAAGATAGTTATGCGGTTTTCGTGTCCGCCAGTGTATAATGTAACTAATTGCGTTTTCTGTTCAAGGTAGTGTTTCACCTGTGTACATATAACTTTGTATTAGCGTTGCAGATACAGTAGTTGCTAAGCGTGATGCATTCAACGCCATCGTAAACACAGCTTTATAAATAGGTTGTACTTTGCACAATGAAATTGTACACACAGTATTTACTATTTACCTACTACTTACTAACAATGTAAATAAGACTCAGTGAAACGCTGTCGAACGACCGCGATATTTGACAGCGTTTCATTGTTCGCCACCGCAGAATGCTTAGATGTACGCAGGGCTTAAATCCGTTTAAACCCTTGGCCGATTGTCAAAACCAAGTCAAAACGGGTCGCGTGGTTCTAACAACTATAGATTCAAAGACTTTTCTGAACTTACTGACTGAATAAATTATTTTTGGCCTTATTTATAAAGTTTCGCAATTATTTATAATACTATAATATACAACAAAGTACCAAGGTTCAAGTAGTTTCAGTAAACAGACGATAGTGCGCCCTAGTGCACCTTGTTTTTTGTGAACCCCAACGAAAATCCTATTAGTGGTTGTCCTTTTGTGTGGCGTTCGGCTTTTTCACTATCCCCGAGCTGTGAGTCGTGATGTTACTTTGTGACTGGACCAGTTAAATAAACTGTTTTTTGGTGACGACGGCGGCGGGTGAAAGCTTTCCGCAATGCACTGTTGCTAATTGAATATCTTATTTTCTTTACACAAAACGCTGTGGCTTCGTACTGTGAGAATTTCTATGGTTCGCGACTTAGTTGGGTATTTACAACGAATTCTTAATTTCTGTGGTGAAGTGACAAACCGACACAAGAGTTTTTCGACAGCTGCTCCGAAGCTGGTAACGCGCAGGGTAATTTATGCGGTGACAGATGGCGGATGTTAAAAAACTGACTTGTAATAATTTCCCAATCACAAATATGAACTTGCATAAACGCAATGCAAGTTCGATTCCCCCATTCCTGCTTGTGATCGGAAGATATATTTCTAATCTATTTTCTTCATGTTTTCCGTCACCTGTCACGCGCAGACTTAACTTGCGCGGACTCTGTTTAATAGGTCAAGGTACTTTTATGTTTGTGTGAACTGTCAGATTGAAACTCATTCGTTAGAAACCACGTGCCAACACGCACGCAAAGTACGACCAAAGTTATACGGTTTAAGTTTTAAAACCATCTAGCTAGGGATGGGGTTCAACTATTTAATATCTAGTTTGGAAATTAGGAAGAAATTAAAATTATGAAAATCGAGATGCGATCCCATCTAAAAATAATAATTATAGGTGACAAAACACTATTTGTTTCAGTATGTAAAATCAAAACTAATTGGATATTATCCCACCATGTTCTTTACAAAAAATAATCATAACATTGTTAAAAAATATTATTATTGACCAAAGTCGTTATAAAAACTAGCACGTAAGAGCCTAGTCACATATTGCACTCCTTCCACGAGTCGCTACGGCACATGAGCCTCATAAACAAGTCAGGCCCACCACACCCGCACCTAAGCACATCACTAGACGCGCACTAAATCTCGAGCGCACGTGTGCACGGAGCTTTATGCGACCACTAGTGTCGTGTGTGAGGACCCTTATGGCGAATTGTTCGAGTTTCGATTGCTTTCGTGCTGAAGTGTTTGTTTAAAGGTTGAGTTGGTATGAGCTATATCCCGCCGCGACTGTAAATAAGTTGGAATTTGAATTGAGTTTTAGGTACGAGTAAGTTGAAGTTGAACCTACCTTTTTAAGGACCGGGTAACATAATCAAGTTTATAGTAGGTAAATTGGTTGTCGTTAATTTCTAATTGCTGACTAAATATGAATCGTTTGCGCTTTACAATGTTACACGTCTCAGGCATTGAGTCGAGAAAAGTAACAGATTAAAACAAATTGTAAGAATAATCTACCAAACTCAGTGCTACCTCTTAGCGTCACTTAGCTTCAAACCTAACTAAAATCACCAACAATTTAAAGTTTCCCGTATACGGCAAAGTTTCCCCAAAAAGTCTCGCGCCTAATTCGGACCCAGACGCGTCTCGCGTCACGTATTTCGGCACAACTTACACAATACCTACTCATACCTACTCCTCTTACAGCTACTCAAATGCACGAAAAGTGGCACAGAACTAGTAGCGAAATAACTCGGGATATATAATGAAAGTTGGCGCAATATTTTCGTCGAGTTAATTTACTTTGCGAATCTCTTTGTAAGTTTTGGTAGGCTTTCAGGAGTTTCATTTTCTTTTATTATTTTGGCGGGGTTCTTTATGAAAGGAATTTTCGAGAATCTTGTAGCATATTTAGTATTTGAGTAACCTTGCAAAAACTTTTAGCATTGCGTTTCTTTAACGGGGACTAATGCTAACTGATATAAATTTTTGCTTGCAAAATTTGAGATAGACAACGTCAAATGTTTGTTCGGGTGATTAGTAGTTCACAAAATTGGTCCTATGTGGGTATATAAACTAAAAAAGCTGAATTTTTAACTGACTCACGGCATCCATCATGTTCATGACCGACTCAAAACAACATTGAACTAAATAATTAACTTTAGAAACGTATTCCAACTGAAACTTGTTTAATTTGCGGTGGGAAGAAGCCTCCCTCAAAACGTCGCTTAGTCACGTAATGCCTCTTAGAACTGCTGAGTAACAACCGTCGAGGTTTGGGTTGACAACGAACAGTTTTTCAAAACATTTCTACACCTAAGGAATATTTGTGCTTACTCGTGTTTATTGCAAAGGCAAAACAGAAACAGCGCATGAGTTTTATCAAATCGGATCGCAGGTTTGAACAGGGATTGTTCAATAAATAGGTGTTAAATAAGGTCTAAAACACACCCGTCATAAAAGTCACTCTAAAGTTGAATATTCATAAAATAAAAACCTCTCGTTAAAATAAAATTCAGACGTTATTTTTTCAGTCATCGTTAGAGGGGCTTTTGCTCTTCTCCGCTACCTGTGTCAGGGAACGTTAAAAACTTTTTTTCGAACACCATCGGAGCACCATTGACGCTTAATGAGCCACTTTACCACCCCTCTCTAAGTTTAAATGTTTTGCCCTTTACACTTTTAAATTTGATTTTTGAGTTACGAGCTTGATCTGATTATTTTTTATTATTATTTTAACCTCTTTATCAATTAGTTTTGCTATGAAGCGTTTTATTGAAGCCCGCAGTCTAGTTTTATTTTAATTTTTGGGTGGTCCTAAACTATTTTCTTACTGTTGTGTTTAGAACTTAACTGTTAGGTCTGAGCCCTGAGCAACCAGATGAAACCGACCAAATAAAGTTTATGACAAACCCGTTGAAATATGAAACTTATTTTGTTACCATTTTGCGAAAGGTGTCAAAGTAGGCTAGGCAAGGCAGTGTACCAACCGCTGTAATCCAATTTGCAGTAAGTTTCTCCAAGTTGGCCAACTTGCCAGACTTAGTGATTTAAATTTAGAACTTGGTCCGAGACACACTTGCGATTTTAACGAACACCCGCTACTAGTTTCTACACAGGACTTATCAGTGTAGTTTTTGCTATTTCAAAAGTACCTAATCATTTTGTTAGGAGAGATCGGCTGTAGTAGGCTGCGCACATTTATCGCTCAAGAAATGTATGGGGGAAGTATACCTAATGTTCAGTAGTAGATGTCCTACGTCTTGAATTATTTTGATGGTATAGGTAAATCATTTCACATTGTATCATTACTTAACTACAGTTTGTCAATCAACGTAACTAGTCCTAGCCAATTAATTCTAAAATAGTAGGTTGTTGTACAAGGAGCTCAAATGATCCATTATAATAGTACATACCATGTGCTCTACTTTTCACTATGATTGCGAGAAAAAAAACTAATCCAATACAATATGAAATAGTTGAGAAAAATTCTACAGATTTCGCGTCAATATTTTTTTTTTATTTCTTCCGTATCCAAAACGCATTGCATGCATTCTACCAAAGAGATCGCCGATTTAAGTTCCATTTTCAAAAAATAAAATATTGATCTTTTTTTATGAAACAGTAAACAGAGTCCAGTCTTTACTTATGACTAAATACTTTTTCGTTTTTATAGGCTCATTGTCATTTGACAGACAAAAGTTAAAAAAAAAACTACCTACAGGAAGAAAATCCTCAACATCAAATTTCGTCGTATTTTTTGTTCGTATGCTTAGTAAAGTGCAGTGTAGTTGAACTGTACATTGTGGTAACAGACCTGCAATTAATGTCACGTGATGTCACAGCAATAACCTACCGAATGAAGTTTATTATTTCCACTTAGTTTGGAACTTAAATGAAGACAGGACAGTAACAAAATTAAACTAGAGTTTATATTGAATCAAAACTTTTAGCTTTATGAAATAGTTTTGTGGTAGAAATGATAGTTTTACTTAATTAGTCGCTTATATAATTAATTGCGTGTATTCTCTATAGTATTTTTTCTGTTGAATGAATGAATTCGTCGTTCTATTTCTGAAACCTTAAAATGGTTGAATGTATCAAACTACAGCAATTTAGAGTCTCTTCTTCGAGCAAAGCTTTTGTTGGCGTAATCTAAGCACTTTTCTCCAGGTATTTATTTTGAGGGCAACCTCCTTGACCTCCTTATACGAGAGTATTGAATCGCAATAAGACTTCATGTTACGGCCCCTACAAAGTAAAAACGATGAGCATAAACTGTCAATACCGTATATAAACCCGACTTCATAAAGTGCATCTAAAAGCGAATTGAACTTTATAGATCGTAAAAGCATCTAACGAAAAGCTGAAGGAGGACTGATGATGGCGTCTTGGTATAATTTACTTGGGTGACGTTTTTATTTCAAGCTACTTTATGGGATCGTTCGTACCACAGACTATCTAAGACAGTAAGATCTCTTGCTTTTTTCGCGCTTTTTTTAAACTAAGGGGCTAATAAATACGTTCTCAAGGAAACTTGAGTTCACCAACTCAAAAAAAGCAGCCAAGTGCGAGTCGGACTCGCCCATGAAGGGTTCCGTAGCACGACGAACTACAAGAACCTTTATATATGTTACTTGATGTAACATAATAAGGTTCCTGTAGTTCGTTGAAAGGTAAATTGCGGTTTACGGTTTATGAATTATGATCATTTTTGAAGACCTATTCATGGATACCCCACACGTATGGGTTCGATGAAAAAAAAATTTTTGAGTTTCCGTTTATGACGTATAAAAAAAAACTACTGACTAGATCTCGTTCAAACCAAATATCGTTGAAAGTTTACATAGTAATGTACAACATAGTTTTTTTTTAGTATTATCATTTTCTTACTTTAGAAGTTAGAGGGGGGGGACCAACTTTTTTCCACTTTGGAAGTGTCTCTCGCGCAAACTATTCAGTTTAGAAAAAAACTATATTAGAAACCTCAACATCATTTTTGAAGACCTATTCATAGATACCCCACACGTATGGGTTCGATGAAAAAAAATTTTTTGAGTTTCAGTTTCAAGTATGGGGACCCCCAAAATTTATAGTTTTTTTTCTATTTTTGTGTAAAAACCTTAATGCGGTTCACAGAATACATCTACTCACCAACTTTCATCAGTCTAGCTTTTATGGTTTCGGAGAAAAATGGCTGTGACACGGCCGGACAGACAGACATACAGACAGACAGACAGACAGACATGACGAATCTATAAGGGTTCCGTTTTTGCCATTTGGCTACGGAACCCTAAAAAACAATCGTCACAACAACAGGACCATTAAATTTTTTCGTATCATATACATACACAAAAAAAAACATATTTTCTTCTAAATCTTTTACCTTGTTAATAAAACCATAGTTTATTTGAAAAACTTAGAGTAATATCATGTCCTATAACTTTTAGTGTTCGTAGACGTAGACTATTCGTATTGATATTCAATATCATTTATTGGTAATCGTTGGGAACGCAATTCATAAATTCATGACAAACACTCTTGTAACTTTTATATTACCTATATCAAAATTAACCAATACAATACATAATATACCTACTAGCTATAAATCTAAATTGAGACTAAAAATCACACATTACCTACAAAGGCTAATTTTATCACAACAGAAGTCTATCAGTCGAAGCTGCGTAACGCTAAAGCTACGAAAACGCTACGAAAATGTATATGCTACGCAGTAAATTGATGAAAAAATCAAGGAACAGAAGCAGCTTGATATTTTGTACAAAGTGTGCAAGCTATCTACACTTTACGGTACTCCCCTCAAATTTACCGTCTTCGGGAACCAGTAGGTACCCCTGGACCCCAGCACTATCAATTCACTGAAGCTGTTAACTGAAACCGAGTATTTCACTGTGATTCACAACAATTACTCTGAACTGTTTAACTGGAATGTTAATGAAGAGAGTTTTAAGATTTTGTTTGGATCAGAAATTCTAAGTATTCTCATTTTATTTCCATTCAAAATTACAAACATATTTCCGTAATTAATTTAAAAAATCAACTTAAAAAAATACATATAAATATTCAAGCAACATCTGTAAATCAACATAAAAAAATCGGTTGTCTGTAAAGTCGGTTTACTGACGATAGTTGAACGTGACAACGTCATACAGCTGTCCACGCGGACGCATCGCTCACTCAAGTAGAAGAGAGACAGATGTCGAACTCTGCCGAACGCGGAGGCCGATTGTGCCTCTTTGTCGCTCGTTCCGCGCTCTCGCTTGCACTTTAAGCCTTAAATGGAACGCCTCAGAGTGAGGTAACGCCGCATGAGACATGTTTTCTCGTGCGTGCAGCCGGCTCCATCGAATTATAAGACGTTGTCACGTCAAAGTTATAAAGTAGATATAGGTCTACTGAGCGAGAATCTTTTATAGCAATAATATGCTTTTATGATACTAATAAAACTGTATCAAGTATCTATGATAAATTTTTATGTTACTCAATGTTCAATTTCTAATCATCAGCATCACCAAAAAGAAATAAGAGATATAAGATTCAAATCACACACGATAACATAATGTCCTCAGTTATACCCACAATGGCCGCCCGCAGACTGTAAACATAATAACAAAAGTTACAGTTACAGTATTGAACGTAAGGGACGCTGCGCTGTAGGGCACGCGACACATGATATATCGCCCTGCATTGTCGTGTGATGCCTTTATATTAACTAGAGAGCCAGTTCGGCCTCACTTCAGTTTACATAAAATTTTATCCATATTACCACACATAGACAGAGTCGGAATCAAGGAAAACCAACCCAATGCCTTGAATCCCCAGATACAGGGTGTCAGGTTATGTCTACCAACACGCTTACTCAGGTTTTTGATTTCTTAGTAACACTTTGTCATACTCAAGATTCTATAGGAATGTCTGATGGAGTCAGTCAAAGGTACGCCTGAATATGAAGGAAAAACCAAAACAGCCTCAAGACTTTGATCTTCACGGTAGATAACCTCCTCAGATCTTTCTATTTAACAAACAATAAAACCACCATTTTTGGGAAAAACTTTGATAAAACCGTCAAATTGTCGGTGAAATCATAAAAATAAAAGTTTGAAAATGTCAAAAGACGAACGAACTACTTAAAGTACGTAGGTACGTATTTACCAACGTTTCAACATCTTTATACCCATTCGTCTAGGTCTGAGCAATGTTTGGTTAGCGTCCCCTCGTGCCAATTTCCACCTGCACCCCGCGGCGCGCCCGGATTTATGTGCTCAGATATCATCTACCGTCTCCTAAGAATTCAACGCAATTTCAAATTAAGAACCGTTTGCTGGAAGCGACTGGGGAAATACCATAGACTTAGGAAACTCTTTGCTGCTCAGTACGGGTTTTCAACCTCCTTGGGAAATAAGTATTGCTACAAAAATAAAAAAATGGTCGTGAGTATAGTGGAGTGCAGCGAACGTAGTGATTTTTATATATTATATTATATACCTTTGGTTAAAGAGAGTGATGTCTCTGAAAACTCACGCAACTTTGTTGAAACTATTTCACTTAATTTTTAGTGAGCTACTAACACCACGCTGGAAGTATTTGGGCCTTATATTCAAGCAAGCCCCGTTATTTGGAGATTGCGTGCTGATGACGTGGTGAGTAAGCAGACTTCTTCTTACAACCTCTTGTTGAAGTAATTACAGATTTCAATATTGATGGACATTTATTTAAACGAAAACTAGGCATAACTTGTACTAGGCTATAAATAAATAAACGATTTTCTTTCTTTCTTTCCTAGGCAAACCAGATGGCACAAGAATATCTATGGTTTCATCTTAAAAGAAATGTCTTTTCCGGCAAATCTCTACATCCTTGCCAATAAAAACATGGGGGTCGAGGATGTCGCTTACAATATTACGATGTTAACCACCGGAGACGATTTACATAATTCATTGAAGGGCCTGATCGTGGCTGTAACGCACCATCCACAATCTCTTACAAAACGGCTGGGACAGACATTTAACTACAACATTGCCAGTAATCATTTACGGCCGTTCCTTATAGTCAATCTATATTTTGTACCTACTGAAGCTAGAAGTCTGTCTGTCTGACATTTTATTCAGAAGTAAATCGCCAGATTGACTAACTATTTTAATTCACAATAGGGCAAACTAAGATTGACTTACAGGGAACAGCCGTTAGTCGCTTACGGCGGGTTTTACATCTAGTTACCTGGTAAGACTACCCGTCTTTCGACTACCTAGGAAAACTACCCGTTTGATAACAGGTCATGGTGAGCTTATTATAAAAGTTTCTATAGGATGTTACTTGTTGAAAGATTCATGTTATGATGGGTGACCTAAACATTTTTACAGATACTTTTATGCGGTATATTCAATAGACCATTATGATCAATAAGCGAATCAAACAGTTGGTTTTTTTAGACTATTAAATGAGCCAGCTGTTTCCTTCGCTTTTCTCGAATAACTCATTGAAGGCATGACTGGGCCACGACGTATGTCCCGATTTAACCGGAGAACGTTAATTGCTCCTGAAGCGGGCTCGGGTTATCGGCTCATTGGCCTGGAGGTATGCTGATGTTACCTGAAGTACTTGCGGGGATGTATGCAGATGGTGTGTGGGTTACCATGTTTTTCATCATTATAATAAGGTGCTTAAGAAAGAAAGATAGAAAGAAATTGGTCGGTGAAAATGGTCCTAAATAATGTTTCAAAATAAAGCTATAAAAAATTTAAAAAGTTGTACCTAAGCCTAAGCCTAAGTACCTGTCGCTAGCTTTCCTATAAATTAAAAAAAACAGTGGCACTCCGGGAGTGCTGACTAAAGTGAAAACAAAAAACAACCCGCGTTTTGAAGAAGTTTGTCGATCTTTGCCGAAGAAGTGTCGGTTACGTAACCGGTGACGTGCCAGTATCGCGAGTTCATTGTTTTTTTTCCACTTCAAAAAATGCGAAAGAAGTTTTCACTTCAAAAATGTTACATTGCTATAATAAATAGATTGATCGTAAAAATTATAATTATAATAAGTTTGATACATTAAATATTTTGTTCTTTGCTGGTAGCAATGTATTTATTTGAAAATATACACCATTAGTTTTACTGTGCGGAGTGTCACAGTTCCGAACATGCATTATTCAGCACTCCTCAATCTCAGCTCCCCCTATGTGACAGACATAAAAACATACGTCTCATAATAACAAGCTGTTTATACCTCTGAGACGTTGTACCACTTTAGGACTAACAGGCAACACCGAGATAAATTATTTGTGTGTTATAAGTAGTAAGTAAGTAGTAACAAAGTGTGCTAAAACCAAAACTTAAACAATATGATTTTATTGATTTTATAGTGTTAGTGTTATAGTACTACACTTAAAGAAATAACAAAGATTCAAAAAAAAATAAGAAGAAAGAAAAAATAAGAAAAAAAAGCAGCCAAGTGCGAGTCGGACTCGCCCATGAAGGGTTCCGTAGCATCAAGTAACATAATATAAAGGTTCTTGTAATTCGTCGAAAGGTCAATTGCGGTTTACGATTTATGACGTATAATAAAACTACTGACTATAGATCTCGGTCAAACCAAATATCGTTGAAAGTTTGCATAGTAATGTACCGACAACATATATTTTTTTAGACCAACTTGTTTCCACTTTGGGAAGTGTCTCTCGCGCAAACTTTCAACGACTTCACGAACTTTTTTCTAAACTGAATACAGTTTAGAAAAAAAACGATATTAGAAACCTCAACATCATTTTTGAAGACCTATTCATAGATACCCCATAGTCCCCATACCCATACACGTATGGGTTCGATGAAAAAATTTTTTTTGAGTTTCAGTTTCAAGTATTAAAAATCTTAATGCGGTTCACAGAATACATCTACTCGCCAAGTTTCATCAGTCTAGCTCTTACGGTTTCGGAGAAAAATGGCTGACATACGGACGGACAGACAGACAGACAGACAGACAGACAGACAGACAGACAGACAGACAGACATGACGAATCTATAAGGGTTCCGTTTTTGCCATTTGGCTACGGAACCCTAAAAAGCAAGGTGACATCTCTAGTCGATTCAACTGAATGCAACTTCGGTTATCGAGCAGAGTTGACTGTAACGTCAAACCTGTAGATGGAACCACGGTTGCGTTAGTGCCGAACAGTCCCTAAGAGTTATTCGTCGAGTGTGATTAGGATCCGATGCCGCAGTGGTTAGCGCAGCCCCGTACCAAGGGGAAGGTCGCGCGATCTTAACTTTTGGGACATTATAAAAATCTATTAAACAAAATGCTTTGGTAAGTTTTTTTTTATGAATTGACTCTTACTTTTTACTTATACGCGGTCCATATTTGTATAGAATACGGAGATAAAATTATTTTAATTCAAAATACAAAATGGCGACTCAAAACGAAACAAATTCTATCCACTTCTCTCCAACTTTATGAACAAGCATAATATTTTGCCGATTCCTCTCGCACTTTACGAGCGGCTACACACTTTGTTTAACAACGTGACATCAGTTTAATATTTTCCCATGGTCATAAAACCGCAACGTACGGACCTTAGCCTTTACCGGCGTAATATTATTATTATCGCGAAGTGGGTCGCACGCGGCCTATAATTGGATGAACTGTTTCCCCTATACAACATCTTTTTCTACATGATAATGAGTAATGAGAGTTTCTTTACTTTTAAAGTAGGTAGGTACGTGGACAACCACGACTATTGACGCAAAAAAATTAGGCACCTAAACGGCTGAAACCTATGAGAAAATGAGTCAATCGTTGGTTCAAAACTAACTAGAGGGCTTACTGTAGTTTTATGTAAAAGTAGTCACGTGCCATTTCCTATAAAAGCGCATTTGCTACCGTTGTGCGTGCTCATTGGCATGTTTGATGACAACCCTGCCCTTCACATTTACCATAAAGTAAATCGGTTATACTTTACGGTGGCGGTGCTTCCTGATTGATTGGAATCTCGAAAACAAGGTCAGTGTTATCGTGGCTTTACTTCATTATCTAATAATCATCAATATTTTGCAGTTTGTATCGTTCAAGGTTCTATGCTAATTCAGTAGCGGCATATTTATGCCTACGATAAACATTTATGCAGTAAGTATATTTTTTGTCTAACTAAACTATTTTGATGTAAAATTTCGAGCTAATTGAACCCAAGCATAACGCGCCATCCATACTTTGCTGGAGACTGCAAATTTAATGCAAAAAGTATTTTATCTCCCAAGTTACAAGCTTCTCCTTTGGCTTAGGTACCTACATAAATTCGCGCAATTTACAACCTTGCAAATTACAACCAAAGAACTTTGACAATATCACAAAAAAGGTCGAAGTTCAACTCAACACATCTTACGGCACGGAATTCTTGTTCGGTTCATTATCCGCGTTTAATTTTACGCATGGCTACCCTCGTCACGATCGCTGCGCGCGGATGGCGCCCGCGGCGCGATTCTAAATTTAAATTTCGTGAGTTCTGGCGGAATCAGAGAGACGATTCTAGGGAAACCACAATGATACGCGATCTTTCCCCTATCTTTACTCACATTCCTCATCTGCCTGAAGCCTACAACATTTACCACGGCAAATTTGGGAGAGATGATTAACACCAAGCATGAGTTGCTAATTCCTCAATAGTAGGAGTAGAAGGTAGTAACAGTGTAGAGATGAGAGTGCTGCCGGTAACAGTGTAGGCTATATAAAATGGAGCAATATTTTTACTCACAAATGCTCATTATTTTGACAACATTCTTGAAAAAAGTCAACCTTGCCGCGCTTCATTACTAAAAAAGGCGCCAGCAAAGTTGTATGGAATTTAATTGGTGAATTTTAGCCATTTCCTTTGAAAATACATTATTGTCGCGTTTTATTTCAGAAAAATTTTAGTGCAAAAAGGGTTTAATCTTAAAAAGGGTTTAATTTTCAATTATTTACTTCAAAGAACGTCAGGTGCAAAAGGATTTTGCTCAGAATTTGCAGTTCTTTTTTCAAAAATAGTCAAGTGCAAAGATTTTATTCACAATTTGGCTGTATAGATCGCCGGTACAAGCATTTAAAAAATAACTAGGGTCTCTGCCTTAGCATGGCCATCATCAGCCAGCGGCCAGTAAGTCATCATTACAGTCCGCGGCAGTAAAGTGCATTTTTGTATAACTATTAGTTGTTTTAACTAATTTCATGAAACATGTTCAGTGATTTTTCATGATCTCTTGAAAGAAATTTTACACAAAAATAAGCCTCTGGAAACCAAATCTCATCATTCGTTCTGTAATTTCGCCACCCACACTTATGAGATTCGACATGATAATTCTCGACACCAAATGAGTTTTCCGCAGCTTTGTTTACGCGGCGTAAAAAGCGTAAATAAGTAAAATAAAAGATTGCCAGGAACCATTTCGCTTGTTGACATCAAGATTTGTTTTTTCCTCCTCACGGGCTGTTTGTCATTTCTCGCCGCGGAATTATATTTACATATTAATATTATTGTGACTCTTGTAACGTAATGGAGTTTACGCAGAAAGTAATGGCTCAACATTGGCTATAAAAAATATTCACCAATCATGTGAAAATGTGATTGTGATGTAGAATATTTTTTGTATGGGCTTTATTGTTTATTTTAAATGTCCCAAGAAGTTGGCTGATAAGATGTTTTACAAATTTCTGAAAAAAATTTGTTAAAATTTTGTGAATCATGAAGAATGAAGAAAACAATGAAGAATCTTGCAAGATTCTCTTCTTTCATTATTCGTTATACTAATTTTTCACAGTATTTATCGCTCAAATTCCAAAATCAAATTCCAGACAAAATCCCGGTGGAATCTGTTGAAAATTATAGAATAACAAATCTTATTGTAAAGGCGGCTACAGACTGCCGGCAGGCGCGTGCACTCTACCGATATCCGCGTCACTCAGGATTTGCGGATTTAGCCACGACGTCAATACACGGACGGTTAGACGAGATTTGACGATGTCAGACATGGCGCCTGAAGTGTATTCGATAATAACTTAGATAGGTACGTTTTTGTAATTTTATTAGAACCATAGTTTTGATAAAATTAGACATTTATAGTAATAATACTAGCTGTTAGTTTACGCTATTCGATAAAATCGGTGTGACTTGAGGAATTTACCCTCCAAATCTTACCTTGATAAACATTAATCCACAAATTACCATTTCATTAACACATCCAGGTCCTAATTCCAAAATTAATTAAACATTCGTTAGAAATGCAAATATTAATTTCGAATATTAATAACAATTTGCATTCTCCCCCATATTAATTTTTACATTTGTAAGGGTGCCTGTACACTGCTGGTACTGTCAACGGGACGATAACGCGGCGGTCCGTCCGTCAAGTGGCTTAGAGGCTTACCGGCTGGCATATCGAATCAAACGCGCCATTGGCTCCGAATCCTTCCTCTAATTGAAATTTAAAAGCGTTTTTGACAGTCCTCTGTGTGCTCGTTTGCGTGTGACAGAGAGAGGGGATGTTGTTGTTTTATACGGAGGGAAGGATGATGCATTGCATCATTTTTTGAAATGTACTCTTCCTAATAAAGCACTGGATATTCATATGCAAATATGAACACAGTGTTTCGTCGCGTCAAGCGGATGGCAGCTGAAACAAAGGCCTGCTAAAAACTGTGACACGGTGGCATGTGTTCCTATGATACTATGCTCTAACATTATTGTATGTACTACGTTTCGGCTGGTTTTAATGTAGATTTATATTTTCTTATCGCGAACCCGGCGCGGCGTAGACATTCTACGAATAGCTACAACCGCTACGAAAGATTATACTGATCGGCGTAGCGCTATTATAAAGCCTACGCACGATAGCTGACATACCTCCCTTCACAGAATATACCTACTAAGTAAATTCCGTTATTCTCTGGCTATTTTTATAACATTCTTCCTGTCAAACGGGCGGATTCCTCTCGCAAAATGTCCTTATAAATTTCAGGGCTGTCCGTCGTGTCTAATAAGCCATATTCAAATTTAACATATAGCTAAAGCCAATGACCTGTATTCCCATGAGAGCTTCAATACAAGCTCATAACTAAGTTCGCAAACTGCATAGATTCTCTAATTAATGATCGGCAAACGCCATTACACAATTAGCTGAAGATGTCTTAGTACGGCTATGGAATACGTAATTCTGTGTATACATATAGGTATATGCACATACGCAATAAACAGGTATAACGGGTGTAGTAAAGCTGAGAACTTATGCCTACTTATGGATTACTTACTCGATATATATTATTGAGGTACCTATATACGTACAGAGAAATAGTTTTTTTTTTTTGGTATCTACTACTACTCAACAATGTTCGTATTTACTGTTATTTTTAACCGACTTCCAATCAAAAAGGAGGAGGTTCTCAATTCGGTTGTTTTTTTTTATTTTTTTTTTATTTTTAATGTTTGTTACCGCATAACTTCGTCATTTGTGAGCCGATTTGAAAAAATATTTTTTTATCTGAAAGGTATTGCTTTCAGATTGGTCCCATTTTAATTTTATTAAAATCGGTGTTGCCATTTTTTTTTAAATATTTTTTTTAATGTCTGTAACTGCATGCCTCCGTCATTTATGAACCGATTTAGAAAATTATTTTTTTTATTTGGAAGGTTATTCTTACTTCCAGATTGTCCCAAACAAATTTGATTAAAATCGATTTAGCCGTTTGACAATGAAGTCGGTTTCTCAAGTTTTTTAAACTTATAATTTTTTTGACGTGATAACGTCTTGATAAATGTGTGATAAATCGATGGAGCCGGCTGCACGCACGAAAAAACATGACTCGTGCGTCGTTACGTCGTTTCGTCGTTCCATTTACCTGAGCCCGAGCCCGGGTCGGGTAATGGGTAAGGGTAAATGAGGGTAAGGGTAAATGAGGGTAAGGGTAAATGAGGGTAAGGGTTCGGTCGGGTTCCGGGTCCGGGTCCGAGAGTTCGAGTCCTAGTCCGAGTCCGAGTCCGAGTCCGAGTCCGAGTCCGCGAGTCCGCGAGTCCATGCAACCATTCCATCAGTATTTTCTTATGACGTTATCACGTTCAACTATCGTCAGTAAACCGACTTTACAGACAACCGATTTTTATTAACTTAGTTTACTATGTTTGAAATTAATGGCACGTGAGGCTGAACATCTGTATGCTCCAAGTTGATGAATGCAGGGCAGTGCATGGTAGGGCGAGTTCCTAATGTGCGTGACCTACTAGGCAATGCTTTATTATAGGCGATGGATACCACTTAACAGGCGGGCCATATGCTTTTTCCATAATAGCGTATAAAAAAGATTCACAAGAATGCCTACTAAGTAGGCAGATATACGATTTTAAGAGGTAAATGTACTTGGACTTGCTCCAGAGTAGGTATTATTTATTCTTCTCACGCTTGTCTGAACTCATTCGATTATGTTTGTGATGTATGTATGTGTAATGTGTAATATACTCAACACATTATTGGTACCGTTAAAGCCTGCGCACATCTAGCGCGATGGCGATGGCGATCAAGGAAACGCTGTCAAATATTGCTGTCATATTTGACAGTCTTTTACTGATCGCCATTGCGTTAGATATGCGCAAGGCTTAAGAGCAAACCATTACAAATTAACTACAAAAGAAGGTAATCAGTTTTTTTGTGTGATCCCTTATGAATAGTACATTGTTACCTGAGTGTTGAAAGTCACGTTTTTTGAGTCCCGAGACGGGTTTGGCGCCAGAGCGTAGCGAGTGCGCCAATAGAGCTTGAGGGACTTAAAAGACTTTCACCCGAGGTAAACACTGTGCTTTTCATTACGAATACAAGGAATGTACAAATAAAAACATGAAAGAAAAATTAGTGAAAATGAAGATTGAATGGCCGCCTTCCCGGTTTTTTTTTTCTTTTTCTCTGGGGGGCCTTCGGCTTCGGCTCGCCAGCATTATTCAGCCATTATTTTCATTCTCATAATTTAAAAAATGGTAGGTAAATTGTTTGCTCAAATCTATGTTATTTTAAATAAACAGTTGAAGCTATATATTAATCAAGTAATTTAGAAGATATATTATTTATTTCTACTATCTTTATGTTATTTAAATTTAAATTTTACATTGCGTCTAATTAGAGCGCAATGTAAAATTTAAATTTTAAACTTCTTACCGTTGTAATGGGTTTCCAACCTACTTGCTGAATAAAAAGTTGGAATTTGGTTCAACGACCTCCTTGCAGTTAGAAAGACTTTAGAAAGTTGGAACATGGTTGAATAAAATAGAACTTGTTTTTTTTATAATTTGACAGCTGTCAGTAGAAAGCGATTCTCCCTAGGGCTGAAAGTTTTACTTTCAATTAGGCCCCTCAGGCAACTTCAGACCTACTTTCAGAGTATGAGCAATGAAAAATAAATAGAGTATCGTAAACGCCAAGTAAATTCGAAATTGCGTTAGTTGACGTTCCTTGCGCGGTAATTCCCCGACAAGTTCCACAGACAACGCAGGTGTAATTAATTCTAAACTAATTACTCGTATCGTGATTCGCAGAACAAACTCCGCGAGTTATGTAACTAATAGACGGGAAGGGTATGGTTTGACTGTTAACGAGTAACTTCTATTTCTTTGTGAAAGTGGGTGATAGATGCATAGATGGTCAATTATAGGTATCTACCCAGCATAATATGCAACATGTAACATGTCATTTTTGAAACTGCATGTAATGATTGCATAATAACGGTTCCACACTGACTAAAATATTGTTTTTTTTTAACAAGAATAGATTTATCAAAACATGTGTAAATCAATGCCGCGTAAAAGAAAGTCATACCGAATGCCAACTCAATATGATTGGTGTACCTTGATTTTATTGTTCTGAGAGTGTACTATGATGTGTGATAAATTGTATAAAATTTAGGGCAGAATTATTATTTTTGTCTTTGTTTCCTATAATTCTTATTTATTTTGCGCTCCGCTTTATCAATAAATTATCTGATCGCTTTCTGAACGACCCAACCTTCTAAAAGCTAATACCTAGTCGAGTAGTCGTAACTACTCGCGTCAAACTAGAGAGCAAGTGATAAAACGCAAGTGGTGACAAACTTACTCGCTGTTACCTCTGCTGGGGTTTGATCGAGTTTTTAATGGTTTAAGTTGATGTTGAAGTTAAATTGATGTTCTCGTTTTGGCGGTCAACTTTTTTTTCTAGTTCAATTAGTTAGAAGGATCCCAGGGTGGTGTATTTTAAGACTAAGACCACCGTCTACTGTACTTCTAATGTACTATACGTCTAATGTACTTCTCTTTCGCGCATTTTGACCCGTTGCGTTTGCTAGACTGGTTTTCGTACATAACTAGCTAACTGAACGGGTTAGGATCAACATTATTTATTTTATGTTCAACTTTTTTTTTTATTTAACTGTGTGCAATGAAATTGCATACAAAATAGTTGCTCGAGATTTTCGATAAATAAGTTCAGTGTTTTTTTATATCTTGCAAAAGGTATAAAATATCAAAGTGCTGAAAATATCAAAGTGTGTGAGCGAAAAGTTGTTTCCCGTAGTTGAGCGTCTTAATTCTTTTACTGTATTTGCTGTTTGGGTTTGATGAATGCTGGCTTAAAACAACGTGACAAACATCGAGTGTTTGTATCAAGTTAATTGTACTGAATTGAACTGAATTACTGTTTCTATTCTCATTACAGTGCGTGTAATGAGAATAGAAGTAAATAAATGTGTTTATTTCTTTGTAATTTAGTTGAATACGGTCTTATAACAATCTAAGACAATAGCCTGCACGAGTTGTACATAGTATAACAATATATTTACAAGTACATAGATGGAACAGTACAAAACCCTTCAGTCCGGGACTACTAAATTCGCATTTGTTATGTTTCGGTTGGAATTCGGAAAATTATTCCGCGATGCCTTTGTCTTCGGGACGAGAATGTTTAATAAGCCTGTCTTGTTATTTAAGTGGATTTCAGTTACAAAATTCTACATATCCGTAAACCTTTAAAGAGGAGGAGCTAGTGGAATTTATCACTTTTCTATAATTAATTACATCTTCACTATCAGGTGAGATTTTAGTCAAAGGATGGTGAAAATTCTTCATTACAGTGCGTGTAATGAGAATAGAAGTAAATAAATGTGTTTATTTCTTTGTAATTTAGTTGAATACGGTCTTATAACAATCTAAGACAATAGCCTGCACGAGTTGTATATAGTATAACAATATATTTACAAGTACATAGATGGAACAGTACAAAACCCTTCAGTCCGGGACTACTAAATTCGCATTTGTTATGTTTCGGTTGGAATTCGGCAAATTATTCCACGATGCCTTTGTCTTCGGGACGAGAATGTTTAATAAGCCTGTCTTGTTATTTAAGTGGATTTCAGTTACAAAATTTCACATATCCGTAAACCTTTAAAGAAGAGGCAGTTGTTAGTGGAATTTATCACTTTTCTATAATTAATTACATCTTCACTATCAGGTGAGATTTTAGTCAAAGGATGGTGCACCATGCACTCTACTCAAAAATAAATATACTAGAAGTTCTGTTTAATGCCCGCACCAAAGTTTAAGAACATGATATCTAACTGAAATAAAATCTTATATTCCCAGCATTCTGCACTGAAAACTAGTCATGCTCGTTACAGAAAACTTGCGAAAAACTCTCTCCATAAAACTCCATGCATCGCACCCCCGAATTGCATAAAATAATTTCCCGAACTGGCGACATCGGCGCAAACTCCATGTTAAACGAACCGAACGCAGAGCCGAGTGGAACTTGTCTCCAAGTCCCGTGAACCGTGAAATGCATTCATTATTGGCTAAGAATAACACTGCTATCGGAGAATGGTGAAAGGGTAAGGCTTTGAAGTGCAGGGCTGTGAAAGCGATGTTTATTTTTACACCCGAGCTTAGAGGGCTTACCCTTCAATGCTTCTATATATTCCACTGAACTGATCCCAATGAAACATCAACGCAATACACAAGATGTAGGTTTTTGAAAATGATATCTATTTCATATTTCAACTTTCTTGGAGGCGAATAACGTTATTGTTAAATTGAATTCATGAATATATTGAATTTATAAGTTTGTATTGGAAGTTATAGGTCAGCTTATTCAACTCTACACAGAGTTAGGGCTAGAAAAATATCAATATCATTTTAATATTCTGTAAGAAGCGCAGAAAAAAATCAAAACTTTTTGTTAATAATTGCTTCATGTTTACTTTTTTACTATTATTTGAGGATAAACACAAATCTCGTCATTTTGTATGAGCTACTTGAATCTTTTCAATAAAATGTACCTAATGCTTTCAAATTCAGCACTACTAGCATCATATTTATAGTCCCATCCCCTTGTTCCAGGTGAAAGTGATGCTCCGAGTGGGTGCTTCCGGTGAAGGTCCTTTCACCAGCGGCACTCAGACATTCTCCATGGACAAGCGCAAGAAGCAAGTCAGCCTCTGCGAGACCGCCGCCGCTGCTGCACCCGAGGATCGGAAGGTTGGGGTGGCCGCTCCGAAGATGTTTGCGTTTGATGCTATATTCTCCAACGATGATTCTCAGGTAAGATTAGTTAGAAATCTATTTTCCTGATAAAGTGTAGAGTTTAAAAAAACGTTTTCATAGAAAATGCCTAATAATACTTTTAGACGTATAATTTGATAAGTATAGTCTGAGCCTAAGGTTCGGACGAGACCAATTACACATTCTCAAAACCAAGGGGTATCAAGACGACTGAGTGAATGTACGAGTACCTATATACCGCTGCCTTGGAATAGGAATCGATATCTATTATGTCATCGACATCAGATTTTTATTTCAATCATTTACGAGGACGCAAAGAGTCGTTCTTGAAGTTCCAGAAAGGCAGTGTTGTGATTTATTTAAAACCGTATAGACTCACATACGTTAATATTAAAAACTAACGGGCGCCCGCAGAATCAATCGCCTGTTACTGTTACGCCTCGATCCCGTTACTTTTTCGGGATAAAAACGTATCCTATGTCCGTCTCCTGATTCTAAGCTACCGCCTCACAAATTTTCAGCCAAATCGTGACCAAGGGAAAAAGGGATTCAATATTATAAGATACTTTTTAAAACGCTAAATTCGATTTAAAAGTTTTTGTACTATTTTCTCGCTATTTCTAGAAAAAATATTGTATTATAGTTGTAGGTACCATACTCGTACATTATGCACAGTACAGTAGCAAGTTTTAGCACATGCTGGAATGCCAAGTGTGTCACGAGGTGCCGGAAGAGGCTCGGTCCCGCTTTACGTATATCCTCGCCGCATGGATAAGATGTGAACTACTAGCGATACCTACTCCTACTGACTATAGTATTATGTGAGGGCTAATTCACAGGTTTGTAGGGTGTGGCTGCCGGTGAATTAACTAGCACGTGAGGCTGAACATCTGTATGCTTCAAGTTGATGGACGCAGGGCAGTGCATCTTAGGGCACGTTCCTGGCGTGCGTCACCGTGGCATGACGTGGCGGGTCCTGCCTACTAGGCAATGCTTACCACTCAAACTATAGGCCATGGTTACCACTGAACATCAGGTGGGCCATAACCTTGTTCCATCAGCTAGTTGTCTAAAAACGACGATACGATAAGTTATATTGTAGGTAAAGAAATAATTACCTACAATAATATAACTTATCGTGGTTCTATTCTACTAGGTACTGGCAGCCTATGAAAAATAATGTAACTGTTGTTATCAAAAATGTTAAAAATAAATTGTATACAATTTATTTTTAACATTTTTGAATTTTTGAATTCTGAATTTCTCATTACATGTGATAATAAGTATACTTATTATCACATGTAATGAGAAATTCAAAACAAGGCAAGACTAGTTGATATCTATTACTACTTTAGAAATTTTTGGTAAAATGAGTACTTATACCTATAATTTTCCTCACGTTTGGGAGGTGATGATTCCGTAGTCACCACGCCTAAATTCAGCGATCCTAAGACCGCCTGCCAATTTAAGGCTATGTATTAATAGAGCTTACATAAAAACTAGTCTTCACACCATACGCCACTCTCGTCCCCTCGAAATTTCATGCACCAAAAATGTCTCCAGCGAAGCGACGGCTTCCCGTTTAAATTGTTAAACGACTTGCACTCTTTGAATACTCTCACGCCGAAATGCGATATAACACCTTACACGTCCACATTTTAAAACTGAACGCTGTATTTACATTTTTGCTGTACAATTATTTAAAAATTTCAGTAAAAGATTTCGCAAGCCATTTTGAAAATACTTTCTTTTATAAATTCTAAATAAATATTTATCAATCTTGTTCGCATTGTACAAGCTTTGCTTAGTTTGTGGCGAGATGACGGTATCTGAAACGTCTTGAGTTTCACGTGAACATCTTAGAAAATAAAACATAAAACGTATCAGCGAAGCTCTCAACGAATATTCTGTGTACAGACACATCCCTATTATATTTTGCTGATAACGCTAGAGAGTGGATAGATTATTAAGAAAATGATCATAGAGAGCGCTCCCTTGCTATTTGCCGTGTAGGTAAAGTTTTAATACGGTAATAAGAATTTATTTAATGGGTTTAAGTAATGTTACTTGTTACTGTAGTTTGGCGAACTAGGCTAATAATCGGATGAGGAACTTATTTTACGATCATTATGTACTTGGTTTACTAGTTGGATTGTGCAAAAACTTTCATAAACTATTCGATAGATAGATAAGATAGAATTTTCTTTACCGATTTTTAGGGTTCCGTAGCCAAATTATGCCAAAAATGGAACCCTTATAGATTCGTCATGTCTGTCTGTCCGTCCGTATGTCACAACCATTTTTCTCCGAAACCGTAAGAGCTAGACTGATGAAACTTGGCGAGTAGATGTATTCTGTGAACCGCATTAAGATTTTTACACAAAAATTGAAAAAAAACTATGATTTTGGGGGTCCCCCATACTTGAAACTGAAACTCAAAAATTGTTTTATTCATCGAACCCATACGTGTGGGGCAAAAATGATGTTGGTGTTTCTAATATATTGTTTTTATGGTTCCGTAGCCAAATGGCAAAAACGGAACCCTTATAGATTCGTCATGTCTGTCTGTCTGTCTGTCTGTCTGTCTGTCTGTCTGTCTGTCTGTCTGTCTGTCTGTCCGGCCGTGTCACAGCCATTTTTCTCCGAAACCATAAGAGCTAGACTAATGAAACTTGGTGAGTAGATGTATTCTGTGAACCGCATTAAGGTTTTTACACAAAAATAGAAAAAAAACTATAAATTTTGGGGGTCCCCATACTTGAAACTGAAACTCAAAAATTTTTTTTTCATCGACCCCGTACGTGTAGGGTATTTATGGATAGGTCTTCAAAAATGATGTTGAGGTTTCTAATATCGTTTTTTTCTAAACTGAATAGTTTGCGCGAGAGACACTTCCAAAGTGGAAAAAAGTTGGTCCCCCCCCCTCTAACTTCTAAAATAAGAGAATGATAAATCCAAAAAAAATATATGTTGTACATTACTATGCAAACTTCCAACGATTTTTGGTTTGAACGAGATCTAGTCAGTAGTTTTTTTTTTATACGTCATAAATCGTAAACCGCAATTTACCTTTCGACGAACTACAAAAACCTTTATATTATGTTAATTGATGCTACGGAACCCTTCATGGGCGAGTCCGACTCGCACTTGGCTGCTTTTTTTCTAAACTTAATAGTTTGCGCGAGAGACACTTCCAAAGTGGAAAAAGTTGGTCCCCCCCCTCTAACTTCTAAAATAAGAGAAAGATAAAACTAAAAAAAACATATGTTGTTTGTAGTGAATAGTTTTTTTTTTATGCAAACTTTCAACGATATTTGGTTTGAACGAGATCTAGTGAATAGTTTTTTTTTATACGTCTTAAATCGTAAACCGCAATTTACCTTTCGACGAACTACAAGAACCTTTATATTATGTTAGTTGATGCTACGGAACCCTTCATGGGCGAGTCCGACTCGCACTTGGCTGCTTTTTTTATAAACGACGTTGATGCTTGCTCTTCGTGTCCCTAGTTCTTTAGAATCAATGTAAAGTTAAAATTAAATTTATGTAGAAATTAAATTTATTTTAGCTTATTATTCTAGTGTATGGTGAAAGAATTTTCAATGCGCTTCAATGAGGTTTCATTGATTGAAGTGCATTTAAAACAAGTAAAAATCAAACGGCCACAAAAACCCAGTTTTATTTCAACAATAACTGGGTAAGTGCTAACCAAAAATCAGCACTCAATTTCCATTAGCAGACAAACGTACACAAATCCTTTCCAAATCTGTAATTTGGACTGCACACAGCATAAATTATCGTCGCGACTCTAACTGCGCAGTCGAAATCCCACTCAACTGCGTGCACAGTAGGATAGTAGCTAAACTGAATCAAGGCAGTTAATGACTCTTTAGTTATTAGGTACCTAACTAATAAGCCGTCAATAACACGCGTAATCAATCATATTCATAGCCCACGTCATAAACTTAAGTAAATATGTGCTTTGAACTAAGGAGTTTGCTAAAAAGAGATGGTTCGAGACATGGTTTTCTTGAAACCCAAGCAGCTCATAGACGCTGCTGGTATCCTTTAGAACAACATTCGTGTAAATGGCACTAAAAGACCCCGGACATCTGTGGTCAAAACATACACAGGCACACGCATTTTATTCAAATTTTATTTATAAATTCTGCTGCAATTTGATTGCGGTTCGAACAAAAACGTATTCGATCAATTTAACTGAGCTTGAGATAGGTAAGCAAGGTCACTAGATCATTACTAAGTACGAAAAAAGTTTATTCTGCAGTTAGAAAAAAAATTGCAATGAATTGGACTTCCACGCACGCATTCGTTCCACTGTCACAGTGTTGTGTACGCGACATCCAGCGCAACCGAAATCCCATTAATATGGTGTAATCCTCTTTATCTAGCGCAGTGCATATTACCGAATGTTATAGGGCTTATATCGTGCTGTGTGTAATTACATTTGCGCTCCATTTTGGCTTAGTTAGGTATTAGTTAGCTGGTGGGGAGAAAAATTAGAGACATATTTAGGTGGGACATGAAAAAGAACGTTTAACGCTAATTCCATACATAAAAATAATCGCCCAACATACCATGAACTGGCTACTAACTCGTATTTAATTAAAGGCCTATTTAATTAGAGGTCCTGGAATTTTGAATTAATTATCGTAACACAATCAGTTTTCCTACTAACTTCATTCGATAGACAATGCTCTAACAAAACAGTTAATAACCCAATTGAAACTCAAAATCCAACAAAGGCTATAACAATCCAATAACGAAAATAGCCGAATTGATCAACTCCACTTCGGGTCTAAGCGTTTTCAATTAGCGACGGGCACGTGGTCATTAAAATTTTCATTCCAAACAATTTTCAGTGTTTCCGCTTCAAGTGAGTGTATCCCTAAACACAGTAACCATGGGTTTTTGATATTGAATTTAAAATCTATAGTTTTTGAGTTTTTTTGTCGTTTTTATTTAGCTGGTTTGTTCATATTTTTTTTATAAGCAACCGTCGAATGGTTATAGTTTAAGTTGGTTTAATTTCATTCTTAAAAACCTTGTATATAAGGTACATGACGAGGTAATACAATCAGAAGTTGGTAACTTTTATGCTGATGTTTATGATTTTTTTAAGGTAATAATAATTAAGTTAATTAATGTTTTATATGAATTAATGCATGCTCATAAAGTTTCATTTTATTTTCGTAATACGATCGTCTGAACTATAACTGTTAAGCTAGAAAAAAAAATATTTTGTCACTTAAAGTAATACCTATGTAGGTAATTTTTGTTAGACGTTGCTAAATGAATAATTGATTTGGGACACCACTTAAACCAAATGATAAAGTTGCTCCTTAAATCCACATTATTCATGGTGACCCTACAGTACGTAATCTCAGCGGAACCTACCTTAAGTCCTTTTAATTATCTGAGAGCCGCGGGTTTTCTAAAGAAAAACAGTCGCAGGTACGAAGCTTAGACCGGCTTTACACCCTCAACATGGTAATACGAATAAATTATTGATGGTGTGGGGTGGACTTTCAAGGCTAAAGCGTTCAGTGCTGACGTTGTTTGCTTGGTTGTTCCTAGCCGTTCAGCTGAGTTGAGCAATTTTCTTGGTCACCACTATTGAGTGGTACTTAGTAGAGTAACCTATCCAAATGGTGACCAAGTCCTTTTCTGACGTTCCATGAACCTGATCAATGCAAAATATAAAGCTTTAGCAACTAATAAACGCACAAAAAACCATATAACTTAGCAGCAGTATTCATGACATGCCTAAACTTGGGAATTTGCTAATATGAATGAAAAATTTACTTTGAAACAAGGAAAAAGAAATGGAAAAACTTACAGAGTCGTTTCATTGTTCTTTGGAATTTTATTAAATTCATTTGGAATGTGTGACGAAGGTTTCGCCTGAACATTTTCATAAAATCTGCAACATTGCTTTGAACTGGTGGCCAACGTAAATAATGGACAATTTTGTAATAAAAATTGTTCCTTGAAGCCATTTTTGGCCTGTGGGGTTTTTATAAGTTCATTGAAGAATGTTGGCCATTTTTTGGTTTGTTTTTATTACAATTCATCGAGGCATCATTTATTAAATTCTGAACTTATTGGGACCACTGGGTAGCTTCGTATGGAGAAAGCTATGCTGGGAGTTTCACTACGTGATAGAATCAGAAGTGAGGATATCCGTAGGCTACCACGCACTGGAAGACGAAACGTAGGGCGATCTTAACGGTCCATCCACCAGATGGACCGTTAAGATCGCAGAAAGCTTAGGGGCTCAGAAGGGCTCTTCCTGCAGAAATGTGGAGGAGGCCTATATTCAGCAGTGCACTTCCTAAGACTGATGATGATGAAGATTCGTGTCGTATACTATAAAATAAACCAAACTTCTTTGTTTCAGACTGAAATATGCTCGAGTGCATTGACTGACGTCATCCATGCCGTCATTAACGGAACGGACGGTTGCCTCTTCTGCTTCGGACACGCAGGACTTGGTAATCATATTGCTTTTATTTATAAATAGATAACTCTTTATTGTTCACCACACAAAAATACAGTATACAGGACATAAAAGTAAACAATTAGGCAAAACAATGGGCAATCTTATCGCTGAGAGCGATCTCTTCCAGGATTTATACCGTACAATGGCGAAATAATGTCAAAATTAGTTCGACTGGACGCACAGTCGTGATAGACGGTAGAAACTGGGAGGTATTATGCTGTTATTGAGTGAAGTGAGGCTATCGATGTTCATGATGAAAAAGAATTCAAAATTAGTAGATGACCTTCTCTAGAATTTTAGTATTATATGAATTTCAGAGACATGAACATGTCATTAACAAACATAAACATTTTAACGATTAACAAACTCCATCACCAGAGCTATATTGATGGAGAAGGAAAATATTTATTTATAAAAACATCATAAAGATAAATCGCTAATACTTAACCCTGCCTCAGAGAGAGAAAACAGTTCCATAAATGTGAATGGCTCTCACAAGTCACAGTTTTAATATCAAAGTTGAGGCGGTATTTACACGGGCGAAGATCGCACCTCGGTATTTATCAAACTTTCAATTAAGAGCCACCGCAGTCTTTCCCATTTCGATGCAAATCTACACCACCCCCTCTTCCCCCCTTAAGAGAAGTTTTCGCACTATAGTGGCTTAATAAACAACCGGGACGCGAGCAGTTTGATGCTTCTTAATCAGTTTCATTTAAATAAACAAGATTTTAACTGGATTTGTAGGAGAAAGTTTAGATGAAGATAGCGGATTCCAGGCTTATTTGGAAATTCATTTTCTAGACTTGTAATAATCAATAGTTCTATCTCAGAGCAAAGTTGCCTGTTCTTTTAATGAGAGGATAATGCCTATAGGTTTTCATGAGTTCGCCTTGCCCAATTTTTATCGATACAGCTATAGTAAACAATGGTAACAAAGTAAGGTAAAAGTAGGAAACAAAGCCATTTTTTTTTTACAACTGCCTTATATATTTTTGGTGAAATTATAGCAATTACCAGCAACAATATAAATTGCTTTGTATACGATACAAAATACAAAACCCAGACCCTAATGTGTTATCAGTAATGTGTTAAAGTATTATGTATAAATAAAATAAGAAAACCATCCAATAGCAGCACTCTACCAGACTACTCCAACCCCAGGAGATTAATATCCAGCGATAATGAAAATTAACAAGATACTTATTCGATTTACTCTTAATCCAATAATACCGCGCTTACCTTCCTCCTAAACAATACTAAATTACGGGCTTATATTTTCATTAGCGGCGAAGTTCTGACTTCTTAACTCGCGGTTTCCTCACGTATAGGATTAAGTCACAGTGCATCTAGTAACAGCTGCTGCACTAAAATCCAAAACTCAACATGGAAAACTTTCTTAGGCAGACCAGCCTCCAGGCAAATTCACGTGCTTAGCGCGATGTATGTACATGATGATCTTCTTCTTATCGTGTCACTGATTCTTTCGAACCACGTGTGGTGAAAGGATTTTAAGTGCGCCTCGAAGAGGCTCCTTTTGTGCACTTGACACATATTTTCGAACTTTTTAGGTTCTACGATATGCCGGTTTCCTCACGATGTTTTCCTTCACCGTTTGAGAGCACTGGCATAGTGTACATAAATTTTTGGGCAGAAAAACTCATTGGTACACGACTGGATTCGAACCCACGACCTTAGGATCGGAAGGCGGGGCCGCTACCACTAGGCCACCAGCGCTCTCATACATGATGATTGTATGTACACACTTGAGACAGCACATTTTATTGATCGCCACTAAAACAACACTGACTGAAGTTAATGGAAGCGGTCAGCATTAAGGTATATGCGTCAGCATGCCTTCTGATCAGGAGGTCTAAGTAGCTAAATGTCCAACAGAGCAAAAGGTCTAATGAGCAGTAAGTCTAATTTGCAAAATGTCCATGTAGCAAAACGTCCAACTATCAGACATTTGGTTCATTCGTTCCCAATACGGCGAGCCAGACTTTGTTGGCCATTATCAAACTATATTATGAGAGTAAATCTCATTTTTGCTTTTCCGTAGTCGGGGGAAAAAGTCACCTTTTTGAACGCAACCTTTGCAATTGCTTTCGGCACAAATGTAATTCGAGCCAGGAGAGGTACTCGTATGAAGTGAGCCAGTAAGCCAATCTCGCTGAGCTGTGAACGCGGTTTCAAATGCAAATTGAATGAAAGCTCCCGAAATGAAACTTGTGCTGAGCAAGGCTTAGTGCCACCGGTTCCCACTGGTTATGCAGAGGATTGCGATCCATTCAATGACTCGTGCGGTCGTTTTAATTGGTGGATTTCAGTAGCACATAATTTGTGCATAGATTATAGAGGTAGCTCCTCCGTGTAATTGATTTCAATCCATACATGCTCCATCAATTTGGAAACTACTATTTATGTTCTAATACTTACATTCTCTAAAACTATACGAATAGAATACCTACCCAATCTCTTGTTGTATTAACAAAATGCCATATTTTTTTCTCAGGTAAATCCTATACAATGTTGGGGCGACCGGACTCCTCAGCCAACCTTGGAGCCATACCTTGTGCCATCACATGGCTGTTCCGGGGCATAGCAGAACAGCGTCACAAGTGTGGAACCCGCTTCTCTGTCAGGGTATCTGCGGTGGAGCTCTGCACCAATACCAATCAGATACGCGATCTGCTGGCACCTTATCATAATGGTAAGTTTAACATTAAATAAATACCTGCTGTGGTAAAACTATCATCTAAGTCCCGGGTGGATAAATAATACTTTTTTACAGGAAAATGGTTATTGGCAAAATCAGCAGTTATTTGGTTGCGTTTTGTTCAATTCCATCTTGAAAATCAAAGTTTTTTGTCAACAGACACAGAACAATCACCAGGGGTCTACCTCCGCGACGACCCATTATTTGGGACGCATCTCCAAAACCAGTCAGAACTTCGGGTGCACAGCGCGGAAAAAGCTGCATTCTACCTTGATGCTGCAGTGGCTACCAGGGGCACCAGAGAAGAAGGCAGAGACAGTCACTTGCTTTACACGTTACATGTGTACCAGTATAGTGTTGGAGGAAAAGGAGCAGGTAAAAAATCTATCATGGACTTGATTAACATTTTTTTTGTATGATTGACAGTTATTATAAAATGTTTTTTTTTATATTTACAGTTGCTGGTGGAAGAAGCCGCCTTCATTTGATCGACTTGGGTAATTCAGAGCGAGGAAAAACGAATGGAGGAATTCCGCTGTCTGGATTGGGAAACATCTTGCTCGCCATATTCAATGGTCAACGACACTTGCCCTATAGAGACCACAACCTTACTCATGTATTGAAAGAGTGCCTGGGATCTTTAACTTGTCATACAGCAATGATCGTTCACGTATCGCCAAATGTACAAAACTACTCCGACACTTTAACCACTTTACAACTCGCCTCGAGAATTCATAGGCTTCGAAGACGAAAAGTAAAATACTCAGCTAATAACAACGCAGGGTCTGGGGGTAGTTCTGGGGAAGATGCTTCGAAACCAAGCAGCAGTGAACCTGATCCGTCGAGTAGTGACTTGTCAGCGGATACGGTTATCTACGTTGGTCCTCACGATGACGCAACAGATGGAGAACATCCGCCTGTTTACATACCACATATGAATTCCGGTGATCACAGGGGAGTTTTAAGCAAAGCGTTAAGAGGATCATCCGCAGAACATAAACATAAATCAGCACTATCTAAGGTTGTAGAAGAAAGAAGTCCTGTTCATAAACTTTATTCATCTCCTAAAGCGTCTCCGCTAAAAACTATGTTACCTGCCAACCATACACCCAAATCTTCTCCCGTGCACTCCGTTACATCTAAAACAGCGCCACTGAAAAAAGAAGGTAAAAACACTAGTGACGAACAGTGGATTGATGGGCCAAGAATATCAAAGTCGAAGTTAGTAGAAGTTAGACATATCATAAAAGAAACACAAAATATGAAACAAGAAACATGGATTGATGGGCCGATGCAGGAACCCAAATTACCGATTCAGTTTGAAGCTGTTCCAGTTCAACCAAATACTATGCCACTTCAGATTGGTGTTCTCAGTTCACAAGGAAACGAGAATATTGGCTATGGTTACATGGACAATCATAAGAAAAATATGATACGGAAATGGGTAGAAAATCAAACATCTCAAATTAATAAATCTAGACACAGCTCTCCAAGCCACAAAGCACAAAAAGATCCAGGATCAAAAATGCCTGATCAAGAAGTTCCACACAAAGTTGAGCATGTTATTAAGGATGTAGTTAGACGAGTGCACGTAGAAGAGTCTACTATTAGAACTGGTTTAAAAGCTGGTTCAAAGGGGATGACTATTGAAGAAGAAAATATAGGTCCACCGGACCATAAAGAAAAAAAAAATACTACACCTAAAACAGCTCCGAAAAATGAAATAGACGAAGATGATGATAGTGAAGAATTAGCTGAAATTCCACCTGCTTTACCTCTTATGCAGCCAAGTAGTCTTAATAGTAGGGAAGTTTCAATGGAAAGTTTAGATAGCAAATATAAGGAAAGGTTAAGAATGAACGAAGAAATGATCTCGAACCATAGCAGAGACATTGACATGCATGGAATGAGCAGAGGGCCTGATCACGAAGAAGATGAAATTCTTGAGATTTTTGAAATAGAGGAACCATTAGAACCAGTTCCAATGCAAGATAGTTGTCTTCAAGTTACTGAAGAAGACATAGCTTTTTGTATGGGATTGACTGAACACCCCATGCATGATCAGGATGATGAAGATCATCCACTTAGAGTTTTAAGTCAAGAAAACCTTACTGTTGCTTCTACTTTTACGGATACACTATCCTTGTACAGTGAAGTTGAACGACAAATTAGAAATGAAGCTTATTTAAGACAGACTATAGGGTTCTATGTAGAAAATTTTAATAGCGATCCGTTTGGTGATTTGAATCCTCATGAGAGCTTACCTTCATCAAGAACAAGGCTGGATGATATAATGGGTCTGACGGATGTTTATGGATCTCGAAGAGTATTAGACAGTGAAAATATGCCAGCTAGGATTGCACCACAGTTTCAATCTTTATCTCTGTGTAATGTCCGAGATACGGAAGAATACCACGGAGACGGATCTGTCTATAGTGAACCAGCTTATAGACCAGGTGAAAAAATCTGTGATTGCTGCAAACGTACCATGTCACGACCTGGGAGTGCTGTAGGGGGTTGTAGCGCATACCAAGACTTAGATGTAACTCATAATGATTGTTATGGTCCATTTGAAAGGTACCGAGGAAATAATATAGCTGATGACCGAATAGCGTCATTACGACATCCCGACGGTGCATCAGATCCTAATTTACGGGAAGAAACTCGAGTGCCGGCAATGGGAGCACTATCCAATACCTTTCGGGAATTAAAATCAAACTTGCATCTCGAAGTGACTCCCCCTGTCACAACTGAACCCAGACCCGAAAAAAACGAGAAAGATAAAGGAGTTGCTAGGGTTGTGGCGAGCTCAAAACCAGACGGATATGACAGTGGACATGAATCAACTCCACGGACCGGTAAGCACAGTCCGGCAGCTACTTCCAGACGAGCTGAATCTGGATATGACTCCGTTCCCAGAGATTCAGACGCTTCTTCTTTGGATTCCTATCCAACTCGTCGAGCTGCTGTCGCCAGAGCGCACGCCAAAAAGCACACAACAGCCAAATATAAACAACATAGCAACGGTTCTTTTTGCTCCTGGCTCCGGAACCCATTCACTTGTAAATATCACGACACGGACCCGGAAATTAGTGATTTCTAACTCAAATTCTAAATATTGTAAGCTACGTTACCGAATTTAATCTGGAGACTGCTTTTGTACTCTCGTATTTATAAAAGCTTTGGCGCACGTTATCTCTGTATGTATATTTTTCTAGAACTCGAAGCTTCAGTAATTGTAAATACAGAAACGCAACGAATGCTACTTGTAGCTCACATTTTGATACTTTTATACTGTCTGTCCTATCTCTGTTATGTGAACTTATATGTGTAGCTTTTGTACCTATTGAATCGTTATTTCTAGGTCTTCCTCTGTCTTCCGCGATATGTAACATTGCCATATCTACCATCAGTATTTTGTATATTCACTTATTCGTCATTATCGTTCTCATAAAGTAGTTTTAGCCCAAATGTAAGATAATTTAAATAGTACCTAATTTTTCTAAGGGCAGATCATTTTGTACTACTTTCATTTTATACAAATCATAAAAAACTTGTTTTTATAGTTCATAAGACTGTTGTCATTTCATTAGCCATGTTATAAATAGCTTTAATATTTTGATATTGTAATTATTAAGGTTCACGACCTCGAGTCTGTATGTCCGTTTGTACATAGACTTGTACCTAATGCAATTGTACTAGCTTTATGAACTGTTGGTGAACTTAGTTAAACGCTTTATTGTGTTTTTGTTATTGTACTTTTAATATTAAAATGATATATCCTAAATTTTACCATGCGTTCGTATTAGTTTACAATAAATTGTTCCATTTAAAATGTTGTTTAATTTTTGCAATCCCTTTGAACATTTCTTCAAACTAAATTTTCGCGAAAAATGCAGGTTTCTGTGTTATGGGGTGGAAAATGAGGGCCCTTTACACAAGGGCTTTAAATACAGTAATGGAAGTAGGCTAAACCTCTCTGACAAACGCTCGTAACTAGAAGTACGAGCACAGAATACCAAATTGTTCCCTGCGGCGAGCAATGCGGGTTTCCTACCGGTAGGTTTCAAACTCACAAAGAACCACATGGATAATTACGGAGTCCTGAAACATCGACATAGAAAATATCTGTAACTAGTAACTGAAGAGAATTCTTTGACATGAGCTCACCCATCCTGTCGCGAATGCGAAGCTATTGGCTCTGTGGAAGGGGTCGAATGTTAGACAAAGCTTTAGCCCTGTGACGTCGCGCTACACCGCTTGGGGAAGAGCGGGGGGTGGCGCGAGCGCTGAACGGCTGTGGGCCGTCCGGTCTGGCATTGGCCATCGGGACGAGAAGGAATAAGCACTGGTGAGTGAACTTGATTTTATAACTGTGCATGAGTACCAGATTTCACTGCATCTTGTGTTAAATAGTATGCCGATGTGTTTGTTACTGTTTGCGAGCAGTAGCAGACTAAAGATCAGATAATCTAGCACTGATCTAAATCAGATGATCCATGCATCTGATGAGTAGCGAGGCTCGGGTTGGCTATAGGGGAGGTTGGAGGCCACAAGGGGGAAAGCCCCCCGATATCAAAGACGCTGGGAAGACCCAGCACTTACGGCGAAACGTGGGGACATAACTAGGCACTGTCACATCAGCTAGTGTACATGTGCAGATTCCTGGGGACGGGAAGCCCTGGGGGTTCCATGTAAAGACTGTCGAGTCACTAGTTCATGTAAAAGCACCTGGGGATAAGAAGCCCCAGTGTTTCATGTAACGATGTGGACAGGTGTAACTACTTTGTCACACCAGTCGTAAGTTGAAACTATTAAAGAAAGAGAAAGCGCAAACATCGGCTAAAATATTCGTCGTACCTCTAAGTTTTCAAGGTACTTGGCGACATGGTGGAGATGCAGGGATCTGGTACTCATGAACATGCCTAATAATAATTGAACAATAACAATTTATTGTACCAGTGCATACTAATTATTTTGTTTATATTTTTGTGTGAATCCATAGAACAAAGTTAAAAGCGAAGCATAGATAAAACTATACAGTATTTGTTAAAATGTGTAAAAATAATAATACATTTGTACGTAAATTTAAAAGAGTTAATACAACATCTCTTTGACTACTACAGTCACGTTGTACCCGTTCGAAAATGGTGATCTATTTTATTTTATGAATATTTAAACGTCCCAGACTTGTTAGACATCTTTAATTTCATTGGGATACAGAATCCATAAATTTACAGTAAAGGTAGTCAGAGGCAAGTCCAAGTATTACAATAAATAGTAGACGCTGAAGGCAACTTTACTAACAAAATAGCCGAACAGTCGTACCATTAATACCTCCTTGTTCATACCATGCCTCAAAGCAGTCGCAGGGTCCGGATTCATTAATTAAATCTTGTAAACAAAAGGAACAATGAGTAACATAAACAGTTCGTAACATAAACAGTTCTTATCGTCGCCGGACCGGGCCATTACTGGGGCCCTCAAAGGGTTTTTAAATATACAAGTATGGTATGAGGACAATAATAGTACACTTGTTACTTATAAAAATATAGACAGGTTTATTGTTCTATTCTTAGTTTTTTACTGTACAAGGTGTACAAAGTGTAGTATAATCTTATCAAGGGTTACCTTTGTTATAGATTTTTCAAACAGGCTCTTGGGTCATAAGGGTAGTAGGTACTGTATTGAGAATGGAAGAAGTCCTCCGAACTCGTTTAAAATTAATGTATGAATCCATTCAGTCATACTTAACTTCCGCTCAGTGTGAACTCAATAAATTAACAGATAGTGATGCCGACTTAAAGGCATTAGAACTGATCGGGTCCAAATTAAAGGGTGCAAATCAAAGGTTTGTTTCTGAAATACATAACTACTGCGCATCGGTTAAAGAACCCAATGTAGAGGAAATTAAACAATATACAGTCTCACAAATTCAGGCCGAAGAATTGATTTCCGAAATAGATGTTGGTATCAAACGCAATGAAAGGAAACGTTCAACGGTTACTGCCAGTCGCGAAAACATGAACATTACCAGTAAGTTACCAAGAATGGAGTTGCCCAAGTTTGACGGTGACGTCCTCAAATGGTATCAGTTTTGGGATCGGTTCTCATCAAATGTTGACAGTCGAAATATAAACGAAGTCGATAAGTTGTTATACCTACAATCTGTTCTCGAGGGTGACGCAAAACAGGCTATCGAAGGACTAGACACGACCAATACGAATTACAGCATCGCTGTAAAAACTTTGAAAGATAGATACGGTAAACCCAGTGCGATTATTGACGCTCATTATGTGGCTCTTTATAGAGTAAGGGCAGCCTCGTCAAACCAGGTGAAGGACTGCAGGCAAGTTCTCAATGAAATCGAGAGACATCTTAGAGTGCTTAGCTCATTAGGCGAAGACGTAAATCACAACCATCTCAGAGTAATGATTATGGAGAAGTTCCCAGAAGATCTAATTTATGAAGTGAGAATGAAAATGACGGATGAGGAAGAAAAAATAGATGATATTAGAAAATATTTAGAGTATATAATATCGGCTAGAGAGACATCAAACAGACTAAAAAAGAGTTCTGCAGATGAAAAAACCAAAGATGCAACAAGCAGCGACGGCACTTCCAATAGTGAAAACTTCACTTTAGGTTCCATGCATGTTAGGTCGGAAGAAAAAAGGCAAAATAATCCACGTAGATTAACAACTTTTAGAAGAGATAGACCAAATTATGATAACAAACCAACAACAACCAACCAATCAAACAACAACAACAATAAGCCACAATCAAATCCGCGTAAAAGACCACAGGACACATCAGACCGAACCGATGAGCCAATTAACAAGAAAAGTAGGTGCATATTCTGTAAGCAAAGACATTTTAATGACGAATGTACTTCTTACAAAACTATACAAGATCGGAAGTCACAATTAGGAAACAAGTGTTTCAAGTGCTTTCGTGAAGGGCATGGAGTCCGCCAATGCCGCATGAATCAAATGAAGTGCCATCATTGTAAAGAACACACACACAATCGAGCATTATGTCCCACAAAATTTTCACAAACAGTAAAGTCAAACCAAACAGAAAGCTTTCATGTTAGATCTGAAGTAAGTACCACGTTGTTACAAACTTGCATTGTGGATGTAAGTGGCTCAGAGTCAACATTGAAACCAATACAATGTCGCATGTTATTAGATTGCGGTAGTCAACGCTCGTACATAACAGCTGCTACTGCAACAACTTTAAAGCTCTCGATGACTGAAAAATCAAACTTATCAATATTCACGTTTGGAGCCAAATCGCCACATCAAATTGAAAGTCCCATAGTAAATTTCAAAATCATGACTCGAACTGGGGTTACACGTTTTATTCACGCAAACGTAGTACCCCACATAACACAAGGTATCCGAACACCAGTCTATAGAAACCCAGCGCAGGTTTGGACTGATACTAGATTGAAAAACCTTAAAATGGCAGACGACGGCTCATGTGGTGACAAGATAGATATCTTGTTAGGAAATGATTATTATCACTCGTTTATGTCACATGAAAAAATTGCAGTCACTCAGGATCTTTTCCTAGTAAATTCTGATTTTGGTTGGGTTTGGTCAGGCCAAGTATTAGAGAGCGCTGAGAGTCCAGACCAGCTCACAGTATTAACGTACTTTCAATCTGATGGGGGGTTCAATAATAAGCTGAACGAACCAGATCTTCCTCTCAAGCTAGATGATGTCAAAAAACTGTGGGACCTTGAAAACGGAATCATAGAAATTGTACCGGACCCTACTTAACCACAAAAGCACACGATTCATTACCTTCCCCATCACTGCGTGCACAGTCGTGATACGAACAAAAAACTACGCATTGTCTATGACGCATCCGCTAAAACAGGGGATAATCAAAGCTTAAATGAATGCTTATACCGAGGGCCATTGTTGTTGGAGGATTTGACTGGGTTGTTGATTAAGTTCAGAGAACATGCAATAGGCATAGTCGCAGACGTTGAGAAAGCTTTTCTCCAGTTAGGCCTTCAAGATCTAGACCGAGATGTCACACGATTCCTTTGGCTGAAAGACATTAAGAGTGAAGCTCGATCCGATAACGTCTTACATCTACGGTTTTGCCGCGTCCCTTTCGGTGTAATTTCAAGTCCGTTTTTGTTAAACGCTACGATTAAGTTTCACTTAACGAGATCAGAAAGTATCCTCATGAAAAACCTAGCTCAAGATATCTACGTAGATAATATTGTCACAGGCGCACAATCGATCTCAGATGCACTAAAATTATATAAGACATCTAAAGAATCATTTAATAGCTTGTCCATGAATTTACGCGAATGGAATTCAAATTCAAACGAACTGATTTCTCGTATACCAGAAAAATTTCAAGCGAAAGATCAAAAGCATGTTAAGGTCCTAGGCTTAGTTTGGGACACACAAAATGACCATCTTTACCTGAAGTCAAATTTCAATAGCAACGATTTAGAAGTAGTTCAATCAAAACGTGACGTTTTGAAGATGATAGCTTCAGTGTACGATCCATGTGGTTTTGCAGTACCAGTGGTACTCCCGGCTAAGCTATTTTTTCAGAAATTATGGAAAGAAAAAGTAAAATGGGATGTAAAATTAGATGAAAATCTGCTTGTTGAATGGCAAAAAATAGCATCAAAGTTTGCTTACCTAAAGGAAATAAAGATCAATCGTTATTACGCGCAAGGTCTAAACAGAGTCAAAACAAGTAATCCAATCGATTATGAACTGCATTGTTTCACAGACGCTTCTATGGATGCGTATGCAGCGGTCATATATTTGCGCAGCTCTCTAGACACAAATATTAAAGTCAGCTTTGTTATTGGCAAGTCTAGATTAGTGCCATTAAAGGATCAGATTAACCTGCAGATACCAAGATTAGAATTGCTAGGAGTATTCATTGGATGTAGGCTTATTAACTACGTCATGAAGTTTATGCGCCTCAAAATTAAAGCACAGTTTTTGTGGACTGATAGTCAAATAGTTTTGAATTGGTACAATTCTGACAAACTACTACCACCGTTTGTTTCGCGTAGAATAAATGAAATAAGGCAAAACAAAAACCTTCAAGTAAGGTATGTACCAACGAAACTGAATCCAGCAGATATAGGTACAAGGACAGATAAAGTAGATTGCTACAACAAATGGTTCAAGGGACCTGATTTTTTGACGGAAAATTCAGATAAGTGGCCTACGTATCCTATTAGTGTGGATAATATTCAGACTCAAATTTCTTTGGCCGGGCAGGGTCTTGCGAATTTGATATCTGTTGATCATAGTAACGACATTGAATCAGACACAATGGAGCCAGTCTTAGTGGATAATGCCCGACAGACTAACATGGATGAGACAAAGAAAATAATAGACATTCAGACCGAGTATTTTCCCAAAGAAGTTGAAGGTATCACTACTGACTTGTCAAGGTCACTTCAATTGTTCAAGGACACAGATGGAGTACTTAGGTGCAAAGGGAGATTTAAATATACAGATCTAACAGAAAGTCAGAAGGAACCAATCTTACTTTCTAAGAATTCTGAATTTACCAACAAGGTTATTGCTGAATTGCACCAGAAAAACTATCATGTAGGAGTATCGCATACTCTAGCTTTATTAAGACAAAAGTTTTGGGTACCACACGGAAGATCCACAGTTCAAAGAGTTATTAGAAAATGCCTTAAATGTGTAAAGTACGGTGGTGGCCCATTCAAACTACCAGCAATGCCTGATTTACCCGAAGAGAGAGTAAAACTCAGTCTACCTTTCGCTTTTACGGGCTTAGATTATTTCGGGCCTCTTCTTGTTAATGATTCGCAAGAAAAACGTTGGGTATGCCTATTTACGTGTCTAACAGTAAGAGCTATACATATGGAAGTGGTTACAGACTTGTCCGCGGAAGAGTGTACACTTGCCATTAGAAGATTCGTTGCAGTGAGAGGTCTCCCACAACTGTTTGTGTCGGATAACGCTACACAATTCAAGCTTACTGCAGATGTAATAACTTCAGACTATTGTATAGAGAACAAATTGCGTTGGAAGTTTATTCCTGAGTTAGCACCTTGGTTTGGAGGGTTCTACGAACGCCTGATAGGTTTAGTCAAACACAGTATGAAAAGAACGCTAGACAAACACCTCATAAATCACAATCAATTGTGTACGGCAATCAAGGAACTTGAAGCTATTGTTAATAGCAGACCTCTGACCACGGTAGGTGCAGAGCTAGAACATGTTTTGACTCCTCAAGACTTCCTACGAGTAGGCGGTCCAGTGACAACTAGTATATCAGATCGCGACTTCTTAGAACCAGCTACAATAACCAAATCTAATCTTGTTGATGGTTGGAAACGTGGTCAAATCATTATCATGGAATTTTCTAAAATGTTCACAAATCAATATTTGACCAGTCTTCGAGAAAGAAATGACAAGCACCGGCAGCCAAGAGTAGTAGTTAATAGAACACCAAAGCTATCAGAGACCGTTCAGATAAGATCAGACAGTAGTAGAGCACACTGGAGAGTTGGAAAGATAGTAGAGTTGAAAAAGGGTTCGGATGGACAGGTTAGAGTAGCCAGAATAAAAGTACCTTCAGGCGAAACATTCAATCGCTCAATAGGGCATCTCTTTCCACTAGAAATTGAAGAACATAGTACAGTACCTTTACCAAATCAGAACGACCCCCAGATAAGAGCTAGTCCCGATTCTGAAGAGTCTACGGTTGAGCAACCAGAGACACCAGAACAAATAGATCACGCACCCAGTAATGATCGCGGAGCTTCGACGGGTATTGAAGTCGAGGAATCCATGAGCGATCAACCAAAAGTCTCAGTAGAACCAAAACCAGTTGCTAAAGCGAGACCAATAAGGGTTTCAGCGGCTAAAGCTAGAGAAAAGGTCAAAGAGTGGACCTCCCAGTTGATGATCACATTATTTGAATAATATAATCAGATGATCACGAAGTAGTAATAATTCAAGATAAATTAGTTTGTAATTTATAAAGTAAGAAAGTAGTTCTATAAAAGACGGATTTAATTCAAGTAAGAATTGTATTTGCTATCTCTCTCTGGGGGGAGTGTCGCGAATGCGAAGCTATTGGCTCTGTGGAAGGGGTCGAATGTTAGACAAAGCTTTAGCCCTGTGACGTCGCGCTACACCGCTTGGGGAAGAGCGGGGGGTGGCGCGAGCGCTGAACGGCTGTGGGCCGTCCGGTCTGGCATTGGCCATCGGGACGAGAAGGAATAAGCACTGGTGAGTGAACTTGATTTTATAACTGTGCATGAGTACCAGATTTCACTGCATCTTGTGTTAAATAGTATGCCGATGTGTTTGTTACTGTTTGCGAGCAGTAGCAGACTAAAGATCAGATAATCTAGCACTGATCTAAATCAGATGATCCATGCATCTGATGAGTAGCGAGGCTCGGGTTGGCTATAGGGGAGGTTGGAGGCCACAAGGGGGAAAGCCCCCCGATATCAAAGACGCTGGGAAGACCCAGCACTTACGGCGAAACGTGGGGACATAACTAGGCACTGTCACATCAGCTAGTGTACATGTGCAGATTCCTGGGGACGGGAAGCCCTGGGGGTTCCATGTAAAGACTGTCGAGTCACTAGTTCATGTAAAAGCACCTGGGGATAAGAAGCCCCAGTGTTTCATGTAACGATGTGGACAGGTGTAACTACTTTGTCACACCAGTCGTAAGTTGAAACTATTAGAGAAAGAGAAAGCGCAAACATCGGCTAAAATATTCGTCGTACCTCTAAGTTTTCAAGGTACTTGGCGACACATCCTATCGTTAATAATTGTTGTAATTTAGTGAGTTATTGTTTATTTATTTATTCTTAGACTCGATCATTACAACATTGTTTATCTTCAGCTATTTGATGTGTTCCATTCATTAACTAGTTTCGTAGATGAAAAGTTAGTAGGTACAAAACAGGAACATTATCTTTTTAAAGAAAAAAGACCCTAAATAAAATAGGTGTAATTGTACCTAGCATGCAAAACTTGGTAGGTTAGTAAGTAATTAGTTAAGAAAAACTTTAAAAAAAAGTAAGAAATAAGAACGGAGATGAATCACTCAGCAAAAATGTGAGATGTGTGTAAAAGTGAAAATTGAGTGAGAATGTTTGACTATGTAGGTGCAAAGTATCCTGAAATCAATTGAGGCGTAGACGTAGGTTAATAAGTTTCGTAATCGTAGCAGAGCCATGATAATTAGAAAAACATTCAAATGATTAAACGATAATCGCAAGATCACGCAATGAAAACACCGCGATAATCGCTAGTCTAACTCCTAACAGTTTTATACAAAGCCTCTAATGATTGCCCGAATAGGAGCGAATAGGGAGTTAGTTCAAAAAACCCATGAATAAATAACGCGATACCGCCGCACCCTGGGGGCTGAAATTCAAAATCTTTCAGGATAAAAACTTTTCCCTTCCGAAGAGTTGCAAAATGTCCGTCTATTTCAAGTGACAATACTATGTCCGGCTTTTTACGTGTTTGCTTGGTTGAGCAATTTTGTAAGTGGGGTGATAAAGGAGGTGGTTCAAAAGAATTTGTCACGGATTACAGAGTGGAGTAGTTCTAGATCTTTCTTCAGATTCAGACCAGTTTTATTTTGGCATCTAAAAATATTTTTCCATCTGAAATTTTCAGAGGGCACAATTTCCGTCTTTTTCGCATTTATCAGTGTCATAATTTACTAAATTCTGGATTTCGTGAGGGAGAATGACAGCAACCCTATAAAGTGGCCCAACTTTTCCCTAAGACAAGCGAAAGACGAAGCCCTATTATCTTTCATTTCGCCAGTAATTTAACATTCTATGTACGCCCCGAGAAAATCAAGCTATCAAATAGGCGTTCTTACCCTCTTTGTAGGGGTGACAACTTTTTTCTCCGAAATCCACCAATAATTTCCTAAAGTGGCAGATGGTTAGCCCATAACGCTTATCGAGCTGTAAAAGATTTTACCGTTTGTACTTAGCCAGGGGAGGCTGTATCTCGATGCGAAATGGTTACCTACCTACGTAACAAAAACCCCGATTACATTTAAGTAAGAATGAGTTTGGATTTTATAAAAATTTAAAATCCACATACATCCCTGAAACATCTGAGATCGCATAAAATCGAAGACGGTTTATAGACCTAGATTCAATATACGATGAAAATTACTTTTTTGTAATTTTCATCGTATATTGAATCTAGGTCTATAAACCGTCTTCGATTTTATGCGATCTCAGATGTTTCAGGGCTTTCAAGTATCGAAAAGTCTAGCCACTGTTATCTACACTAATATTTTACTCGTATAAAGAGGACAGATTTGTATTTTTAACTGACTTCCAATCAAAAAGGAGGAGGTTCTCAATTCGGTTTTATGTTTTTTTTTTTTTTTTTTTTTTTTTAATGTTTGTTACCGCATAACTTAGTCATTTGTGAGCCGATTTGAAAAAATATTTTTTTATCTGAAAGGTACTGCTTCCAGATTGGTCCCATTTTAATTTTATTAAAATCGGTGTTGCCATTTTTTTTAAATATTTTTTTTAATGTTTGTAACTGCATGCCTCCGTCATTTATGAACCGATTTAGAAAATTATTTTTTTATTTGGAAGGTTATTCTTACGTCCAGATTGTCCCAAAAAAATTTGATTAACATCGGTTTAGCCGTTTGACAATGAAGTCGGTTTCTCAAGTTTTTTAAACTTATAATTATTGTGTGTATGTAATGAATACTAATACTGTGCCGATTTCAAAAAATATTTCGCATTAGCGAAATATTTTTTGAAATCGCACGGGACAGGCCGCTAGTATTGTATAAAATGCTATCATACTCAATGCCTAACCTGACATACTTGCTGCCTGCCTGACAGCGCACAAGCGCACCAGCACACAAGCGTACAAGCGCACAAAGCGTAACGCTTGGTGTGACACCAAGGGGGTCCCTTTTGTGTGTGTGTAATTCTGTGATAAAACTGGATTTTAGCACGATACAACGGCACAACACGTTGGCAATATGTGTATACTGTAACCTATACACACATTTTGATTTCATCCAATCTTTTCAGAGATAATAAAATACAAAATGAACAACAAGAGATTTAATAACCAACATCAGTGTCACATAATACATCCGCCAATAAGCACAATGCGGGATAAAAATAATAGAAGGAACAAAGGCAAGACACGCGTCGGACGGGAGTCGAACCTACGTGATGGGACCACCTAATCGCGATCTTGCGACATACCTTACCACAGTAACAACGCACTTTCAACTCAAAGATTTGATCCGTAAGAACTAATATCGGGAGACGCAAGTTTATGGTGTTTTGTCTGAAACATTGGAACGTGATACGCAAGGAAATAATAACAAAACGAAAAGGCATTATTTTTGTCGAGATGGAGATGGACAGTCTTATTTGAGTACGTAGCGAAATGGTAAAATCCCAGCTTGCTTAGCAGAGGATATAAATGAGGGTCGGACCTTATGAAACAACTCGGGCTTGTGCCTGACACGAATACATATCTATAACAATAACTATGTAGCTGGGTTCTTAGTAGAAGTCTGATAATACTTAAAATATTCCTAGCTGTGAGAAACATTCTAGGGTCAGCGCAGCTGATTGAGTCTTGCCCACATCTAAGCGCTCTGCGGTGGCAATCAGTGAATGTCTGAGCTCTTATTTGAGCCACCGCAGAACGGTTAGATGTGCGCAAGGTTTTAGATACCTACAGATAAATATTGTTTTACCCATAGAGATGGCTGAAATAACACGCAATTGAGATTGCTCTCTGAAAGTGTTCCACCAAAAGAGATAAATTCAGACTTTAAAATAGTTTTTAAAAGCCGCTTAGCCACAAAGTCGTATCGATTGATGCTACCCTCACAGTGTAAACAGTGCAAAGTGCGTGCGGCGAACTAGAGTGCGCGCAAATCCTGAGAAATCGCTGCGGCTTGCGACGTCTTTCAACACGTCTTCGGATTTGGTGTCAAAAGCAAACAAAAGCGTATTGCGAGATTTTGGAGACTTGCTATCAGTTGTAGAGATTAGACTAGTCACTAGAAGCTTCGGTGGTTGTAGTAGACAATGCTTTTCATTAAAAAAATAAGGCAAATAAAACTGAACGTTTTCAACTAATTTAGACTGACAGGGGTTTTCAACTAGGTATTTGTTGCACGCTGAAAACCAGCCAGCTCCAGATCTTGGAACACACTTAAAAACTAACAGCAGGTTTTTTTAAGTTTCAAAAACTTGAAAAAACTATTTCATGGCCAAACTGCTGAACCGATTTTAATGAAATTTCTGTTTTTTTTCAGAAATTTTTTTTCAAATCAGCTCAGACATAAAATTATGCGATAACAAACATTTAAAGAAAAACAACCGAATTCTGTTTTGGTTAAAACAATCTGACAACGTTGTCTGTTTCTTATAACCTTTCAAAAACCTGTCTTGTTTCATCCGCTAAGAGTTGTCTCCTTAGCCCCGTAGCATAATGCAGATTGATTCAGCTCAACTCGAAGGAGACAAATTCGATTTGCAAGGAGCGGAGTAACGCCGAGCCTGATTTGACGTGATGAAATATATACAAGGTTTTGCATAACCACAGGCAGACCTCCTGCCGGATGCTGGAGAGAAATTATACGACCGACTCACCTAATTTAAGACGTTTCATATTGACCCTCGTAATTTTAAATTTGAGCAAAGTTATCTGCTAGTCTATCAAAAACATGTTCAATAGTGTTTTAGCCTCCCCGGTTCTTTTATCATCGGTGTTTAGTTTGAGCTCTTTTAAAGGCAGTTAATTGTTGGGTAAATGACCACCGTGGTTATTATTTCCTTCTTTAATGACTATCCCTGTAATAAATAAAATTAAATTAGGTGAGTACCATAGTTTCAAACATTTTATGGGCTGAGATTTTATAAGGCTATTTTCGAAACTAAAAACACAGATGAATTGTAAGGTTCCGTTCCAAAACTCCTTAAATCCGCTTTATCTCCTGTAACGCGGTCCCGTTGCAGCTAAAGCAGCTTATATTTCACCCAAAACGTTACAAGCGTGGGCGTAACCAGGATCAACGTCTGGGACCAACAAAAATAATAATATACTTTTATTTTCAAGCAACTACAAATATTATTACTACATGTTTATTGATATTATAGTGTTTACTACACTTAAAAAAATCACAAAGATTTTTATAATGTCCCAAAAGTTAAGAGCCGAGCGGGATTTGAACCCGCGACCTTCCCCTCGGTACGGGGCTGCGCTGACCACTGCGCCATCGGATCCTAATCACACTCGGCGAATAACTCTTAGGGACTGTTCGGCACTAACGCGACCGTGGCTCCATCTACAGTTTTGACGTAATAGTCAATTAACCTGCTCGATAACCGAAGTTGCATTCAGTTGAATCGACGAGAGATGTCGCCTTGCGTTTTTCATAATTGTTTATTGATATTATAGTGTTTACTACACTTAAAGAAATCACAAAGATTTTTATAATGTCCCAAAAGTTAAGAGCCGAGCGGGATTTGAACCCGCGACCTTCCCCTCCAAATCCCGCTCGGCTCTTAACTTTTGGGACATTATAAAAATCTTTGTGATTTCTTTAAGTGTAGTAAACACTATAATATCAATAAACAATTATGAAAAACGCAAGGCGACATCTCTCGTCGATTCAACTGAATGCAACTTCGGTTATCGAGCAGGTTAATTGACTATTACGTCAAAACTGTAGATGGAGCCACGGTCGCGTTAGTGCTGAACAGTCCCTAAGAGTTATTCGCCGAGTGTGATTAGGATCCGATGGCGCAGTGGTCAGCGCAGCCCCGTACCGAGGGGAAGGTCGCGGGTTCAAATCCCGCTCGGCTCTTAACTTTTGGGACATTATAAAAATCTTTGTGATTTCTTTAAGTGTAGTAAACACTATAATATCAATAAACAATTATGAAAAACGCAAGGCGACATCTCTCGTCGATTCAACTGAATGCAACTTCGGTTATCGAGCAGGTTAATTGACTATTACGTCAAAACTGTAGATGGAGCCACGGTCGCGTTAGTGCCGAACAGTCCCTAAGAGTTATTCGCCGAGTGTGATTAGGATCCGATGGCGCAGTGGTCAGCGCAGCCCCGTACCGAGGGGAAGGTCGCGGGTTCAAATCCCGCTCGGCTCTTAACTTTTGGGACATTATAAAAATTATTACTACATCTTCACAATTGATGTTGATTGACACCACCATGTTTTTCATCACTGTTATCCTTTAATTCTTATAACTTTTTTTTCTTCTTCGATCAAATATACCCAATTTATTCGACTATTTCGAGCGAAGCGACGTAACTCAATGCATAAGCTTTGCTATTTAGCGTTTCCAGGAGCCAGGGAGTAAGGGACACCACCAATTGGTAGTGACTTAGATCATCTTATTTAGTTTACAGATTGTGGCTCTTACTTTACCCTAAACTACGTCCACAACCCCGAGTATTTCCGCTAGCACACGGCAAGTCAAGGGTTAGGATATTCGCGGCACGTCCCTCGTCCGTCCTAATGTGCCTTGAATGGCCTTTTTGAAGAAACAAAACTTAGCTCGGGTAGACGGGACATTTGGCTCTAGTGGAGTATTCCAAACAATAGGCATCTGCTGGGAATGAGGGCTCGTTTTAAATGGCGTAATTTTAGAGTTCATTGCTGGAGAAGAAGGGTAGATGGAATTGAAAAGCACTGCGGAAAATATCCCATTTGATTAATGGTGCCTACTTAAGTATTACGTTGGTATACACTTATGTACTTATAAACATACATCATGGTCATCGCCATCAGCCATTGGCCTCCAAATAAACATATGCAGGAAAATCCAGTTTGTGAAACTTTCTATCAATTGACTTCCCGCAATAAACCAAAGAAAAATTCAATATCACACGAAATACGTTACCTTATAGATCACAAGCATCTTACTTATCCCACCTATGGTTATTGATCGATATGTTTGTATGACTGAGAATCGCGGCATTATCAGATAATACCCTGAATGAACCCATAACGAGATTACAGCAATAAAATCCTCGTGATCCTTATAAAGTGGGGATCACTTCAGTAAAAAGCTAACCAAATCAATGCCTTTGTCACTACCATGGAACATTTAGGCGGCACCAACACATTGTTTGCATCTAAATGCACGTTGGCAATGTGTGATTTTTAGAATCAGAACGCAGATTGGGTTTCATTTTTTTATCTTACCACAACCGAGATAAACCGAGTCACCAGTCAAACGAGTGTTGCAAATAAATTATAGTTTAAAAAACTAAAAAAAAAACGCTTTTATAACTAATTGAACTAAAAAGCTAAAAATAAAACTGTAATAATCAATTGAAAAATTTATATTATTGTACAAAAAAGCGTGGGGTGCTTTTTATAATAACTTCAGATATTATAAAAAGACAATTGATAAAATATTTACAACAATCAAAATCAAGTACAATAATATAAATTTTTCAATTGATTATTATAGTTTTATTTTTAACTTTTTAGTTCAATTAGTTATAAAAGCGTTTTTTTTTTAGTTTTTTAAACTATAATTTATTTTTCACTTTTTAGTTTTTTTTCATTTTTTTTTTCATATTATTGCATTGTCATCGACCTTTGACAGGTGCGTGCAAAGTTTGAATCAAATCTGATCGTTCAAAGTAGGTTTTTTTTTTAATTTTTTTAATTTCTTTTCATTTTTTTTTTTCATATTATTGCATTGTCATCGACTTTTGACAGGTGTGCAAAGTTTGAATCAAATCTGATCGTTCAAAGTAGGTTTTTTTTTAATTTTTTTTATTTCCTTTCGTTTTTTTTTTTTTTTTTTCATATTATTGCATTGTCATCGATCTTTGACAGGTGTGCAAAGTTTGAATCAAATCTGATCGTTCAAAGTAGGTTTTTTTTTAATTTTTTTTATTTCCTTTCGTTTTTTTTTTTTTTTTTCATATTATTGCATTGTCATCGACCTTTGACAGGTGTGCAAAGTTTGAATCAAATCTGATCGTTCAAAGTAGGACAAAATCGAGCTCAAAGGGGTCGGTTACATACATACATACATACATACATACGGTGAAGCTAATAAAAGCGTTATAAAAAAGCGCTTTTATTATACATAAATAGTTTAGATATAGCAATGAACGGTACTAATTAGCCTTGCCTTGACACCGGTATTAATGGATTAGGTAGGTACCTCTACAGCACAGTAGGTATATAATATCATCAATACCAGATTCGAATGAATAACAACAGTGAATAAAACTCGACAACCCAAGGTAGGGCTCGCTTAATGGAAGGTAATTCTTATCGATGACGACACGTACATCACTAATTCCCCGCGAGCCTTTTGATCCGGATAAATTGACGTAGAGTATTGACTCCTACGCTAGTGATTCAAACGCATTTATGCGCTTTTGCTATTGTAGTTAGTGTAGGCGCTATCCAATAAACTTTATGTAGGCTCGTGCATTCGTACTAATGGCCAATGAAATCAATGCTGAATGAGGCTTAATAATACTTCAGAAATTGCGTAGAGTTACGGTACATAAAAAGAATTAAGTAATATTGTGGATAACAGAGAGAACTATAATAATGAAAGCTATAATTATGGTGGGAAAATTATGTCTGAAGAATCAGCCCGTTGCTTTTCAAAGAGTTCTTTGATATTTACTAAACCTGATTTCTTAGATTTTTAAAATGCAAGGCAGTGTCCCAAAGCCAACCGGAGTATTTCGGGCCATTACCTCTGTCTGAGCTATTCGGAGCTTATCGATTGGTTCCGTATAAAATATGTTCCGTCGATATAAATAACTGCAGACGGTTGCACGGCCAATGATGGTCGCTGGGTAGGGTTGGGAATACAGAACACGCAATTAAGTCAATTCTATCAGAAAATATCTAAGTACCTTACCCTGATAATATTGTGTCGCGTTCCCAACAGTCTAAATTTTTTTCTTTCTTGAAGTTTCTTCAGGCTCAAGAAGTACAATACAATACAATACAATCATTTATTTGCGAAACACAGGTTATACAGGATGGTACAAATTAAGAAGTTCCGCCATGTAATATTTAAATGTCACAAGTATGCAAATATAATAAAATGTCAGCGCAATACCTTAATAATGAAAATTAATAATTAATAAAATATTATTACTCAAATTTATCACACAAATACTCCGTAACACATATTCCTTTTTAACCGACTTCCAATCAAAAAGGAGGAGGTTCTCAATTCGGTTGTATGTTTTTTTTTTTTTTTTTTTTTTTTTTTTAATGTTTGTTACCGCATAACTTCGTCATTTGTGAGCCGATTTGAAAAATTATTTTTTTATCTGAAAGGTACTGCTTCCAGATTGGTCCCATTTTAATTTTATTAAAATCGGTGTTGCCATTTTTTTTTAAATAATTTTTTTAATGTTTGTAACTGCATGCCTCCGTCATTTATGAACCGATTTAGAAAATTATTTTTTTATTTGGAAGGTTATTCTTACGTCCAGATTGTCCCAAAAAAATTTGATTAAAATCGGTTTAGCCGTTTGACAATGAAGTCGGTTTCTCAAGTTTTTTAAACTTAAATTATCTATCAAAAGCTTTTTTAACATCTTCTTAAATATATTGATTGTAGTAGCATCCACTATAAAACTAAGGTAATTTATTTATATACGAGGTGCCATGCAGAATATACTGTTATTAAACATGGCAGTTCTACTAGGACAACAAATTTTAGCAAACAGTCGATTGCTTCGAAAAGTTGTAAAAAGCGACACATTTGTTCTCACAAATAAGTAAGCATTCCATTAGTTTGCTGCAGTTTTCAGTGTTACATAACCAGCTGTATATAGGTAGCTATAGGTGTCTCTCTCAGGTGCACATGAACACAAGTAATTACAAAGTAACATTTATGATGAGGCTGTCGTTATCCTACGCTCGTCTCATTTTATTATACCCCTTATTGTCTCGAATAAAAATTCAAGAAGATGGCCTATAAAATTTAACGCTGCCAGTTTGGCAGTAAAATGTGTACGATTATGAAACCCGCTGTAAATCAGAAAGATCAAAGTTATGGGGATTTGAATCAGTCGAGAATTTACTGCAGCTAATAAATAAAATCACCAGGTGCGAGGCGAATTAACGTACAAGGATTATGTACCATCAGAATAATTTCATAAGATCATTTATTTCATTTCCTAGAAATCAAAAAATTTAAAACATGAAGTGTGTCGAGTGTACAATAGAAACCTCTCCGAGGCTCACTTAAAATTCTTTCACAACACTAGTTTTAAATAACCAGTGGCACGATAAGACGAAGAAGATTTATTTAATACTAGCTGCCTGTCCCGGCTTCGCACGGGTGGACATTTATTTTTTAAACACATAAATATAGCCTATGCTACGTCCAGCAGTGGACTGATATCAATTGATGATGATGATGAAAGAACATTCTATAACGTTTAGGAGCACTATTTTCTAGAACATTTTGTCCAAATCTAGAATTCAGAACCGTTTGCATGGGTATATTTGAGTATTCTAGATAATTCTGGATTACTAACGTTTGGGTGGGAGCATTCCGGATGCTAACCGACTTTAAATTTGATTATTCCAGATCATTCTAGAGCGTCTATGTGCATTCTGTTCTCGTCAAAGTCGAGAATTTTCTGAAAAATCCCTAAGCGATAGAAAGACATATATAAGTCCCTACGTGATAGAAAGGGATAGACATAGATTTCGAAACTTTTGCCCCTTAGAAAATAATAACACCTAAATATTGAATATAAACTATCCTATCTTTTAAGTCCGACCATATTATAGGCAGTTGCAAAATTTTATCGAAATCCGTTCGGTAGTTTCGGAGTTTATCGCGTTCCAAATTGTGACACGAAAGATTTATATATATAGATGAAAGGCTAAGTAGGCATTATGTGCAAAAGGCTTCCCTACACATCCTGCATAGGCATATACCACACCTAATAATATACGTTATATATACAGTGGGGGTACACAAGTACACCAACCTAAATAAAACACGTGAGGAGGCTCCAACAAAAAAAAAAACAAAATGAAATTCTCCATTTCAAACTTCTGCGAGTTTAAAGCATTGCATATAAATGGCCTATTCCAAACCCCAAGGCTCACAGAATCTCATTATTCAAGTTATAAAATCACGCGAGTCTATAAAAAGTGTCAGTTTGTATAATATACAAGCGTTTCGCTTATGTTTCAAATCCTTGGTTTTGTAGTGCGCGGAATACGCACAGAAGAGAGGCGATAAAATTTATTGTCACCCATGCGACATCTGGTGCCTTCCCCTTCATCGGCTACAAGGCATAGAAGTTAGAACTGTTTATGGATGTTTTATAACAATATAATGTACGTATTTTTTAAACATATTGTACAATTAGTAAATAACCTACCGTTTTCCATATAACAGGAGTGTCCGTTAGTTTGAAACCGTCGGATCACCTGAATGAAGCCTAAAGGAAGACTAAAATTATTACTAATTCAAATTATTGTATCAAAAAGGCGTCGTTAGAAAAAAAATGTATGGATGAGAAAAGAAGACTAGTTTAAGAAAGCTGATAAATAAATAAATAAAAGAACACCTGAAAAGCAAAGTGGCTCTAATCCAAAGTTAGAAAAATAAGAAAACTCGATAAATGCTGATAACGAGTCCAAATTACAGGTTATGATGTATGATGATAAGCAAATTTGACCAAAAAGTGATCTCTTTGCTGTCAAATATGACAGCGACATTTGCCAGCGTTTCTATCGCCACTACAGAACGCTTAGATGTACGCAAGACCCAAGGATTCCGATTTTTTTCATGGATAACTCGCTATATCTCATGACTTGAGCTGGCGAAGGGGAAGGCGAACGCAAACAGTTTCCCGTAGTACTCTACATTCAGAAGAATGAAACGCTTACAATCTCACATAAGTAGATGTAGGCATATAAGTACAGTTATAAAGTTATTTTTACTTCCATAATAGTAAGCAGGTGCGGAAAGTAATAAAAGCCATGAAGAAAAGTTGCTCAGTGAGTTACTACACAGATTTCTGAAATAGGTATACCTACAATACAAAAAGTTTCGTGTGACGTAATGTATGTTTTATTATAAAAAGGGTCATAAAAAGGTCTTAAATATAAAAAGTCACAGTTTTTTTAATGAATGATAGTTTTTTTATATATTTGGATGAAGTTACAAGTAGGTATTTATACTATACTAAAGATTAAAAAAACCAGCATATGAAAATGTTTTTAGACATGAGTAGGTTAGTCAATACGACTATGTTTTTTCCTCTAACAATTTGAATTCAAACTGGTAACGATGCCATAACTTTTTGTAGAATTTTTCAACCCTGTTTCAGGGAGATAAGGTGTTTTTATTCATTTCAATACAGCTTAGCATATTAATTGAATTTTTGTAAATGCAATAACAAAAATGCAAATGAATATTTTTGCTTGTTCGGGAAGCAGTTCCGAAACCTATCAAACCTTCCCCTTTACCTAAGCCATCACATAGATATAAGAAAATGGGCGAACAAGGTACCTTTAAGAGTTGATACACACCATATTTTAGACAGCATTTTTTATTTAAGTATTTATCATAACGTATAATCTAGTAGTTAAAGTATGATGTCAGTCTTATAAAACATAAATAATTATGGGAGTTAATGTTAAGTGATTACAAAGCTTTAAAAAACAAAATGTAAACCAAACGAGTTCAAACCAAAAATAATGTGTTCATGACAAGGACCACTTTGAAAAGTACCTATTAAAGAAAATAGTATAAGTGTTATACGAGTCAAAGCCAAAAGTTATTTTTTAATCGCAAAGATCACTATGAATATTATTCTTGAAAATCTTATGCGTAAGTCTCAAAGTACGTGAACCTAGGCGCCCTACACGACTACTTAGAAAAACAGGCAAGAAACTGTAAATTGCACAAATAATGTAAAAAATATGATATAGCTACACTTGTATCAAGACTCTATGCGAAATAGCAAAGAATGGCAAGTTAAAACGATCGCAGAAGCATTACTTGAAACCATTTCCTTCCCTCAGTTAAAATTAAAGCTAAATAACTTTTTACTTGGCCACCGGAGTCCCTCTGAGTTGAGCGCTATTAAAACGAAACAAAAACTTTATACCACCCTAAGGAGTTGACTATGCGTTTCTTTTCCGCGTTTAAGTTTATGCCCGGTGTATTAATTAGTAAAATAAATAGAACTTTGTTTGACTGTTGTATTAATTACTTAGGAATAATAAAAAAAACAGTACTTTTATTTCAGCTTTCATCACCATTGTGGTCAATGGTATTGGTATTGCAATCATAGAATACACAACCATGCATAAAAAAATTACAAAAAAAAACAAACTAAATAGAACATAGGTAAGTAACTGCCCAAAATAGTATAGTAGCGTGAAAATTTATGTGATTGCGGAATTTATAATAGAACTAGCAAGTAATAACCATACAATTCATATATATGAATATTTGGTGGCTATACATAACAAGCGGTATACAATTTTACCGTTTACCGGATATCCGTATAGGTAACTATATATCTATTTTCAGTTCGTACACACATGCAACACTTTAGGATCTTCCGACTCCCTTTCAAAATGACTATTGTACGTGACCCGAACCCAGAATGTCTTCTTATTCTTTTAATAGTTTTCCTTTTGTGTCCCGATTTCGAAATAGGCCCCGATTTAAACGACGATATCCCCATTAATTGAGTATAACGATTGCTTTGTTTAAATCTGTGCTGCTTTTGAAAGAAGTAAAATATTAGATTATTGCAAATATAATAATCTCTATAGAAATGCACCTCAAAAAATCTATGATGATGACTGATGTGTGGTGTGATGATTACGAACTGGATAAATACAATTCCATTTACAATAGCACAATTTCATTTAAAATAACGACTATAATAGGCAAACAATGTGACGATGGGCTTGTAACTTGCCATAATGATGATTGTAATACTAACTAACCTACTGCAAAATATATAATGTTGCAAATTCAAATTGAAAATATTTCATTCAGTTGTATCATTAGGATGACTTTAAAACGTCATAAAGCTGCCTGTAATCCAGTAACCTATAATAAGATGGTTTAGCTTTTATCTAAACGAATGATCAAAAAACCTTTTACCGGAAAGTTGGAATTGGATCACCCACAAAACCACTATAAAAATCAAACTTTCCTAAAAGTTTAAGCCTGAACATCCCATTATTTTAAACGTCACCTCATTTTCAATACCCCTCAAGGGTTTTCCACATTTTCATAGTGTTTCGAAGTTTTATCAAAGTTCTAAAGTGGCCAATGGAGGATCGTACAATAGGTACCTACCAACCGATAAAGGGATATACAGGCCGCTTGTGGCCGCAATAACTGAACCTAGATGGGAGTTGCAATATCTGGGTAGTTGAGGGTTGAAATGGCTTGTATAACTTGGCTTTACATCCTCCTTTTGTAATTGTATAGTTCTTTGGTATGTATGTATATTATTTAAGATATTAAATACACAGTATCTAGTATCTATAAGCTCATTATAAGTGGACTGAGAAGTCTGTATGAGTTATAAAAATAAAGTTCTATAAACCGAAATACACAGTATCAACAGTGAGTACCTACGAATACCTAGCACGTATATCCTTTATACTACCTTCGAAATGAAATTCCTAAACTCCGCACTAAAAAGTATATAAATCCACGTCACAAAGAGCAAAATCGATATACGCAAATCAGTGATAACAGGGGTCTCTAAACTTTTACCGTTCGCCCTCCCCGATCCGACCTTATCGCCGGCGATCTACAAATCCAATTTCCTAAAATAGGGATCGATCCGACAAATCATCTGGCCGACTCTATTATCCCCCATTGAAGGGGATAAACCGATGACTTGCTCGAAGGTGGACAATGATGGAAAAATATCGGATGCCGATTTGGTCTCCGATAAACCTTTCCTGTCCGAGGATAGATCTTACGGCAGCTGATTATGGAGAAACGGATCCGAGAACCTTTACTACGAAACTCAGATCCTCAAACCCTCAGGTAAAGTAGATCAGCATTTACAATCAACTTTATAACACCTTGTTTGCATACTCATTAAAAATTTACACAATGTGAATTAACGAAATCTCTACGACGACGCTTTAAATAAACGGCTATAAAAGACCAGCTAACACCTGGTGCCCTGATTTAAAAACGCATCGGAAACGAGATACAGGGCATAGAACAAAGACGAAAGATCAAACTGTGAACGATAACGACGAGGGTTATGTGTCTGAAGAATTAGACAACGGCCTTTAGTATAAGTACCAACGTGAAAATAACATGAAAGTGAACCTGTTCGTAATGTCACAACTGAATCTATGTATAAAACCCATAAGTAAATTTAAGTAAAGTTGATTCTGTGCGTGGCCAATGGAGTTGTCAGGCAAGAATGAGTTCATGCATATTCCCAAGTGGCCGATTGAATAATTATAAACAGCTCAGTTACATTTTGAGTGAGAGCCGCAATCGGGCTCGGTAGGCTCGTCATAAATCGAGAGGCGCCTCTGGGAACCTCGGACCTTCCTAAGAATGGTTTAAGTCATGGAAAAAAGGCTAATAAGGAGAACTGAAGCACAGTATATTTTTTCTTCTCAATATTCTTTATTTGAACGGCACTTACCGATGGTGAAGATGACTTGGTATGCCATGGATGCACGAGTAGATTGATCACACTCGCAGTACGTGATTCTTGTAATGCTGATAAGGCACGAAAAACTGAAAAACATACCTAGGTTACTGAGTAAGAGAAAAATACACGTAAATCACTGAATACTGGACACACACTTAGCCTGTTTTGAAAATTGTTCATACATATGATTGCACAACGCCGGCTTTCTCAAATTTATGAATAAGCTAATAGTATGGTAGGTGAATAGATAGGTTAGGTTAGGTTTTTATTTTATTGTAGTATTTTGTATGGTAGCCCAATTATTATCAGAAAAAAATATGAAGTTCTGAAGAAAGAATATTGAAGCTAAACAGTAAGAAGAAAGTACATACGTCTGTGTTTCGTACCACAGCATAATTTTGCATACCGACCTTACCCTGTCTTCCGGGGGTTCAACCTCAACCAAATGTCGTCGTAGGTACCTACCTGGATTTACAAGAGCCACTTTAACAAGAACCCTATGCATCTTCCATCACACAGGGGACAGCACAAAACTGCCTGCACTTCGGCTCTTCATAGGTCAACTTGTGCTGGTAGGTTAATAGGTAAATCATAACCTTGGGATTCGAGGTTCAACTGCTGATGCCACGAAAAGCGTAAGCAATTTTAGGACCCCTTTGCTGGTAAACTAAAAGCAAATAGGGTATAAACTTCGTTAGAAAAACATTCGATTTTGTAGAAACAAAATAAAAACTCTGCTCTCATAGAAAAAAGAGCGATAAATATTTATATTTATGTTTATTTATTTATTTATACTTTTAATGTGCAATCATTGTCCATTCGCTAAGTAACCAACGGATTCAGTTGGTATTTGGTTTCACAGATGACTAATCACCGAATCAAATATTTGACAGTCGTTTAACACAAAATCGTGCAAGTAACGGTTATTGGCCCAAACAACTCCTAAATACAATCTATTCCATTCACAAAATTGATTAGTTTCCTGAAATAACAAAACTCGACACACCTCGACATTCGAGAGCGAATTCCGGAATTATAAATATAGAGCGGGTCGATTCAAGCTGCTCCGGAACCCGTCCCTATTCTGTTTATAACTTCATCATCAGCGTGAAGATGTCCACTGCAAGGAGTCATATAGCCGTCTCCTTCACACATTTCCAGAACGAACGATTCTGAGCCATCTCCATCCACCGATCCCTGTAAAAATTACTTTAACTTACTTTTCCTGCTATATTTACATTGAATATTTTCCAAAGGCGACTACGAAGCGGATGGTGAAAGATAAAGTAACGACATTGTATATATCTCAGGAAGGCGATCAAGAAATATGGCGTAAGAATGCCGTCCGAAAAATATTGTAGGGACACAAAAATGTTAGTTTATGCGATCCGCCGCATTGGAATGAGCCAGACTAAATGGAAGGACGGGCTTGAAGACGCAGCTTTTACCAAACGGCAGTAGGTATCCTATACCCTATAAGGGCGACATAAAATTGTTCTTAGCATTTGCTCCTTCATTAGCCATACATCTCGCTTTACTCCACCACTTGAGCTTCATTAAATTTGCTGAATTCCACTAATATCATAAATGTGAAAGTTTGGATGGATGGATGTTTGTTACTCAATAACGCCAGAACAGCGGATTAGGATGAAATTTGGCACAGAGATAAATTATAGTCTGGAACAGCACATAGGCTACTTTTTATCCCGGTTAAATGTATGGTTACTAGGGAATGGATTTGTTGTTAATCTATCTTCCTACAAAAAAGTCGTGCTAGTTACACTACTAATAACTCAAGAACGGCTGAATCGATTTGGCTGAAAATAAATGGGGAGGCAGCTTTGAACCGGAAAAGGACATAGGATACTTTTTATCTAGAAAAAGTAACGGGAACGGAGCGAGCGAAGTCGCGAAGGGGCCATTAGTTTACCATAAAATTAAAAACTCACTAAACTATAGTCATATTTAGAACCTATATATATTTTATTTACAACAGAATATACATTATTTACAAAAACTATTACTAAACAACATGAAATACCTAATTAAAAAGAAAAAATAAAAATTACATTTTATAAGAAACTAGAAAATTTTATATGAACTCTGTTTTCCACCTGTAGGTATTACAGGTAGAAAACAGAGTTCAGATCACCGACCGCAGGCAATGTGCCCAAAAGGCTGGCAACGTTACCTCTTTGAATAGCTAAGCTAATTCTTTGCCCTAGGTAAGCGCCAGCCCTTTGGTCACCAGTCTCAACCACCAGCCTAAATTAGAACTAAATGCTTTGTACTTCATGTAGTACGTTCGTAGATCGAAAGTCTTTGGGCAGCCTATAAACTCCAAGACTCCGAACAATAATAGCTTTTTACTGTCACACATTTGTGAATAAATTCAGAGCTTATGCAGTACTGTACTGATCTATGTTAATTAAGCAGACTCAGGAATAGTGTTGCGCAAGCTTGCGACAGTTATCCAAACGTCAATTAACACAGTTTAACTTGGCTCACAACGAGATAAATACGAGAGCTGCATCTGCAGAATATCAGAGAATATCATGAAGGTGATATTGTTTGCCAAAAATATAATGCCTATGAAATTTATTTTGCAAAATAGTAGACAATATAAATAAAACAATATAATTCAAATGAATATATCTTTTTGTTTTATTATTATTACTGTTAAGGCCTGCGCAGCACATCTAGATGGCGGTGGTGATCAGTGAAACGCTGTTAAATATCGCTGTCATATTATCATCGCAGATCGCTTAGATGTGCACAAGGCTTTAATTTACAGTTTATTTTTCAACTAAATATAAAAACCAACCAGTTATTTAGATGTAAAATTAAAAATTCTAATAGCTCATTAGGTATATGGTAAAAAATATTTTGTATGGAAACCAAACACTCTCAAAGGGAATTTCCGCAGGTTTTAAGGCATAATTATTAGAAATTATACAGGGTTATTCATTATTAGCTGCAAATACTCAGGAATTAGGTTCAACAAATAAAATAAAAAATATTTATGAAATTATTTTTTTAACCGACTTCCAATCAAAAAGGAGGAGGTTCTCAATTCGGTTGTATGTTTTTTTTATTATTATTATTTTTTTTTTTTTTTTTTTTTAATGTTTGTTACCGCATAACTTCGTCATTTGTGAGCCGATTTGAAAAATTATTTTTTTATCTGAAAGGTACTACTTCCAGATTAGTCCCATTTTAATTTTATTAAAATCGGTGTTGCCATTTTTTTTTAAATATTTTTTTTAATGTTTGTAACTGCATGCCGCCGTCATTTATGAACCGATTTAGAAAATTATTTTTTTATTTGGAAGGTTATTCTTATGTCCAGATTGTCCCAAACAAATTTCATTAAAATCGGTTTAGCCGTTTGGCAATGAAGTCGGTTTCTCAAGTTTTTTAAACTTATAATTATTTAAGTTTTGTTATGAAAATCCCGAGAAAATCGATAAAGAAATCCTTGGCGCCTGACCTATTTTGACCTTTGATCCACGCCCGCGCGCCGTGAGTGACACTCTGCGTTCAGTCACCGCCTGGGTGGGTCATCGTCAAGTTCTCCTTGGCAATCATTATGCAATAGCCATAAAGAAATTAATAAAAAAAAATTTTATACAAAAACATAAATCAAAATTTAAAAAAAATCATTACATAAATATTTTTTATTTTATTTGTTGAACCTAATTCCTGAGTATTTGCAGCTAATAATGAATAACCCTGTATAATATTACGTACCTGTAGTGTAATCTTTAGGCACGGTAAATATGACCAGATCCTTGAGAAAGACATGGGATACGTCACAGGCACGTTTTTACTATATAAATAGTTACGTCAGTGTTTACATAGGGGAAGGTGTTCAGAACAAACACCTACGGGCTTTAGTTCACGAACATATCTCTCGGTCCTATGCAAGTAGCCTTACCAAAATAGCAATCAGATAACTTAAGTTGGGGAGTTCAAAGTGGTTTATTTTGGTAGTCTCTTGTGATTCTAGAAAACTATACGAACTTATTTTACGATTTTCACGTAGTTGCAGTTAAACAATTGCAGTGTCTGCTGCACCCGGTATTTGAACCTCGACCCTAAATACTTGACTGCCTTCATAGCACAGCTGGTAGTAGGTCTGCCTTCCACGCTGGATGCCGTGGTTTCGATCCCCCGAGACAAAATTATTTGTGTGCTGAACACAGATGTTTTTTCTCTGTCTGGTTGTCTGGTGTTTGTTGGGGTGAATAAGTATTTATTTACAAAAGTATATCAGTATTATATCAGCTATCTGGTTCCCTATGTGTAGTGTTGTGTGGATTGGACACTTTATTTATTTTATTTACTTATTGATCACCGTCACAGCTCAATGTTCTCAGAGCGTGTACCTACTGGTTTTAATAGAAAGAAACATCTAAAACCACTATGATCTCTTATAAGCGATGGTTACACTAGCAAACCGTATAAAAAAAAACTAAGCCATGGCTGAGAAAGAGTAAGCAAAGCAATGGCCAAAAGGCTTTGACGGACAATGCATCCAGCATAGTACGCTGACTAATTGACCGTCGGACAGACGGCCGTGACGTGCATTATTCAAGCGATCAATATCTGGTCCAGAACCCGCAGCGAGCCGGTAGACGGATACTTGCAGATACCGGAGAAAATATTAAATTAATACATATAGGCGCCTCATCTTTGCAAAAAGAGCCCGCTGCCAGAGGACTACTAGCACAAACCAGTCTGCTTACCGAGTATCAAGAATGGGCGACTCATCATCAGCAAAGTAACGCGAATGGACATATAATAAGTCTCCTCTCCCAGACGCCACTCTTGTAGCTTTGAACCTTTTGTATACAGGACTTTCCCTGACAGCAACGATGTCATCGACCCACTGGGCTGTTGGTCAAGTGAACTCATCTGGTGCCTCCCCACCATTTTGTCACAGCTTTTATGCACTTACTTGAGAAAAAAAAATCCACTCACAAATACAGATTTATGCAGAAACTTACTCGAATCTGCTATATACGTGCTCGTATGTTTTCCTTTTTTTCAGAAATTTATTGATAAAGAAAATATCACCTCCAATTCATATTTCATATAAATCATATTAGGGTCATATTTTCTTTTTCAATAAGTTTTTGAAAAAAAGGAAAACATACGAGCACGTATATAGCAAATCTGGATTTTATGAGAAAAAATGGTTACTCTAGAGGCATTATCCAGGGAGAAAATAGGGGACTACGTTTGTATGGAGAGTCGCCTGTGTGATGCCCTCTTAAGGGCTCGTCCGGGGAAATACTACCCACCATGCCTATTTCTGCTGTGAAGCAGCATTGCTGTGTTTTGGTTTGAAGATTTTCAGTGTGGGTGCCGGTGACATTACCGGCACGTGGAGCTTAAATCTGTATTCCTGAAGTTGATGATGGACGCAAGGCAGTGCATCTTAGGGCACGTTCTTGACGTGCGTGACCTACGACGCAATGCCATGACCATGTTTATAATTAAACACCAGACAGGCCATTTGCTTGTTACATTAACTAGTTTTTTAAAAATAATACATCTTCCGTGTAAGCACCTGTGCCAGGCTATAGTCCAAAGCCTGTTTTATATGTAAGTGCTCTAACGGCCGGTCGTTTGAAAAGGTTGACAACAACATCGATATACGTTCAGCGGTTTGTCACACGTCGAAAACAGAAGGCCGTTTTTCAAGCCGTTGAAAAATGTTCTATGTATTTGAACACCCACGAGAGCCAGTTCTACATGAAGGCACATTAGATAGACTAGTACATAAACGATATGTAGTACATAGGTCCTATGTTTCAAAGGTCAAACTCGGTCAACGAGCACTCAACGCGTCGTGTCGAATACGCAATGACACCACGAACGCAGTCAATACCTACGCATGTCTCTCACTTCATCGAGCACCGATAAACAGTCAATTTACATAAAGATTACAAAAAAGCACCAATAGGTACTATTTACAGTCCAAACACTAGACGTTTTAATATGTCTCATACGTTATCCGCGCTACAACTCAAACCGAGTTTAATTATTTCAATAACATGCCGATCCATTTTCAATTTATTTAGGCCCGTACTCAGAAACAGTGCTTGAGTCTGAGTCGAACCTCAAGTATAGATTTTTGTAATTTTCAGTGGAAAAATCAGACTCATACTCAACCACTGTTTCTGAATACGTGCCTTGGAATAGATAGATAGATAGATAGATAGATAACTCTTTATTGTTCACCACACAAAAGATACAGTATACAGGACATAAAAAATTAACAATTAGGTAAAACAAAACTACACAACCACTGTGTAGTATGTGTGTGGTGGAATCACTATTTTAGGAGTTCATTATAATAATAGTGCCCAAGCTATCTGAAAATGAACCATTTGATTTGTCTATAGGTACTTCTATACTAATAAGTATTATAAAAAGGAAAAATTTGTATTTTTGTATGTTTGCAATGAATAAACTCAAAAACCTCTGAGTCGATTTCAAAAAATCTTTCACCATTGTAAAGCTACATTCACCTTGAGTAACATAGGCTATATTGATGTGTTTTTAAAATAAATAACCACCCGTGCGAAGCCAGGACAGGAAAGCTAATACTAAACTCTTTTTATATTCAGATTTTCAGCTGACTGCAAAACTCTGCTAGTCTGAAATTTTACATGAACCTCGCGAGAATCTGCTGACCACTTCATAGATCCTTCAAACACTTATATCTAAATCCGTAGATTTTTCCATTCGTAACGTAACACGGTGCGAGCGAGCGGTCTCTACTAACAAATCTAATTTGTCCGTCGATCGGCACGTCCAACTTTTGACGGAGGACTTTTTGAAGCATCGTTCAACTTTCCGCCTGTTCACAAATAGAAAACGAGTTTTTTTTCACGTAGTCCTTTAGTCGTTTGAATGTGATGTGCGTGGTTCTTTCATGAGTGCTTCAGGTTCTATAAGGTTGGCGATGGCGATTTTATGCGATGTCACTTCAGTATTACACGGACAACGCTGTTGTTCCTCAGTATAAAACAAATGCGTAGATATTAAAAAAAAATATCACAAACTAAGAGAAGTAAATCTAAAATTGTAAAAATCCTTTTCCTGGCAACGAACCACCTAAAACTCTGGGCCTTGGAGACTTGAAATGAAGGTTCATATATTTGTCTTGTGCGTAGGGGTGTACCAACTAAAAAAAGCGGCCAAGTGCGAGTCAGACTCGCTCATGAAGGGTTCCGCAGCAGTACTAAGTAATATAACATAGAGTTCTAGAAGTTCTAGTAGTTCGTCGAAAGGTAAATTGCCAGGTTAAGTAAATTAAGTAAATTAAAATATGACGTATAAAAAAAAACTACTGACTAGATCTCGTTCAAACCAAATATCGTTGGAAGTTTTCATAGTAATGTACAACATATATTTTTTTTAGCTTTATCAGTCATTATTTTAGAAGTTAGAGGGGGGGGGGACCAACTTTTTTCCACTTTGGAAGTGTCTCTCGCGCAAACTATTCAGTTTAGAAAAAAAACAATATTAGAAACCTCAACATCATTTTTGAAGACCTATTCATAGATACCCCACACGTATGGGTTTGATGAAAACAATCTTTCAGTTCATCAGAGAGATTTCAGAATACACATTATTAGAGCTAGAGTTTTATAAATGTCGTTCAAAACATAGCTTTGAGACCTGTTCAATGAATATAGAGATTAGCAAGATACCTACGTGCTATTGAATTTACTAGTGTCTGGTTCCATTGAATCAATAAAAACACAGTGCCTTGGCACCGCGCCTAATTACTGGGCTTTTCGGTAACTACCTATTCTGCCTGTTAAAACTATAAACTATTACATTTATTTAATGTAAGTATAGCTTACGATATTTTTAACACTCAGTCAAACCTTCGATTTGCATAAAAAAACTGGAGGAACTTTTCCACAACCATTTAATTTCACTATGCAGACACCAGCAACAGAATAAATAGGATCGCGTCTAAAAATCCCAGGCACGGTAGACATTTTCTCAGATTACTTGATACTTACTATTAGCACACACAAAATCCTTGCCCATCAGCCAAACAGACCAACATTTTGCGACTGTTGATTAATTCTACGATACTACATTCGAATGAACCAATATGCATTATTATATCGTCGTGCCGTGTCACGGAATAGATAGGTAGATAAATAAAAAAAGCACATAAATCGATACCATAAAAACTTTGCCACGCTTCGCTACGGACCTGAAGCTGATGTAATCAGTGCACCTACTTCTGAAGTTTAATATTAAAAACCAATATAGTGGTCTTTCAAACTTTATTTCATTTTCATTAAAAGTTATCGGAAAGTTGAAAAGTGATGAGGTTTTTTACTCTATTTTGAAATGTATTTCCAGTATGTAGTCTTTCAGTTTATGACTCTATCGTTCCTTGAAATAAAATGGCAACCGTCATCACCGTTCGGAAGCCGACGATTTTCATCCCATTCTTAAGAAAATGTATTTATTCCAGAGGATTCATATAATGCCTTAGTAACACAACAACCCACCAAAACGATAGTTTTACAAGAAAGAGTCAATTTAGTGGCAAGTAATGGGAATAACGAACCAATTGCTTTTATAGCTTAAATCTGTCATCTTTCCAACGCTATGTTACTGAATTCAGTGTCACGTAGAGCACATTGGAGAGTCGATAAGGACAACCCGTATTTTGAGGAGGGTTACATACAGCTACGATTGACCGCTCTTCTGACATAATGTGGCTTATAAAAGTACTTTTCTGCTTTCACCATCAAACCTTTTGTATATATGGATGCCAAATAAGATGCACGTTTGCTCCTGAATAATCTTTAATACTGTGAATTTTAAGTGGGCACCTTTGTTTAAATCTTTCTATAAATCGCTTACGAGAACTAAAAAAAACTTTTAGAAAGTGCCGTATAAAATTCATTTGTACTTTATGTGTAAAAAAATATATAGATCGTCCACAATGATCAGTAGACCCTTCCGACCGATCGTTTTTAAAGGACCAGCAAACTGACTGCGAAAACAAAGCGGTATCAACATATTTTTAGAATATTAGCTTTGAAACATTTTTATAGTAAAATGTTAAAACCAATTAAGGCTCGAACACACCTAATTCGCTGGCGGTAGCGATCAGTGAAACGCTGTCAAATCTCAAATCTGACGATCCAGCGAACTAGGTGTGCGCAGGCCATTACAAAACAAAAAGGTTTTTATTCCCACTAAGTATGTTGCAATGCCAGTTGGCCGTCACAAAACAAAATTTTAGGACTTTGATTCGTATTTATTAAAAGAAGAAAGAAAACGGTTGAGTAACTTTAATTATTTATTATCTCATGTACCTAGGTCTACCAATTTTACCATCTGAACATTTTGTCTTGAGCCTAGCGCATAGCCTACCCATACTATAGCGCTTAGATGTGCGCAAGGCTTAACAAACAATTACCACAGAACATAAAATAATACTATGCTATTGCTAAAGAGTTCCTGTCAAATAAAAACACAGACAAAATAGTACTTAATTTAGGAATGTATTCGGCAGACGATCGCGACACCGATATAGGGAGATAAGGCCTCGTGCACATTACCATTCATCCCCCGCTAAGTGCATTATGTGGTTCCGGAAATCTCTTACCGAAGCACTTGTACACGTTTGGCCCAACTACTTATTGAATTCCAATGATATACCTAGTTTAGGAACATTGGATAACATAATAATGAACTTATTTATTTAATGGAATAATCGCAACGTCCTACAGGTCCCTATATATCTTCTCAAATAAGCGTGTAACAATTATTATTGTATGTACTATACGTAAGCAATATCTTATCTCTTAAGCCGGGTCCAGACGAGTGTAACGTGTAATGTAATCCACCTCACACTCGTCTGGACCCGGCTTTATATACCTTACACACTATTATTTCTTCTGTGCTAACACGGATCCCAGTAGGTAAGGGTGTTATTGGAAGTCCCAACCCATAACGGGAATTTTATGCTTCAAGCCGTTTGGTGTAGGTATAAAAACAAAACACATTATTATGTAAACTAATATTGTAACATAAATCCATGCACAGTTTAACATGTTGACGAAATCAGTCCAGGCTTTTGCCACTTCTTTTTTGTCATCATCATTGGTTGTAACTTCCCATCGTGGACGAATTACAAACTTGACGTATGATTTGTAAACATATTCGTTCAAAATCACTATGAAGTTTGGGACTGGTACCTCTCTCTCAAATAAGAACTTCATGAGAAACGTTAGTATAACACTGATAAAAGTTAGGATAAGCGAGCCGCGGAAATAGAGCAAGATCGTTGGCGCATTATTGCTCTGCTTAGGAATGTTCATCCCCAGTTCCGAAAGGAAGTAAAAGTGACACATCAAACTGAAACAAGTCAGGAGCACACGAGTGTAGCATCTCACGTCTAGATATAAAGTACAAAGAGTCAGGATTGATAGCAAAATAGATGGAAATATTATTATCGCCGCAAGATTCGTTGAATGTCGCATCAAAGTAATTTGAAACTTTAATTGAATTTCCGCGTCTTGATTTCTTTCCTGGGAATAATCTATTATGTCCCACTCCGCGCCATATTCAGAACCAATAAACGTCATGGCTGAGGGTCCCGCTTTGAGGTGGACTCTAGTTCCTGCAGTGGCCCATGGACCAAATTGCAAAGAGCACACTTGCGTGTCAAAGGGCCAATCTCTCAAGTTAACGGGGCACTTCGTTTGGAACCAAATATTAGAAACACATATAACACCACCACTCTGGGTGATAACACAATTTATGAAAGGATCATAAGTTTGGTCGTACAAGTCATTTATGCTGTTGTAAAGTTTAATACCGGGAGCCCATATCTTGAAACTTCTTATTCTGGTTTCGTCGATACCGTCATAATCACTTGAATTCCACTTCAGTCTTTCGTCCCTCCAGTGGATGTGAGTCCACACGAAAACTGCGAATTCCTGTTCTTCACTAAGAAAATTAAATTTTTTCACTATGAAAAAAGGGTTTACCTCTATGGAGTCTGAGGAATCATTGAGAGGCTTTGGTGGTGTGATTGCGTGATAATTGCACATTAATTTATCATGTAGTCTATCTTCCCACACGTTTATCATCGGAGTCTTGATGACACATTCTTCTTGGCTTTTGTAGCCTTGGCTTAGACGTAAGAACAGCAATAGTGTTATTTGTTTCATGGTCAAATTCGCACTGGAACTGTTCCATTCCATACCTAGTAATACAGAGACTTGATTCATCGTTATACGCCCACTTTTTGTGTATATAATTAGCCCACAGTTTTAGGCTTATCGATATCGTAGGTAACCGAATACATTTGAAATGAACACTTACTTTATATAGTTTTATAGGTACTGAGACTGATGTGCGTGGTTCTTTCATGAGTGCTTCAGGTTCTATCAGGTTGGCGATGGCGATTTTATGCGATGTCACTTCAGTATTACACGGACAACGCTGTTGTTGCCTCAGTATAAAACAAACGCGGAGATATTAAAAAAAATATCACAAACCAAGAGAAGTAAATCTAAAATTGTAAAAAATATTTTCCTGACAACGAACCACCTAAAACTCTGGGCCTTGGAGACTCGAAATTAAGGTATATATATTTGTCTTGTGCGTAGGGGTGTACCAACAAAAAAAAGTGGCCAAGTGCGAGTCGGACTCGCCCATGAAGGGTTCCGTAGCATCAAGTAACATAATATAAAGGTTCTTGTAGTTCGTCGAAAGGAAAATTGCGGTTTACAATTTATGACGTATAAAAAAAAACTATTGACTAGATCTCGTTCAAACCAAATATCGTTGAAAGTTTGCATAATAATGTACAACATATATTTTTTTTAGTTTTATCATTCTCTTATTTTAGAAGTTAGAGGGGGGGACCAACTTTTTTCCACTTTGGAAGTGTCTCTCGCGCAAACTATTCAGTTTAGAAAAAAACGATATTAAAAACCTCAACATCATTTTTGAAGACCTATTCATAGACACGTATGGGTTCGATGAAAAAAAATTTTTGAATTTCAGTTTCAAGTATGGGGACCCCCAAAATTTATAGTATTTTTTCTATTTTTGTGTTAAAATCTTATTGCGGTTCACAGAATACATCTACTCGCCAAGTTTCATCAGTCTAGCTCTTACGGTTTTGGAGAAAAGTGGCTGTGACATACGGACGGACAGACAGACAGACAGACAGACATGACGAATCTATAAGGGTTCCGTTTTTGCCATTTGGCTACGGAACCCTAAAAAGAGATTCTTGAAACACAACCCCTAAAATTGAAGGGTGTATGAAATAATCTATGCGTAAAAAGTCACAAGGGATTCCACTACTAATTACCATACACATTATTAGAGCTAGAGTTTTATAAATGTCGTTCAAAACATAGCTTTGAGACCTGTCAATGAATATAGAGATTAGCAAGATACCTACGTGCTATTGAATTTACTAGTGTATGGTTGCATTGAATCAATGAAAAACACAGTGCTTTGGCACCACGCCTAATTACTGGGCTTTTCAGTATTTACCTGTTCTGCCTGTTAAAACTATAAGCTATTACATTTATTTAATGTTTATACTAACGATATTTTTAACACTCAGTCAAACCTTCGTTTTGCATAAAAAAAACTGGAGGAACTTTTCCACAACCATTTAATTTCACTATGCAGACAACAGCAACAGAATAAATTATATCACGTCTAAAAATTCCAGTCATGGTAGATATTTTCTCAGATTACTTGATACTTACTATTAGCACACTCAAAATTTTTGAGACTGTTGATAAATTTATCTATTGATAGACTACATTCGATGAACCAATTATGCATTATTATATCGTCGTGCCGTGTCAGGGAATAGATAGGTAGATAAAGAAAAAAAGCACATAAATCAATACCATAAAAACTTTGCCACGCTTCGCTACGGACCTGAAGCTGATGTAATCAGTGCACCTAATTCTGAAGTTTAATATTAAAAACCAATATGGTGGTCTTTCAAACTTCATTTCATTTTGAAATGAAATGAAATGAAATGAAAATATTTTATTTGCAACACATACATAGACAGTGACAACAATATAAAACAAATATATTACCTACAAACTAGACATAAGACTAACAAAAAACCAACATCAAAAGGTAGTCGTATATAGATAAATATATTATTTACAAAAGTGCTGCAAATAAGACCAAAGCTCAGCATGATGCAGGTTGAGAACAACCTACGCTGGTCTTCCGCTAGGCCCTATTTAAAAAACCTACCATGAGCGGACGTGAAAACTAATCTAAATACTATCTAACTATAAAAATAGACAATAGTAAAAAGGCAAATACGTACAATAAAAAAAGAAACCAAAATGAAAAAGGCATTCTAAACCAAAAATTAAAACGCAGCACATACTAACTCACATAAAATCATAAAAGTCAACATCAAAAACGAAAATAACAAAATATATTCATTTGTTAGAATAAAATGTAAATAAAAAATTACGTAATTATATAGCGCTTGTATCATGCAAAAGAATTTCCTGCTTTTTTTGCCAGTCTAATAAATATGATTTGAGCTTTTTTCTGAACCCGTATATACTCTGCAGGTTCCTAATCGGTGGGGGAATGTTGTTCCAACACTTCGATGCAGCGTAGCGGAAACTGCCTCTAAAAGCAGTCGTTCTGTGCCGCTGTGTTGAGAGCTGCATCGAGCATTGGCGACGTTCGCAGGACCTGTTAGATGATAACTTCGCGATCTTCTCGTAGAGATACTTGGGCGCGTTGTGCTTCATCACTCCAAACAACAGGCACGCCAAGTGAAGCTTGTGCCGATGCCTTATTTTTAAAATTGAGTGAGCATTTAGAAATGGGCTTACATGACCCCTAAAAGGAACATCAAAGCAAAAACGCGCACAAGCATTCTGTACTCGTTGCAAAAGTTTTTGCGTCTTCGCTAATAGCTGCGGTCCGAAAACAACGTCAGTGTAGTTTAGTTTAGATAAAACCAATGACTCCACCAACTTGATGCGTAGTTCTTCAGATATAAATGGTCTCATCTTGTATAAGACTTTTAACCTATAAAAACAGTTACCTACAGTTTCAGCAATGTGTTCCTCAAATCGAAGGGCACAGTCCATTTGAAGACCAAGATTACGAGCTTTGTAGACACGTTCTATAGGCTCACCCATAACCATGACGTCAACCAAGTGACCAAGACCAGCTAGATGATATTTACTTCCAAAGATTAGATATTTAGACTTAGTAGGATTTAGTAAAAGATTGTTGTTTTTGGCCCATACGGCTATATTGTCCAAGTCAGCGTTCAATTTAGCGATGGCGTTATTAACTTCAGAAGGCTTACATGATATATACATTTGTGTATCGTCTGCATAAATATGAAACTGGCAGTATTGTATATGATGCCTTAAATCAGCCGAATATAAAATGAAAAGTATTGGACCTAAAATCGAACCCTGGGGAACACCTCTGTCAACAGACATCTCACTAGAACACTTAGTAGAAGAATTCAAATTCAAACTAACATATTGACTACGATTCGTCAGGTAGCTCTTAAACCATTGCAATGCATCATAATCAAACCCATAATATTCTAACTTTGCGATAAGAAGCTTAATATTTATAGAATCAAAAGCCCTTGAAAAATCTAGAAGAACAAGCAGTGTGCACAAACCTTCATCCTGCGCACTGAGTATGTTGTCAGTAACGTCAAGAAGAGCAGTTACCGTGCTTCGCCCTTTTCTAAAACCTGACTGTACCTCAGGGAGTATGCAGTTTTTCTCAAGGTAGTCATTAAGTTGCGCAGAGACAGCCTTTTCCATAATCTTTGATAAGCATGGCAAGATACTTATAGGCCTGAGATCTTTAAGCTCCAAGGGATTTGAAACTTTAGGCAGAGGGCGTACAATTGCCTGTTTCCAGACATTAGGAAATACAGAGGAGTTAATGGACATATTTACCATAGCAGCTACTGTTTCAAGTGTGTCAGGTAACGTCATTAGAAGCATATTAAGGTTAATCATATCACACCCTTCAGCATTTGATTTCAAAGAGCTGATTATTTTAGCGATTCTGTCAATACTGATTGGCTCTATATGAAACGTGGCATCACTATACCTGTGCGATACAAAGTAAGCTAACTGAATACTACATACATTTGATGTGCCAGGTATATTTAAAAAGTGATTATTAATAATATTTGGATCTTGAAAATTTGGGGGAAGTTCAGTGTTTTTAGCCGGTAAAATAGTACTTTTTAGATTTTTCCATAAGTGTTTTGGGTCATTAATGTTTTTGTTGATATTGAGGTTAAAATAGGCAACTTTTTCGTAGTAAAGCGCTTTGTTTACCGTGGTCTTAAGACTTTTGTAATACTCTTTTTTACTTTCTAACTTGGTCTTATGGTATACTGCCGAAGCTTCGTCCCGTAGTTTCATCATTAGCTTAACTGTACTGGTAATCCACGGATACGAGCGCGATCTAATAACGACGGATTTAACAGGTGCATGCAGATCAAAAAGAATAATGACAAAACTGTTAAATAAGTTAACCATCTCATTAACGTTGTCGAGTGACAGTATCGATGCCCAGTCTATAGATTTCAAGTTACTATTAAATTCAGCCATATCGATATCTTTAATTGGTCGATAAATTAATGTGGTAGGTACAGGTTTCTCACGCTTAATATTAAATTCGCATGCAACCATGCAATGCCCGTAAAGCTTACCTACATGATCCAGTGTTATACTTCTAGCGTGTAAATCAGTGCACACCACGTCAATCAGTGACTCAGAAGTCTTAGTAAAGTGAGTGGGTGATGTTACTAGTTGTGAAAGATGAAAGCACGTGAGAAACAAATCAAACTTAGAAGTATCCTTGATTTCGTTAAAATTTTCATTAAAAGTTATCGGAAAGTTGAAAAGTGATGAGGTTTTTTACTCTATTTTGAAATGTATTTCCAGTATGTAGGCTTTCAGTTTATATCGTATTATGATTCTATCGTTCCTTGAAATAAAATGGCAACCGGCATCACCGTTCGGAAGCCGACGATTTTCATCCCATTCTTAAGAAAATGTATTTATTCCAGAGGATTCATTATAATGCCTTAGTAACACAACAACCCACCAAAACGATAGTTTTACAAGAAAGAGTCAATTTAGTGGCAAGTAATGGGAATAACGAACCAATTGCTTTTACAGCTTAAATCTGTCATCTTTCCAACGCTATGTTACTGAATTCCGTGTCACGTAAAGCACACTGGAGAGTCGATAAGGACAACCCGTATTTTGAGGAGGGTTACATACAACTACGATTGACCGCTCTTCTGACATAATGTGGCTTATAAAAGTACTTCTCTGTTTTCACCATCAAACTTGTTGTATAAATGCCAAAAAAGATGCACTTTTTTTTTGCTCCTGAATAATCTTTGATACTGCGAATTTTAAGTGGGCACCTTTGCTTAATCTTTATAAAAATTGCTTACGAGAACTAAAATAACTTTCAGAAAGTACCGTATAATATTCATTTGGATCTATAAAGTACTGCGCTTAAAATGGAAATGGGCAGGACACATACAAAGAGTTCAGGCAGACAGATGGTCGCAAACAGTAACTAACTGGTACCCCATCAACAAAAAGCGCAGACCAGGCAGACTTAACAAAAGATAGAGCGATGAAATCATCAAAATCGCAGGCAAGACATGGAGCAGAGTAGCTAGAAATAGGGAGAAATGGAAGATATATGATGGGAGATATATGGATGGATGGAGGAGGCTTTCACCGCTGATAGCGGACCTCACACAGGCAAGAAAAAAAGAAGGAAAACAAATGTGTATAAGTTAATAGCATTTAATTTAGTTTAATGATAAGTAAATTTAGTAAACTATGAAATGTGGAAGGTAAATAAAGCTTATATTATTATTATTACTGCGAATTTTAAGTGGGCATGGGTACCTTTGCTTAAATCTTCATAAAAATTGCTTACGAGAACTAAAATAACTTGCAGAAAGTACCGTATAAAATTCATTACATAGAAAGTACCGTAGAAAGTACAGTATTAACATATTTTTAGAATATTAGCTTTGAAACATTTTTATAGTAAAATGTTAGAACCAAAAACAAAACAAAAAGGTTTTTATTCCCATTAGGTATGTTGCAATGCCAGTTGGACGTCAAAAAACAAAATTTTAGGACTTTGATTCGTATTTATTAAAAGAAGAAAGAAAACGGTAGAGTAACTTTAATTATTTATTATGTTTCATTACCTAACATCTCATGTAATTATGTCTACCAATTTTACCATCAGAACATTTTGCCTTGAGCCCAGCGCATAGCCTACCTATATAGCGCTTAGATATGCGCAAGGCTTAACAAACTATTACCACAGAACATAAAATAATACTATGCTATTGCTAAAGACTTCCTGTCAAATAAAAACACAGACAAAATAGTACTTAATTTAGGAATGTATTCGGCAGACGATCGCGACACCGATATAGGGAGATAAGGCCTCGTGCACATTACCATTCATCCCCCGCTAAGTGCATTATGTGGTTCCGGAAATCTCTTACCGAAGCACTTGTACACGTTTGGCCCAACAGTAGTTGGGCCAAACGTGTACATTTTCTTTGTGCTGTGTGATCCCAGTAGGTAAAGGTGTTATTGGAAGTCGTAACCCATAACGCGAATTTTTTGCTTCAAGCCACTTGGTGTGGGTATAAAAACAAAACACATTATTATGTAAACTAATGTTGTAACATAAATCCATGCACAGTTTAACATGTTGACGAAATCAGTCCAGGCTTTTGCTACTTCTTTTTTGTCATCATCATTGGTTGTAACTTCCCATCGTGGATGAATAACCAACTTGGCGTATGATTTGTAAACATATTCGTTCACAATCGCTATGAAGTTTGGGACTGGTACCTCTCTCTCAAATAAGAACTTCATGAGAAACGTTAGTATAACACTGATAAAAGTTAGGATGAGCGAGCCGCGGAAATAGAGCAAGATCGTTGGCGCATTATTGCTCTGCTTAGGAATGTTCATCCCCAGCTCCGAAAGGAAGTAGAAGTGACACATCAAACTGAAACAAGTCAGGAGCACACGAGTGTAGCATCTCACGTCTAGGAATAAAGTACAAAGAGTCAGGATCGATAGCAAAATAGATGGAAATATTATTATCGCCGCAAGATTCGTTGAATGTCGCATCAAAGTAATTTGTAACTTTAATTGAATTTCCGCGTCTTGATTTGCTTCCTGGGAATAATCTATTATGTCCCATTCCGCGCCATATTCAGAACCGATAAACGCCATGGCTGAGGGTCCCGCATTGAGGTGGACTCTAGTTCCTACGGTGGCCCATGGACCAAATTGCAAAGAGCACACTTGCGTGTCAAAGGGCCAATCTCTCAAGTTAACGGGGCACTTCGTTTGGAACCAAATATTAGAAACACATGTAACACCGCCACTCTGGGTAACACCACAATGTATGAAAGGATCATAAGTTTGTTCGTACAAGTCATTAATGCTGTTGTAAAGTTTAATACCGGGAGCCCATATCTTGATACTTCTTATTCTGGTTTCGTCGATACCGTCATAATCACTTGAATTCCACTTCAGTCTTTCGTCCCTCCAGTGGATGTGAGTCCACACGAAAACTGCGAATTCCTGTTCTTCACTAAGAAAATTAAATTTTTTCACTATGAAAAAAGGGTTCACCTCTATGGAGTCTGAGGAGTCATTGAGGGGCTTTGGTGGCGTGACTGCGTGATAATTGCACATTAATTTATCATGTAGTCTACCTTCCCACACGTTTATCATCGGGGTCTTGATGACACATTCTTCTTGGCTTTTGTAGCCTTGGCTTAGACGTAAGAACAGCAATAGTGTTATTTGTTTCATGGTCAAATTCGCACTGGAACTGTTCCATTCCATACCTAGTAATACAGAGACTTGATTCATCGTTATACGCCCACTTTTTGTGTATATAATTAGCCCACAGTTTTAGGCTTATCGATATCGTAGGTAACTGAATACATTTGGTATGAACTATGAACGTACTTTATAGTTTATTTAGTTTTATAGGTACTGAAAAACTACAAAGGTAAATTTAAACTAGACAGTGAGTTGAAAACACTGTCACGTGTCAACCGCAATCGCCCTTCGTTTCGTTCGGATACCGGTGCCGTTTACATTACGTGCCCAAAGTGGCTTTGTAAAGATAGTGCGAATCGCTTCGTTCGGCATCACTTACAAATACCTAATGTATGAGAATACGGATTGGATTGCTATCTTTGTACAACCAATCCGATAGACACCACAATAGATGGTGGCGCTTGTAAACGAGCTAGAAATTTCGGCAAGACACACGTCTCACTCACGCAAAAAGTTTGTTAGTGGGACAGCAGTAAATTGGCGCTTGTTTACTCAAGGGCCATAAGAATATTTATGATGTCAGTATTTTCTATTCTCTCTACAGCTATAGCTCTCAGAAAAAGAGCTATTCAATTACATAACATTGCTCTTACGAATGTTCCCAAAAGGAAACAAGGGATAGAGAAAAGGTTAGGACAGGGAGTTGTTATATAAAATCCGTAGATTGGAACCGCTTGGGGCTCACAGCTGGCACCTCGCACGGTCCGAAACCGAAGCACCTGGACTTGGGAATATTTTATTAGCTCAACATTTCTTAACAACTAGCTCAAAAGAACAATATTGTGCCTTGAGAAATAACTATTCAGGAAATTTTTTAGGTAAAAAGTACGTAATAATAATCTATTTACAGGGCGCAAACGACTACTCTCAAAACATAAGCAAAATGTTTCAAAACTCTACCCGATCGCTTAAAAACTAAAATTCCGCTTCTGTTTATACTGTAGGTTATTTTCAAAATAAATAATGAACCACTCCGGTTTTTATTATTTTTTCTTTAGCTTCTTGGTTTTCTTTCATTTCATTTGTGAGAGTTTATTATAATAAGGATTTATTTGATTGTTTGTGAAATATAATCCTCTTTGTGTCCGTGGATGCCTTCATTTTGAATGATTAGTTTAAAATGAATAATATTTTCTATGCGATACAGTTAAAGTTACGGGGCGAAAATGGGTTAGACTGGCTCAGGATTGAGGTAGATGGCACAAACTAAGGGAGGCCTATACCCAGCAGTGGGTGAAGTTGGGCTGTGGATGATGATGATGATGATGATGTTTTTAATCAATAAGAAAACATGGTCGGTGAGTTCCATTAGGTTTTCAGAAGTATACACACTATAATATGACTCTAAATAAAAGTCCTGAAAGTCTATGCTGTTCTGAGCAACAAGAATCAGAATACAGCTACAGCTTATTATTATAATGTTACCAACATTAGGCTTACTTATGGCCCGGGGCGATTTACGAGGTCGGACTGAGAGCCTTATCTCCAATATTAAAGATTTCATTAAATCATGCCTAGCCCGCAATAAAACAGTTTGATACCGCACTTACGTCGTAAGGAGTCGGGTGACCAAGTTAATGACGTGTACCATTTTGACCCTTGGTTTGTGGTGCAAAACAGAACGAGAAAAATATGAATACTGAAGAGTGGAATATCGTCCTGCCTGAAGCAGTACCGTGATATTTCTTTTATTTGATTGATCGTGTTGTGATTGTATTTTTTGTTCAGTTATATACAGCAAACTAGCTGCTTGCTGCTCCAGTTTGACTTCCGTCTTCATTTTTCGTTTGTTAATTGAATACTTAATTTGATAAGGAGCATTATGTTAGCGTGGGATGGGCATAAAGAAGAGTGCTAGATATGAATGTGGATGGATATAGGCAAAAGAAAAGATGGATGGATTGTGTGAAGGATGACATGGGTAAAAGGAATGACTGCTGAAATAACGTCGAAAACCTGTTGCGTTGACCCCACATGAAGTGCGTTATGGACAAGAAAATGATGATGATGATTGACTACAAAGAAAATACTTATTATCCACGTGACTTTGACCCCATTAGACCCTGATGGGCGGAAATTGTATTCAATCTAAATTACCAAACAAAAGTGCAGGTAACCAATCACTATACAATTATTCATTTGGGATTTAAAATTATGAGTCAGTTTAACTCACCTGCTACAAAACTTAAATTTATGTAAGCTGCCGCGTGTAACTACTAACAGTATCTACCTATTAGCCGCTTGAGGGTATATTATATTCCACTCATAACTTGGGCCAACAAATCAAACAGTTACAGCTTGGGATTTGCAAGTAGGATTTACCATTCGTCAGATTATTTGAATGGTACATAAAGATCCTAGTCCCTTGCAATAAAGTTTAAATTCCCGTGAATACTACGTTTATTACCATACAACATCCCTACAACTTTGGTCGCAACTGGTCAGCGATCACATATCAAATGACTAGTAATAGATAAGCTGTTATACACCTACCTACATGATAATGTAAGTAAAGGCCTTGAAGTACGCACTTACAAAGTTTGCATGATGATGACTTCATGAATAATGTCCATACAGTTACTTAGTTCATATGGATACAAACAAGTTATTCATGAAGTGGCTAACGTAAATTATACTGACTTAGCAGTGTAGATTATTTATTTGGTAGGTTTTACAAGAAGCTTTCTAAATACAAGGTGGAATTTTGTAATGCCGCCTGGAGGGAAAGTACTCTTAATACTGCAGATAGAAAATTTTACTCAAAGGATACATTCCTTTATTTTTGAATAGAAAGCAAACAGCATTCAAAGATTTTCGAAAATTCTCTTCTCCCATACCCGGGAATCGAACCGGCTAAAATCTGAAAAAATTATACCCTGTACTTTTATTGCATCGATCGTTAGGGTCAAGGAAAACTAGATTTTTTTTCATTTTTTGAAACAATTAAATTAATTTAAGATTTCCTGGTTTTTCTTTCATTTAATTTATCATGTTTGTTAGAGAGATTTCATCCTTATAATTGACCCTAACGATCGATGCAATAAAAGTACAGGGTATAATTTTTTCAGATTTTAGCCGGTTCGATTCCCGGGTGTGGGAGAAGAGAATTTTCGAAAATCTTTGAATGCAGTTTGCTTTCTATTCAAAAATAAAGGAATGTTTCCTTTGAGTAAAATTTTCTATCTGCAGTACCTTCCCTCCAGGTGGCACTACAAAATTCCACCCTGTATATTGAATAAAAATATACATCATACATGCTCAGTAAGTAGGATTTACTGCTGTGCAAAGAGGATGTAAAGTAGGCATTGTATTGTAAATGCGTTCCATTTTCAAATCACTTTCCTGTCACACTATGCTTGGTATGTTATAGTCTATTAGCATTACATATCAAATGTAAATGTATATGTATATGCAAAACTCCTTGGTGAAACAATCTCTTTTCTTACAAAATGATATGAAAACTATTCACTGAAAAAAAATAGTAGATACACACAGTGTGCGTCTGCGACTATTTTAGGAGAAACCAGTGCAAATATGTTTAAGTAAATAAATTAATTTTCTCATTTAAAATTAACATTTTGTCATAACAATGTCGTATGTTTTATTTACCTCGCATGAATGCTGAAATAGTACATTGTTACCCGAGGATTGAAAGTCATGAATTTAAGTCCCGAGAAGGGTTTAGCGCCCGAGCGTAGCGAGGGCGCCAGTAGAGCTTGAGGGACTTAAATAAGTCTTTCACCCGAGGTAAACACTGTGCTTTTCATTACGAATACAAGGAAAGTAAAAATAAAAACTAATTAGACATTTTAAATTTCTTACCGTTATAATGGGTTTCCAACCTCCTTGCTGAATAAAAAGTTAGAATTTGGATCAATAGCCTTCTTGCTGTTTAGAAAGTTGGAACATGGTTGAATAAAAATGTGAAAATAAAACTTGTTTTTTTTTATAATTTGTCAAAATATCCAAAGTCGAAAATTCTATGAAACAAAACAAACTCACAAAACCAGAAGTTTCTAGAACTTTTTCGATATCAATTCTTATTGCCGTCACGTCTCACACAAAACAAATAAGCATCTTAGCCACGTCAAAGATACTTTATACATTAATTAATACGGGGCGTAATCCCTGGAGAACCCTTATCCGAAGACGGTCCTAGTCGGATAGCTAGAGGGTAGAACAGAGTACCATGTAATAATTATCAATGGACCCTTTGGGCATTACCTCCATACCTTTCATTCTATTTGCATTTTACAACTTCGGACCTTTTATGAAGTTCCCGATTTAATTCGGTGAAAAATAAAGGGGTTGGTTAACACGTGGTTTTGTGGGTTCTGATGGAGTGAGTGTGTGGTCGCCTAAGTAATTCAGGAATTTTGATGGTAGATCTTTTCACAAAAAAAGTTCTCGAATAGCGATCACAAACCGGAAGACGAAACGTAGCGCACCCACCCACCAGATGGACCGACGACATTGTTAAGATCGCGGGAAGTCGGTGGATGGAAAGGGCTCAGAATCGTTTTTCCTGGAAATGTATAGGGGAGGCCTATGCCTATCTTTTCACAACACATACGTTGTTCTGTATCAACTTTGGCTGGTCTAGGTAATTTATTATTTTGTATTAAAACTTTGAAGGCATGTCATTTCTAGTAGATTTACAGTACTTATCTGAAACACTTAACAAATTGTTCAACGATCATCAATATTGCTATTTTCATCTTTGTAGCACCAAAACAATAAGCCCTGCTGTGAAATCCAATTAAGCGTACGAATCGCAGCAGGAATCTGATTAAATTCATACAAAAGGTTAGTAAAATACACAGCGATCTGTATCGCCGGAAACCTCAGCGCCACTCAATGCAAAGGTATTTCCAATTTACTCTCCAATCCTTCCATTTTCCTGCTCTGGAAAATTTTATTACACCCGTCCCTTTCGTGTGCATTAAATTTAGATGGAAGAAAGAGACGGGTTATAAAGGATTTGAGCCATCTCATGAGGCCGGGTTAATTTCCATCCGCCCGCGGCGATGTCTCTCTTCACCTTTCATACGTAAATTGAAACGGTAACTTTAACTATTTGCTTACGCTACGCTCCGTATAATTGCAATTTTAAATTGTTACTGACGAAACGGTTTTTATATTTTTTACATTACCAACTCCGTACTCAGATTTTATGGTGGCCACGTGGTCCAACAGCCATGTCCTAGTCATATCAGGAGGGTTTATTTCATTCTTTGTTTTTTTGATCAGGTCTTGAAATGAAATCAAATTAAATGAAAATTTATTGCTTAAAATGTGGAAGGGATGTCAATAATTATAAATATTATAGACAAAATTTATTGAAAATTTATTGCTTTAAATGTGGTAAGGGATTAGATGTCAGTAATTATAAATAATACAGACAATCCACACAACACTATCTAGCCCCAAACTAAGCAGAGCTTGTACTATGAGGACCAGATAGCCAATACCAAATTACCTACCTAGATAATGCAAGTCATTATGTAAAATATTTCATTCTAAGTTCCTAAACATATTTATTTATGATTAATGCTTTTTGTTTTAATTTACACCTTTTCTTTATCAAAAATCATGTGTGAAATGTGTGGCGCTATGGACACAAAATAAATTAATGTTTCCTAAAAATACTAAAACCTAATCTCCATAGTATCAGCTTATTATCTTCCACTATTTGGCCGAAAATGTGCTTGTTTTCCTATAAACTTGCCAGTAAATTGAAAAAACATAGTAGACACCACCACTAATGCCTCAGTGACCCGTGTCAGACCCTCCCAGGCTAATTTGAAAGTTATGCGACGCAGATCAGCTGATAATTACCTATTGGATAGACGCGACATGAAAAGGGTTACGCTGTGGTGGAAAAAAAAACAAATTATTAACCAATAAAAGACGCTTCTTATAGTCTTCTTATAGGGGTGTCGTGGGGTGTCAGCGTGTCGTTCTGCCAGTCGGCTGTAACAGGCGGTGGAACGACTGCTAAAATCGTTGACAGCCTACAAACTCTCACCAGTGGCTCCAAGAAGCTGTCCTGCATGCAGCGGCCACACCCTGGTAACCACGTCGACTCGTGGGCTAAACCTGGTGAGGGGGGCTTGGGTGTTTTGACACTCAAGTCTAGCGGTAGCTCCTCGCATAGTGCACGAAGTCTGCCTCGGCCATTTGGCAACCCACCTTCGGTGGCGAGGCAGCAAGGCAGTGTGGAAGGCCTTAAAGACGACGATAGGGGCCAGTAGTTATCGTCGGCTAGAAGCAACAGCAAGTATTCCCAAAGAGGGTTGACGTCAGGCAGGCGGCCGGTCATAAAACACCATCAGCCAAAACCCTCAACAACATGGACTTACGAATAAATGATAATGGTGACTATGCTAGGGCGTACCCTCTAGGCGACGCGCAGGGGCAGCACCCAGCACCTGTGAGAAATGGATTAGGGTTGTTGCATCAGGGACGGGTGCAACGTAAGACGCGAGTCCGGGAAGTAAGATTGAGAATGGCAAGTTGGAATGTAGGAACGATGACTGGAAGAGGAAGAGAGCTAGCGGATGTTTTGCAAAGGAGAAGAATAAATGTTGCTTGTCTACAGGAGACGAAGTGGAAGGGATCGAAAGCTAGAGAAATTGGAGTAGGTTATAAATTCTACTATTGTGGAAGCGATGGGAAGAGAAATGGTGTGGGAGTGGTATTGGATGATGAGTTGAAAAAATGTGTGACGGATGTTAAGAGGATGAATGATAGATTAATAGTCGTAAAAATATTATTAGGAGATCTAGTACTAAACATAGTAAGTGCGTATGCACCGCAGACTGGATGTGATGATGTCGTGAAAGATAAGTTTTGGGAGGATTTTGATGTGGTGGTTATGGGTATACCAGAGAATGAGCAAATTTACGTTGGAGGGGATTTCAATGGACATGTTGGAAGAATGAATGGTGGGTATGAAAGAGTGCACGGTGGATGGGGCTTTGGGAATAGGAACCAAGATGGTGAAGCCTTGCTTCAGGCTGCATCTGCTTTTGACTTGGCAATAGTGAATTCTTTTTTTCAAAAAAGAGACCAACATTTGATTACTTATAAAAGTGGCAATCATTCAACCCAAATAGATTACTTTCTCCTGAGAAGAAGTGAAATGAGTTCAGCTAAAGACTGTAAGGTAATACCGGGAGAGAGCTTAGTTTCCCAACATCGATTACTTTTAATAGACCTCAAATTAAATATTAAACAAGATAAAAACAAACCAAGGCCTCCACCAAAAACTAAATGGCACCTTATTGAAAAGGGTGACTATGCAATTCACTTTCAGAAACAAGTGGTTGATAAAATGATAGAAATGAACGATAGAATGATGGAAAAATCTGTGAATGAGTGTTGGGTGGAAATGGCAACATGTATTAGAAGTGTGGCGAAGGATGTTTTTGGAGAAACAAAGGGTAAGGGGAAAATTGATAAGGATACATGGTGGTGGAATGAGGATGTACAGAAGATACTTAAAGAAAAGAAGAATGCATTTAAAGACTGGAAGAGTGTTGAAGATGGAAATATTAATATGAAAGAGAATAAAAGGGTAGAATATATGGTATGTAAAAGAAAAGCAAGGCAAGCTGTTGCCGCTGCAAGGGCCAAGGTACAAGATAAGTTGTACCAATCGCTGGAGAGCCCTAGTGGACAGTTAGACTATTAAATGTATAAAAGATGACGTTGGGAAAGTTTTGACGAACGATGAAGAAATAAAAGAGCGTTGGATGAGTTATTTTAAAAAGTTAATGAATGAAGAGAATGATTGGAATGGGATGTTGGAAAGTGTCCCAGTCAATATAGGATTAGTGAGAGAAATAAGTATGGATGAAGTTAGAAAAGCAGTGCAAGATATGAAGAATGGAAAGGCTAATGGACCGGATGGTATACCAGTTGAAGTATGGAAGTTTTTAAAAGCGGATGGATGGAAGTGGCTGACTTTATTCTTCAATAAGTTGTTGCAAGAGGAGACGATCCCGGACGAATGGTGCGACAGTACGCTGGTGCCCATCTTTAAAAATAAGGGTGATGTGCAGGTCTGTAACAACTACAGAAGAATAAAGCTTATGTCTCATAGTATGAAAGTCTGGGAGAAAGTGATAGCGAGACGAATAAGGGATGAAAGCAAGGTATCACAAAATCAATTTGGGTTTATGCCAGGGCGTGGAACAATGGATGCCATATTCGCACTTCGACAACTCTGCGAAAAACACAAACGTGTGCACAAGAACTTGCATATGGTGTTCGTTGATCTAGAAAAGGCATACGATAGGGTACCACGTGAGGTTCTGTGGTGGGCCATGAAAGAAAAAGAAGTGCCAGCAAAGTACCTGCAGCTCGTAAGAGCAATGTACAGCAGAGCTGGCACGCATGTCCGGTCGGAAGCTGGAGTAACCGACAGATTCAATGTGGCTGTAGGTTTGCACCAGGGGTCGGCTCTAAGTCCATATTTGTTTCTCCTGGTAATGGATGCTTTGACATTAGACATACAGGAAGAAGCACCCTGGTGCATGCTGTTCGCCGACGACATTGTCCTTGTCGGAGAAAATGCAATCGAGGTCCAGAGCAGACTGGAAAAATGGCGAGAGAGATTGGAGAATGTTGGCTTAAAAATCAGTAGGACGAAAACTGAACACCTTTTTTGTGACTTTGGTGGTCTTTCCAATTTCTCTCCTATAGCCTTAGATGGTGTATCCCTTCCAGTCTGCTCCGATTTCCGGTACCTTGGTTCATTATTCCAGGACGACGGCGAGATAGACCGGGATGTTAAAAACAGAATGAATGTAGGATGGATGAAATGGCGGCAGGTCACGGGAACAACTTGTGATCCACGGATGCCCCTTAAGCTTAAGGGGAAAATCTATAAGTCAATCATAAGACCTGTCGTACTGTATGGTTCTGAGTGTTGGGCAACAAAGGTGACGGATGAAAGAAGAGTGCATGCGACAGAGATGCGAATGTTGAGATGGATGTGCGGGGTAACACGAATGGACAAAATAAGAAACGAGTTTATTAGAGGAAGTTTGAAAGTAGCGCCAGTAACGGAGAAAATGAGAAGTAATCGGCTGGCGTGGTATGGACATGTTATGAGGAGAGAAGAAGGTCATGTGACGAAAAGAGTGTTAGGCATGAATGTTGATGGATATAAAAGTAGGGGAGAATGGAAGAAAAAGACATGTTGTGCCGACCCCACCTAGTGGGATAAGGGCAGGAAGAAGAAGAAAAGACGCTTCTTATAGGTATTAATAAAGAAAGCTGGAGAAAGAGTAGGGAGGGCACAACCTGCAGTAGGACAATAGAGGCTGATTTTAATAAAAATAGAGGTTCCTTAGTATAAATAATGCCTTCGGATTTATTTAAATGCTAGCTGATACCCGCGACTTCGTCCGCGTGGATATTTGAGTTCGTTTTTTTAGTTTGATATGACCAACTGCTAGTTACCATTGTTTTGAGCTTTTACTTTAGAGTGTATTTGAATTTGAAGGTGAGTGCTGTTGTAGCCGATTTTTTTCAGCAGTGATTAGTTTAAGTATTATAGATGTTTCCAGTGATTTTGTCTTAGTGGTTATCATCGGTTTTTTTGTGAACAAAGGTTCACAAAAAAACCGATTTTCAGCTACCGCAGATTTGGCACCAGGTTTAATTACACACAAAGGTGTGTAATTAAACCTGGTGCCAGGTGCTGCGGTAGCAAAACATTTTTTAATGTTTTTTTTGCGTATTTTGTAAAGCTCTTTTTCGTGATTTTGTTGAAGTGGCTAATTTGGGCTATCGTATTCGTCGTTGGTGTATAATCGAATCTGTTTTTTTTATTTGACATGACCAACTGCTAGTTACCATAGATTTGAGCTTGTACTTTAGAGTGTATTTGAATTTTAAGGTGAGTGCTGTTGGAGCCGATTTTTTTCAGCAGTGTTTAGTCAAAGTATGATAGATGTTTCCCGCGATTTTGTCGTAGTGGTTATCATCGGTTTGTTTGTGAACCTTTGTGTGTATTAAAACCTGGTGCCAAATCTGCGGTAGCTGAAAATTTTTTAATGTTTTTTTTCATATTTTGTAAAGTTAATTTTTGTGATTTTATGTTATATTAGTGGCTAATTTGGGGTTTCGTATGCGTGTTGGTGTATAATCGTATCAGAATTTTTTAATTTGACATGACCAACTGCTGGTTACTATAGTTTTGAGCTTGTACTTAAGAGTATATTTGAATTTGAAGGCGAGTGCTGTTGGAGCCGATTTTTTTCAGCAGTGTTTAGTTTAAGTATGATAGATGTTTCCCGCGATTTTGTCGTAGTGGTTATCATCGGTTTTTTTGTGAACCTTTGTGTGTAATCGAACCTGGTGCCAGATGCTGCTTTTAATGTTTTTTTTTGCGTATTTTGTAAAGCTCTTTTTCGTGATTTTGTTGAAGTGGCTAATTTGGGCTATCGTATTCGTCGTTGGTGTATAATCGAATCTGTTTTTTTTATTTGACATGACCAACTGCTAGTTACCATAGATTTGAGCTTGTACTTTAGAGTGTATTTGAATTTTAAGGTGAGTGCTGTTGGAGCCGATTTTTTTCAGCAGTGTTTAGTTTAAGTATGATAGATGTTTCCCGCGATTTTGTCGTAGTGGTTATCATCGGTTTGTTTGTGAACCTTTGTGTGTAATCGAACCTGGTGCCAGATGCTGCGGTAGCTGATTTTTTTTTAATGTTTTTTTTTTCGTATTTTGTAAAGCTATTTTTTGTGATTTTACTAAAAACAATTTTCCGTTTTTTCTTCTTTTAGGGGAAGAATTTTTCTATTTTATTTCTTAGTGCACCTCTGCTCTATTAGAGGAACACACCTTCTAAGTTTCATGCTTCTAGGGCTAACGGTTTAGGCTGTGCGTTGATTTTTCTTTAAACCATTTTTCCCCTTTTTCTCCTCTTCGGAAAATAATTTTCCATTTTCCTTTCTTAGCGGATGCCTATGTCATAACATCTACCTGCATGCCAAATTTTAGCCCGATCCGTCCAGTGGTTTGGGCTGTGCGTTGATAGATCACTATGTCAGTCAGTCAGTCACCTTTGAGTTATATATATATAGATAAATTTGATTGCACCTCATATAACCCTAAATTGGTTTGCTTTTTCTCTCTATTCTTATAGCACACAGCAATTCCTGTGGATTAAGCCAGCTAAGCTGTCAGGAAAAGGTCACATTTTTTTTTACTTCACCGTTTGGGAGTACTAGCATTGCGCACATAAACTTTTTGAATAGAAAAATCCACATGACTTAAACCCACGACCTTAGACCGGAAGACGGGGTTGCTACCACTAAACCACTAGTGCCCAAGTAGAACACATGATGCAAATAATTGCGCCTATTATCTTCATAATCCACATTTACGGAACAGAAACAGACGTTGATGAAAAGTTAAAGCATTGTAAATCACGAGCATCATAAAGTTCATCCATCAAAAACATCTAACAACCCGTTAGAACAATGGTGCTTCACATTTTGAAACTGAAAACTCGTAACAATTCGAGTAAGGCTTGCTCTGACGTGGAGTGGCGTTGAGTACCTTTGCTGGTGGATAAGAGCGCCTGAATTTACAGATATGACTTACATGTTGAACTGACAGACATACCAAGCGCCTCTTGTTTCGATCGGGTTTGTTTCTTGGAGAACCAAAGATTTATGTCAGTCAGTGATAAGTGATGGACAGATTTAGATAAAAATCTAAATAAATAAAGTTTTTAATCTGGCACTGCATGACCGGCTTCTTTAAATCTCAAAAAATATAAAGAGAATAATAAAAACAAATAGAACCCTAATCGGGTAAATGCCATACATTTCCATGTTTAGCGATCACCATACGAATGAAGCCGCGGGCAACCGCAATAAAAGTTAAATAATACATATTTTGAAACCGTAAAAAGTAGGCTTCTACAAGCGTCTATGCGGTGCTACGGAGGACCTTTCGTAGCGAATCGTAGCTTCGTAGCACTTTGTGTAGATGTGCCTCGAAGTCTCAGGTAATCACTCCGAACTGAAATCTGTCTTTATCTACTTGATTATATTTGAAAGCGCTACAAATCAAATTTAGTATCTCAATCTTTGTTTGTATCATTCTGAGAACTGAAGCTTAAATACAACAGGCTCATTTTCAATAAGTCTCGCAGTGCCTGCCGTTTCATCAAAAACCACAAAATAAGCGATGTAAACATAATAGCAAACGGCCAATTACAGCTGAAGTAGGCTAAAGTCTGAACAGAGGTCATCGACATTATCATTACCCAGAAGCCCGAGGCGCATGCAAAGCAGCTGACCGCCCGTAAAACTTGATGTTATTACCAAGTGCCTCTCCAATTAACTTCGCCTTACTTAAATCCGTGTCTTGGGAGGTACGGTTCAAATAATATAGGGTTCAGGTAATCTTGAAGACTCCAACAGAAGCTTAAGGCATGAAAAACATGAAACAACTTCTCGGTGACACAGTTTGACCTTTTCAAAGTTATAACCCGCACCCTTTAAAACTTTCAAAACGCCTTTTTTGAAGAACCCCATGCTATAGTCCTTAGGGAAAACCTCAGCAGGGAGATCATTCCATAGCCTGAGTGTTCGCGGGAGGAAGTTCCTCTGAAACCGAACGGTGCGCGACCAACCAGGCTCTAAGGTGTGAGGATGAACTCTCTGCCTATGGCGAGCAGTGCGATGATAGAATGTAGCTGTTGGCATGATGTCAAACAGTTCTTCAGAGCATACCCCATTATACAAGCGGTAGAACACGCACAATGAGGAGAAGTCTCTCCTCAGACTTAAGGGCTCAATACCGCTTGTGAGCTTGGGATCGTCAACAATTCTCACAGCACGTCTTTGGATCGAATCAAGGGGTACAAGCTGGTATCCAGGTGCTCCTGCCCAGAGGTGACAACAATACTCCATGTGAGGCCGGACTTGCGACTTATAAAGAAGGAGTCGCTGGCCTGCACTGAAGTATGACTTCGCTCTGTTCAGCACACCGAGCTTTTTGGATGCCAGCTTGGCCTTATCTTCCAGGTTAACGCGCTTGTGATGCCTCTGGTATTGCAGGTGTCCATAGGCTACGGTAACCGCTTCCCATCAGGTGGGCCGTATGCTTGTTTGTCAACTTAGTTGTATAAAAAAAAAAAAAAAAAAAAAAAAACCACTCAACTCATTTACGAAAAATCGTAAGCAACTATCTTGTGTTTAATCCGATTGGACGCATTTTAGCAAAAACATTATAATTATTGATCCTAACACATTTTTCTACTAAAAGTTTGGCTTAACTGGTTATCGTACTTGTGCAATAAACTTTTGAGTTAGGAAAACGTGTAACAATCAAATTTTTTTTTGCTAAACTGGAATGCACACGAGATACTCGTAGTTGGTTGCGATTATCGATAAATAGGTTCAGTGATAATTATGTCTTTCAAAAGGTCAAACTGTGCAAGTGATAATGTCGTCGACAGTAGTATGCCCTTTAAAAAAACTAAATATACGTTGTTGGCACACACAGCAACAATTTAACAGTAGACATTTCTCACTTTCCTTTCTACGATATTAAAAACAGAGGCCATAAATTTATCATGAAAAAGAAATAACAACATAAACCAATATTTTCCGTCATAACTTCCAGGCATGTGACATTTGTAATAGAGAATAATTTATTCAAGCACAAACCGTATGAACATTCGGATGAAGCTCGTTTCAATCGAGAAATACCTTCGACCAAATAAACCAAACAAAGAGCTCGAACACTGGGTCAGGTAAAGTTTGTTCATATCTGAAAGGACGGACCCTCGCTCGAAACCCACCTTTATTGCTTTGAAATAAAGAACATGAAGGATCTATTCATTAAAAGGACCGGCAATATAGCACGTTGTTCCGAATTTTTCTACTGTTTCGTTTGTGTTTGTTTAGGTCTGAAGTTCAATTTCATTACATTCAGAACCAATACAGCTACGTACGTACAGACTCACGCCGTTCAATTTTTCTAAAGTCACTGAATAACGATGGGAATTGAAAAGTTATTTTTTGTGATCGGATTTGTGACGTGGCTTTGCTTTAAGCAAATCCGGCTCATATGGGTAACTAATCCTTAATCCCGGTGTAGGCCGATCTAAAAATGGATAAAATCTCGTACAGGTACAAAGCGAAACCCGTTACGTATGCTCGGATTTTTGAGACTGATAATAAGGTGCCTTATTATTATACTTATTCAAAGTTCAAGCATCAGAAACTAAAGCTCAACAGTCCATCAACAATTCTGTCAGTCAGCTACTAGGAGGTACATAACGCAGTGTATAAATGAAATCTAAAGCGAGCCGGTGACAGACATCAAGCGACGCTCTCGCGAAGTGTCCATAAACTACACTTTACGAGTGTCGAGAGTGCAGGGACTACTCTGAAACTGTTCTAAATCGGGGAAAAACATATACATAAAACTCTTTCGTTACTGACCGACTGACTGTCAGTCAGTACAAAGCCTAAACCAGAAAAAAAGTGTATTTATTCAGTAGGATCGCAAGGATCACTTTGAAACGTCTTAAAGCTAGGTGAGTCTAGGTGCCAATTCCACGCGACCCAAGCCTAGAAGAACAGGCAACAAACTACTTGGCTTGGTTCCTACCGTTTTCTTTTATGATCCTTTTACAAATCAAAGCCAGAAATCCAGGAAGCAGCTTTGGAGAGTAATCACCTGTTGTACTGTGGGAAGAGAAAACTTTCCGAAACTCAAAAGAAAGGTTGAGGCAGGGTTTGAAGATTGTATGGAAAATTTTCACGCGGAGTTCGACTTGTTGCATCATAAAATCAAACAGTTTCTAGACGATTCCAAGAGCGTATTTGAAACGAAAGGCTTAATTTACTACACATTTAATTCGTACCTACCCCCTTCGTCTACGTTAAAGAATTAAAGGGAAACGTCTGTCAATCCGTTACTTTAGTACACCTTACACACACACAGTCTTGTTTTGCCTTGTTTGTCATATCTACTACAACAACTCTTTCTTTTAGAGCTCCACGCATGCTTTCACAGTAGTGTTTCGTGCGGGGTTACTGTCAAATCCCACATAGGTGTTGTAGGTTTGTATGTAGCGTTAATGCACTGAGAGACATGTGTATCTTAGCTAAGATGCATTATGAAGTGGCTGTGAAGCGCTGCATTGCGATGTTTCGACCGTGAAATTGTTACTTAGCTTGCAAGTAGTGCTGGCGCCCCAAGGGAAATAGCAAATTATGTAGAAATGTTTGCAAGTCTGCTTTACTTTACAGGGTGAAAAACAATTATTGAGTTCTATGCAGAGTGCCCCACTCCGAGGCGCAAAAAGAAATACGCAGTGTATAACTGGGCACTAGCTGCTGTCTGCGGCGACGCACAGCTATGTCTAAGAGAGGGAGGTCACTCGTGGGTTTAGCTTTGTAAAACGTAACATTTATATCCATGAAGGAAGCTTGGTTGTGCCTTTACACCTTGTATCATAATAAAGTTTGTTTTTCATTTCAGCTTAGCTGATTCGCAATAACAACTAAGAATATAACTAGGTATAGGTATAAGAAACTATAGTACGCCAGGATTCTAGACACAGTAGAAAAGTCTCGCGTTTGCCTTGTCTTCTTGCGCGTTTGTTTGTCCTTGCCTCGCGTGAACCCTTCACGTTTCTGCATTAGGCCTGTGACAGGACCTAGTAAATTATGTTGTAAGAACTTATGTGTTGGAGGTTATCTTCTCCAGGGAAAGTGACGATCCCTATGGGTCCTTTTTGGGCAACAGAACAGATATTCAGATCTATGTTGTAGGTGTGACACACATCGCAGCCGTTAGACAGGCCGTGATTGCGCAAGATACGAGCTCTAATCAACGTACTACATTCTGGAGCCGCGAGCGTTACGTAACTCATAAAACAGAAATCGCATTAGCAAAGGGTTGGCTGCGGGCGTTTGACGCGCCGCTGTTGCGGTGATGCGGGGGATGGCCTAAACTACAGGCGGGGCATGCTCATTGCTAACAGAATCAAATAAGTTACGGGCATCGATGTAATGTGGCTTATAAACGGGCCATGTTTTACTGCAATTTCTGGCCGGCAACTATTGGTGTCCGTCTTACTCACATGTTAGACAGGGACACCAATAGCTGCCGGCCACATATTGCAGTGAAAATATGGCCCGTCTACGAGGCGCTTTATGCAAAGTAGATACAATGTTTAATGTTATTTTAAATTTGGCTTATAGGTATAACTCCGAGCTAGATGGCGCCCCTAAAGGTGTAACGATCCTAGATCGCGCTATCGTATATGCGTTATGTGGTTTAAATGACCATATTTAAGTGTTAATAAAATTATTGCTTGCTTCTTGAGACAAATTTGTTTTATTACTACGAGTAAGTATAATTTCCAATCCAGAGTAGGTAGGTAGGTACTACGAATTGGAAAATATATACATACAATTTCACATAATAAACTTAAACACAAAGCGAAAAATCCTATTTACAGAAAGAAGTCTTACTGTTACGGTTATTACGGTTATTTTCAGTTCTTAAAAGCGAACTGAGGCATTTTAGACGCCCGCATGTTGGCTGTGACTGGACCATACTAAACTCAAATAAGAGCAAACGTACGTTTTTGTCGGGATGTTCAATCTGGTTATATCTAATAATTATTATTACTAGGAACAACAGGAATCTCTTTGTCAAGATGTGAAATAGTAAGAGGTAGAGTTACTCTTGCATGCTATGCTTGCATGTTCCTTGTGCCAGCAGAAGAATCTGGGTGAATTTCTACCTTTTTCCTTCCAACGTGGTATGTTTCCCCAGCCTCCTCTCTTGGCTCGTCCCACATCGAGTGGCCGCTCGTAAACAGTTTACGACACAGTGCCAGCGGTCGAGATTAAAATCATGCATTTATTTTATTTGTCATTATTCCCAAATTGCTCGTAGCTTCGTTTGGCAAGCCTCTCCGGTTGAAAAATTAGATTGTTGCAACTGAATTAAAATATTTTACTCGCACAAACGGGTGACTCAAAATTAAATGTTTCTCCTAAATAATTTAATTCTATAGTAATCTTGCTAAGCTTCGAGAAAACTCGAAAAAACAGGCAAACGGTATTTTACGGCAGCGCGCCTGGTTGCAGAAATATGCAATGGTTCAGATAAAATCTGGGTGTTATATTGTATTCTAAGCATCTACATATTTACAAAAAAAATATTTAAGTATTATATCAGCTATCTGGTTCCCATAGTACACAAGGATACGCATCAGACTATACACTGCTAGCTTTTATGTCCTTGCAGTAAGCGTAATTTTTCTTTGTGTTTGGGTAACTTGAGGTGTATCCCACTGTACAAGCTTTGTTTAGTTTAGGGCCAAACAGTGTGGTGTGTTTGTCCACAATATTTATTTATTTTTTTATACTAAACTAGTAATAGCCATAGTGAGAGGTACTTCCACGGGCGAGCCCTTCACACCGCAACTTTCTGCTGAAGATAAATATTATGAAATCTTTAAAATTAATATTCATCCACGTTCACCAGCTAACCTATTGAACTCGCGTTATTTTAACTTCAAACGCGTCTTAGGAGCACTTTTGAATGAAACAAAGTAGTAGATAACAACTGATAACGTGACCCCAAGTCACTAATAGACGTTTATGCTTTTAAATTCTACTATTGTTTCTTGTTCGTAGTTTTATTTTGTCACAAAATATTCAGGGTATTCATTACAGGGTATTAGGTCGTTTTGATGAATTTGCTATGGAGTGTTGAGGCCCAAGAAATTATAAAATAATAGAGTATACGATGTACCTACATAAGTGACTACCTATACTAAAGTAGGAAAGTACTTATACATTTCTGGAAGCGTCATGTCAGGTCCATGAACCTCGAATCAGCAATGATAAGGACAAAAGGTCGAGTAATGAACTTGTGAAAAAAGATAATTTATTTTATACAGAGAAGGTCAACGTCACGGCGTACTATATTTTTTTACTTTTGATCGGATGTAATAATACTTATAGGTACATCTACCTTCTATGCGCAAAAAATATGACCCTGTAAAATATTTACTCTTTTATTTCAATTTAGGGATGATTTTTTAATGTACGGAACAATGCTATTTGTCGAATAAAAAATTAGTCTTTGTTTTTGACAAGCCTTAAAACGAGATGCTTAACTATATTTTAATCACTGGCGGATAAATTTAAGACCTCAAATCCGCAAAATAAAAGGTAGGTATGGGCGGAAAGGGAAACACAGGCCTAGTAGTAGGAGACTTTAGGTTGATGATGATGATGATTAAAAAGTAAAAGTGTGACTTGACCTTGACTTCTAGTTCGAATATAATATAACAATTTGACTAATTAATTAATTCATACAAATGAATATTCGTACTTCTATATAAGTTCAGTACGTTCTTTCAGATTTCTTTTTAAACAATTGAATATTCTATTTCGGTGCCGAATTGATCATTTACAATACATTTGAATTTCACTTGAAGAATTTAAATAGGTACCTAACTCTATTTGGTTATTATACATACATATAGGCAACGTGGGTAGTCGGTAACTTCCAAATGTAATATTTGGGCATACCTTATGTGTACCCAACCTTATACCTTGCACACCTCTAAGCGTTTTGCGGTGGCGATCAGTAAAACGCTGTCAAATATGACAAAGATATTTTACGTGAAACTGCTTTTTTTATGGAGCAAAGCTTTTGGGCTAATAGATTTTTGCCAAAACGCAACTTTCACATAGCATTTCTATACCAACATCTGAATTACGATATAATATTTCACACGTAACTCCAGGGCTGCCAGTTTGTATTAATTAAGCTTGGGACGCGCGGTCACGTACGGGACAAAGTAGATTATTTGCGGACACCCCTGGCGAGGTTCATTATACCAGTTGCGTCCGCTTTTCCTTATTGTTTCGCAACGTTTTCGAGTATTGTACGCTTGTCAACTAGATATAGCTACTAGATTTATATATGTACACCCTTCTTGACTTCTGAGTCAGTTGATTTTACCCTACTCTACATTTAAAACAAAGAGGACTGAAATAAGATGTATAAAAATGTAAGGCATATTTGCTGCTGTATCAAGTATAGCGGACTAAATTTATGAAAATTTTGATTTCTCATTTGAATGGACGTGGCATTCATGGGACTAACCCTTCTAAGTTAACTATCTTAGATTATTTTCTTCTTCTCTTTCTCTTATATCATGGAACATTTTTCTCCAAGACCACTTTCTTCTTTTTCTTTTTCTGATAATATCTACATATTTTAATTATATGCTTTATTTAGGTACTCCAGTCGGGACCAAGTAATTTTTCCGTTGAAAAATGTATGTGCTCTATGTCAGTAGGTACTCTCAAACGGTGAAGGAAAACATCGTGGGGAAACCGACATGTCGTAGAATCTAAAAAGTTCATCGGAAAACATGAATTGAGTGCACGAAAGGTGCTCTGAGGTGCTCCTAAAATCCTTTTACCACACCGGTTTGAAAGAACAGTCATAATAGTAATTATTATGACTGTTTTAGTTGCTGCTAATAAAACAATGTCTATCTGGACGTCTCTATATCAAACCGATGACCAACATCTTAGGTAGGCAGTAGTAGGTAGATACACACTACTAACCTCTATTGCCTACTCACTATAGGACTTCTATAAAAAAATTGTTGAATCTCCCATCAGAATTTTTACGAAACTCTATCAAATCGGTTAAGAAGAAATGACGAAGCTAACAAATTATTAACTACCATTAAAACAATTCTGTGCACATTCCACACAGACGCAATAAATAAGGGTCCTACAGACTTGCGACCACGAAGGTAGAATGAGTATCGTTAGCCGCGCGTCCGTCGTCACAACAGGAAGCGGGAAATCATTCGCCGGCCGGACGTGAACGGAGACGGCGCGGGCGGCGCACGCCCTAAAACTACCCTCAGTGGGGCCGTACTCAGATAAAAAGGTTGAGTACCCCTTTAACGCGTGGCCCCAGAACCAATTTCGGTTTAAATATATTTATTTATCAAAGAACAGTACATTCACTTACAGAGAATAATACATTTTTACAGAGAGTGTGTACACAGTGTACTGGTTTAATTCCAGTGGCGTAACAGTGATACATATTAAATACTTACTGCAGTTTGAATGTACCTATTTGATAATGAATAAGAACCGCACATTATCCAAAGCTTTCTAAGGACGTGCTTGACTGATAATTGATGTTGAAAACTCAGAATAAGCCCTCTGAAGTTAGGTACTTGAAACTATCAATATGTGGAAATAAAACTTTGTTTTGTAGGTTGTTGGTTGTTAGTAGCTCTGCCTTCTCTGCCGTAGGTCGTGGGTTCGATCCCCAGCGAGAACAAACTTTTGTGTGGTGAACACAGATATTTGTTTTCTGGCTGGGTGTTATATCGTATTCTATGAGTATGTATTAAAAAAAAGTATAATAAGTATATATACCAGCCATCTGGTTCCCATAATACAAGCTCTGCTTAATTCAGGGCTAGATAGTGTTGTATGGATTGCACACAATTAAAGTAAAAACTATCAATAAATTGAAAATGAAGACGAGGTAAGGGATAATGAGACACGGACTTACCTTCATTTACTTACATTTAAGACATAACGTACCAAAAGCAAGCCGAATTGTTTTCGACCCAGCCACTAGTCCTAGCAACGGTCTTCTCCATTCTGCCATTTTGCCGCCATTCAATTAATCTCATGCCGAAAAAGTTTAACGATAAATAATATTCAGAGGGGTGCCATATTCGACACTGAAAGAGTCTTTGTTTTTAAGATGAATTGAAAGATTCTTAATAGTCTCCCTCGGAAGTTTTGATTTTTATTTTAATTGGATGCTTTGAAATAAACGAAAGAGGTCCTATAATTTCAATTTTAATTGCAATGAGAAAGGAAATGGCTTTAAAAGTACCCTTAAAAAGCAAGTCCAGAATTGGACAGAAGGAAACTGCAAATCGTAGTTTATATTGTAAAATATAAATTTACTAACGATGCGCCCCGAATTCACACGGGAGCAATGCTGATACAAAAATGTGTTTATTTACGACATTACATTAGAAACCTCTAAAATTATCAGTGTTTCTCTAGTATATCATGCATTGTATAATCATAAAAGATTAATGCAGCGTCACCTTTTGATGCACGCCTTTTGAGAACACTGATGGGTTGGGTGATGGGTGGACTGGGGGTTCAGGGTTTCTCAAACTTTCAACTCCACGTACCCCTGTTAAAATTTCCAGGTGACAGCGAACCCTTTCCCTAGGTAATTAAGTCCTCCTCCCCTTCCTACCGAGGAGCTATAAAAGTCATGTGATGAGTTTGAATTTGGATGGATGTTTGGGAAGAGGTAGACCAAAGAAAAGATGGATAAACAGTGTGAAAGATGACATGGATAAGAAAAAAATTAATACAGAGATGATGGCTAGAAGAGAATGGAAGAGGAGAACATGTTGTGCCGACCCCATATAAAGTGGGATAAGGGTAGGAAGAAGACCCTGGTCTAGTTGTAGCAACAGAACACCGCTTTTAGATCCTAATGTCACGGTTGCGATACTGACCACTTGCCATTGAATTTTCCAACAGCCTTGCGCACATATAAGCGTTCTGCGGTGGCGATCAGTGAAACGCTGTCAAATATGACAGCTTCATTTGACATAGCTGCACTGATCACCATCGCCATCACTTAGATGTGCGCAGATCTTTGCCCAAAAGCAATAGGTCTACGTCAAACAGTAATTTAGTGTCTGTTGTTTCTACTGGTATAGTAAGCAAAAAGTAGCACTGAACATAAAAAAGTACTCACCCGACAGACGACTGGACACTGAGCCTTCGTCGGAGAAGAATTAATTTCTGCGGGGAAAGCTCCTACTATTTTATTCGATGGAAATCGCTAGAATATTTCTACATTTTTCTAATATTATTCTAATATTTTTATAATCTTCACATCTCATTACGCGAAAAATGTTATCCAACGCCGTACGAGTTAGTATACAATACTTACAGTATTTTGTTGCCTAGTTTTAGAAATGCGTTTTCATAATAAACCGAATAATTATAGCCACCGACGAAAATTAGACAAAAATACACGTGACTTTTGAAACTATCATGATTTTAAACAGTGTTCCGTTCTGTGTATGTTATGTTAAATAAATATATTTTCTTTCTTTCTTTTCTTTCATAAAAATAATGTAAAATAATCTTGTTTCAAAGGATGTAGAATAAACAAAACAGCTCTACTTCCATGCTATTTTTATCTCGAAGCGACGAAAGATCTCACTCGATTCTCGAATGTTTGTAAACAAACGGTAATATCTTTCGGCGTGGACGGACATTTTTCATCATTTACTCAGCCATAAGCGGTTTACTTTTAAACGTTGATGCACTATATTTTAAAAGTTTATTAGAAATGCTTTTAATGAGCCTCTTTAGATTCTTTTTTAAAACCTACTGATGGATTTTCCTCGATAAAGAGGACATCGAAACAAAACAAAACTACGGTGACTTCTAACTAGCCTATAGCAGTCTCTCTCAACCTCCAACCAAGTTGGGTATAGACCTCATCTATAACCCCAAGTTGTTAGATTTTTAGCAATTTTCACCCATTTCAGTCCAACTGCTGCTAAAACATCGTCGCTCGGGCCAATGGGCTGGGGGTTTACCCTGGGATTGGCATCCATCTCTTCGCTACAACTTTAAATAAGGAAAATATTAATAGAATAAATATGTTTTATGATCGCGAAAGTTTAAAAAGTATCTACTATAGGAAAATATTAGTTACGAAACTAGATGTTCATGATCATCATAGCTCCTATTAACGTATTGGATATCTCTGTAATGTTACTTAAGATTTTTTTGCAATAAACTAAACTAATCATCAGCCTGAAGAAGTCCACTACTGGACTGGATATAAATATCCCCTCAGGCATTTCCAGGAAGAACTGTATGTACCTATAATTACCTATGTCAGTAAATGTATTTCTTGTTTATTTTTACTTTTTTGTTTTATGTACACGAACCTGCCAATAGAGTCACCTGACTCTCTAGCCTCAAAGGTTTGCTGTAAGAAAACCTGAGCTCGCTTTTGTACATGTCTTCTATTTCTTTCCCTTTCCTTTGTTTTGTATTATGTGCAATAAAGAATTAAGAAGAACAATTTGGGACTTTGTTTTTCATTTCGTGGTCGCCATTCGAGAACCTTTATTTATTGTTTCTCAAACATATGCAAACAGAATGTGGAATATTATAGTTACTAACTAGTCTAATCTAATTTTAAATCGTCATTCGCTACACCACATGTGCAGAAAGTTAGACCTAGGTATTGTAACAAGAATCGCTTCCATTTTAACATTCGTGTCCCTATGTGCGGCAAAATGCCAAAGAATGTACATGCATTCTGTAATTGTACTCGTATCAGGTCAATGTTCCCTGAATTAGCGAGTTATTCGTGTTCTCAAAATTTATCTACGAGTACTTTGAGGTCAACGATCACACATTTTTATCTTTTTTTTTGATAAATAATCATAAAATGTGAACAGACAAAACTTTGTTGAGCTAAGTTTAGATGAGGTTAATAAAGTTCAACTAAAATAGAATATTTTTTCTAATAGCCGTGATCGTCGCTTTCCAAATGGCAAAGAGCAGAGTCTAATAAACAAATTAGCAAATGATACACAACTATTATAATCACGCACCTATATTAAAAGGGCATCATAACGGGCACAAGCAAACAGAACCAAATCAACTTAGAGATAACATTCCTGGGGAGCACGTACTAGTCTAATTTCTAAGCGTTAATAATCTTTACGTTGGTATTTTAAACTATTTATACTGAACACGGCTTCTGAAGTCAGTAAGGCTAGGACCTTCTATTACTATCAGCGGCCTGAAGGCTGGCCTTGAGGCATCCCTTATATATTTCCAGAAATAGCGATTCAAAGCCCTCTTCATCCACCAACTTCCAGCGTTCTTTACACCGTCATCAGTTCATCTGGTGGAACCCGGTGGAGGGTGTCCTAAGCTTCGTCTTTCTCCTATAACACCTACTTACTCCAAAACAAGGAAAACCTAATGACCACTTCAGAGCTTCATATTGAATTGCATATTAATCGAGCATCTTTCTATAAGTATTCATTTATGAAACGGGTTTTTTTTATAATTATCCAATTGCCGTTTTTAGTAGTTGGTAATCAATTGAATGGCTGAGTTGGCTGTTTTTTGTTCCAACTGAAAACAGTCATAATTTAGTAACCACAAGGTTCTTTTTTAGATTATTGAAAAAACTATCTTAGCTAATGACCTTTTTCTAATCGAAATACGATGCATTCACAGCTCTATTTCAAACTCCTCATAAACAAATCTAGCTAATCCTTTAATGAATTTGTAAACAATTCCAAAAACGAAGCTATTCATTACGACACATTTATTTCCGTGTATAAGTAAAACAATGTCTTAAATCTTAATGGGTCAGAGTAGCTCACCCAGTCAACGGAGCTTCAGTAGTTTTGTGAGTGCTACATTATGAAGACGTGCGCGGGAGTGGTTTTGCTGGCCGCGTGTGCGGTCGCGATCACTCGGGACCAGTTCTACCCGAATGGACCTGGGCTGGACCAGAAGCTGCCAAAAGGACACGAGATCCCCTCCCCAGAAGCCTTCCTCACAGTACCGGTCGTTTTCTACGGGGAGACCTATGACACGGTTTTTGTAAGTGTTTTTAATACTTACTGCATGTATTTTTTAAACTTTTGTACACCACCGTCTATCTGACATGTATATCCTTTCCATCTAAAGATGTCTGGAAGGGATCGCTTTTAGCGATAAAGATGCCCAATGTACTCAGTATTTAGTACATTCTGTACATTATTTCTTCTTTGTGTAGTAGAATAAAGAGTTAACCTTACTATCTATCTTTGTTAACGATTAATCAATTTTTACCCTATTTGGGGCTGATTTGCAGTCATCGTATATTCGACACTGGCTAAAATTAATTTCTATAACTACCTCAGTTAACGCTTGATGATTCAATTAGGAGTACCTTATGGGTACCTAAGTAGGTTTTTTTAAAGTCAAAACACTTTCTGTCCAGGCAAACAAATACATATCTTGTAATGCAATACAAGCACAGTTTATATACATACAGTTTTTTTGGACACGAGGACGTGATACATGATAACCTTTTGGACAAAAAACTAAAGTTCGAAAATATTAGTGAAAACATTATTCGGTGACCACATAAGTAATATCATTACGTCTGCTCTAAAAAGATGGGCTTGGTTTGTTGAATAAAAGCTATTCTTCAACAAACCAAGGTTACTGGTTCTTCCTCTGGAACACTACTAATTGCAAGCTTTACTTGCACCTTGGAGAAAAGCAAATTCTTCATGATGTGGCGCGAGGAAAAAATTCAGAATATTCAGTTTCCGTTCCGCCATACAGTATTTTGTAGATAGTTTCGCTGCACCGACGTTCTACAAAACTCATACTTTCAGAACCGTTATTCGTGCTATTTCCGATTTAAATATTTCTCCTAGAGCCAGGAGAACATCGGTATGTGAAAACAAAATATTAACCTCGTTGCAAGTTGAGGAATTCCCGTCCAGATTTAGATGCACGTTGCGGGTATTCAAACTAGCTTGCTTGTTTCTTGGTTATCTAAAATGTTTAAATATAATTCGATGCAATATTCTAAAATATTTAAATGAAATACCAACCAACGCAGATGCGTTGGTTGGTATTTCATTTAAATATTTTAAATAAATAAATAAATAACTAATAACAAGGTGAAATGAAAGCCACAACGTTGACTTAGCAAAAGAGATTTGTCAGAAGTCCAATTTCTTTAGTAAAAAAATACTTACATTATACCTAATTAGGTTTTAATAAAAAAATTAAGTTCATGTTAGTAAATGGCCAAGTCTAAGTATGTAGGTTATAGGCCGTCCTAAGGCTTCCCGAGGCTGACAGCATAGCGTGCTTTCCGAAGCATGGAAGCGCTCACGCTCAGCTCAAAATGCCACTAGCGGGCACCCACCAAAATGGTGTCATCCGGAGAAGTCAATCGGTTTGGAACAATTGAGGAACTTCCTAGAATCTCCTGGTAAACCATTTAAAAGATACCGTATACGAAGAATTATTTTATGAGTTTCGTGCCGCTTTTAATAAAAGCTAACTGACTTTGAAAATGTCATATCAATCATTTTTAGGTATTCGTGATCGCGCTAGTTGTTTTCTAGGAAAACCATAACGAAGACGAGTCGCAACTCAATGACTGACCGACCAATTTATTTTTTGTATATGAATAAATCGTACCTATAGCCTTTACAAAATAAGACGATAGTTACTTAATCATTCATATGATTTAGTCGTAACATTAGGCTGTGGTAAAGCTGAGTAGTTTGAAAATTTACATAAAACGGTGCCAAAAGATAAAAAAACTATACAAAAAGTTTGCATAGATATTTGAATTTAGCAAAGCGAGTTGAAAACCTTACATGCTTTCCTTTTAACATATTGCGCTGCGCCAACCACAAAAATATTGGCTGAGATTTCACAGAAATTCCTTTACCTTTAACCGGCTTCAAATAAAAAAGGAGGTTTTGATTTATGTTTGGTATCGCATAACTTCGTCATTGATGAACCGATTTGAAGAAATTTTATTAAGAATCAGATTGGTCCCAAAGTAATTTCTTCAAAATCGGTTCAGCGGTTCGTCGGTTTCAAACTTACTTGTATACCTACCTACAAATTACCATGTTTAATGACTTTAATGAGCTAAAATTGCAAATGAACATTTGCAGAATTGATAAGAAAATCTGTGACGTCGAACGGAAGCGCATATAATATCATCACTACATATTGACGACGGTCATTGACTGCTATTTAGTGTTTTATCCATGTACCATAAGAAAATAAACATTAATGCAAACTGACGGTGCATGCACATGATATAAAAATATATAGCACAGTGCAATGGATGGTATGGTGGTGGTAGGGCATAGGGCAAGCCCTCGGTTGGAAGTGCTCTGCCAGGTAATTCAATTAGTGGGTAGGTATTTTTTTTTGTAGTAGTAGGTAGAGCTTTTTGTGAAGGGCTCGTCCGGGGAAGTACTACCACCATGGCTTTTTCTGTCGTGAAGCAGCATTTCTGTGTTTCGGGTTGAAGGGTGTGGGTGCCGGTGAAATAATTGGCACGTGAGGCTAAACATCTGTATAGGTATGTCTCAAGTTGATGGACGCAGGGCAGTACATCGTAGGACACATTCCTGACGTGCGAGACCAACGAGGCAATGCCTTGTTATAGGCCATGGTTAGGTACCCATGTAGGTAATCTCATGGTTAGGTAATCTCAAAAGGAGGTGGCGCATCTGCGTGATTTATTCCATCAAACAGAAATAAGTTTCAGTCCATCAAAATACGAGTGGTATATGCTTGAGAGCTAAGAGTGTAATATATAAGTCCTTCGTACTCAAATCTATCTAGCACGTTTCAGTTAATGCATTATGCACAAAGACCTACCAATTAATTGAGGTCAACAGGGGCATTAGGTCATACGCAGTTCGGTCAAATGACAAATTTAATTCCAATGCTTTGTTTTGATACAAATTGTGTTTAAAACTTGGGAAACCGACTTCATGGCCAAACTGCTCATACACAGAAGTTTTTTACTTGAGTCGCGTTTATAATAATTATTAATAATAATTGGTTAGACCACAATAATAATAAAAAACGGTTGTTGACCAGTGAGCGCGTTGGCAATTTAGGATAAACAGTATTTTACACATCATAAACATTAATGCTTATAATCCCAAAGATTTATTTATTGAAAAGTGAATAACAGCTGATGTTTCCTTCGCAGGTAAACAACTTCGGGGTATTATCATTCAGAGCTGATATTCCATCCTTCATAAACACAGAATTCCCTCTGCCGTACCCTTCAATAGCGGCTTTCTACACGAATATCGACACCACTGAGGAAGGCGCCGTCTACTACAGGGAGACCAACGAGCCGCATATCATCTCCAAAGCCGAAGAAAGTGTCCAAAACAATTTCCACGATTACTACGATTTCGTACCGACCAGTGTGTTTATTGCCACATGGCTCGAAGTGCCGTACACAAGCGATGTACGTCATCTCAAAAACAGCTTCCAAATTGCTATTATAAGCAATGGAACCGAGAGCTTCGTTGAGCTTTTGTATCCGGAGCGAGAGATTCAATGGATAGAAAAAGAAACACGACCCGAGAGTCAACCCGATGCTAAAGCCCAAGCTGGCTTCGTCGCGGAAGATGGCAGACTATTTACCCTCAGGGGCTCTGGCAGCCATCAGATCAGAAATATTATATCGTAAGTTAACTAACTCAATCTAATAATAATAGTATTTATTTCAGAAGTCCATAATTTTGTTAGTGCCAACGTAACTTAAAAACTAGTGTTATGGCTGATTTTCAATCTACAAATTAATAGATCCTTCAGATAAAAATACATATGTCTCGTTTATTTGGCTTGTCAAAAACAAGGACAGTCATAAAGGACATAATTAATCACGAATAGCGTTATTTCGTAGATTGAACAATCAGCCCTTAAAGAAATAAAGAAAGAAAACACAATTATTTTTATTTGACATAAGTATACGTAAGACAAATAAAACACACAGAACGGACTACCGAAAGCAGGCAGGCTATCTAAGAAGGTAATAATACAATCAGAACTGGGCACAGAACACACTATAGGTACACACCAGCTGCATCCAGTAGTTGTTCAGGGGACAGTCCTACCTTTCAGATAATACGTTCACAATTACAATGCTGTTCGGGTTGCCAGGGATTCCAGGTATGGTTGAATATGTGGTAGGTACCTACCTCCTTAAAAAAATCTTAGCTACTTCAGTAAGCATGCGGCTTCTTCTCGTGTCACTAGTTCTTTGGAACCAGAGTGGTGGAAGAATTGTAGGTGCGCCTCAAAGTTGCTTCTTTGGTGCACTTGATGTGTCACTTGATGTGTTTAGAGGACGATCTTTATAGGTTTTACGACATGCCAGTTTCCTCACGATGTTGTCTTCCTGAGTTGGGTAGGTACTGCGTACTGGCATAGTGCACGCACATAATCTAATGATTTGGACGGAAAAACTTATGGTGCACGACCATCATATTTTAAACCCACGACTTCGGTTCAGATGCCGGGGCCGCTGCTACAAGACCCAGTGCTCTCCAACTATTATAACAGTTTTTTTTTAATTTTAGATGGACAAACACACATGAACCAGGAAAGTACGTGTACCGAGTCGGTAACATACCTGTCGATGGCAACATCGAAAACCCTGATCAGTACAACCAAAGCGAAGTCGAAATTGAAGAAGAATCTAAAACATGCGCTTTGAGCGGACCCAGCGTCTGTCACATGGAAGCTAGGTGTGTCGACTACCAGACAGGCATATGTTGCCAATGTAACGAAGGCTTTTACGGGAATGGAAAATCATGCATCAAGACCGATGTTCCACTGCGAGTACACGGAAAATTAAATGGAATACTGAATGATATCCATCTCAATGACGTGAATATCCAAGCTTACGTGATGGTAGCAGACGCCAGAGCCTACACAGCGCTCGCGCTTGCACCGCCAGTTCTGGGCAGGAGCTTAATGTTACTGAATGTTCTCGGCGGTATCGTCGGCTGGCTTTTCGCCAAACCTTCGGGAAATGCCAAGAATGGGTACCAACTAACAGGAGCGGTATTCAATCACTCTGCAGAAATTTGGTTCCCAGACACTAATGATAGAGTTATGATACATCAGGAATATGTAGGCCACGATGTATTTGATCAGATCATAATTGAATCAGACGTTCGGGGTACTGTACCTGTCATCGAATCCGGAGAAAAACTGGAGTTATCAGAGTACGACGAGCAATATACCATTGTTGAGCCTGGGCTTGTACGCTCAGAAGCGAAAAGGATTCTTACAAACAAAAAAACTGGTAAAAAATATGATCTGAGAATCTCGCAAATTATTTCATACGTGCCTTGTTTACACGCTCCTACATCGCCTGAGTCGACTCTACCGTTTAATTTGAAAGTGAGTAAAAATTACTTAGGTTATGAACCAGGTAAAGATAACATTGTACGTTACTCTACGAGTAACAAGATAGTGCCCATCGGTCAAGAAGATCCATGCGCAAGAGGTCAAGACACGTGTGATGTTCACAGTGTATGTGTAGTACAGGGCGATTCTTTTACGTGTGTCTGCAAATCCGGTTATACAAATACTTGGACGCTGGACGGTGCATCTGGATGTGCAGATATCGACGAATGTAGTGCAGGAACACACAATTGTGACACCAACGCAATTTGCTACAATCATGATGGTGGATTCCAGTGCAGATGCACTGAAGGATTTGACGGGGATGGGATCACTTGCACACCCCGCTCCAGATGCAATGACATAAAATGCGGTGACAACGCTCAGTGTTTCGAATCTCCAGAGGGTCCGGTTTGTAACTGCGCTCCAGGTTATACCGGTGACGGGAGCTCATGCTGGGAAATTCGAGAGCTTCCATGTGCCCGCTGTTCTGTAAACGCCTTTTGTCAAGAAACTTACTGTGAATGTTTGCCTGGCTACACAGGTGACGGTTATCAATGCGAATGGATAGGCTATACAACTACTTCAGAGCCACCCGCATACTCATACCAAGAATATACCAGTCCTCCTGTTGCATATAGCCAAGAGGCCTCTCCATATCCCGAACAAGAGTCGCACTACTACGTCTCCGAAGAACCCTATGGTTCCGAAACGACACCAGTTCCCGAAACGCCACCGTATTTTTCCGAAACACCTGACTTCCCTGATACTTCTTCAAATGCACCTGCCAAAGAAGCCGAGTACAATGAGACATTCGTATTGCCCAGCTGTGATTCCCAAAACTGTTTGTGTCCGCCAGGATATTCAAACTACAGAGACCAAAGCAATAACGAATTATGCCGCATTGAAAGCTATAGTGCTCCCAAACAAAACAACGGCGATGGAGACTCTTCCAGTGAGTACCTACATAAAAAGTGCATTTCTGACAGGCTAGGTACACACGTAATTCAATTATTAAAACGTTATTTTTTCCAGTTGGATGCGAAGTGGACAATGACTGCCCACCGAACGCAGTATGTACATTTACTGCTGATGAAGACAACGCAAGAACGGGACGCTGCGTGTGTCCTGAAGGATACGAAGGCGACGGGTATCAATGCTTAGAGCGCACCGGACCCAGCTGCTCGTGCGGCCTCAACGCGCACTGCATCGAGTCAGTTGTGCCTGACGAGCTAATTTGCGTGTGTGACGGCGGCTACGTCGGTGACGGCTACCACTGCCGGCCCAGCTTCAGCTGCACCAACAACTCCGACTGCGAGTATCACGCGGAATGCCGCCCGAACACCATCACCAATGAACTCATCTGCCAGTGCATAGAAGGCTACGTCAAAGACCAGAGCGATGCGTGCATACCGGACGGGCCCCTTTGCAATGGAGTATTGTGCGCGGAACACGCATCGTGTCTCTACGATGAGAATTTAAAACTTAACTACTGCTACTGCGATGATGGATACGAAGGTGATAGTATTTTCCAGTGCGTGCCAGCTGGCCGAACGTGCGACGCCACCCACGATTGCCACTACGACGCTGTATGCACACCTATTGACAACTCGTACCAGTGCGTCTGCCGGGATGGATACGTCGGTGATGGTTACAGCTGTATCCAGGAGCTAAGCTGCCGGACTGATTCGTATTTATGCAGTGCGCAAGCGTCTTGCTTAAAACAGGGCGATGCCTACGTGTGCGAATGCAACAGTGGCTACAGCGGGAATGGAAGCCACTGCGTTTTAAACCCGAGACTGTCCGGTAACTTCCTAGTCCTGAGCGAGGGCGCTACTATTTACAGAGTACCTTTCCAAATGACTCCTAAAGACTATGCAACTCCGATCAGTAGCAGCATCGATCAGATCGCTGTAGGAGTAGACGTGGACTGTGTAGCTGGAAGAATCTACTGGGGAGATGTCGTAGGCAACACCATCAGACGTGTATCTTATGACGGATCAGGATTCGAATCCTTCTTGAGAAAGGGTAAGCCTGTTGTTCTATAAAATTGGATAAACAGAACAAATCTGCCTCACTGTCAGTGAAAAGTACCTACCGGATCTGTAAATACAATTTTGTTTTCTTTTTTCAGGTGTCATTTCGCCTGAAGGTATTTCTGTTGACTGGTCTGCAAGGAATATATTCTGGACCGACTCCAGGAAGTTGACTGTTGAAGTTGCGAACTTGGAGACGAAGGTTCGAAAGGTTCTGTTCGCTGTAGAGGGAATTTTTAACCCGAGAGGCATCGTGGCGCATCCACGAAGAGGGTAAGGAGTACTTTAACATTAATACTTTAACGAACCAGTTTTCTTATACGAAGTTAACTAATCAGTAGAGGTTTAGATAGCCAATGTTGGAACTTTAATATTTAAGTTAATTTCGAGTCATTTTTAGGAAAATTTTTTGGTCCGACTGGAAGCGTAGAGACCCAAAGATCGAATGGGCTAACATGGACGGTAGCCAACGAGGTGTTTTCTTGAACAAGGATGATGTCACCCTGCCTAATTCACTGGCCATTGACTGGGAGCGAGAGAGACTATGCTACGCTGACGCGGCACTGCTCAGCATCAAGTGCGTGGGAATCGATTCAATGGAACGAGAAGTAATCGCCGCATCTTGCTCGTACCCCTTCAGTTTAGCCATCAACGGAAATCAGTTCTACTGGACTGATTGGAAGACGTAAGTATTTTGAGGAATTATTTAATCTGATCCAGACTTATCTGTATCGTTTTCATAGATGATGGTAATTTATCCTGTTCTCTATATTTTTCATGCCAGGCAGCATACTTAAGTGCCTAAAACTTGGAAAGACCGCGTTATTACCAAACAATGTTTTTTGTACCTACTCATAACCACTAAGAGAGGCTGCCTACAGAATAAGTTTTGGCCTGGTAAAATTGTGGCCAACAGTACTGGTGAGACTTGACTGACGTGTGGCTGATTGAAAAGAATCTTATGTTAGTACTTGGTGCTACAGATCTGAGGGGATATCTTACGTGCCTGGGGATCAAAGTCATGAAGCTATTTCGCTTCTTTTATAACCCAACCACTCTTTCACCAGGTTGAAGATTGAAACTGTGGACGTGAGCAGCAAACTTCGCAGCCAGTTGCCTATGGTGGTCTCCAGCAGGCCGTACGGATTGGCCGTAGCCCCGGGTCAATGCCCGGCGGTCAACAACATGTGTTCTCAACACAATGGCCGCTGTGCACATAATCAGTTATGCCTGCCCAACGGCCAAGGAAGGACGTGCGTGGACGGAGATGACACTTATTCAGAACTTTAGACAGGATTACATACGGATACAGGCTGGCGGAAGTTCTATACTTACCTACATGTTTTTGAACTTCTGAATTCATCACAATAAATTTACTACTTCCATTGTTTTAACAAAGAAATAGACTTAAGTTTTCTTTCATAAAAAAATGGCCTTTGCATCAATTGTAGATGATTTATATAGCGTCAAGGGCAACTGGTGATTACACAAGCCCTATTTGCGGGACGCTATAGTGCCTAGGACAGGATTTTAGATGGAATAGGCTTGCCAGTAGCTTCTTTCATGGTACTCTTATATTACGAGAGTCAAGGCTTCGCTAGCGTAGTTCGTGTCTACTAAATAAAGATAGGTTTACAATAGCGGGTTGTAATTTGATACTGATCGGATATCAACGTCTAACCTAAGCGCCTGTCCAGATGGAGCGTTTTACGCGCGAGTGCCCTCGCGCGTTTCAATTTATATTGCGTCCAGATGCCGCGTTTTACGCGCGCTCCTACGCGCGATGTATTTGGGAGGGACCCAGGGACAGTTATAAACATGGAGCCAGACAAAGCAGTCGTGTTGTGGCTTGCATACCGCAGATGGAAACGTCGTAAACAAAGAGAAAGTCGACGATTTAATGTGCATCCAATTCTACGTGACAGAATGACACATAGTATGTTTATAACATTATACCCAAATCTCAGAGAACATAACGAAAAGTTTTTTAACTACTTTCGGATGTCAGTAACATCGTTTGATGATTTACTAGAAATTATCAAAATTATCACTCTCCATTTTCGTTCCAAGTACGTCCACTCGCGTCGGACTCGCGCGCACCACTGGACGCAGCAATGGCACCAGAGTATCTCGACTCGCGTGGCGCTCGCGCGTAACACGTGCGAGTCGAGAGTCCGGCGAGTTGCTCGCGTTTTACGCGCGATTGAGGAATCGCACGGCAGCGTCTGGACGGGATGTATAGCGCTCTAGTATCTGGAGAACGCGCGAATGTTTACGCGCGAGGACACTCGCGCGTAAAACGCCCCATCTGGACAGGCTCTAAGCATTCAATGGTTATAGTATCACCATATTACTCAAAAGATGCCCTACACATCAAAACAAATATAACGTCAAAATTTCAAGTCTCTACGACCGGTATTGGTAGATTTGCCGTTTCCTATAATATCAGGATAAACATTTTAGTATTAGATAGACTCCATAAGATTCTAGAAATGCCAAAGCAACTATTTTATTTGTTTCTTTATATTTAAATTACCTTTTGATACCAAACTAGATTAAGATAATTATGTTGTTTTAAATATAATAGTGTACAATAATTAGGCTATTATAAAAACAATACTCTTTACAATTTAAGATCTTTAATTCACAATCATTGTTATTTATAAACCAAAGCCATATACTAATTTATTAATAAAGTATGTATGTTTTATTTATGCTAGCTTAATTGTAATTATATTTTTTCAGTTTTGTAAGGATACTCTCAAGTCCTTGATAAAATTTAAAAGTTATATGCAACTATTTTCAACACAAACAAGAACTAGATTATTTACTCTACCCTTATTTATGTTTCTACATAAAAGGTTGGAATGTTACACATTTACTAATTTTTTAAATTTTTTAGAACCTAAACCATTTTAATTCAACTTTTTTTATATTATTTGTAGTAGATATTGTTTTAAACTAATAAAACATTATGTACAGAAACATTTTAGTGCAGTCAGAATAAGTTAGTTCAGGAAAATGAAAGAAATCGAGCTGAATTTGTTCATTCTGAACACTATTGACTATACAAAAGCAGCTCAATTATTTGAGTTTTTTGTGTACAATTCGCTACCTAATTTCCTGTTAGAATTTCGAATCCCATAATAGTACAACTAAATTATGGTTTGAGACAAAGCATCACTAATCGATTGATATAATAAAAAATAACAAAACATGCTTACTATTATGAATAAACAAATAAACTAACCGTAGCCAGATAATACATTATTAACCCCAAAGTTCCTCAGTGCGGCCGAATTTGAAGACTAGTGAGCCGGCGAATATAAACGCGTTTTGCATGAATAGACTCACGCCGGGCCATGTGTGCTTGTTGCCTGGAAAAGTAGAAATATCTGTTCAAGTCAATTATGTATGATGTGTACACACATTTATGGCATAAAACTTTCTTATAGATTGAGTTCCGAACTGTGAAATCTGATCCTAAACCATAACAGTTTCAAAAATTATATAAAATGAGTAAAAAAAAATATAATTTAACATCTGCACTTGATGTGCGGGCTGTTTTTTCCGCAAGTAGGCCGCTGGCGGGCCCTATTTGCGTGACCCTTGACTTGTGTTGCTCGAACTTTTTTAGGTTCTACGACACGCCGGTTTCCTCACGATGTTTTCCTTCACCGTTTGAAGAGTACTGGCATTGTGCACATAATTTTTTCGACAGAAAAACTCATTGGTACACGATTTAGATTTGAACCCGATTAGATTTTGGACCTCGGATCGGAAGGTGGGGCCGCTACCACTAGCCCACCGGTGCTCTTATAAAATGAGTAATCAGTAGAGAATACAATCCCGGGATCCCGAATCTCGGGATCCAGGGATCCCGACCGTTTTCTGGCCCTAAAAATCCCGGGACTGTACTTGGCTAATCTCGGGATTTTCGGGATTGCCACAAACAAGTCTAGTTTGTATTCCGTAGTCCGTTGCGCCTTGAAAATAACCTTACCTAGATTAATTAATTAATTATTTAATACATTAATTAGATTAATTGTGTATTAAAATAATAATTAACGTAGGTACCCACTATTTACTACACAGGTACAGTCCTAATAATATGTTTGTCGCAGAACTTAGAGAAGGGACTTCCCCACTCGGCAATTCCTTATGTTGGCAATAAACTACGAAGCAGGCTCGGAAGTCAAACATTGGATGCTTTGATATTTCTGCGATTATATTTTCGAAATTCTAAATAGTTATTTTGTACTGTTTTTTAATTTCTTGCAAAAGTATAGTATTTTTTGGTTTGTGTAAAAAACACACTTTTCTTATGATTATTCTGATTTGTGTTGTGCAGACATTTAAGACATTTTTTTTTTAATTACTCATGTTTTTTTTTATTTTAGCCCAATTAGAAACCATATTGTCTAATCCCGGGATAGGCCCGGGATCCCGGGAAAAGGCTTCAAAAATCCCGTAAGCCCGGGATTGAAAAACATGCTCGGTATTGTATTCTCTAGTAATCAGAAACTAAATTGAAATAAGTTTTATACCTGAGGCGACGTTATTGGCGAAAAGGATCCAGCAGGATGCTATCAAGGAGGCGAACCCGACGACAAAGCCGAAGAACAGCCAGAGACGGGCACCGCGCGGGCCCATGCATCCACCCGTGTATGTCTCGCCGCGCACCTGGAATATTATATTTTGTTTGTGTGTTTATCGTGTTGTGTATCCAGACGTGCACCAATAAGTTTTTTTGTCCGAAAATGTATGTGCATTATGCCAGTACTCTCAAACGGTGAGGGAAAACATCGTGAGTCAGGCTTCACGCAAAAAGGGCCCGCCAGCAGCCTACTTGCGGAAACTAGTCCACACTCCAAGTGCGGATCAAAGAATTTGGTGAATTCTTTTTGTGTATATTAAAACATGTAACTTTTTCTAAAATTTAAATACTGAGATATTGAACTACATATAAGTATTGTATGTCACCAATAAATTAACAATGGACTGAGGTCATGAAATCCTTAGAACTTGGCAACTGCTACTTTAATTTCTACCAAACATGGCTAGGATCCTTTTAGGAGTCTTTTTTAGTTTTTTAATTAAGAAAAACAAACATGCATTGGAGCATTAACTTTTGTTGTAAAGCTTTTTAAGCTTTGATAATACTTGAAGCCGCTCCTTGTTTCATACAGGTAGCTGATGGAACAATTATATGGCCCACTTGATGTTGAGTAGTAACCATTGCTTATAACAAAACATTACCTCACATGTCATGCACCTCAGGAATGTGCCTTTAAATACAATGCCCTGCATGCAATATGTTAAGCCTCACATGCCAGGCATTTTATCACCAAACAGTGATATAGTAACCCTATAATGGTAACCATTGTGACTGCTTGTACTATAAAGGTTTTTAACAGAGTGTTTTGATTCTATAAGATTAAAGAGCATTTAAGTTCTATAAGTTAGCTCTTAAAACGCTTACAGGACCATACAAAAGAATCATTAAAGTGTTGCACTGTAATAGATATGAAAAAAGCCATTATGGTACTATTTAGTACTATAGATGATCTTACTGACACTTGTATGTATCTATTTTGCACTAATAATACGTCATAATTACTTTTACAGTGCTAGTATTGTAGCAGTATCGAAAATACTATTACAGGATCAATCTGCACTATAAAAGTACCTTGCAAAACCATTACGTAACCTGTAAGCTTCTTAAGAGCTCCTTCAACATCGCTATGGGGTAGATATGTAAAAGTAATGAACACTCTTCTATACTAAATAGCACCATAGTGACTCCTGGTGCAGTTGCTAAATAATTTAAATTCTAAATAGCTCTATTGGTGAGTTTTTGTTACTGCTACGAGACTAAACCGTAATATATAAAAGTACTAAAATCAATAATAAAAGGGCTAATTAGATCTATATTAGATTTTCAGTGTCAATTATATCACTAGTGTTGGACATTTGGACAACAAACCCTAATTCGCTTGTGGTGAAAATAAGATGGCTGCTGTTTTCTGCCTTGATAGCACATTAGCAGCACGGCTGGAGCCAATATGTACTATAGCAGCCATAGTCGGGACAAGTCCTTATTTTATAAATTAAAATTTTATTAAAACATAAAAAATATGAGGGTGCATCGTCAAATTTTAAATCAGCATAATGATTTTATCGATACAATTATTTTCGCAAGTGAAATTTATGGCAGAGTTACATTTTTTTAGTATGTCCTTATATTACACTAAGCAAACATGGCAAATGACATAAGGAATAACTTAGCGATTTATTTTTTTCTTGGGAATTAAGATCACTGGAATTGTTTACGGTGCAAAATAGCACTATAAACATGTTTTGGTTACTTTATTAGTGCAAATTTGTGGTATTAAAGTTGCAGACAGCACTATTTTAGTACTAAAAAGTGTTTCTCGACACTTTTACATTTCAATTATAGAGCTGATTTATCACCGTAAGAGCCTTTATGTAATGTTTTTATAATAAATCAGTGATAAAACTAGGGCCTTTTCGGGGTTTTGTAAACGTTTACAACACCATTATAGTACTAATCTTAAACACTAACTAGCACGTTCTAAAACATTCTCAGGACTTTTATAGTACCGTATTTTGTTACTTGGGAATGCTGCCTGGCGGCAGAAATAGGCATGCAACTAACCTGTGCATTGGAAACCGAGTTGACCATGACTAGAGAGAGAGTGGCCATCACACCACACACATGCGAGGCATTGGGCAACTCCCCAGGATACACTGACACAGCATCAATAATAAACCACCATCCTGTGAAGAACTGAGGACAAGAATAATCATGAGTAAAATTCAGGAGTAGGTAAATTATTAGGGGAGTTAAAACATTGATCAAATGATTTGTACAATTTTAAACATTTCAAAGAATATTTTGTTGACAGGATTATAATTAAAATAGGTATAAAGAATAAGGCTTGGGGAATTGGGCGTATTATCAAACGATGAATCATCTCTCGTTAGGAATCATCTAATGTAAAAGTACAAACCAAGAGTCCTGAAAATATTGAAGCAATGATGTTCCTCTTCTCTCCACTCTCGAACCAAACACAACTCGGCATAGTTGCATTTTCAAAACAAGGTAAGCAGCTCATCTTTACAACGACTTTGTTTTTTATTAGGAGATTAATGGTCAAAATAGAAACAGAAATACAAATTGGCGAATTTGTTTGTTTCCCCAGCAAAGTATTCTTTTTTTTTTGGAAAATATGTCACTGTCACGTCCATACCATTCACTCACTCTTCACTCATCAATGGTTTATGCCCCCTTTCTGTCTGTCATTTCAACTGGCAATCATGCTTACGTCAAGTAAAAACGACTTCATTGGCTCATTGGGTACGAACGAGCTACTGGAATTAAATCTGCCCGACTCTCAGCTCAGTTGGTAGTAGCATAAGGCCTTACTTATAAAAATATGTCAGAAGATAAACAGTGCTTAAACTATTGCCATCTCTTACCACTGGGTATTGACAAACAGTGACAGGGCTAACTTTATGCAATGATTAAATTTAAATTGAGTTTATAATTAGGGCTGACACCGTAAGTCCTAATAGTCCTATTGTTCCGTCGATACATTTCACAATATTTATTATTATTTACCCTAGTTTGAATACTGCCGTAAATTATGTCACCAGGGTTTTTATTTTTTGGTCTTGGAGCGTCTAGGGACAGCCAGCTTACTTGAGGGATAAACGGTAGCCCTGCCGTGATTGATCAGCGTGGTAACGGTCAGGGTTTTTCAAATGAGTAGCGTATACTAGGTATGTATAAGTGTGATCCGAAATAAATGGTTTTAGCTTTACCCATTGATTTATTTATGACTAGCGGCGCCCGCAACTTCGCTGGCCCTGGTCCCGTTACTTTACGTCCGTCTCCTAGCCAGAGGCGTCTCTAGCCCATGTAGCGCCCGTGTGCAAACATTACCCAAGCGCCCCCTAGTAAGCGCGCGTTCAAAATGAAATAGATACAAAGTACAAGTAACAGCACATCAAGTTACCACAAACTGACAAATTTCCCCAATGGGTAAAAAAGTAAACTTGTTTTGAGATTTTTAAGAAGAAAATTTTCAGTTTGGTTACCACGATGTGCTGTTGAATGTATTTAGAATTATACAAGGTGTTCTTGTGTTTTCTACAACAAGCCAAAACGTATCCATGATTATGATGTTGACATGACTATCTTCTTCTTTCTTCTAAATAAATAAAACTCTTACGTTACTGACTGACTGACTGCTGACAATCAACGCACAGCCTAAGTTAGTCCTAGAAGCATGAAACTTGGAGGGTGTGTTCCTTTTATAGCGTAGAGGTGCATTAAGAAGGAAATCGGAAAACTCTTTCCTTAAGAGGAGAAAAAGGGGGAAAATGGTTTTAAGAAAAATCAATGCACAGCCTAAGCCGTTAGCTCTAGAAGCATGAAACTTGAAGGGTGTGTTTATTTTATAGCTTAGAAATGCATTTAGAAAGAAGATTTGAAAATTATTTCCCTAAGAGGAAGGGGGGCGCCAAAGACCACGGCGCTCGGTGCCCCCCTTTTGTGCACCACGGCGCTCCCTATGCTGTAATTTATCAAATATTAGAAGAGCTCAAGATGCTATTCAAAACCTATGCAGAGCGGAGCGCTTTTTACGATGGTCATTGAAAGTGCGGCGCCTGGCCAACGCGCCCGCCAAGTGGGGCCTTGTGGTGGTCATAGGGTGGTCGCAGCGTCCTAGGGGGCGCCGAGCGCTGCGCCCCCTAGGACGCTGCGCCCGTGTGCACCGCACACCCTGCACAATAGGTAAAGACGCCGCTGCTCCTAGCTATAAGCTACCTCCTCACCAATTTTCTGCTAAATCGGTCTAGCCATTCACGCGTGATTTATGGATTCATTTTAAAAATATACCTAGATGGCAAAACTTGACATAGGTACCTATTCGTAAAACGGGTGTATAAATAAAACATTTTAAATTTAATTATTGTAATAAATTCATATTTTGCATGAAAAACGTTACATCCTAGGTTAGTAAATTTATATTGTCTTTCCAAAATTTTACAGAGTGAGTATCTTGTTATTTAAAACGCCTATACTTATAATTTATAAGAAAAATATGAACAATGCTTATTTATAGTTCATATACATATTATAAAACATTCGATAATAATAGTAATATATCATAATTTCATAAAAAATACTGTAATTTACCAACATTGTCTAATGACACAATAAAAGAAATACTTTAAAATGAGTAGTCTAAATTAAGGGTGAGGAGATCACAGTCTGATGAAATCTGCTGTCGAAATATCAGAGGTAGCAGTAACCCTCATTTTGGTAGCACCACTCGGGCTGAATAGACTCTGCGTCGATTCCCATTCTGACCAGCCGTTCCCTGTAAAAAAAAACATATGTCATTTCTCGAATTATAATTATTCAAGCAGTTATTTAAATGGAGTATTTTTATGTGCTCTGATTTATTTCCGTCTTTGACAAGCGATTTGGAAAGCGGTCGTTGTAGTGAAACGGCATGACGAATTCAACCAGTTGGCTGCAGACAGATACAATATACCTACTAGATAGCCCGTTCAGCATAATATTAACAAATCTGCAACATCGCATAAAAATCACAGTTGTTTTTTTAGTTATTACTTTCAGGGTAGTTCCACTCATTCTTGTATGAATTACGCCTTTTTTTGTTTTAACTAAAGAGAGAAAAGCTACTGAAATATCTCTTAAGGAGTTGTAATAGCCTGTGCAGTATAGACGCTATATTCGAAGCGTTATGTTCTTTTCATCGTGTCACTAGTTCTTTAGCGATTATATGTGTGTAAAGAGTTCGAGCAATATGAGGTTTTACTTACCGAACATGCAGCATTCTATACTCAGCATCTCGCCACGTGCCCTCGGGTTCAGCCCAGAGACGCTCGGCTAGGGCGGCGGCGCGAGGCCACAGTCTACCAGCTAAAGATGCGCTATCAGCCTGTTCTGACCACAAGGCAGCTTCTGCGCCTGTTTTATAGTTTTTATTTAGGACAACAAACAATTGCACTCACATATTACAAAACAATTAGAAATTACTAAGTAGTTCTTAGAGTGTAATCAGCCCCGTTATCCGCAAATGGAATGAGCCTGTTACAAAAATATAAGTTAAAAAAATTTGAGATACCGTACCGACTTCATGGTCAAACCTACCTACTGCACCAAAACTTACCTAAAATCTGATCTTTGTATTCACCAGCCATCGCAGCTGGGCTGTTATCGTAAACCTTCTGCCAACCAATATAAGGTGAGCACCAATTGTTTCCTGAAATATAACCACACATAAAACATTCAAATCACAAGATATTTGTAACAATTCTATTCAAAATTGGATGATTGATCATAACCTGGACATTAATTATTCAAAAACCAAAATTATGCAATTAAGACCATACCCAAAACCCCCTCTTGACATAAATTTTAATCATAATAATATTAAATTAGAATGTACCAACTTTTTTACACTCCTATCCTAGGAATCTAGGACTAAACTCTTACGTAAATTGGAAAAGCCATATCCAAAAAATAAGGTCCAAGCTGTCAAGTTTTACATAATTATGCCCTTATGGATTTCTTCAATGATACACTACCTGCGTTATAATTTAATTTTATTCACAAAACAACACTAACAGCTATCTTTTTTTTCAAACCGGCTTCCACTCCAAATATTGCTATGTCCTAAAGTTAAGGGTTTATTATGTATTCACCATTTTTACAACATAATAAAACAAATCAATTAACCTCAGTGCCACGTCTTGGGAGAGGCCTACGTCCAGCATTGGACTGATATAGGTTGATAATAATGAATTATAAGCAAATAATATGAGTATGAACAGTTTTGCAAAAGAGATACTTACCCTCTCCAACCCAAGCGCCAAATCCACAGTCGAAGTAAAGTGCGTCGTAGTTGGAAATTATTAGGCGGTAACCTTTTTTCAGTAATCCCTTTATTTGAGGATCAGCACCAGTAGTCCAAACCTGAAAAGAGACGAGGGTTTCTTTATAAATTCATTAATTAATATTAGAAACACAATACACTAGATTCTAAGGCATTCTATAATTTTAACTTTCAACTATAGCCTCTACATTTTATATTTTTACCCGGCCAACCATACTTATTAAGACTTACTTGTATAATGTAATCGTTCTTATCCAAAAAGTCCTCGACATGATCGTATTCCGTCAAGGTACTAGTCCACATGATGAGTGGCAGTTTCTTTCCAAAGGCCTGCAAACGAGAAAACAGTTACTGAGCATCTACTATTGATATTGTTAATCAATTATTTATTGACTATTATCTGACTTTATTTTAAATTGTAATAATGAACCTAATCTTAATTTATTTTTAATATTTGAGCCACATTTTTTCTTCTTTAAAACCTCAATTTACTTAATTAATTACTTCATGCAAATAAAAATATGTATTTCATTTCATATTTCAATAACATAGTAAAAGACCCTTAGATAAAAAACACAACTTGTTCCAAAGTAAACCTTGTATGCGCGATCTTGAGCCTTCTTTTGGAAATAGTTCCAAAGTTTCAGGAAGCTAGATTTATCTAAACCCCATCGATTCTGGATCATGAAAGTCTGAATTTCTTCTGACGAGTTCCAGCATTTTTCGCTTACTTCGTCACCTCCCATATGGAATAAATCGGCGTTGAATACATCTGTAATGAAAAATCCAAGCGTAATTGAGGTACAAGTCTTGGTTTGTAATATTAAAGCAACATTTTCTTGTATTTAGTAAAATTTATATATCAGCTTACCAGCCATGTCACTGTAAATATCTTCCAAATAATTATAGAGCTCCTCTTTAATGGGATTAAGCTGTCCGCAAGGAGGCTCCACGCAGTAAGTTGCCCATGGTTCAGCCTAAAACAGCATTAGAAACTCACAGAATAAAGTATTATAGAAGTAAAGGCCTATGGAAGAGGAATACTTTTAGAGTCGTAGTTGTACCTTGAAGCACACCGTCATATCCGTGTCTTGCCAGCCTTCACCAACGTGCGCGGGAGCGTCAAACTCAGGCAATACTCGAACACCTCTTTCCAATCCAAACTGTACTACATCACGAATTTGTTGTTTTGTGTAAATCTAGACAGGAATTATAGTGGTTAGATACGCAATGTAAAAAACAGTTGTACGTTGAACTACTTGATTCAAATAATTGCCTACTTATTTTAAAAAAGTGGTGAAAACCAAACAAGTTAAGAATACGAACAAGTCAAGTTATGAAGTTATCGCCAAAGTCATAATATTTACCTTGCTAGGAGTGAAAGCACCATATTTCGTTAGATTAGGTCTTCTTTCCGAAACAAAGGGGAAACTTTGACTGTCCGTGATGTGCCAATGGAATGTGTTGAGTTTTACGGCAGCCATTGCCTCTAGAATGGAAAAAATATATGAAAGTTGAAGAGAATTTCAAAATAAGAACATTCATAACCTTTTTCGTTTAGTTTCTCACCGATAGTAGACTTGATGGAATCAATGCTGTAATAATTTCTGGCAGTATCCAGAAGAATACCTCGGTATGGGTACACAGGCTTGTCGTTGATTGTGACATCTCTGACCATCTAAAACATAGTTAATTTTGTACCTAGGTTCGTGTAAGTACCTTCTATATAAATATTGAGTAGAATAGGTTAAAAGTTAAGTAAATCGTTCAACAACTAAGTGACGATAAGTAAAAAACTTTTAAATTAATAATCAGCGGTATTTCAAGTATTCAATTTTTATTTTTTACGGAATTTAGACTATTTTATAAATATAAAAGGTGGATGAAGGTAAAAGATCGTGTAAAATGAAAAGGGCAAAGGAATCTCTATACCCAGGAATGTGCAGGGGATCATGATGAAAAACAAAAAACAAGAGTTCGTTGCTTTTTGCATAGTAATTGAGGTTTTAATACCATCAATAGTCATTATTATTTTAGGATCTGTATCCAACCAAAAATAAACCACCTTCGTGATCACATTGTTATCAGATTAAGTGCATACCAAAATATTATTTCAAGGACCAAAACACATTTAAATTCTTATTTATTTGACAATTTATAGTGCCAGCGACCCGACAACGCTTCATTTAACATTAGCCGTGATCCTGAATCTTTATGCAAATCCTTTGATGTCAGTGATCCCAACCGGTCTTTTATTCTGAACTGGTTCTTTGTTTACTAATTCTAAAATCGCTCCAATCGCGTCACAAACATTGTCATAAGAAACGAATCTCTTTGTTCGAATCTAATCGTTTACATAAAACTTTATAAGGTACCTAAGTATATCTGTCTAACGCTTAATTAGTGTCATTTAGAAGAGATACCAAATTATATAATGACTCGTTACATTAGTGAGACTTCCAGGAGATCTCAAAGAGTAGAGGTACCTTGGGTAGTTGGTACTAGGATGGCAAATGACCGCATAATGGATATGAACTACTTAGTTGATCTATCCAAACATCCCACACTGAAACATGCAACGAGCTTAGTAATTTTAAAATGACATTCCTCACCAAAACGTGATTTCTGATGTCATCATATACAATGAGCTGTGACAAGGATTCCAATCCGTGTCGAATACCGAAGAATGTGTTCGCTGTTATCGTCGCATTAACTTTATCGGATGAAGATGCTGCTACTTTGATGCTGTAGCTTTCGTCAAAGTCAAGGGAGAAATCTGAAATAACATTGTTTGACCGTACTACATACAATTCACATTTCTTATAAGACCTATGAGTAGCATGCCTTATTGATGGACACGCAAAAGAATAGATACATAGGCATAGGATCTATGAACATCGTATTTTTGTCATGCAGTTAAAACTCGTAGGTAAGATAAAATTTACACGGTGTTCTGTACGCTGGTAAAGAATGAGATTGGATACGCAATTTGCGTGTCGTAAAATCTTTTGAGCACAAAATGCAACATAAAGACAAACGGTGCCCACATTATTTTTGTTTTGTTTCTTCCATTAGCTCCCAACCTTCCAATGTATCCTCAACTATAATTATTATAAGCTCAATCATGTCTGTAGAAAATTCTTGGTGATCCATGACTTTGTTGGCAATAGTACCTACTTGCTATGAAAAAGCTTGCAAAAATATTTTTGTAGGTGTATACTTTAACTGGTTTTACGACGCACCCATGTAACTTGTACTATAAGAATTATGTCACCGCCTTTATGAGGAAAAGGATGATGACCTCCATCGCCCTACTCTGTACTGTCTAGCAGAAGTATCGTGAGGTTAATACTGATTATGTAGGTAAATGATGTAGATCTATAACGTTACTACAATGCTAAAAATTATCTCCAAGATGTTGCCTGTCTACTAATGCCAGTTGTTTCGACGAAATAACGGAGCCCTTATTGGAACAGCAGTACATTTAAAGGAACTGCTTGGAAGTTGCTGAAGAAGTGTGCTTGGAGTATCGTGGGTCGAATTACGAACCAATAAGTCGGTCCATCAAATAGTGTCTATTTCATTGTACAGTTACTCAATCTTTTTTACGCATATATCCCAAATAAATGAATGTAGCAGCAGTGAAAGAGGAATGTAAGTGTGTGTGTGTGTGTAACTACCTGCAAAAGTGAGTATAAAAAGAGAACAAAAATATTGTCGACTAAACTCACCCATGGAATCCGGAAATTTATTAATCAGATTAACCATCATCGTTTTTCCCGATGCCTTTGGCGATGTCCCTTTAGGTACTATTGACGTCGATATTATGTTTTTGAATCGCTGAAAAAATATTAGTATTTAAGATGTTATGTAAGAGCTAAATTTATCCACTAATTACTGGTCTAGCTGAGTAAGTAATAACAAAATAAATTGTAGGTAGTCCGAAATAAAACACTTGATTTGATTTGATTAGATTATGAACACTGAATTAGTGATACCGAAGTACCAAAATGCAATTGGAAAAATTACAAATAACAATTTGAAATATCCTAAGAACTAGATTAATTTAGACTTAAAATCACCTGTCCAGCTGCTTGCATCAAATCATTAGACCTTCCAGCATTGGCGCTCTCAATCTGGATGTTATTTATGTTGATCTTTGACAAGAAGTTTCCGAGGTCAGCGTCCCCAGTCGGTCTCGGCCATAGTAAACCTGCAACATTTATTCCATGAAAAGGGGTCTCTACACATTTGCCCATGCTGGCCCACTACAGGCCAACGCCAATGTGTACAGGGGGTATTGGTGTATGTTGGCGGACATTGGCGGGTATTGGTGTATGTTGGCGGCAAGCATGGCGCGCAATCGGGGAGTTGTCGGTTTTTTGGGCACACTTCAAAGGAATCGTGGCGTAGCCTGGCCTGTGGTGTTTACACAATCGTCCAATGTTCAGTTCGTCACCGGCCGCTGACCGGGATAGAACACTTTTTTGTTGCGTTCTGTAATACTTGTAAACAGTATACAATAAATTATAGTTCAAAAACTAAAAAAAAAACGCTTTTATAACTAATTGAACTTAAAAGTTAAAAATAAAACTGTAATAATCAATTGAAAAATTTATATTATTGTACAAAAAAGCGTAGGGTGCTTTTATAATAACTTCAGATATAATAAACTATTGATAAAATATTTACAACAATCAAAATATATTTTTTTTTTTCATATATTTTTTTTTTCATATTATTGCATTGTCATCGACCTTTGACAGGTGTGCAAAGTTTGAATCAAATCTGATCGTTCAAAGTAAATAGCCGCAGCCGTAATTTACTTCGACGTCCGTCGCAATTGGTTTGCCAGGCAGCAATGAGCCATGCGCCAGTGTGTGAACACCAAGTGATCGTGGTCTACAATTGTGCATTGGCGGAGCCTGGCCCAGCATGGGCAAATGTGTAGAGACCCCTTTAGGTATTCCTAACCTGTTTTGGGCTTTGGTTCGTTTAAATTTAGATACTCAAATTCTGTTGGCCGATAAGCTGGTGCTAATCTTAGATACCTAGGTGCTTCGAATAGTCAAACAAACTTACTAGAGTAACCCAAAGGTCAATAAATGTGTTAGCCATAGCTCATAATTGCATGGATCGGTATAGGTGTTCTAGGTACAGGTACCAAAGAATATGTACGTACCTACTCCTCCATTGCTTAATTCCCATCACTAAACACTAGGGAGATCAATAAGCGTAATAAACTCACACTGGCAATCAAAGAAATTATCCTTGCTGTTTGCTAGAGCACTTATGATCTAAAATCTTAGTAGGTATCTAGGTAGGTATTTGAAATATCCTCCAATTGCTCCTACGACTTACCGTATTCATTGCAGAACATCTTGCAAGCTTCCAAGCTGAGCACAGGGTCCTGGTTCTGCGGGTCGTTGCGTAGCTTCACGCACTTCCTGTCTTCGCACGACCATCTCCATGGTGATTGGTCGTCAGCTGCGGCCAAACTGCCGAGCAAATTATAATGACCTGGTGACTTACCTACATACTCTTTAAGAATATTGTCTCACGCTCATAGGCGGTGCTATACCTGGGTACCTTAAAATGTCTTTTTCATCTCTCATCATGTCTTGTCATTTGTAAAATACTAATAAATGATGAAATAGGTGGTAGAAGCATCTCTTTTGAAAACATATTGCGGATGAATTATAGGTTCAGATTATATGCCTATTATAGCATGGCACTTAGGTAGGTTAACAGCGGATATTGGGCAAAACGACACAGCACTTAATGAAAGATCAACAAGCCAATTATTTATTTGTCTCGGTTGGTTAAGTATACCTACATTACTTACCAACCTCAATGTCATGATTGGAATATTATTGACCTACCTGCAATGTAAATACGTCATAAATACCTAGCTAGGAAATAGGCAACTCGTGAGAAGTTGGCCAACGCCAATAAAGAAAGGTGCTCTACTTTTCCCATTCACATTGTCATGCTATCAGAATTGAGTTTCTATTATCTATTGATTTGATATCTGCACACTGCACACTCATACACAATACATAGTTAGTTATGTAGGTAGGTAAGTAATCACATAGGTACTGCAAAACTACGCAGGTGTTATATAAAACTTTTAAACTAGAACTTAGTAGTTACCTAGCCTTCTCACTTACCACACTTGACCACAAGAGAAATAATAGTAGATTCCTAGTATGTTGCAGTTGTGGCTTAGACCAAAATGGTCTAAACCACAACTGAACGAAGGGCTAAGGATATTTTAACTTTAAGAATATTTTAGCCATCTATCACCTATTACTTATTTATTTTTTAGCGAACAGTTATGAAAGTATTTTTTGGCTTTGTGATAAGAAGCCTATCCTATAGTGAAACTACCGAAAAAAAATACTGACAGCACAACACACAATGGTAACCTAAAGAAACAAAGATACTTGGTAGATTAAGTCCCTCAAAAGTAGGTAGGTACTAATATCTAAAACCCTTATTGCATACTTTTAAGGCGAAGAAAAGAATAGACTAGCCAAAAAGGGCCAAACAAAATTTAGTTTATTTTGTTTTATTTTACGAATTACTGGCACTTCAGGTTGAACAACTTTAATAATTCCTCTAGTTGATGAACGTAGGGCAGTGTATTTGTCGTGCGTAAACTACGAGGTGTTACAGGCAGGTGTGGAGGGATAGTTGATGGGCCATAATGCTTGTTGCATAAATTTTTTTTTTTATAATCTTACAATGTTAAGGACTAGGTTTGAACAAAAGTTATGGGTTGTTAGTTGTTACCATAAAAAAATGATGTTTTAAAATAGACTTACCGTAATGTGAATAAAGCTATGACCAATATGTGTAGATACCACATTATCTGAAACAAACCGATACATATTATATTAAAAATAGCATTCAGTAGGTATATTTATTGTCTTAACTAGCAGCCGCCCACGGCTTCGCTCGCTCCATTCCCGTTACTTACATACTACGTTCTCCGTTTTAATATCTTTACAAATTGTAGCTTATGTGTTATTCTGATGTTTAAGCTATATTATGGTAAAGTTTCATTAATTTCATTCAAATCATTCAGTAGTTTTTACGTGAAAGAGTAACAATCATCCATACTTACAAACTGTCGCGTTTTTAACATTAGTAAGTAGGATATAATAACGCTGTCAGATCTTAGGACCTAGTTTTTTTAATCAATACATAATTTTAGCTTTTTGATCTCCGTATATTTTGTGTGGAAGATGTTTGCTAAATAATAAGATTTATTTTTGAATGTGTTCTTTTAATTAAACATAAAACGATATTACAGTTAGTTAGCGTGACCGCACTAGGAGCGAGTGTTACGAAAGAGTGTTCCGATAGACTGTCTTACGGTAGAGTATCAAATTTGTCGCGCGGTCACGTATTTATAAGCTTTAAAACATAAACACTAAGCATGTAGCAATAAGTATGGTTTACAATGGTAACGCTACATCTACATCCCACCTAAAAAAAAATTATAAGATAATTTTAAAAGTAGGTATATAAAATAAAAATTTAAAGTTTATAAACTTGTTACAAATACAAACTAACTTGATTATAGTTAAACATTAAAAAAAAATATCTCATAAAAAAATTCCTACTAATAATATTAATACTTAAAGTGATATAGAGTTCATGGTAATTATAGCGTACACTGTGGCTAATGTTCTGAAAAACAAAAGGTCTCTTTTTAGAACAAAGATACTTAAACGCGCACTGCACTTTTGTTATTGTTAATCACTGTCTATACTATACTTGAACACTTTTTGTTGACCGCCGCCGATGTCAAGTGGTTACATGGCACCCCTGCTGAGTGCGTTACGCGGCTGGCGCAAGATGCTGACAGTTGAAGTGTACAGTAGCTGTAAATAGGCCAGTCCCTTTGTTCCCAAGTCCATGAATGAGTAGTCCTGAATGATCTTTGTTTATTACCGCGATATTGTTCGCTGTTGGTGATAGTGAGCACTTGATAAGCTAGAGTCAAATATCAAACCGTACAGTCTTTTTAACTGTTCGACCGGATCTCGTTATGACTGGAGCTGTTGTTTTCACATCAGATTTCGGCGGACCCATTTCATCAGGTTGCCGAGGTGTTTTATTTGGGTTACTTAGTGATGGCATTGTTGTTTCAACAAGTGTCGGACTCTGAGAAACTATTGTTTCTGGGGTCGCGTTGCTAGGTGTGTAGTTAATAGCGTAAGCTGGTTTGAGCCTATCTAGCGAAATAACGACATTTCGAGAACCTATTTGAACTGTATAGAATTTAGGGTTCCGTTCTATTACTTTAAAGGGTCCCTCATACGGTGGAGTTAGTGATTTTTTTACTTCTCTTCTAACAAAGACGTAGTCCGTAGTTGCGAGATCCTTATGTATAAAAGTTTTTCTATGATCCGATTGCTTTCTTGCACTTGATTGTATTGTAGCCAATGTTTCCATTAAATTACGTGTATACTCAGCATCATTAATATGTGTTTCTGATGGTACAAAAAAATCTCCTGGTAGACGGATAGGCATTCCAAAGGTCATTTGCGCTGGGCTAAATCCTATGTCCTCTTTTATAGTTGATCTAAGACCTAAAAGTACCATAGGTAGCTCTCTCACCCATTGATTAGAGTTGTCGCAGCGTGACATAATGGATGCTTTAAGTGTGCGATGCATGCGCTCTACTTGTCCGTTTGCCTTAGGGTTGTATGCTGTAGTGTGGATTTTTTCTATGCCTAGTCTTTTTGTTAATTGTGTAAAAAGTTGAGATTCGAACTGTCTACCTTGATCAGTTGTTATTTTTACTGGACAGCCAAATCTTGAAATCCAATGCTCTACAAATTTATTTGCTATTGTTTCGGCTGTGATATCCTTAATGGGTATGACTTCAGGCCATTTAGTGAAACGATCTATGATGGTGAGGCAATATTTGAAGTCTTCTGAGGGTATCAATGGTCCGATAATATCAATATGAACATGAGTAAATCGATTTGAATTTTCAAACTCTCCAAGTGGTGTAATTGTGTGTCTTTGGACTTTACATTTTTGATACTTTATGCATTTTTGTACAAATTTAGCGACATCGTGGTTCATGCCGGGCCAAAAATAACGTTGTGTAATAAGGCGTCTTGTTGCAGTTACTCCTGCGTGGCTTATTCCATGAGTACATAAGAGAGCTTGTTCTCGGATTGTTGTAGGTAGGTATAAACGAGCTTGCGATGTTGATATTTCAAATATTAGTTCTCGTTCCGAGTATGGCATGATAATCGATTTAAATTGTAAATTATTTTTATTTCTTAACTCCTGTAACTCTGCATCTTCGATCTGGCTCTGGTACAGCAGCTCATAATCGAAGATATCAGGTAAATGGATTTCCTCTATTCTTGATAAGAAATCCGCAGCAGCATTCATTTCTCCTTTTATGTACTTTATTTCATTACAAAATTGCGCGATAAAATCAAGTTGACGTAAGCGTCTTGGTGAATCGGATTTCGACTCTTTTTTTGTTAGGGCGAAAGTAAGAGGTTTATGGTCGGTCACTACTGTAACATTTCGTCCTTCTATGATATAACGAAAATGCTTAATACCCATGAAGATCGCTAAAAGTTCTCTGTCGTAGGTACTGTATTTAGTTTGAGCTTAGTGTCGGGGTCACCAATTTAGCTTTTTGATCTCCGTATATTTTGTGTGGAAGATGTTTGCTAAATAATAAGATTTATTTTTGAATGTGTTCTTTTAATTAAACATAAAACGATATTACAGTTAGTTAGCGTGACCGCACTAGGAGCGAGTGTTACGAAAGAGTGTTCCGATAGACTGTCTTACGGTAGAGTATCAAATTTGTCGCGCGGTCACGTATTTATAAGCTTTAAAACATAAACAATAAGCATGTAGCAATAAGTATGGTTTACAATGGTAACGCTACATAATTTACCCTGTAATGGTATTGCAATAGACTTGAAGCGGACCGATATTAATAACATGCAGATATAAAATTATAACAACGGGTCTGTATAATTTACGTTATTAATTTGTTTCGTCGTTAAAGAACTCGTAGAAGTAGGTTCAATAATATAGCATAATTAGAATCAACCATTATGTACCTGCCTATCTATGTAAAAAAATGTGATCAATTCACACAACACTCTAGCCCTAAAACATTTCCAAAATGAGCCAAAATAAAATAATTAGGTACATTTCCTTAAACTTTTGATGGGCTGGTTGAGTTAATTCTGGTAGGTACTTATCTAAATAATGGTTCTATTTATCAAATTTAAAACGTTTATTATATTTTTATTTTTACACGTATGTTGTTTAGATTTATGGAGTTATAATTCATGTGGAAATCCAAATTAAATAAAGATTTCACTTTCCCTCCACACTTACCGTTTTTGGATCTGACTGAAGAACGTCTGACTACCGGCTATGATACTTGTTTACTGACTGACTGACTGAGTGACTGTGACTGACTGTACTGTACTTACTGTAATCAGTACTGCTGCCCTGCCACACTGGCACTTGCCGTGATGCTAAGGGACATTGTGTACTGGCCATTTCATTACGTCAATATCAAAAGGAATGCATAAATAAGTATCATTTTCGTTTACTGGAAAATGATAAGCTTTGAAGAAAACAGCCACTAGTTCTCTAAATTTAAAAATCAATACAAATGAAAACCGATTAAACGACATTTGATTTAAGCAAGATTGCCCGTCGAAATGACAGATAGGACAGGACTCGTTCGAGTGACTGAACTGAATGGACATTATTTCATTTCATTCCAATTTCATTCACTCAAACGATTTGACGGAAAGGCGACAAGCTAGCAAAGCAGGAAATAAATAAATAAAACGAAATAAAATATGCAACAGATATCCGGCATGGTATCTGAGTAATATAACTTACAAATTGGAGTATCCTAGTTTGCGCTTACAAAATGGATCCAGCTCTGCTTAGGGAGCGTGAGGCGTTCAAGAAAAGAGCACTCGCTACACCGAGGTATATTTCATTTTTGTTTGGCTACAGTGCGCAATCACCACCGTTCGAAGCCCGACTATTCTATCAAAAACAGAGCGGTGCATACTTTCTCTCGCTCCCACTTGAGAGCTGGGGACGCGACAACGAGAACCGTGATTCCAAATCAATTCAATTGTAATACTATGAGATGAAACAAACCATGAACTTTATGTTGGGTAGGTATTGGTAACACCAATCATCAAGAATAAACTAGTTCTTTCAGATTACTATTAAATAAAATTATAACTATGCATGACTTAGATTGTCTATAAATTCCTTTCCAACCAATACCTACAGCTCCTACAAACATTTTAAAACTACCCTGTAATTTTAATATCTCACAGCAGTACATATAATAATGCTTTTGTACATTCATAAATAACTTTATTTGCTCAATGATCAGCTTATAAAAAATCCTCTTATATTGTCATAAGATTATACTTAGGACATTATTGCAATGTTTTCAGTATCGAAAAGAAGAAAAGAGATGACTCGCAACATAAAGATGAAAGCAAGAAAAAATCGAAATCATCCAGCATTGCCAGCTCGGCACCAAAGCTGGATGCTTCCAAGTAAGAATATTTTAACTAAACTATATTATATAAACCACCAAAAGCAATAGGAACGCAGATCAGTCCTTCAAAGTCCCACTCCCCTATTTTAAGGAGTTGAGTTGGCTAGGGCGAGGTTGGCAGGGGGTGCATAATACACCCCATTGCAGGATATCAGTGCAGATCTTATACCCCCCAACTCAATTAGAATATAGAAATAACATCTAATCTGTGAGAACATCGGATGGATGTTATCCTTATTAGGAATTATTCGGTCTGCATGGCCTGTATTTAATCAATGCTATAATGATTTAAGAAATATAACCAAATTATGGATTACCTTGGATTAAAAAATGGTATGCTTGATTTAAAAACTTGGTCATTTTCAGTTACAAAACAATGGCGGGCAGCTCGTCATACCGTTTTGGTGTGCTCGCCCGCATCGTGAGACACATGAGGGCGCGCCATCAGGAAGGAGATGACCACCCTCTGACCCTAGATGAAGTCTTAGATGAGACAAATCAGCTGGATGTGGGCAATAAAGTTAAACAGGTTAAAGCATTTTTAAGCCTTGTCCAATCCTAATTTGGTTTAAAGTCTGAATAGCCCTGGTTTAGGTTGGAATAGGCCACTATTTGTCCAGAAACCATGCAAGTAAGGAGCTAGGAAAAAGCTTGTCTGATAAGATAAATACTTACATCTACATTATTTTTATTGTCCTAACCTAACCAGTGTGGTAAAAGGATTTTAAGAGCCATTCAAAGAGGCTCATTTAGTGTTTAAGTTTAAAGATAACGAATACTAAGTAAACACACAGCTTATTCTTGCTTCTATGTTTTTTACTGCATTAATTGTTAAATAATTACATTTTTAGTGGCTCCAAACAGAGGCTTTACAAAACAACCCTAAAATAGAATGCACAATGGATGGAAAATATAATTTCAAACCTGTTTATAAAATAAAGGATAAGAAATCATTATTGAGGTAATTTATTATTTTTGGTTAATAAGTTCCATGGCTTCAAGGCATCTGAGATAAAAACCTCATCAGATGGAATGCATAATAAGCATGGGACTTAATATTATTGAATTATGGCAGGCCTATGTTCTGCAATTAACTTCTTCAGGCTGATGATGATGACATTTACTATAATTTCAGATTACTAAAACAACAGGATTTGAAAGGCTTAGGCGGCATCCTACTAGAAGACGTCCAGGAGTCATTACCCCACTGTGAAAGAGCACTGAAGAGCTTAGCACTAGAAATTCTTTACATAACCAGGCCTACTGATAAGAAGAAAATATTGTTTTACAATGACAAAACAGCAACTTTAGACGTAAGTTATAATATCCTGTAGAAATCAAGTAGCTTTTAATACTTATGTTATTTGATTATGATTACGCACTAAAAATACGCATGACCACAATCACACGATTCATTAAAAAAAACTAATTTGCAGGTAGACGAAGAATTCGTAAAACTATGGCGCGCTACGGCAGTAGACGCAATGGACGACGCAAAAATCGAGGAGTACCTCGAAAAGCAAGGCATCAAATCAATGCAGGACCATGGCCAAAAGAAACCAATCGCTCCCAAGAGGAAGAAGGCTGCTCAGAAAAGAAGACAGTTCAAGAAACCCAGGGATAATGAACATTTAGCCGATGTTCTCGAGACGTACGAGGATAATACGCTGACGCAGAAAGGTGTTGCTATAAAATAAATGATTATAAGTACATACTTGCCTTTATTATGGCGCTGGACACAGTGAAACACCTCTCGCTCGCACATTTTGACCTTCGGAAAGATACCTATACCTAAATTACTTAACTATTATTTGGGCATATACATATACCTTTAACAAAAGTTAAATGTTATTTTGTATCTTTAGTTTATATTCTTTTAAATGTGCCTACTCTCTGTAATTAATTATGGACTGTGTATTTTCTGTATGTGTATATGGTCTGAAATAAAATTATATTGAATTGAATTGAAAAACCCCAGAGGTATTGGCCTCATAGTGATGTGGCTGTATTCAGACTGATTATGATGGCAGCTTAACTAACTATAAAAATAAAACAATTATACTGGCACGTGAGGCTGAACATGAGTCTGCCTCAAGTTGATAGATGCAGAGCAGTGCATCGTAAGGAGCGTTCTAGCTAGACGTGCGTGAACGATGTGGAAATGCTCTATTATAGGCGATGTTTACCACTTAATATCAGATGGGCTACTTCTTGTTCCATCAACTAGTTGTAAAAAAAATTACACTACTTGAAACTAAGAATTGACAATAGAGATTAAAAAATATTTTATTCATTCATCACCACGGTTTACTTATGTACCTACATAAGTAATAACTTTTTTACAACAAACTTCTCAATTCTAATTTATATTTTCACAAAAGAAAAATTATTATTTAGAAAATATTTTTGTTCAGAAAAGTTTAGAACAATGGGCTTAATTCAATACAATTTAAAATGGGTGATCCATTAGCGACCCAAAACTGACGAGTCTGCGAGCTAAAGTGGACCGCCAATAGAGCACCTCGAAAACCGCGGTTTTTTCACGCCAATGGGATCACTCACTTTAAGGATATGGCTTTGAAATGTAAAAATTGATCAAATGTACATATATACATAGCCAGCTCTATTCACGATGAATGGTAAATACTTGACAGCTGTTGATCTTTCATTGTGCTGCATGGTTTTAACTTTGAGCTTATTCTGGAACATGTAGTATTCCTGAGTCTTGAGATAAACTATTTCAGTAGCGGTGAATGGCCGCCGTTTTTGTCCTGAGTCATGATAACACTAGTCGAATCCTGCGGTTTGGTTTTCATACTCTCGACATGATCTTCAACTTCGTTCAGCGCCGAAAACATGTTTCCTCCGTTTAGTCTCTTCACTATTTGCGAGTCATGGAAAGGATGAGTATGCGCGCCGACCCTATAGATAATAATAAGAGCATTACGTTATGTACCTACCAACATTATTATATATTTATTTAATGTCACAATCTTTTGTGTGCTTATTAGAAAAAACGTCTTTCACCGTTTTTTTTCTTTTGTGCGTCTTTGAGTTAGGGAAGACTAACAATGTGATGAAACCTTTTTCTGGCGCGCTATTTAGATTAGCAAGTATTCATAAAATCGCTCACCTTTTGATAATCCTGTTATCCTTGGTGACGAGGAAGGCTCGACATGAACACTTTCTCTTGTACGTCATACATCGCCACATCCGCTCGCCGCTTTTCCGCGAGCTCATGAGAAAGTAGAGGTATCGATTGCACACCAACTGGAGACTACCCTTGTTTGAAACTGTATATTGCAGGTTGTCTGAAAATAATAGACAGTTGTGAAGGTGTAAAAGCCAAATCTGGTGACATGATGTGGAGATATGTGGTGGTAATTTGGAAGATGGTTTTGCTAGTAGAAGATCTCTGTGTCAAGGGCTCGTCTGGGGAAGTACTACCACCAAGCAGTGTTGTTTCGGTTTTAAGAGAGTGGGTGCCGGTGAAATACTGACACATGAGGCTTAACACCTGCATGCTTCAAGTTGATAGACGCATGGCAGTGCATCATAAGGCACGTTCTCAACGAGCGTGACCTATGAGGCACTGCTTTATTATAGACAATGGTTACCACTTAAGATCACTATGCTTGATCTGTCAGCAAGTTTTAGTAAAGAATAAATGACTCAAACCTGACAAAGCTCTGGAATCCTGGGGTTTTAATTTACTCTTAGCAGGCACAGGATTGCTGCCGCCACAGTGGTAAGGGCTTTCATCATGGGCAAATGTTGTAGAGTCCATAGTATCATTGTCACTGATAGTACTGAAATATAAAAAATAACTGATTTGTTTCAGGAACTGGTCAACTTATTCAATAAATGAAAGAGTACAGAAAAAAAAACCGTATGAAACCATTGATACTATAGCTATCAGTGTTTAATATAATTCTCACGTTTCATACAGTTCTATCTTTATTCTTTAGTGCACAAATAGAAAAATACATTTAGAAAGCTTAAATTAAGATTTGTACAAAGGCGAGCTTAACTCTAAAAATAGTTCTCTTACAGCAGTTATAGCTTGTTCAGGCAATTAAAAGATCCGATGGCGCAGTGGTCAGCGCAGTCCCGTACCAAGGGGAAGGTCACGGGTTCAAATCCTGCTCGGCTCTTAACTTTTGGGACATTATAAAAATCTTAAGTAAAAGATGTTTTAATACTAACTTTTCTTCCTTATCCACAAAAAACTGATCTTCAGTGACACTTCTATTCCGCAACTTCATGGGTTGACTTGCAGTACTTGTTCCTTGTTCAATGAGACTTTCTGTAGTGTTGCTATCATGATCTTCGAGTTCCTGGCATGTAGTGCTCTAAACAGAAATTAGTTTACTTTCACCCAAATTTAGCCGAGCCCAAAAATTTATCTTTTATTAAAAAATACATTTCTTACCAAATCTTCCACACCTTTTATGTGCAATGCCTTACATGCCTCTAAGAAATCGCTGATTTTGTCTCTAGCGACCATAACTTCTCCAGTGTATGCATATTGTAATATTGATTGTAGAGTGTGACAAGATACTTTCTGGAAAGTGTAACATGTTACTCACTTTAATCATTTGTACATATTAAGTAATCTCTTCATCTCTCTCGGTGCAAATTAATAAATTCATTTTTAAATTCTCATTAAGTTTTATTTATTTTATCAGTAGGTACATAATTGACAATGCCCACATACTCAAACAGTAAAGGTAACATTGTAACGAAACCAGCATATTGTAGAACCTAAAATGTTTAATAACATGTGTCATGTATCCTACTTACAGAAACCAGTTGGCACACCAAGTGAAAAAACATAATGGACAAGCAAATTTAAATTAATATCTTTCTCTAGTCACAGAATAAATCTGTGACTTATTTATGTTTATTAAGTTTTTAATAATACTTAAAAAAAAAGGATTCACTAAAGTACTGTTCATGTGATTTAGAAAGTGGTAAGCATAAAATTCATAGGATAATTTTTATCTTGGTTCCATGAAAATGAATTATGCAAAGGCAATTTAGTCATGACTTACATTCAGAAAAATCACAGGATGAGGACAGGCAGCTGAAGAAATCAGATCACTGATGTAAGGGCTGACAAGGGACAAAACCATTTGATGTACCTTCACGTGATGCCCGTCTGCCGCTATCGTCATGTCCACGAATTTACCCCTCTGGTGAACAAAAAGGAATGATATAGAAAAGAGCGTAGAGTAGGACGCCCTCCGGTAAGGGTAGGGCGGCGATCTAAGAAATGTAGCTGCCAAACACTGGAGAACAGCCGAGGGCCGGGCTCAGTAGCGGGTCTTGGGAAAGACCTACGTGCAGCAGTAGACAAACTTGGCGGATGATGATTGTAAAATATTGATAAATTCCTCACTTGCTGCAGTAAACTCAGGCCATGACAAATATTTTTCTGGTACGCATCCCATGCAACAGAGAATGCCATTCTGTCTGAATCTGAACCGAAATCCTTTTATTTCTTATTTTTAATTGAGTACTGGCTGAGCTCCAGAACCTAAACCCAAATGTTTATGATCAGTTTTTCACAACCACAAAAAGAGCTCACACAAATGGCCGTTTCAATTTTCACGAAAAAATTATATCTTTTATTTCAACTGTCAAAACTGACATCTCAAACTGTCAAATGTCAGGAAGCGGATATAAAGCTGGGAACAAATTAGCGGACGCGACTGACAGCCGCGACTGATAGGGTGTGCACAGTCGAACGGGACCTGGCTTGCCCTTGGAGGAATTAGAAATGGAGGCATCAACGTTTGAATCCACGAACAATATTTTCTGCCGAAATTGACGGGGGACGAGGTAAACACGCATGGCACACGCGCATAGCAAAATCCTGTTCATGTAAACACACACATTGACAATCTCGCACACGATCTTAAAATTTGCACACAGATAAAAAATATAACGTAGTTACGCAGTGTCAAGACTCATATTAAGATAATCTCTAGTGATGGGCATTCAGTAAGACCGGTAAATTGAACGATGAATAAAATAATGTATGAAATGGGTTTTTAGGTACCCAGGTAATTTAAGTAAGTTCGGCACAACAGGTTTCACATTTTGTAACAGTCAGAAAATAATTTAGTTGTTATGTTTTATTAATGGTTATAAGTTTGAATCAATAGTTCATAATATGTTATAGCATAGTACTCATAAGTTAAGTCTTTTACTGTATAATTGAAAAAAATATATAAAGTGAAATCACATTACATCGTCAGCCTTCACTCATAAGTTAAGTCTTTTACTGAATAATTGAAAAAAATGTATAAAGTGAAATCACATTACATCGTCAGCCTTCACATCACAGCGATGTTTGTAGTTCTGCCTTCTGCGCCGGCGGCGTTGGTTCGATTCCCACCGATTTAACCCCCGACAAATTGTCGGGGGTTAAAAAGCACCAAATACGTTATTAGACAACACATTATGTGATAATAATTTTAACGTTTATTCTAGCATTCATTCATTCATCAATTTCATTCAACTTTTCCCAACACTATGCCTTCTACCAAGGTTTATTCTTTGACAATGGCGTCGTAATACTGTCGCTAATCTGTCGCAACCGGTATTTCTTTTGAACTGAAATTCTACAAAATTACAAACACAATTGACAAAATAATACTCATTTGTGGTAGGAAATACCATGTTCCCGAAAGTTTGATGTCTCTGATCGTCTTTTACAAGAAACTACCATGCAATAGGCATGAAGAAGTAATCAAGTACCTATCGCCAAAATATTTATCTGATCTAATTTATACTCATAATAATGTCGAGATTGACAATTTATTTGCTATTATAAATCTACAAAATACAACAATCCGCCATGATAGCTTAAACAGCGGTCAGAGCGAATTACGTCGCGTTTACGTAAACGTCATTCTGATTTAGTACAAAAGCACCAATGTTTACTGTTGATATACAGAAACGTGACGTAATAACAGACGCCATGACACCAGCGAGCGTTTTGGCGTGAATTTGAAAATTTCAATTTAAATGTACTTTTATTGCACAAAAACCTTAATTTTCTACAGAAATATGATATATTTTAGACATTTATGATACTTCTGAATATATGATAGAAGAGATTTTGAAAATTAGTCGTCAGGCCTATTCACCATTTTCACGGAGCTCCACTTCGCGACATGAAACGACACACAATGGCTGCGGCACAGAACACATATACGGCTGCGGTTGCGAGTGAAACTGTCGCGGGGGGAGAAGTAGAAACTGTTCTCATATTATACTATCTATAGCTCAATATCTATGTATCTTACTAAAGGTCAAAATTAAAGTACAAATATCATTGGTGTACTTGTAATCCAAGGAAAGTTACATTTAATCTGCTTCACTCTATGAATACAACCCCCCCACGAATATTTATGAAAGAATGGTTGTTCTCATCGGGATCTTTCGCTCTGATAATGTCATCTTTCTGCCTCTGTCTTGTTCTTGATCTATTCCTCCTCATAGGTAGTTCCGTTAACTCTTAGTGTGCTGGCCTCTCCCGTCTGAGGTCTCTGTGGTCCCATCTGTAATTATAACACACTATAAGTGACAGCTAAGTAATTCACGTCGGTAAAGTAATTAATGTACTTTAGTTAGCGTTACGTTAAGACATTTATTCTTTGGTGTTCGTTCCCAATAATTGATTCAGTAGCCTGCTGTGACCATCGCTTAGTTCAATTCATATACAAGGTACTTCTGTAAAGATGGGTCGCCTATTCCGCGACCCACCGTTAGCCAACCGGCTTTCTACCCTTCTCTGCGAACCAGAGAAGGGCGACCACACGTGGGCACCTGCACCAGGTGCCCCCCGCTTCGTGGTCGCAGGATTTTCATGGGCTGTTCAACCCTACCCGCTTCGACTAGATAATGTTCTTTCGTGGGCTGTTCATGCGACCCACCGTTAGCCAACCGGCTTTCTACCCTTCTCTGCGAGTCAGAGAAGGGCGACCACACGTGGGCACCTGCACTAGTTGCCCCCCGCTTCGTGGTCGCAGGATTTTCGTGGGCTGTTCAACCCTACCCGCTTCGATTAGATAATGCTCGTCATAATTTAGTTTCTAGTTCAGATTAAGAGAAATATTGGTATAAAATTGGTGATGCAATAATACAGATTACTCGACGTTGAAATACTTAGCTGTCGGTTAATTGGGTTCCTGCGCCGGCCTGCCTGAAGATATACCTTCCACCACTGTCTCCTTTTCAACACAACGTGTACTTGTCCCGAAAATCCTGGCAGATACATAAATGCTCCCTCTATACTAAATGTAGTCTTCAGTCAAAATGAACTACCCCATTCTTCTTCTTCTTAATGAATGGCATCTGTCCTTTTCGGATCAATTTTGCCAGTACCCGCCGTCCAACGATATGACATTGACAAGATTTTTGATAGTTTATTTAAGTGTTGTCAGGTTGAATAATTACGACTCTTAGATACTTCGTGGCGATTCTAGACACTCGTCACGACACTCCCGACGACGAAAGAAGATTAGAATAGAGGTTAGAATAGATATTATTCGTGGCGATTCTAGACACTCGTCACGACACTCCCGACGACGAAAGAAGATTAGAATAGAGATTAGAATAGATATTAGAATAGAGTCGCGAGTTGACTCGTCCACTCGCGGATTTTCTCTCTTGCTCTTATTTTATCACGACAAAGTACCACGAAATGAAGCCATGACACCAGACCAGGCCAAGCAAGAAAATATGAAATAGGAGTGAGGCATATTTATCGGAACAGATAAAAATAACAGGTATTTTAAAATAACAGCTTGGAACTGTTGTCTAGACCAATGAGAGCCTGTTCCATTCCACAACAGCCCGAATCTGCCGAAACATGCGTCTCTTTATTCTAGCATAAGGAGATTACTTTTGTTAGAACGAGATAGCCTGTCACAAGCAGAGAACAGGTGTTGCGTTCGGAAATGTCAGGCTCATTTCTTACAGAAAAAAATTGTTGTAGGTATTAAGCTGTCAGTCCTAAGCCTGTTAAGCATGAAGGATGGTTTTCATTTCAGGAACATACACTGAAACTGTTCTTCTCCTCAGCACCTGTTACCTAATTTCTACTCATACTATGTTGTATGCAACACAACCAGCTGTTATTTTGGAACAGGTGAAATTTTGGGGAAATAGCTATGCATACAACATGAAAAGAGCGTTCATTATGCAAAAAAGGGCTGTTAGAACCATAGTGCGCATACCCCCCTGGATATCTTGTAAAGAATACTTTCGATGTTTAAATATATTGACTGTCCCTAGTTTATATTTTAGTGCTACTTCTGGACATCATAAAAAATCCTTACAAATATGAAAATGAGGAACAGAGAGCAGTTAGATTAAATACTAGACGTAAAGACCTTGAGTCATCTCTACAGCCTAGGTTAAATGTAGCAAAGCATTGTTCTCGCTATCAGGCTGTGAAATTTTTCACTCGCTGCCCTCTGACATGAAAGTCATGGACAGTCCCCGTAAATTTAAATCAAAACTTGTTTCACTTTTGTTGAAAGGGCGCTTCTATTCGATAGATGAGTTTTTGACTTACAATTCACATTAGTTTCTAATATAATAAGATGGGCGTTTAAACGAAAAGCGTATAATAGAGCAGACTTTTTTAAATAAGCAGTTAAACAAACTTACAATGACAGACGCTTTCCGTTTTATGCTTTTCAATCATGTGATGTTATGGAACCTTATTTTTATCACAGTAAGCAAGCATATTGTTTGCACAATCAAAAAGTTGAAAATATAACCCCAACCAAATTAAACAACGACAGTTAAGATACCTAATGTTGAAAATTGATAACCTTTTGAATATGTTCGGATTATCAACTTATAATCTGGTTTTGCTTTTGAAAAGTTTTTGCTTTTGAAAAGTTTTTGTTTTTGCTTTTGGTTTTTGCTTTTGAAAAGTGAGAATAGTTGAAAAGTTTAACTTTTGTAAAAGTTTAACTTTTGTGAGTTGAAAATTAAAATGGTTGTCGAGCAAATTATTGCTTACCATAATTTTATTGATGTTAAACTTTGCTTTTTGTTAAGCCTTTGCCATCGTCTTGGAATAAATTTCGAAACATAAGTGTAAATCATGTGTAAATAGAAAATGTATGTAAATAGAATGTAAATAAACTTTTGTTTCTTGAGTTTTCTTAGGACTAGGTTTCTATTCACTTTATTTCAAAATTTTAGGTGTTTTGATAAAAGTTAATGACTAATGATTCGGATTAGAAATAAAGAAATTTGGAACAATTTCGAAAGGGATATCAGCATACAAAGCATGCTGAATGTAATTATTGTAAAAATAAATTATCATAAAAATCAACAGTGACTAATTTTGAAACAACATTTGAGACTGTAACATATTATGTGTTTTAGTCGTGAATGCAGTTTATCTGCATATTTATCAAATATGAGCTCATGGTCTCTAACAAAACAGGCAACTTGAAAAATGTAGAGACCTGTAAGTGTTAATAGCTTAAGTTTTTTTTTAAAAAGGGGTCTACATGACGTGAGAGGGCCAACGCCGCTTAATGCTCGAACACATTTTTTTTTGAACTATAAAAGCTCTATTTATGTCTGTAGAGTTTCCCCAAAGAAGAAGACCGTATCTCAAAACTGAAGCAACATAACCGTGATACGCAGTTAATGCGGTTTTTTGGCCTGATCTTTTCTGATCTGGCGTAATCTTTTGATTGCTTAAACAAAGCGATTTAGTTTTTTGCAGGTGTAGTCAATAAATATGTGACTTCCAATTGCAATGTTTGTCCAAAGCTATACCTAAGAACTTTATTTCATCAATTTTCTCTATAATTTCGTTACGGCATGTCAAACTAATATTTAAATTTATTTTATTGTTATTGTAATTATGGAAATGAATAAATTTGGTTTTGGATACATTCACACGAAGATTATTACGTTCTAACCATCGAATAATTGATTCTATTTCCAAGTTAAGTATTTGTTGGTAGTTTGTATTTTTGTCAGCAGGCACGACGATGGAAATGTCATCAGCAAAAAGAACACATTGGTATTTAGTGATTAACGGTAGGTCATTAATATACAATAGAAATAACAATGGTCCCAAAATACTTCCTTGTGGCACACCAAATTTGTTATATTGGTAATCGGATTTGTATGTAGTAGCAGTCAAAGTTTCATTGAGACCTTTAACCTCCACGTATTGTTGTCTATCTGCGAGGTAACTATTCAACCATTTAAGAGCAAGACCTCTAATACCATATTTTCGCATTTGTTTAATAATATAGCATGATCAACAAAGTCAAACGCCTTGCTCATGTCGAAAAATATGACAGAGACTGGTACGCGCTTGTCAATAAATCAATAACATTGTGTATAAGCTTAAAAGCGGCTAATGTTGTAGATTTAATTTTCTGAAAGCCATTTTGCTCTTCATTAATAACATTAAATTTTTCTAAAAAGTTAACCATGCGATTTTGCATGGCCTTCTCAAAGAGTTTTGCAAAAATGGGAATTAAAGTTATAGGCCGATAATAATTTAATTCTTTTTTATCATCCTTTTTGTGTAAAGGTCTTACTACCGATAACTTTAGTCGTTGTGGAAGTTCCACTAGTAAAAGAAAGATTCAGTAGGTATTGTAGTACGGGACTTATCAAAAATACGCACATTTTCAGAATATGCGTAGATATTCCGTCAAATCCAACTGATTTCGTGTTACTTAAAGAAAGTACTATTTTAGAGACTTCAATGTCAGTCACGGGCCTTAAAAACAAACTAGCATCTAAATTATCTACTTTTGGAAGTGCGTTAGTAGTATCTGTTACATGTGGGAGTGCCTTGTTTGTTATGTCAATAAAAAAGTTATTAAAAGCTTGAGCTATTTTAGTGGCTCTGTGAGAATTTGACCATCAAGGCTGATTTGACTAATTGTATCGCACGATTGAGTACAATCAACTTTATCTTTAATAATTTGCCAGTAGGCTTTGCATTTATTCTTAGATTTTGATATAAGTTTATGGTTCATGTTAGCCCTAGATGTATTAATGCATTTTTTTTTTAGAAGAGCACTATATATTTTATATTTAAGTTTCATTTCTGTTGATTTATGTTAATAATAACGGAATCGCAACTCGCGTTTATGCTTACTACTTTTCCTGATACCTTTTGTTATCCATTTCGGAGGTGACGTATTACAGTACATTTTCTTTCTTTCAATAGGAAAGCATAAGTCATATATCAGACAGAAAGTGTCATGAAATTCATTGAATGCTCTGTCTAGATCATTTTCATTTAGACACTATCCCATGTTAATGCTGACAAATAATGTATAAATTTATTTATATTATCGTTATCATATTCTTATTCTTATTCTTTCAATAAACCAGTACTGTAATTGGTTCTGTTTTAAAACAAATGGAATAGTAAGAGTTTGACACGTGTTATGATCAGAAAGACACATCTGATGCGTGCAACCTTTAGCTTGATCGAAGTTGCATAAGATATGGTCAATGCAGCTATCCTGTCTTGTTGGATCTACAATATGCAACCTTAAGTCATAGTTTTTTACTAAGTCAATAAGACGTCTCGAGGATGGTTCATTCTTTAGTGTATTGATATTAATATCACCCGCAATAATAACTTTTCTTGAAAGATTGATTATATATTAATTTATGCAATAAATATCAAGCATGTTGAAAAATATACTAATGTCACTGTTAGGTTACAGTATTATGTGTGTACCGCATCGGTATACACATAATATAATGCAATTAATTGAAGGGATTTGGACGCCACATACTTCAAATTACTTTTCCGATACCATAATTTTCTCAATGTCAAGTACCTTAAATTCCAATGTTTTACGCACCATGATACAAACACCACCGCGCTTCTCTTTTATCCTTGAAAATTAGCTTGCTAACTGGAACTGTTTTAAGCGAATATTCGCCTCACTACCCGACTTTACAAAGGTTTCCGAGAGGCAGATAACATCTGGTTCTTGTTTTTGTTGAGACAATTCGTCAATACATAAAGCTAAAGAGTCAAGTTTATTGAAAATACTTTGAATAATTTGATGAAAAACGTTAAACGTGTCAAACTGACTTACGAAAAAGCCGCTGTTGTTACAAATGTTCCCCGGTTGCTGGTTCAGTTGTCTAAGTAAAATATGGGCAGTTTGTTGCTGATTTAGCAGGTTTGTTTACCTCAGTTTCTAATTTTCTTCTTCTTTATTAGATGGAATCTGTCCATTCAGACAATTATTCCGTAGTTATGAACCTACCTGATGATATGACATTGACAACGACATAGCGCTACCTACAATTAAGAGGTAAAGTACTTTGTGATGTACGGGTAGGTAATAAACAAAAGTAAGTCGTAAGGTATTTACAAAATTCATAGACAATCATATTGACAACGACAACATTAATAAAAAAATGATCACACGGAGTTCTCATTGTTAGTGTTTATGTTGTCTATTAACAAAAAGCAGGTAGTGAAAAAGCAACTTTCAAAATAAGTTTTTTTTTTTTTTTAAATAAGCGTAAGCATAAAGTTTGTTAATTTTAAGTCGTTTTCACATCTCTAGTTACAACCCACTCCTATTATGAAATACACATTCTTTTTACAATTTGTGCTGGCTTGGATACAAGGTCCCTCCGCCAAGTCCTATAAGTTTATCAGAATTTTTTGTCACTGACTTCATAATAAATATAAAAATAATAATAATATTTATATATATTAAAAATTATCATTTGGTTTTATAGTTTAACAAACATTGGTCTTGTAAACCAAAATTAAGATTTTTCTTTAAATACTTCAAAGAAAAAGAAACTCTTTATTTGAAATTCACAAGCAAACCAGTGTTGCCAGTGGCAGAGAGTCACTATAACATGAGACAGCCCAAACATTTTCACGGGAAAATAACATTACCAACATTATGTGGAAAACGACACAATACTTTAGAGCACTATAACCACTTGACCAACCAGTGCCCCTCAGCGGAGCAAGCGGCTCACGACCCTATCGACACTTCTGCAAGCTTGGCGTCAAACACGATTTATCACATAAAACTATTCAAGCGATTTCAAACCAAATTGTTTGCTATCTGGAAATAACATGAGAGGGTCAAAATAACGTAAAATGTTACAAAAGTAACATTCTGGCAACGCTGAAACAAACAGACAGAACCAACTAAACGGCACAACACAACCTATCAAAAAATTATTCAGTGCGTTCCGAACCGCACCATGTACTGATGATGTAATAGGCAATCGCTACTAGGTACATACCTACTTGGGTTTCTTCGAAACGCATTCTACTAGCGTTTCATACATCAAATAATAGATTTTTCATTGCTCATACCCTCAAAGTAGGTCTGAAGCTGCCTGAGGGGCCTAACTGAAAGTAATACTTTCAGCCCTAGGGAGAATCGCTTTCTACTGACAGCTGTCAAATTATAAAAAAAAACAAGTTCTATTTTATTCAACCATGTTCCAACTTTTTATTCAGCAAAGAGATTGGAAACCCATTACAACGGTAAGAAGTTTAAAAAGTCTAATTAGTCCGCGATGTAAAATTTAAATTTAAATAACATAAATACTATTAAATAAAGAATATATTTTCTAAATGACTTTATTATTATTTAGCTTCAACTATTTATTTAAAATAACATAGATTTGAGCAAACAATTTACAATTTTTTAAATTATGAAAATGAAAATAATGGCTGAATAATGCTGGCGAGCCGAAGCCGAAGGCCCGCCAGAGAAAAAGAAAAAATAAAAACCGGGAAGGCGGCAATTCAATCTTCATTTTCACAAATTTTTCTTTCATGTTTTTTTTTTTTTTTTTTTTTTTACTTTCCTTGTATTCGTAATGAAAAGCACAGTGTTTACCTCGGATGAAAGTCTTTTAAGTCCCTCAAGCTCCATTGGCGCCCTCGCTACGCTCTGGCGCCAAACCCGTCTCGGGACTCAAAAAACGTGACTTTCAACACTCAGGTAACAATGTACTGTATATTCCCCGTATGAAAACTAACTGATGGTTGACGGAACAACTTTGGTGTTGCTAACTATCCGTCAACTGCAGATTCGTTCAGAACATTCCCTCGATCGGAATACCAACCTAACAAATAAAGTATCGTTCCAAACTGTTTCCGGTGCGCCTATACCCCCTCTAATCCTAAGGTGCGTCAATTTTCAAAGTCCGTCATTATGTTCGTTCAAAATCGACTCTCTTTCTTCATCCTCCCTTTTTTTAATCTAATACAGACCACATGAACATCAACCGGGAGAGGCAGCTTTCATAAATCCTCAACAAGTTTTTAAATTCTTTAGGCTCCTTTTCTTACGAATGTCACAAGATAACAAGACAAAGGATGCTATGGAAGTTGACTTTATCGGTTTCATTTGAACCTTCCAGTAGCGAAGATCCCTGCATCTCCACCATGTCGCGGGGGGAGAAGTAGAAACTGTTCTCATATTATACTATCTATAGCTCAATATCTATGTATCTTACTAAAGGTCAAAATTAAAGTACAAATATCATTGGTGTACTTGTAATCCAAGGAAAGTTACATTTAATCTGCTTCACTCTATGAATACAACCCCCCCACGAATATTTATGAAAGAATGGTTGTTCTCATCGGGATCTTTCGCTCTGATAATGTCATCTTTCTGCCTCTGTCTTGTTCTTGATCTATTCCTCCTCATAGGTAGTTCCGTTAACTCTTAGTGTGCTGGCCTCTCCCGTCTGAGGTCTCTGTGGTCCCATCTGTAATTATAACACACTATAAGTGACAGCTAAGTAATTCACGTCGGTAAAGTAATTAATGTACTTTAGTTAGCGTTACGTTAAGACATTTATTCTTTGGTGTTCGTTCCCAATAATTGATTCAGTAGCCTGCTGTGACCATCGCTTAGTTCAATTCATATACAAGGTACTTCTGTAAAGATGGGTCGCCTATTCCGCGACCCACCGTTAGCCAACCGGCTTTCTACCCTTCTCTGCGAACCAGAGAAGGGCGACCACACGTGGGCACCTGCACCAGGTGCCCCCCGCTTCGTGGTCGCAGGATTTTCATGGGCTGTTCAACCCTACCCGCTTCGACTAGATAATGTTCTTTCGTGGGCTGTTCATGCGACCCACCGTTAGCCAACCGGCTTTCTACCCTTCTCTGCGAGTCAGAGAAGGGCGACCACACGTGGGCACCTGCACTAGTTGCCCCCCGCTTCGTGGTCGCAGGATTTTCGTGGGCTGTTCAACCCTACCCGCTTCGATTAGATAATGCTCGTCATAATTTAGTTTCTAGTTCAGATTAAGAGAAATATTGGTATAAAATTGGTGATGCAATAATACAGATTACTCGACGTTGAAATACTTAGCTGTCGGTTAATTGGGTTCCTGCGCCGGCCTGCCTGAAGATATACCTTCCACCACTGTCTCCTTTTCAACACAACGTGTACTTGTCCCGAAAATCCTGGCAGATACATAAATGCTCCCTCTATACTAAATGTAGTCTTCAGTCAAAATGAACTACCCCATTCCATTCTTCTTCTTCTTAATGAATGGCATCTGTCCTTTTCGGATCAATTTTGCCAGTACCCGCCGTCCAACGATATGACATTGACAAGATTTTTGATAGTTTATTTAAGTGTTGTCAGGTTGAATAATTACGACTCTTAGATACTTCGTGGCGATTCTAGACACTCGTCACGACAGAAACACTTTTATATAAAGGATATGATCGAGATCGGTAGATGACCGGCGGCAGAGGGGAAAGCCCTGTCTTGACATCTCCATTTCTAATTCCTCCAAGGGCTTGCCAGATTTCTGTCGGACGACGTCCGAACGCTCAAGGTTACGTCCGCGGCTTACATCCGATAGTTTGCACAATTCAGTGTATATTCATTAGCTAGATATCTATCTGTACGTATAAAATGATATTCAAAATCGATGTTAAATAAATGCAGTGATATTTAACTTTTGTTAGCTTACAAAAATAAAATTGCGAATTGGGAAGAAAGATATATGAATAGAATAACATATGAAAACTTTAGCCCAGAAAGTTAAAATGAAAACTTAAAAAAGTTGTGAAAAAAAAACATTTCGTGGCAATAGGAACGCCGAAACATTTCGTGTTTATGGGCGCCGGTTTTGTTTTGTTGTTGCTTTTGCAGAAATTGAACGAAATAACATAAGTTATAATAGTTTTAGTAAATTTTTTTCTCTAAGGGCGTCGGGTGGAATGTTGTGGACTAGCTGGCACTGACTTTACGTATACTCGTCTAGTCAAAGTCCTTTCTTTTTAAATATCCTAAACTGTTTTGTTCAGGAATCACCTGTGATCTGAACATTGAGAGCTCTCTCTACTCATAGAACACTTATACTCAAGAGGCTCTACTATTTTACCACCATGAACTTAGAATTACTTGGTAAATATAATTTCATATCCTGCTGCTTTATGTAAAACTGCTTTATGTAAAAACAACAATTGATTTTTTCTATCAATTTTCAGAATCATTTGGTCAGAACTATCCTGAGGTAAGTTAGTTTAAAAAATAAAAACTTGTTTGGTCTGTCAAAAAGAATTAATAATAGGAAGTGACTATTTGTACGGGTGCTGGATGAATAAATTATATTTATTCGTACGGATATTATTCAAACTCAGGGCACCCCGACATAAGTCACAAAAGTAACAGTAGGTTGTTAGGTTTTTTTTTTTTATACCTACTTAATTTCAAGAATGGTGCAAGTCAGTGCAGAGAGGACCCTTCCCCCGTCCCTCCTCCTCCCTAACAATACTAAAGGCAACCCAAATTTTAACTTTACTACGCCTTTTAAGCGACTGTAAAGTGTTTTGCACCTAGACTCACCTAGCTTTAAGACGTTTCAAAGTGATTCTTGCATCGTAATGAATAAAAAATTATTGACTTTGACTTTGACTTTTTAAAAATCCAGATTCAAACTCGGGGCACTCCGTAAAAAGTCACTAAAGTAACAGTAGGTTGTTAGGTTTTTTTTTTTTATACCTACTTCATTTCAAGAATGGTGCCCCCCCCTCCCCGCGCAGTACCCGTATTAATAATTATAAATTGTTTGTACGGTAACCGTATTAATAATTATAAATTGTTCGTACAGTACCTGTATTAATAGACTCAGCCTTAATAATAAGCCCACCTTTTATTACAGGAGTTCGACGGGTCTCTGGATTCTATATCTTTAGCAGCAACCTGTGCTTTTAATCGCAGAGGTACCCTGTTAGCAGTTGGTTGTAATGATGGCAGGATATTTATATGGGACTTCCTAACCAGAGGAATAGCTAAGTCACTATCCGCTCATGTATACCCTGTTTGTAGTCTTAGCTGGTCAAGAAACTGTAAAAAGGTATAGTGTTTATTTGTGCTAGTAATAAGTTCTAAGAGTGTCACTGATTGGTACCCCAGAGTTATGTAGTAACAAAAAAAATTTTATGAATTGAGAACCTCCTCATTTTTTACGAAGCTAGTTAAAAAAAACCTAGTGCTTCCATCATCATCTGTCTCCACATAAACAACATCAAATTCTCACGAGATGAGATGATAACAAAAATAGTAATGGTGTAAAAACTTAATTTGGAAAATATTTATGAAAATCTTGTTTTGGGACCTAGTATCTACCTGAAACCCCCCTTAAAAAATTACCAAGGAATCCTAAAAACAATGGCATATAACTAAAAAAACATATTTTAATTTCAGCTTTTATCAGCATCAACAGATCATAATGTCTGCATATGGGATGTGCTCTCTGGAGAGTGTGAGCAGCGTTACAGATTCCCCACTCCTATATTGAGAGTGCAGTTTGACCCAAGGAATGACAAGCGATTCCTTGTGTGTCCTATGAGGCATGCTGCATTGTTGGTGGATACTGATGGAGATCATAAAATACTGCCTATAGATGAAGATGTAAGTAATTATACATCATTACTATGCAATACAGTATAGTTTTTACTACTCAATTGTCTAGAAGAAATAGCTTTTTAGTGTTACGAACACCCATTATACATTTAATAAATAAGAAGTACCTATATAGTTCTAAATTTTTTTTGCTAGTTTGTAAGATGTGCAATAAAGATTGATCTGCTATCTTCTATATATATATAACTCAAAGGTGACTGACTGACTGACTGACTGACATATTGATCTATCAACGCACAGCCCAAACCACTGGATGGATCGGGCTAAAGTTTGGCATGCAGGTAGATGTTAAGACTTAGGCATCCGCTAAGAAAGGAAAATGGAAAATTATTTACCGAAGAGGGGAAAAAGGGGAAAAATGGTATAAAGAAAAATCAACGCACAGCCTACACCGTTAGCCCTAGAAGCATGAAACTTAGAAGGTGTGTTCCTCTAATAGAGCAGAGGTGCGCTAAGAAAGAAGATAGGAAAATTATTTCCCTGAAAGAAGAAAAAACGGAAAATGATTTTAAGAAAAATCACAAAAAATAGCTTACAAAATACGTAAAAAAACATTTAAAAAAATTCAGCTACCGCATTATCTGGCACCAGGTTCGATTACACACAAAGGTTCACAAACAAACCGATGATAACCACTACGACAAAATCGCGGGAAACATCTATCATACTTAAACTAAACACTGTTCAAAAAAATCGGCTCCAACAGCACTCACCTTAAAATTCAAATACACTAAAGTGGAGGCTCAAATCTATGGTAACTAGCAGTTGGTCATGTCAAATAAAAAAAACAGATTCGATTATACACCAACGACGAATACGATAGCCCAAATTAGCCACTTCAACAAATTCACGAAAGTTCTTTACAAAATACGCAAAAAAACATTAAAAAATTTCCAGCTACCGCAGCATCTGTCACCTGGTTTGAATACACAAAAAATTTTCAAAAAAACGATGATAACCACTAAGACAAAATTGCGGGAATCATCTATCATACTTAAACTAAACACCGCTGAAAAAAATCGCCTACAACAGCACTCGCCTTCAAATTCAAATACACTCTAAAGTACAAGCTCGAAACTATGGTAACTAGCATTTGTTCATATCAAACTAAAAAAACCAGATTCGATTATACACCAACGAATACGATAGCCCAAATTACCCCATAAAAGAAAATCACGAAAAAGAGCTTTACAAAATATGATTAAAAAAAACATTATACAAAATACGCAAAAAAAAACATTAAAAAATTTCCAGCTACCGCAGCATCTGTCACCAGGTTTGAATACATAAAAAAAAATCAAAAAAACCGATGATTACCACTAAGACAAAATTGCGGGAATCATCTATCATAGCTTAAACTAAACACCGCTGAAAAAAATCGGCTACAACAGCACTCGCCTTCAAATTCAAATACACTCTAAAGTACAAGCTCGAAACTATGAAAAACCAGATTCGTTTATACACCAACGAATACGATAGCCCAAATTACCCACTAAAAGAAAATCACGAAATAAAGCTTCACAAAATATGCAAAAAAAAACATTTAAAAAATTCCGCTACCGCAGCATCTGTCACCAGGTTTGAATACACATAAAGGTTAACAAAAAAACCGATGATAACCACTTAGACAAAATCGCGGGAACCATCTTTCATACTTAAACTAAACACCGCTGAAACACACTTTAAAGTTCAAGCTCAAAACTATGGTAACTAGCATTTGATCGTGTCAAAATAACAAAACCAGATTCGATTATACACCAACAAATACGATAGACCAAATAACCCACTAAAATAAAATCACGAAAAAGAGCTTTACGAAATACGCAAAAAAAAAAATTCAGCTACCGCAGCATCTGTCACCAGGTTTGAATACACACAAAGGTTAACAAAAAAACCCAAGATTATCACTAAGACAAAATCGCAGAAAACACCTATCATAGCGAAGCTAAGCACCGCTGAAAAAAATCAGCTACAATATAACTAACTAATATAATAGCACATGCCTTTAAATTCAAATACACTCTAAAGTACAAGCTCAAAACTATGGTAAATAGCAGTTGGTCATGTCATTAAAAAAAACCAGTTTCGATTATACACCAACAAATACGATAGCCCAAATTAGCCACTTAAACAAAATCACGAAAAAGAGCTTTACAAAATACGCAAAAAAACATTTAAAAAAAAACAGCTACCGCAGCATCTGTCACCAGGTTCGAATACACACAAAGGCTTACAAAAAAACCGATGATAACCACTAAGACAAAATTGCGGGAAACATCTATCATACTTAAATTAGACACTGCTGAAAAATAAAACAACAGCACTTGCCTTCAAATTCAAATACACTCTAACGTACAAGCTCAAAACTATGGTAACTACAGTTGGTCATATCAAAATTAAAAAAAAGAACTCAAATATCCACGCGGACGAAGTCGCGGGCATCAGCTAGTTTATCTATATTTTCTGATTACAAGTGCACACAGCATCCCTTTTTGATATTAATTTCTGTTACAGGGAGACATAAATGTTATAGGGTCCTTTGATAGAAGAGGAGATAATGTGTACACCGGCAATGCAAAAGGCAAAATTTTAATTTTAGACTCCCAGACCTTATCAATAAAGGCTAGTTTTAAGATAACAGTGGGCACATCAAGCACAACAAGTATTAAAAGCATAGAGTTTGCTAGAAGAGGAGAGTAAGTAACTATTACTATGCTGTTATAAAAGAAAAAAAAGCAATTTTGGTTTTATGGCAAAACACCAAGAAACTTTAGCAATTTGTTATTAAAAAAAATATATATTTTAAGTTTACTTGCAAAAACTTTGCTTTACTAAGCTCTTTGTTAAGTTCAGTGTGCCAGATAGAAGGCCATCGACGGCGGTTTGCCCCCTAAACAAAGAAAACCAGGCCTTTGCATCTATTGATGATGATTTCCATAACGTCAGGGGCAACTGGTGTTTCCTCATGCCCCTACTCACGAGACGCTACAGTGCCTGCGACAGGATTTTTGATGGTATCCTATACCATCCTGACAGCTTAGTCAACCTGATCCACAGGAAAGACATGGCCGATGTTTTCCTTCACTGTTAGATTTATGCACACACTGCACTAGCATTGTGTGCATAAATTTTTCGACTGAAAAACTCATTGGTACACAACTGGACCCCCGTTAACATTTTGGTATTTTTCAGTTGTTTCCTTGTGAACACATCAGATCGCGTCATCAGAGTTTACGATACAAACACAGCACTGAAATGTGGCGTCAATGGGGAACCAGAGCCTATACAGAAACTACAGGATCTTGTGAACAAGTATGTACTTTCAAAATTGTTAAAATATAAGAGGAGCTAAAGTACTTGTAAATGGGCTAAATTAACCCTGCAATAAAGCAGGTAGTTCAGAAGAAAATAACTGGAAGAAATATGTATGCTTTTCAGGCAAATATTAATAGACATTAAATCAAGTTGAACCCACAACCTTCCGGTAGATACAGAGATGTGATAACTCACTACGCCTTCATCAGCACACTGTAGGTTCGAATCCAACTTAGTTCCTAGGCTACAAATAATCTCAAAGTTTCAATGTTCAATACAGACAGGAAATATTTCGAGTCAATGCTTTGTTACCGGCGATAGTTACCCCTTTACATCAGGTGGGCTATCTGCTGGTTCCGTCAACTAGTTGTATAAAAAAGTAGGCGATAGTTACCCCTTTACATCAGGTGGGCTATCTGCTGGTTCCGTCAACTAGTTGAATAAAAAAGTATTTGTATTCAAAATGTTGGGGCGTTAATTCTAGAACAACGTGGAAGAAATGCTGCTTTTCCGGCGACGGCGAATACATTTGCGCTGGTTCCGCGCGGCAACATGCTTTGTACATTTGGGAGAAATCCATCGGGAACTTGGTGAAGATCTTACACGGGACTAAGGGGGAACTACTGTTGGATGTGGTGTGGCATCCTATCCGGCCTATCATTGCTAGTATCAGTGCTGGTATGTATGGATGGTGTATCTATATGAAATGAGGTGTGCATGTACACATTTGAAAGAAAGAAAGAAAGAAAGAAAAAACGTTTATTTGCCACACCTCCAATGGAGAACATTTTAGTGCTAAAACTAAGGGACTCACATAGCAGTAACAAAAACAGAAAACAAAAATAAAAAGGAACTAAAAAAAAAGGTGCAGAGAATGGTCCACATTTGGTAGATAAGTTTATCAGATGTAACTTACATTGCAGCAAAAGCTGCATAATTACCAAACATTACGTTGGCATGATAGTACTTATTACCTATCGTAAATAAAAAAAACAAGTACTTACCTAGGTATATCGCGATGGGTCGGTCTACCCTTGAACGCGATTCCGATCCCAATAATTTTAAGTTTTGACAGAAAATCCATAGGATTTAACTACCTCTCCACCAATTTTCAGCCAAATCTGCTCAGCCGTTCTTGAGTTATAAACACGGCTTTCTCTTATACATAATTATGATTAAAAATTAAAAACAAATCTATCCCACGGGAACCATACATAATACATTTTACCTGATAAAAAGTAGCCTATGTGCTATTCCAGACCATAATCTATGTCTGTGCCAAATTCGTCCAAATCCGTTCAGTCGTTCTAGAGATATTGAGGAGATATTGGAGTCACAATTTCAATTTCAATTCATTTATTTCCTTATGCATTAATACAATGCTCTTGGAAAAGTCAGATTCACAAACATATTGTTTTACATAATATTATTATACCTACAGGTAATTGACACAGGTATGTATCGGAATAATTTAGCAAGCAATTATGACTAAGATACAATTTTTGGTTTTAATTTTGACCATGTTTTTTTGTCTGACATAAATTCATCAATGCTGTAGTAAGCTTTCTCAGTAAGTGTTTTTTTAATAAAGGTTTTAAAGGCTCCTTCACAAACATCCATCCATCCATACTTGCAAACTTTCGCATTTATAATATTTGTATGATTCGCGGATATTTTAGTTTGGAACGACATTCAATTCAAAACGTGTTGGTTTCCAGGCGTAGTATCAATATGGGCACAGAACCAAGTAGAGAACTGGTCAGCCTTCGCGCCAGACTTCAAGGAGCTGGACGAGAATGTGGAGTACGAGGAAAGAGAGAGTGAGTTTGATGTGGAGGACGAAGACCGCTCCGTGGACCAGGCTGGAGAGAGCTTGCATGATGAGGAAGTTGAGGTGAGTGAGATTTAAAAAAATCTGTTGTCTGTAAAGTCGGTTTAGATTTATGAACTTTCCTTGTACAAGTTTAAGTAAGTATACATATGTACATATATTATGGCCTTACCCTTACTTACAAGCGTTACGTAAGTGTGATGCACTGCTTAAAGTTCGGCCTGTCACTGTTTGACATTACCGAATGGTAAGGATGACAGTTGTTTAAACATTGATTATCCTTTGAAAAACACTTTTAAGTAATTTGTACCAATAATGTTTGTGTGAAAGAGCTATGACTTGATCAAATGTGCAATCCCGAGTAATTTAGAATGTTGCTTGTAGGTGGATGTAACGACGTGCGAGCCTGTAGCGGCCTTCTGCAGCTCAGACGAAGAAGGAGAAGACGAGAATATGCTATCTTTTCTTCCTATCGCGCCAGAAATAGAAGATCCAGAGGTATGTTCATTAATTATTATTGCCTGCCTATTATATTATTATGTGGACTTGTTAAGGCTTTAGTAAAAATCTAGGACATGAGTTCCTGGAACCGACATGTTTGAAGAATGATATAAAATAAAAAGAGGTTGTCAGTACCGTAAACCGACGAGCATGTATGAATAATGTTATGCGATGCGAGTAAATGAAGCGAAAGAGGTGTGTCAAATCGTAGCAAGTGGAAATCTGTGATCTCTGCCTACTCTCATAAGAATGAGGCGTGATTTTATGTATGTATGTGGATTAATAATAGTCAGTCGTAGCAAAAATAAATTCGTGGTCTCTGCATATGGAGTGATTTTATGAGTGTATCATAATATTACGTACGGATGAGGCAAAGCAGACTCAACTAACCAATTCATCATTGACTTAGAGAGTATCGAAGGGCTACTTACCTTTGATTCTGCTTTCAGGATGGATGGGCGGCGACGCAAGAGACCGCAGTTCAGCCAGAGACCCCTGAAAAGCTAGAGCCAGTGGCCAAGAGACCGAAGAGCAAAACATACGATATCACACTTAAAATCCCACCTCCAGGTAATTTAACTCTTTTTAGTACAGTCAGCGTCACAAGTAGATTGGCATTTCTGGTTTGTATATTTCGAATATTGTTACAAGCAGCTCATATTATATTGAAGTTATGAACTTCATTTGAAAATCTGCTTTGAGCCACAACTATTTGCAAACTGAGTTGCCATACCATTGACAAATTCAAGGAGGATTTACTAACTGTAATTGCGCCTCTACTTTAATGCTTACAGTTAGCACTAATAAAGTTACACGCTGCATGACTTAAAAGGTCCTAAGCCGTTTTTCCCTATTGATGACCGGTGTGTTGAGACGTGACGGACTTTGGATCTCATATAGTACGGGGCAGACCGAGAGGGGGTTATAATGCGTAGACGCGCGCGGTCTGCACTTGCATACAAAATGTATGCAACCGACAAGCTTCTTACGCGCCGCAACACACGGTTTGTCAACAAAAAATGAAAATCCAGCTTTGGCTGTCGCATTACTGGATGATGATGACCAACTACTAGTGTTGTAAATTATAATATTTTTCTCCTTTCACAGAACAAGCAATTTCTTTTGGAGGCAAAAACAAACAAGCGGCAGGAAACAAAAAAGTGGCCGGAAGGCCGCGCAAATAAAATTTTACAACCAGAATTTTGTTTTACTCTGAAATTAAACGAACAAACTAGGAGAAAACATTTATTTTGCAAAAAAATGTCATATCGTATCGATCTTTAATAAAATTCGTATCCAGAGTATACAGTAAGTACTATCGTTTGTATATAAATAAATCTCACTTAATAAACATAACCAAAAATAATAATACGTCGCTTATTCGAGACCAAAAAAGACTCATCTTTTTTAAATATACTCTAATTTCTAACACTTTATTACAATTTAATATCATACATCGGATAAATAATATCTATCGTAATATTTACAAGTCACTTCTAAGCGCGATACTCGGATCATTACACTCTATTTAAATACATATTTCTTACCGTCATCATTACTCCTATACTACGCATGTGAATACTGGAGTTCGCTCATAAGTGGAAGGACACATTGTTGGGACTTCTGATAAACAACTTTGTCAATGCCAATACCCAACCACTCCTCCAATGTGCAATTCTATTTTCTAAGCGTCTCATCTTCACGTTTACATTAAGAAGTAGCATACACAAACTCTCATCGTGAGGTAATGATAGTTTTCATAAATTTAGCTAGGCATCTATATCGTCCTCGTGTTGGCTGGAGAAGTAGCTGACGAGTCCTCCGAACACGCCGCTCTCCTCTCTATTGGGCTCCTCCTTGACCCCATGGGGCCGGCCGAGCGCGGGCTCCGTTTTGATCGCGATCGTCGAATCAGCTTCAGCCCGTTGGGCCGTTTCCTTCGGCGATTCCGGGCTCTCGAAATCTCGAGGTGGCGCTTCCGGGTCGAATTCCCGCAGTCGAGACTCGGGCGGTTCGAAATCTCGCCTCGGCGGAGATCGCGGAGGGAGCGAATCGCGCGGGATCGGTTGCGGAAGTAAAAGTCTGCGTTCCGCGTACTGATACGGAACTGGCACGTTCGGGCTCGCTCGCTCATGCGGAGGGGGCAAGTGGTGCGCCAAGGTAGGAGGGGTCCGCGCGGGATGGGGGGGCGGCGTGTGCCGGGGCTGCTGCATCATGTGCGGGGAGGGAGACTGCGCCAACGGAGGCGGGGGGGTCGGCCGCGAGGGGACCGCGGGCGCCGGTACCATTTGCGGTTGCTGGACGTACGGCGGGAGCAGCGGGGAGCTCTGCGGGGGGGTGAGGGACTGCCGGCGAGGGGGGCCCGGCGACCGCAGCGGGGAGCGGGCCGGCGCGAGGTGCGCCTGCATGGGCTTGCCCGCGGCGAGCGTCGTCGTCGGCTGCGAGTGCGCGCGAGGGGGGAAGATCGAGTGATGGTGCGCGAGGAGAGGAGTCGGCTGCGACGGCATCCGGTGGTGTGCCTGCAGGCGGTGCGAGGCGGGGGGCGACGCGCCGGGTACGAGCGGGTGCGGGTGTGCGGGGAAGGGCGCGCGCGGCGGGGACGAGGCGGGCGGGGCGGGGGCCGCGTCCGGCGGCGCGGAGGGAGGGTCGCGGCTCGGGTTCGGCATGGGATGGTGCGAGTGCGGCGGCATGCCGGGCGCGCGCACCACGCCGCCGCCGTACGGACGCAGGTGCGCGGGCAGGTACGGACGCGGGGGAAGGGGGACCTCACCGCCGCCGGGAGCTGGACTGCGCGCCCGCTCCGACGATAGATATTGCTGGAAACAAAAACATAGATTAATATTAATGACACGTACGGGACGGCGCGCACTCGAAAGCCTGGCTGCGGTAGCCAGAATATTTGAGAAGCCAGTTATAGCAGCCAATTGACGGCGATTCGCGATCTTTTCGTTGAACGATTTGGACGTAGAACAACTTATAATCTTTTATCTATCTCGTAAAAAAAAACAAAGCAAAGAAAAGACATTGCTGCATTCATCCTCTTTTTCTACAACGCCACTCAAAAAGCATATTTTATACGTATTTTTAGGATGTTCGTACATACCCAGACCGGTTTTTGGTCTGGCTGCTACGACAAGTGCGCGGAGACTGACGGCAGCCACATACATTCGCCTATGGCTGCCGCAGCCTGGACTTCGGGGCTGCCATAGTTCGCGGGTTCCCGTACAACGTCATTATATTCGACTGGCTGCCATAATGCGCGGGAGGCCTAACGGGCTGCGCTCGAGTGACAGAGGTGTGGAAGTGTGAGTTGCGTACCTGCAGCGCATGATGCGGCTCCGGCGCGTAGTGCGGCGCATAGGGTCCGTAGGGCGCGTAGTGCGGGGCGTAGGGGCCGAGCGGGAACCGCGGCCTGCGCTCCTTGTTGTCGGTGTGCTTGATCTTGGGATGGCGCGGCGGTTCCTCAGCGCGGGCAACACCTATGCTTTCACCCGGCGAGGTTGGTGGCGATCTGGAAATCAAATGTATCAAGTTCAATATCATTAGGATTGATCAGGCCACGCCTGCCGCAAGTCTGACGATCTTTGGGCTAAAGCAAATCCCGGATTGGGTGCCCAATGCAAAACATCCACGCGGTAGACCACCACGGAGATGGAGCGCCGAGCTAGATGTACACCTACCAGACTGGACCAATCTAGCAATGGATCGAGAAAGCTGGAAAAAAGGTAGGGAGGACTTTTCCCCTCCAGTGTGACAAGATAGGCTGATAATAAATAAATAAAAAATTCAATTTCAAATGCTCGTTCGTAACGTCTGGGATTTGTGGTTAAGAAGAGAAGAATAGAATAATAACTTTATTGCACACCAGAGTGAAAAATTACAAAAAAAAACAAGAACACAAAAAAAAGGTGCAATGGGCGGTCTTATCGGTAAGAGCGATCTCTTCCAGATAACCTTTGGATGGACTTTTCTGTATCTCTGCAAAGCATGTCGATAGAAAAAGCTCTGGAGTTAACATTCTATTGAAGGCCTATTGTTATACAAGCAAACAATAGTGTAATCCAACTGACCTATACTCGGGCTCCGTCTTGACCTCAGCTTTGATCTTGATAGGGGGCTCGTCATGCGGCGAGGGCACTGACCCCGGCGCGCCATGCTTCATGCCCGATGTACTGGGAGCGGGAGACGATCCTCTAGCCATCGGAGAAGCTTGGTTAGCCTCTAGCTGATTCCGGAGAGCAAAAGAATTTTGAGGCCCGCCTAAAGGATTTCCCGGTCCGCCATGCAGATTCGGCGGTCCACCATGAGAATTCAATGGCCCACCATGAGAATTCGGTGGCCCACCATGCAGATTCGGTGGTCCACCATGAGAATTCGGTGGCCCACCGTGAGGATTTTGCGGCCCACCATGCGAGTTAGGCGGTCCCCTCAGAGGATTTGGCAGTCTATGAGAAATAGGCGGTCCGGCGTGCTGATTCGGAGGTCCGTGAGAAATCGGTGAGCCGCCATGAGAGTTCGGTGATTCGTGAGGATTCGGTCCATGAGAGTTCGGTCCTAGAGGATTCGGTAAGCCCGGCGGTCGGCCCAGTTGATTCAGATGAGGTGGAGGTCCTGATAAATGACTAGGCGGGCCTCCTAAGTGACCGGGTCCGCTTTGGTGGTTCGGGTTTAATATGCCTGGGGCGTTGGGGTTTTGCGGGCCATGTGAGTTTGGTGGGCCTGTAAGATGTCCCATGGGGCCTCCGAGATGGGACGGCGGGTTGGGCGAAGTGCCCGCTCGGTCGGGGTGACCTTGGGGCATGGAGGTAGGCGGGGGCCCCCTGTAGCCGAAGCCGGGCTGATGATGCATAGAGCCAGGGGGACCCGGGTGGTGCATTGAGGTGGGCGGACCTGGAACAAATTATGCATTTAGTATTTTAGGCAGTGTTTGAAGGCATATATTTCTGCATAACGATCGAGTTTATTTAACCAGTGCTAGTCTTAGCTCAGTTGGTTGTAGCTCTGCTTTCTAAGCTGTAGGCCGTGGGCTCGAACCCCACGAAGAGCAATTTTTGTGCGAGTTTCATAGATGTTTGTTCTCTGTCTGACTTGTTATAACCCGAGTAATTTATAAATTCGTTTTTTCACAACCTGTCGTCAAATATTCTTATTTTTAAACCCGTCAATGCTCGATTATATTGGAATATATTAAGTTACACCATCTTAACCACTAAACTATTAAGTACCATATAAACTATTAAGTTACACCATCCTTTAAATGTTACCTTGCATATGATGCCTGTAGGCCTGATGCGGAGGTGGTTCCGGGCGCGCAGGCCCGTAAGGCGGCAGGCGGTAGTACTGCGGGGGGTACTGCCGGGGCCCTCCACCACCCGGACCCCCCGGACCCCCTAGACCCGGGTGGAGTTGGTACATGTTCTGAGGCCCTCGGGGACCGTATCCGGCGTTGTTTGGGTACATCATTGGGCCTCTGTAGGGTTAAATTCTATATTTGATCAAAATATTTCTGTTTTATTTAAAACTGTCATCATTTTTAACCGACTTCCAATCAAAAAGGAGGAGGTTCTCAATTCGGTTGTATGTTTTTTTTTTTTTTTTTTTTTTAATGTTTGTTACCGCATAACTTCGTCATTTGTGAGCCGATTTGAAAAATTATTTTTTTATCTGAAAGGTACTGCTTCCAGATTGGTCCCATTTTAATTTTATTAAAATCGGTGTTGCCATTTTTTTTAAATAATTTTTTAATGTTTGTAACTGCATGCCTCCGTCATTTATGAACCGATTTAGAAAATTATTTTTTTATTTGGAAGGTTATTCTTACGTCCAAATTGTCCCAAACAAATTTGATTAAAATCGGTTTAGCCGTTTGACAATGAAGTCGGTTTCTCAAGTTTTTTAAACTTAAATTATATATAATCTACTACGAGTATATAAAAATAAGTCGGGTTTTCCTTCCTGACGCTATATCTCGATAACGGCTGGACCGACTTGGCTGATTTTGGTCTTGAATGATTTGTGGAGGTCCAGAGAAGGTTTAAAAGGTTTTTTTTTTCAACGGGAACGGTAACGGCGAGCGAACGGCGAGCGAAGTGGGTGGCCGCTAGTTTTTTTTATAAAAATGTTGGATTCCATTAGGGGCAGGTTATTCTAAGGTGCATTTCAAACCACATTAAGAACACTGGGAGTGAAGAACAAGAGCTAGTTCCGGTTTTTTTTTATTATAGATATTATCTAAGTTTCTGACTGCCATCACATCTGATGGAAAGTGAAGCTGCAGCCTAAAATGAAGCATGCTTGGCCTTTATCTTAAAATTTAAAAAAAAAAAGGAAAGGTTGGTAATAATACAAATTTTAAGTTGTCTGCGTTCCAACGCGTACACTTAGATTACGTGCCTAAAAATATAGGGTGTTATTAATAATCCCGGCGCAACGCTGGAGTAGTTAAATCGTGTTTTGTCACATTTTGTTCGAGTTGACAATTGCATGTCAATGCAAGAGACAAAACACGGATCAACCAGTCCAACGCTCCGCTAGGATTATTAATAACACCCAGAGTTTATAATAGTTTGCCTGTTACTGCTTATATTTATTAATATGGCTGGTATTGCAGGCGTCCATAGGCTACAGTAACCGCTTTCCATCAGGTGGGCCATGTGCTTAGTTGTCTAATAATTTCAAACATGTTGTTACCTGTACTGCTGGTTGATCATATGTGGCATCCGGGTGATGATGCTCGGCTCTTCTGAAACAGGCTTGAACGGCTGCGGTGATCCGGCTACGGATAAAGTACCTACAAGCATCAATATATTTATGCAACTTGTTCGCTGCACTCAGTTATTAACGGTAAAATGGTTAAATCACTATTCTCATGGCGTGTTAACTTAACTTTAGCGACTATTTAAGTTTTTAGTAACAAGGTGAAACTTAACTTCTGGTGACCAAATCTACATAAACTTTGAATTCAAATGCTATTATGAGTAAAAAAAAAAAAATTAGTACATAGTTAAATTGAGCGCATTGTAACCCTTCTTAATTCTTCAAATTTAAAAGTTTTCAATCTGTTGTTTTTTTATGTTTATTTTATCATATCGCATAACTTCGTCATTTATAAGCCGATTTGAAAAAAACTTTTTTTATCCGAAAGGTCTTATTGGTCCCATAGAAATTTCATCAAATTCTTTTTACGGAGTTACCTAACCACAGAACCCGAAGTCGGGGTTTTGCCACCACATTTCGTTACCAAATGTTGTTTTCGTTTCGCCTTATTGTCTCTCTCTATTGCATGGAGAAAATATGAGACGGCAAAAATACGTTACGTAGTTAGAGTTGTTGTCTCATCTTTTCTCCATACAATAGACAGAGACAAATAGGCGAAACGAATACAACATTTGGTAACGAAATGTTGTAAATGCACTGGGACTTCGGGTACTGGTCTAACCTAGGAAGAGAAATATTGAAAAATCCGATTGAAATGGTATCTTACCTTCCCTGAGCGCATTGTGTTGTTGTTGTGAGTGTGAAGCTCTGTCGTCACCTGCTAACATGCCTCGCAACTCAGCCCGCACCTAAAACATTACTATAGTTAATAAACACCCAATACATGCGCCTTGACTCCATTTATCACGATCTTCTTGAAAGAAGAAAGAAAGAAAGAAAATTTGTTTATTTGACCCACAAACACGTTTGAAAAATTAATAGGTAACAATAAGAAAAAAAAACAACTAAAAAGTAAAAGAAAAACATAGAAATAAACATGAATTTGCTTGAACAGGTAGTTAGGTAGCTACACTAATACCTATCCAAGCTGTGTTAATTGTGAGTGGGGCAAAGGGGTCCCGTCTCAGCTTATCCCACTTTATGTGGGGTCGGCACAATGTCTGTCCATTCCCCTCTTTCAGCCGACTTAATTTTGTTCTCATGATCATCATCATCAGAATGAAGAAGTCCACTGCTAGACATCAGTCTCCCCTATTTATTATCTATATAATATTTTCAGGAATATATTATTTTTTTATATATATTATTACCCTATATATTATTTTCAGGAATAATGGCTCAGCTGGACGATTGTGTAAAGTAAGTTTGATACTAACAAATAAATTATACTAACAAAGAATAGCGATTACACATCTTGTTGCCATCATTTTTGACCACTATCTATCTGTTGCAATCCTAGTTTTACAAAGCGTAGTTCGTATTCGCTATGTCATGTTTTTACGACAACGTTCAGCCTTGTTGCAATCGTTCCTTGTCAAAGATAAGTTTTGTTTCAATTCCTTTTTAATTGCAATAGAAGCTCAATATAATGTCAAAACTGACAGATGCTATTTTTTGATTGCAACAAAAGATACGCAATCACCCCACTGATCCCTCTCCATCTCCATCCACCGATTTTTTGTAATCTTAACAATGTCGTCTGTATATCGGATTGAGAAGCGTCCTACGTTTCACCTTCCAGTTCGTGATTGCCATCGAGAACCATTATTCCCCAACTTTTATGATTATCAGCTCTGCGGTATCTGTGATGAGATGGGGCGTAATTTCCCAAACGCTGATCCGAGTTGGATTCGTCGGCTGACCATAATGAAAGTTAGACGTACCTAGTTGAATCTATTGTCGTAAATGTAACGGCGGCATTTAGTATTGATCTAACCTGTAATCTAGGCGCGTTAGGGAACCTCTGATCGTGGTAAGGCACCGGTGGACGTGGCTGGAACATCTCGCCGCCCATACCTCCCGGCGGCGGCCCGTATCCAACCATTGGACCTGCGTATTCCTTCTCCTGTAAAACAATCATTGTAGTCATCATCATCATCATCCACAGCCCGACTTCACCCACTGGGTATAGGCCTCCATCAGTTTGTGCCATCTGCCTCGATCCTGTGCCAGTCTTAGCCATTTCTGCCCCGCAACGAGCGCCAGCGCTACCCATCATTATAGATATTGCACATCGGCTAATATCGGCTTTATAGGGCGTAGTGTGCGTCAGAAAGAGATAGCGCTCTACAAAGCCGAAAAGCCGATATACTGCCTAGAATCTAGAATAAGTAGAGTTTGTAATATGATCTTTCCTAAAAAGCATTGGTATAATATGGTGGTAGCGAGACCGCCCCCATCCAATACTAAGGTCGTGGGTTCAAAAAATTATGCGCACTCTACACACACTACACTGACTATAGGGATCTCACAGTGCCCGTAGTCTGAGTTTAACTCGATCAGTTTGACCACCGTTTCGCTACTAGTACCTATAGTTATTATCTTATCTGTGGTTTCGCCTACGTGTCTCTTTCTTTTGTATGGAGAATAAATGAGACAAAACGTACGTTAGACTACGGGTACAGTAAAGGAAAACATGGTAAGGAAAGCTTAGTGACTTCCGCAAGTATATATAAGGCCCACTAAGTTGAGAAGACAAAACCGCGTAGATAAAATCACCACACATACAAAATGGTGACCCCACTAAACTTAAAGTCCATACTAATGATTTCTTAACCTTGGACTCACCTTTTTAACTCTCTTGCTTTCTTGCAACGCAATCTTAGCCAGCTTCTTTTCTTCTCGTTCTCTTGCTTTTTGTTCTTTTAGCTTGTCTTTTTCTTCTTTCTTCTGTAGCCGCTCTTGTCGCTTAGCTTCTTTCTCCGCTTGTTTTGCTTCTCGCTCTTGCCGTTTCTTTTCTCTTTCGACCTGGGAAATGATTTAAAAAGTTAGAAAGGCTCCCGACACTGGTAAACATACCTTCAGATCGCTATGTAGTTCGGGATCTTTTGTTGTCTACTGTAGTCATCATAACGCATGTCCTAACATGATATTATAGAATGTTATATGTAAATAGTCCGACTTACACGAGTTTATACACAGTAGTCTGCCCTAAATAAGATATTTTTATAAATCAAATTTAAGTTGCTTATAATAGTTATAGATATTGCAAAAAATAGGTTAAATAGAAAAATTAAACAAGGGTAGATCATAACGCAATTTGTAGTTAGTAAACATACAAGTTCCTCCCATTGTTTATAAAATGTGTAACAGCTAAATAGACTGACATAATACAAGTTTTAAGTCTATGCAAAATAGATGCAGTTAGACCCGAAAGACGGAAATCGCCGCCGAGGCAGACCCAGGAAGCGTTGGCGGGATGACCTGGACGCCTTCTGCAGGGAGTGGCCGAGTTTGGGTCAAGAGCGAGATGAGTGGAAGGAACGGGGGGAGGCCTTGGCCCAGCAGTAAGACAGACCAGGCTGAATTATTTATTTATTTAATGTGTCTCACAAGGTCTATTGGCTTACGGTCTTGACAGAATACCAGCGCATAGTTTTCTCACAGAAGCTAGGCATTATGCTGAGACAAGGCCCTTTTGCTGCTGTAGCACACAGAAACACGACGAACTACTGCAATATCGATGTATTGTTTGTATCTTTCTTCTTTTAGTGTCCTTGTTTTTTACTGGTTTTTGTGTGCTTATGTAGTAAATAAATAAATATCTAATTAAAAATTGAATTAATACAAGTTCCCACCTGGTTTGGCTTCGTAGGTGATCCGTCTTGTCCGAGCTCTTTGACCTTGACTCCGACTAGCTTGGCGAGCGCGTCGTCTGTCTGAGGAGATCCAGACCGCGTGCTTCTACCCCCACGGCCACCTCTACCCCGTGGTCCCCTAAACAAATATAACATTTAACCCGTGCTCAGGTTATCTATCTACTTAACGGTGCCTTCCTGGGTATGGCCTAGAAGAGCATGAGATAAAGAGGATTGGCGATCCTTGGAGGCTGATCTTGAACCCTAAATTAAATAATTTATTGGTTTACAAAGTACTTTAATTTTTTTGTGATGATATAAAGCTGTTTCTATTTTATTTCTTTATCATTTGATAAAGAAATAAAATAGAAAAAGCTTTATTTCCACACAAAAAAATAATAATTATTAAACCAATGATAAATTAATTCAAGACGTGAATATTTAAGGCGTTCATCTTTCAGGTTGTTGCATCGCAGTGCTTTGTAGAACATAATATTCTTAAATGCACGTGACCTGCGAGGCAATTCTTTGCTAAAAGCCATGGTCACCACATATCATCCGGTGGGTCAGCTGCATGACCCACCTGATGTAGAAAGTAGAATAATAAAATGTCATACCTGCTACCGCGCCCGCCCCGACTGCCCTTGCCTCGAACTGGTTTCGGAGTCGCATTCGCGGCGGCTTGCGCATCTACGAATTATACGGTATTTTTAATCACATTTGATATGTATGCACCTGACCCAGTACCAGAAAAACGGATAAGCTAACTGATAGATTACGGTCCGAAAAATGATAGCATCAAAATACATGATCACTGATCCTTGTTAGTATAATTTGTCTGTTAGAATCAAACTTTTGATAGCAACAAAATCACACAATCACCCGGCTGTACCAAGAAGTGTAATCATCATAAACCTATATCAGTCCACTGCTGGACGTAGGTCTCTACCAAGACGCGCCACTGAGCCCGGTCTTCGGCTGGAAGTGTCATAGGGAAGAAGATTCAAACTCATGAAGATAATGAAGATTCAACATCATTTTAAGGCTGGCTGTAGGACTCACCCAAATGCGCCTTCAACTCCTCAGTCTTAGCCCTCGTCACGTCTTCTGGCAGTTTCTCGAGAGGGACCACAGCGGTTTTCTTCACCAGATCGTTTAGAGCCTTCATTCTTTCCGCATTGGACTCGTCTTTTTTCTTCTGCTCTGCATCCCAGTCAGAGTCAGAAGACTCTGTTACCTTGAACTCGTCGGAACTGTCTGGCATGTGTTTGCCGCTTGACTTGTGCATCTCCTGTTGATCAAAATACTTATTTAATATTCAAATCAAATATTTCCTATTTCTGCCGTGAAGCAGCATCGCTGTGTTTCGGTTTGAAGGGTGTAGGTGCCGGTGTAATTACAGGCACATGAGGTGCACCATTGCCTCAAGTTGATGGATGGCAATGCTTTGTTATGATGGTTACCGCTTAACATCAGGTGGGTCATATGCTTGTTCCATCAGCTAGTAGTATAAAAAAAAAGTTCTACTCAGTAGTATCCCAAGGATCACTTTGAAACGTCTTAAAGCTAATAGGTGAGTCTAGGTGATAATTGCCACGACCCACGAATGATCTTACGGCAAAAGCGGGAACTAAGCCCCTTTACGGACAAACATAATAGTACTAGATAAGGATTCTGTAACAGCAGCGCCGCGTCTATTGGACTTCAGTGGTGGCGCGAACTCTAATATTATTTGAAAATGTCTTTGAGCAGTTTAAGGGCGCTTGTACACGCTAAGAAAATTTGCCGTTCCTGCGGCAGACAAGACAAATTCTTCGTGTAGACGACAAGAATTTTGTCTTTTCCAACACACGAAAACGCAACAACGTTCGCCACGTCATGTCTTGCGCAGATAAGATTTTTTTCGTGCACCGCTGCGAGCAGTGTACACAGTTATTTTCTAGTTACGACACGAATTCTTGGGTAGACCCGGCGTTTTTTCTTAGCGTGTACAAGCGCCCTTAAGTTAATTATTCCTTAATTACCTTCCTCCTCACGTAAGAAATCCATAGAAACCGAACCAGACTTGAGAAATTAAATAGTAATACATAAAAACATGATTGAATTGAGATGACGTGTCCTGAAACCTACGATACTCTCGCGTAATTGAACTAGCTGTATCGAAAAACTTACATCTTCAGACTCAGTGTTTGGAGTCTCTGTATAGTTGATTTTCTTCTGGCGAGTCCTGTGTTTCGGCGACCAGTCGTTCTCTCCCTCTTCCCCGCTGAGTCCCCCATAAGTGACTCTCGCTCTGATGACGTTTCCTTCGGCGTCGTATTGCGTGAGGCCGCGGGAACGACGCGCTTTCTTCGATTTGTCGCGCTTCTGGGACTGATCTTTGGATCGGTGGTGGTGGTGATGATGGTGTGATGATTTTGGTCTGAAAGCAAAATTTTTAATGTTTTCATGCCAAGATTCACAAGAGCCAATAACACATTTTTTGATTACTAGCGTTTTTTTCACAGCCTAGAATAATATTTAAACTCACTTGGGTTTAGATGCCGATGCCCATTCTTTAGCGCCGGTCGATTCGCTCGAGCTGTCTTCAAAAACACCTTTCTTCTTTTTCTTCGACTCAGGCGACGACTCCGTCATTTTAGGCCGATCTGAATAATTCATAATTTTTTAAAAAGTTGGCACAGACCGGTCCTAAGTAAATTTTCTTCACGCTTCAATGATTTCAAGGATATAATATACAGGCACAAACGTCTTGAATAAGGAGGCAAGACTTTATGGAATCTTTACCTTTTTTATTTTCACTCCTGCCAGTCCGTCTGATCGGCAAGGAGTCAGAAGACCGGGAATCGCCAGAGTCTTTGTCTGCGGAAGACGAAATATCTTCTGACGACGAAGCCCCTCTGTAAACAGAAATTAAAATAATGTTATACGTTAGCATATGACCAATTCTGAAGTTCGGATGCTCAAAACCGGCGTCTTGGCCGAACGACATCTTGTGTTCTACCGAGTTGTTAATTGACCAACTCGGCAATTTCTTATTTTGCTCTACTGAGGACTAAAATAAGGAATTAATCAATGAAATAAGTCCAGGAAGTAGTAGTGAACACATTTCATGCAAGATACGCGGGTCACCAAAAATGTCACGTTTGCTACAAGGCCTAGTTTAGCTTGCATGCCTTACCCGGTATCTTTGAAATCTTCGTCAACTTCGTCGTCATCTTCAGAAGGGACATCAAGCGAGTTTAGCTTTCTTGGTTTTTTGCGTTGCTTCTTTCTCGATTTCTTCGACTCTACTGGCATACCCTGCGAATTTAAATATTTGGGATAAATTTCTTCTAGTCATAGTCGTCTTCTAGATCTTTCAACCAGCGTGGTGAAAAAAATTAAGTGCTTCTCAAAGCAGGCTTCTTTTGTGCATTATTTCAGTAGCAAAATATTTAAAGTGCAGTAACATTCCTTGTACAGGCAAAATGTTCACGGCTAACTGTCACTTGGCAAGTTATTGGGCGCAGTCCCACACTGGACCGACCAAGTTAGTCTTGACAGGCAAATTCACAAAGGGATCCAAGCCATCGGCAAGTAATAGGGTATTCTATTATTATTATCCAAAAGGTCATGACGAAATCACGACTCAGCAATAATGAAATGAGAATGTAACAACATTATTTAGAGTTTACATTTTTTGTTAATTTTAATTTAAAGCGACTGAAAAGTAGAACTTGACATACTTGGTCGATAGCGTCCCTTTCAGCTTTCATCTTCTCTTCCTCGGCCGCCTCAATGATAGTTGATATATCTTTACCGCGACCCTGATTCCCAGCGCTTGTCGTTGGCTCCACATATTCTTCCTGCAAAGAACAATATTATTAGGTTGTTGTACAACCAGTTAATGTATAGCAGGTTAATGTACGACCTGATAATTGGAAGCCACTTCGTCGAGTCTCGTTTACACTGTAGCAGCTCAATGATTGATTTTATGCCTTTTATTTCTAGCGCTGGATACTTGTCCTTTTTAAACACAGCCCCTGTGAGGTTACAGTGAAAACAATCATTTTCTGACAACACAGAGGCCGCTGCCATTTGCTCTGCTCACTTGCCTCGTGCGTGTTAATTTGTATGTTTTAGCATAACCCAACCTTTTTAAGGCGGGTTCGTATCCTATAGTCTGTCATGAAATCTTGTCAATGCTTTTGTAAAATAAAAAAACAGTAAGTTCGGATTACCGGAGTGTGTATTAACAGGCCTTACACTAATATGCCGTACAATAACATGCCGTACAGTAACATGCCGGACAACAATACATTAACGCCTCCCCCGACGGCTAAAAAATACGTTGTAGAAGTGTATTTGGTACCTTGATCGCGGCGCTGATAAGACGGTCGTACTCCTGCGCGCGCAGGCTGACTGGCACTTGCCGCCTGGCACGCAGCCGGTACACGCCACCAGATGACACGGATGACCAGGAACTATATGAGCTTGCTTCTGTAATTCATCATACATTCGTGAAAACCCGGAAATTCCAGTAGTTCCCATTTACCAAAAATAACCAAGTATTTCATCCTACTGATGAGGATATCAGTGGGAGAACCAAGGTTGAAGACATTGCTCGTGGAATTAGTAAGTTGAAGTGACAATGGGCAGGTCATATAGCTCGAAGAACCGACAACCGTTGGGGAATAAAGGTTTTCGAATGGCGACCACGAACAGAAGACAAAGCGTAGGGCGCCGACGAAATTGTTAAGATCGCGGGAAGTCAATGGATCGAAATCGTTCTTCCTGGAAATGTGTTGAAGAGGCCCATGTCCAGCAGTGGACTTCTTCAGGCTAATGATAATGACCCTAATAATCCTACAACCTTTAACATACATTAATATTATACAAAACCGGAAATTCCAGTAGTTCCATAACAGAGCTTAGAAAACGTACTTACCAGAATCGTCATCGGAATCTTTCTTTTCTGCCTTAGGCTGGTCCGGCACTGGTTCCGGTTCCTCGAGCTTCTTCCTAGCTCTCTCATCTTCTACAATCACCGTTAGCTCATCGAGTTTCAATAGCTCACTTTCTAATGACTGTATTAGTTTCTCCTGTGGGGAATTGACACATAATTTTGAATGGTTATGTTATGTCGAATTTCAAGAAATACATGCAACTATAACTTATGAACCGAGAGGAATTTGGGTATACTTACATGGTTGCATGGTGGGCAGAACCAATCTCCTTGAGGTATATAGAAGAGCAAAGGCTTGAGACAGCTAGCGTGGTACCCAGAGTCGCATTTATCACAAAGCAGTATCCATTCTGGCTGCTCCCCGCTTCCGCATTGTTTGCAAAAGCCGTCATCTTTTTCTGTGTAAAGCACAATCAAAGTATTAGGCTTCTTCTTCTTCCTGCCCTTATCTCACTTTATGTGGGGTCAGCATAACATGTTAGCTTCTCCCATTCCACTCTATCAGCCGTCATTTCTGTATTCACACATTCATACTCATTACTCTCCTAGTCACATGCAAAAATATTTTTTATTATAATGTAAAAATAATAGAATATTAAAAAAAATAGAGTTACCTTCTTGTAGAGTCCTTGCCCGCTTCAATGGTTCAGCCGGTTCTTCTGACTCCAAGTCAGATTCCGGTGAAAACTCATGATCAGATTTATCATAATCAGCTGCAAATACATATTATTAGTAGACGCGCGATGGAGAAAAGAGGCTTTACTAAGTGTTTGAGCTAAAATTCTTGTTTCATACATTGGTTTTATACTCTAGCCAAATTCGATGTGGAATGTTTGTAAACAAACCACAACTAAATATAAAACTGTCGTTTTGGTGTTTACTGCTGCTTTACTGGAACTCATTCCAGTAAAGCAGCTCGTAGACAGGCCATGTTTTCACAATTTGCGTCCAGCAACTAATGGTGTCCCTCTTTTACTCACATGTTAGACAGGGACACCAATAGTAGCCGGCCGCATATTGCAGTGAAAATATGGCCCCGTCTACGAGGCGCTTAATAATAATAATTGTTAGCATTAAACATCGACTAAGGCTGGAATCCAACTTTAAATGATGGTCAAGCATTACCCAGCAGTATTCGACATACACCGGTATACAGAGTCTTGAATCATATATTCTTTTTGGTTTGCAATCTACTCACGTTCAGGTTCTGGTTCCGGCTGAAGTTCGAAAAGAGGGGAGTCCGAATCAGAATCAGGCTCGGGTCCGGTGGAATCGGACGTGCGCCATGTTTTCTTATGCGAACGTTTCTTCTCCTCTTCAGTACTACTGCCGCGTCCGCTCGCACGCCATTCTTCTTCGTCGTCGTCGTCGTCTTTACCCTACGTGTCAAATTTCAAGTAAACCTTTAAACACGAGTTTTACTATAGCTCGTGCATAAAGGTGCTATTAAGGCCTGCGCACACCTAAGTCGCCAGCGGCCTATGTGTGCGCAGGCTTTTATAGCTATTACTTCTGAAATGATCATGGTTTAAAAATAAAAGCAGCCAAGTGCGAGTCGGACCCGCCCATGAAGGGTTCCGTAGCATCAAGTAACATAATATATAGGTTCTTGTAGTTCGTCGAAGGGTAAATTGCGGTCTACGATTTATGACGTATAAAAAAAAAACTACTGACTAGATCTCGTTCAAACCAAATATCGTTGAAAGTTTGCATAGTAATGTACAACATATATTTTTTCTAGTTTTATCATTCTCTTATTTTAGAGTTAGAGGGGGGGGGACCAACTTTTTTCCACTTTGGAAGTGTCTCTCGCGCAAACAGTTTAGTTTAGAAAAAAACGATATAAGAAACCTCAACATCATTTTTGAAGGCCTATGCTAGTGTTTGTTCCCGGGAATTCTCGTCCCGGGAATTCCCGGGAAATTGGTCGGTCTCGTACCCGGGAAATTCAGCTCGAGAAAAGTCGAGACATCGAGAAGTTTAAATAAACATTTTGATATTAATAGTAGATAGATATCTCTTATTTAATTACATTAAATCTGCCAAAAATTGTGATACCATACCATACCACCCACATAGTGAGATTAGTGAGTGATCTTTAGTTATGATGAGAAAAATTATGATTGTTTTTAGTTAAGATGTTTGTTTTTTATTAAAGATTGTAGCACGCCATCTATTTTCTGAGCCGGTCACCAAATATATGGGTGGACTGCGCGACTGCAGCGACATGCTTGCCTCAGCGGTGCGTTCCTAAAAACTAAACGACCCCAGCGCCACCTATCGGGACGCTGGGTGAAACGGGACGGCCGGCGCGATACCGCGAAAGATCATTGTCCGCGCATTACTTTTACGTGTTATATTGTTTTATCCTTGTATTTCTCATTGTATTCGTGTCTATTATATTTCATTATACCTCTGAACATCCAGTGAGTGTTTGCAGTCTTCCTGAACCCCCAAGAACCCAAGTAGCCAGCCGGGCAACGTTAAACTGGCTGCCCAAGCGAGGGCCTGTGAACGCGAACTGTGAACGATAAGTGTCGTAGTGAATTCCCCGGACAATACAAAATACCTACAATGCCACGTACGCGCCGACAATCACGTCGTCTATCTGACTTTGAAGATGCGATCGAAGCAGATTCCGCGCCCGTGTCCCCGACGCCGGCGCCGACGACGACGCCACCAAGCTTCGACATGAACGCCATGGCTTCCATCATGGCGACGCTTCAGCAATCGCAAGCCACAGCATTTGAACGCCTTCTCGACCGAGTTCTCACTCGTCACGAGTCGTCACCACCGACGCCAGCGGCGGCGCCGTCACCCGCCATGGCCTACGCGCCCGCTCACCTCGGAACCTTCGCGCTATGTACTGCGAGGTTCAGCGGAGCGCCCGGCGGCGACTCGCTCGATGGATTTATCGATGCTGTGGAAGCCTACAAGGAATGCGCCTGCGTTGGAGACGACAACGCCCTACGAGGATTATCCATGCTGGTAACAGGAGCTGCATCTGTGTGGTGGCAGGGCGTCAAGCACACCATCACCTCCTGGAGCGAAGCCCTGACGTCACTACGAAGTGCCTTCGGTGACAGTCGACCGCCTCATCGCATCTACATGGAGCTATTCGGCATGTCTCAGGGTCCCTCAGAGAAAACCGAGCTGTTCGTCGCCAAGGCTCGAGCCCTACTGGCCCGCCTTCCACATGGAGACGTCACCGAGAAGGTACAGCTAGATATGCTTTACGGCCTTTTACACCGTCGAGTTCGTGAGCGCCTGCGCCGAGACGAAGTAACTTCGTTTGACACTCTACTACGCAAGGCGAGACACGTCGAGGATGCTACCGACGAGAGTGTCAACGAGTTCCAGAACCGACGAGGTACTTCAATCGATCCGTCATCATCATCTACCGCGGGCGAAGCCCCCGCCAGTAGATCAACGCTGGCGCAACCGCAACGGTACGCGCCGACTACGCCGCGTGCGATACGCGGATCTCCTACGTCGCGCGCCGATGGCAGCCCGCATAGCAACAGAGACGTCGCGGCGCCGCGTAGCTACGCCAGCGCTCCCGCGCGTCTCTCTCCGCGCGATGTTACCGCGCCGCGATCTGTGATCGACGACGGCGATACTTCGTCTTCTTTAAATAAATATCGGTTTTGTATATATTGTAAACAACACGGACATCTACGTGACGAGTGCCTCAAACTGAAACGAAAACTGGACAAAGACGGTAGTGATACGCAAGCTATAGTTACTTGCTATGGGTGTAACGCTATTGGTGTAACGCGGTCTCAGTGTACAAAGTGCAACGCCGATTACTACGCCGTAGACGTCGCACGGTCCACCCCTGTATCCGAACGTTCGACCGGTAGGGTCAATGAACCGGTAAGTACGCTAAAACGTACTGAGCTCAAAAGCTCCATACCTACAGCTTCCCTTCCAAGTATAGTTTCCAACTCATTTCATGTCCGTAGTAAACACAAACAAGTTCATTACACTCCGACCGATTTTACAGCGATTCTCCCTTTGCACTTTTTCGGTACCGAAAATAGCAACGCGTCTAGGTCAAAGGTTAGGTCTAGTACTTGCGATCTATCTACTCGCCATTTAGATCTGCCTTTCAAACGTAAACACACCAAAATGCCTACACCTACGGACAAAAGTAGTGTGACCATGTTCACAAAAAGTAGGGTGTCCATGAAAAATTTAGGACATTTTTCGACAGTGAATACTAATGTTGAAAATGGTCCCCTGAGTGATTCTATTGAGCACCAGGCTAGGTTAAGGCCCATTTTAAGTGTCCAGATTTTAGGTATTAGGGGCAAGGGGGTGTTAGATTCAGGCGCTAAAAAAAGTATTGCTGGTGCGTTGCTTTATGAACAACTGCTAAAGCACAACCACCCGTGTAGGGAGGCCACTCAACGGGTGAGGCTTGCAGATGGTTCCGCGCGCACTCGAGATATCCTTCTCACTACCTTGGAGGTAAGAATAACCCCACAAAGGTCAATAAGTTTAGAATTCACAATTTTCCCTGATGCTCAAAATAATGAGACTTTGTTCGGGATGGATTTCCTGGTAGCCGCAGGTATTGTGCTTGATTTTCATGCTGCCACCTGGTACTTTTCGGGTGACCATGTCACATACCCAATGGAGTATGAAAATCCAACCAGGTCAATTTCATCCGTTGCTGCCGCTAATTTCTTAGGCGATGATGATGGTAGACAGCAGTCCAATTCTTTGCAAGACAATGGCAACAGTTTTAAAATGCAGGGGGAGCCTTCACCTTCGTGTAGGCCCTTGCAAACTTCAATTTTGTCTCTCTCAAACGTTAGGGACCCGTTGAAAATGTCTCAGGACATTCGCAAGGAGGTATCAGACGCTCCTCGTCATTCAGACAATGTCATAGGGAAGCGCCATAGGGATTTAACCCTATTTAGCCCTCCGTTCAACTCCAATGTCCCAGTAAGGTCCAAAAGGCGCAGAGGGAGACCACGCTGTACTGTTTTAAGTCCCAAGCTGGACCCGGGACGTGTTCCCAACTTGGAGGGGGAGTATGTAGCACGCCATCTATTTTCTGAGCCGGTCACCGGATATATGGGTGGACTGCGCGACTGCAGCGACCTGCTTGCCTCAGCGGTGCGTTCCTAAAAACTAAACGACCCCAGCGCCACCTATCGGGACGCTGGGTGAAACGGGACGGCCGGCGCGATACCGCGAAAGATCATTGTCCGCGCATTACTTTTACGTGTTATATTGTTTTATCCTTGTATTTCTCATTGTATTCGTGTCTATTATATTTCATTATACCTCTGAACATCCAGTGAGTGTTTGCAGTCTTCCTGAACCCCCAAGAACCCAAGTAGCCAGCCGGGCAACGTTAAAAGATTAGTTATAATAAGAAGAAGTATGATTGTTTTTAGTTAAGATGTTTGTTTTAAGCTGATTGTTAACAGAGATTTTGTTTTTTATTACAGATTAGTGAGATGAGATTAGTTATGTTACGGAGAAGAAGTATGATTGTTTTTAGTTAGCAATTTTGTTTTGAGCTGATTTTTTATTGAGAACTTGTTTTTTTTAATAAACACAGTTAAATTAAAGACTCTTTTTATTAATTAAACAAAAATTTAGACGTATTTTATTTTTTCTCGACAACCCGAGAAGACCCGAGAAATCAGGCTCGAGAAGTCTCGACACCCGAGAACTAAAAAACCTCGAGAAATCGGAAACCCTAGCCTATGCATAGATACCCCACACGTAAGGGTTTGATGAAAAAAAAAAAAATTCCAATTTGGAAGTGTCTCTCGCGCAAACTATTTAGTTTAGAAAAAAACGATATAAGAAACCACAACATCATTTTTGAAGACCTATTCATAGATACCCCACACGTATGGGTTCGATGAAATTTTATTTTTATAGAATTCTAGTTTCAGTTTCAAGTATGGGGATCTATTTTTGTGTAAGAACCTTAATGCGGTTCACAGAATACATCTACTTGCCAAGTTTCATCAGTCTAGCTCTTACGGTTTCGGAGTAAAATGGCTGTGACACGGGCGGACGGACAGACAGACAGACATGACGAATCTATAAGGGTTCCGTTTTTGCCATTTGGCTACGGAACCCTAAAAACATAAAAAATGGCGCCCGCCACTTAATGTTGAAATATCAAAAGAAGAAGGAGAGAAAGGCAATCGATGCAATTTGCCATTCAAGGTAAATATCCCGTTTTTAATAAAAATTGGGTGGTGTTGTCTGACTGCAAGAACCTCTCATTTTCGTTTTTTATTTTCAGAACTAGGTATGTTGAGGACGCAAAAAATGTAGACTATTTCTAAATATTATTGCCTGCATCTATGATTCTGCAAATATTCCTACCTTCTTTTTATGAATCATCTTGAGTTCCCTCAAAGCGACTTCTTCAAGGTGCCTCCTTTCGGCTTCTTCTTTTATTTTCTGCTGCGCAATTCGCCGCGACTGCCTCACAGGCGTGTCGGAGTCATCGGAGTCGGTTTTCGATTTATTATCCTTTGAATCTTTAGAGTTCTTCGACTTTTTCTTCTTTATCAACTTTTTAGAGGCAGTTTTTTTGCCAGCTGCTATAAATAAAAAAAATAATTTCATTGTATTATTACAAAGATTTTTTGGTACAACTGAAAAGACATTTTTATCAAAATAGGGTTATTTATTTCATTAGCCAAAGTTATATCAGTTGATATTTTATAACTTATCAAATACTTCATTGCTTACCTATACTGTATAGAGTTTCTTCCTCAGATTCATCACTGGATTGTTTCTCCAACAGTTTAGCTTCTACTTTTTTCCTGAAAGTTACAACAGATTTTATATTAACAATTACAGATTCCTCCACAGCTTGTTGATAAAGATTATAATGATCTGAGAAATACCTTGATGAAGTAATTATTTTCTTAGGCTTGATTTTTAAGCGTTTCCCACTTGTAATAGGTTCATCATCTTCACTCTCACTCTGAGATTCCGATTTGTTCTTGTCACTCATAATAGCTTCTACCAAAGACCTCTTTAACGATTTACCACCTGTTTTATTTCTATCATTAGCTTTATCATTTTTTTCTACATCTTTGTTCTTTGTTTTCCTTTTAAATTTTCCTTTATGTGCTTTAATTTTCTTTCTTTTTGATATTGAGTCATTCTGATCTTTTGTCTCATTAGCACCATCTGAGGTAGCTTCTTTACCATCAGATGCAGTCTCCTTAGCATCTGATACATCCTTGGAATGTGGTGCGTTTTCATCACTTGGGGGAGTGGGTTCTAATCGAAGCTTCTTAGGAGGTAGGAGTTCTTCGACAGCTAAAGGATCTTCTTTACCAGCATTTGCTTTACATATATCAGCTAAATCTTCATCCACAGAAGAAACACTGCTTTTTCTCTTTTCAATGATGCTGATTTTATCTTGACCATTATCAACCGAGTTGATAGGATTATTTTTTATTTTCCGAACTACTGCTTTCTTTTTCACTTTACTTCTACGTTTTTTGACATTGTTCTTTTTGGGGCTTGTACTTCCACTGGCCTCTATATTTTTTCTGGGACTTTCACTGTCTGTTGTGCTTTTATCATTTACACTAGCTTCAGTTTTTGAGTTAATTCCAGCTTTGGAGGTGTTCAATTTTTCATCCCGCATACAAGGCTTTTTTGTATCAGGGTTTGCATCATTACTGTCATTGGGTTGCTTCTTCAAAGATCGTTTTGATACAGATTTCAACTTGACATTGTTTAATTTAGAAGAGTTTGTATCATGCTCGCCATTTACAAGATCTTTGCTTTCAGTTACAATTTCTTTGCTGTCATTTTCATCCTCAGATTTACCTGCATCAGTTTCTGGTATTGCTTCTGGATTTCCGGTATCATTATCGTAGCCATAACCTTCGCCGTAAATATACATGATATCTTCTGATATTTCTTCACCCAAAAAGAAGCTGTCACAATCTGCTCCGTTTCCATCCCCGGTTACAACAACTAATGGATCTTCTATTGCTTCACTTAATTCTTCATCTTGTTTTAGATTAATTTCATTGTCTTCATGTTTTACATGGTCAACTCCTTTCTCTCTTTCTTTTTCCGGTTCATGTTCGTCACTTTCATTTTTAATATTTGCATTTTCTTCTATTTTATCTTTACTGCTTTCAATAGATTCACTTTCAGTATTTAATTTATTTGCATCTTCTATTTTATCGATACTACATACAGTATGTTCACATTCATTGTTTAATGTATTTTCATCATGCTTGTCTTCAATATTATTTATATTTTGATTATCTTCTATGCTAATATTTTTACATTCTATACTCTCATTTGTAGTATCTTCTTTTTTAATTTCCTCAAAATTTTTACTACTATCTTCATCTACTGCAGGAGAGCTATCACGTGTCGGACAAATTTCATTTACTACAGGAGTGCTATTATGTGCCAAACAACTTTCACTATCTGTAGAACATTCATTTATAATAGCTTCAGGTTTGGTTTCAGTTTCCGATTTAATTGATTTCACTTCTTCTTTAGTTTCAGTGGCACTTTCTTTTATTACATGTGTTTCTTCTTTAACTAGTTCATTATTGCCAGCTGTATTGTCTACTGTTTTGTCTTTGACTAAAGGTAATTCTTCTGATGGTGTTTCTTTTGATGTATTATCTGAAGTAATCTGATTTTTTATTGACCCAGTTTCTTCATTTTCAGACTCAGACTCAGGACTAAGGAACTCTTCTTCATTGTCTTCATCAACTTCAGGTTTAAGGGGCTATAAATGAATATTAGGTTTAATTAACTGAACAAGATACACACAAATATCTACAGAGCTACAATATCCAGTTGATAACAAAATCAATATAGTATTAATAAGACCATTCTTACCTTTTCTGGTGGTAGGGTTTCCTCGGGCTCACTGGAAGCTTCATTTTCGGTACAGGTACTGGATGGGGTTATTTCTTCTCCACTTTTCAATTGTGCAATAACTTTTACTAATTCTTCTCTATTTCTGTGTAATGCAAATTTAAAGGGCCTTATTTATATTGGTTCTCTAAACATTCAACTAGCTTAGTAGGCCGCTAAGTTTGCTGCCATCTCTATTCTTGAAAGTGACATTTGACAAGAATACTTCTAAAAAGTGACAGGGGTAATGCATGAGGAGGTAAAAGTGTTACAATAGGTGATGCCTATATTATTATTATTTTTTTAAGCTGAGCACAATATTGTTTGTGAATTGAAATTTAATGAAAGACATCACAACCTTGCTATTAACTGCCAAGTCTCCTCATCCTGGTCTTCTTTATACAAGCACAAGTTAGCATCACTGTCAACTTGTAGCCAATACACACACCCATTCTTATCCCGTCCAATTGGGTCCAAGCGAAGTTCCTTTGATGGTATTGCATTGATTGCAGTTTTGAATTTAGGGTGACATGTGAATTGAAACTCCAATAAAAACTGTGAATAAACAATCAGAAACTGTAAAATGAATAATAACATAATTTGATAGATAGATAACCCATAAGTGTTCACCACACCAAAATACAGAACAGGACATATAAGTAAACAATAACAATGGACTTTTTCACTGAGAGTGATCTCTTCCAGACAACTTTGACATGGAAACAAAATATTGACTTGAAGTCGGCATAGTCACATATGGAAAATGTGATGAAAAGTAGATCTACAACACCTACTCACTATTACCTAGTTAGATAGGTACTTAAGGTACATATCTAAACTAACTAAACCGAAAATCCTAATAATAATCATACAATTTTATTAAAAATAAACTAATATATAATTCATCTTAGGGCAGCAAAGAAGATGGGTTTAAAGTGCCTCATAATTTTTAACTTTTCAAGTCATATTCAGTGGCTCTATACTTCAATTTGGCACTTTGGCAAGGCTTTATTCTGAGTGAATCACATGGGAGTGATTCATCTGAAGATTATTTTCAAGTGTTGACATCTATTTACCATATAAATTGCAAAGTAGGCGAAGCTAATTACCTTGAGAACTTTGAGTTTCACTTGAGTGCTGGCTTTCTTGTAAGAGAACCTTTCTATCTCCCAAGCTTCCTGATGGTGGCCTTGCTGATGACAGAACTTAATCATACACTTCTCCCATCTATTGCTGTGAGCAGACTTTAGAGCGCGACGCAACAACTTCAAGTGTAGCTCCTTCAACGCATCAGATACTAACAAACAAAAAAACTTGTAAGATGTTTGTTTATAATTTCACTTTACCATTACCGACACAATAACATACCTTCCTCGGTGTTTTCTATGAATTCTTGTAATTTATTTATCGTAGGCAGCTCCAGCCCGTGTAATTTACCGAATACTTTCAAAAATGAATAGATAGCGGCAAAATTAGGATCATTCGCACACGAAGTTTCACCATCAGACGCCATCGTCGGAACTCAAAAAGCTTTTTCACTGCGCATCACTAATGGTTCTTTAGAAGGTACTAAAACACTCTCACTTACACAAAATATTACATTAGAAAATATGTACATGATTCACGAAAATAACTTCATCTGTAGCAAAGAAAGCTTTATAATTTTACAAAATATTAAAATACAACTCGATGACAGCCATCGTTTCATCCATAGACATTAATTATTTTTTTAAAGATTGTTTAGTATGGTTCGTATAGAGTACATAAAAACATAACACCTCTTCTTTCATTTGGTACTTCCGTTAGTGTTAGCACTTTGCAACTGATTGGCACAATTATCGTAATAAATAATAGGCTGAGTCTATTAATACAGGTACTGTACGAACAATTTATAATTATTAATACGGTTACCGTACGAACAATTTATAATTATTAATACGGGTACTGGACAAACAATTTATTATTATTCGTACATAAGTCGGGACGAATTATTATTATTATTATTTTTTTTTTTTTTATATATTATATATATATATATATTTTTGGTGTAACTAATTTTTTTTTTTTTTTTTTTTTTTTTGGTGTTTTTTTTTAAAACTTTTAAACGGCTCTACCGATCGAATTCGGCTTTTTTTTTGAAGACCTATTCATAGATACCCCACACGTATGGGTTCGATGAAAAAAAAATTTTGAGTTTCAGTTTCAAGTATGGGGACCCCCAAAATAAATAGTCTTTTTTCTATTTTTGTGTAAAAATCTTAATGAGGTTTACAGAATACATCTACTCGCCAAGTTTCATCAGTCTAGCTCTTACGGTTTCGGAGATAAATGGCTGTGACATACGGACAGACAGACAGACAGACAGACATGACGAATCTATAAGGGTTCCGTTTTTGCCATTTGGCTACGGAACCCTAAAAATAATAATATCCGTATGAATATACTAGTCACTGTCCTAAAAGACAAGCTAATCATCCGAATAGACAGCACCCCGTACAAACAGTCACTGTCTTAAAAGACAAGCTAATCATCCGAATAAATGTACGAATAAATATAATTTATTCATCCAACACCCGTACAAATAGTCACTTCGTAAATAATAAACGTTTAATTTTATGCGTATTTAATATCCATGGAGTGCACTCAACATGCAAAATGTGCACAGTACATAAATTGTCTATGCATATGCAATCACTTTTTGTCTATGCTCTAACTTGACATTACTTTGTATAATCTGTGGTGGTTGTGATGAGTATGACAGATGAAGTTCGAGTTCGTGCTTCCTTTCCTTCCTCCCTTCATCATGCAATCTTCCTTCTCTTCGGAGGGAGGAGTGTGTGTGTGTGTTTGGTTGATCTAAGTTTTCGTTTACTTTTTTGTAATTTGCGTGACTGCTTTGTCCATAAAGACATACCTTTCCAAAATGTCTTCAGTTTGTTGTGGAACTAAAAAACAGAAGCTAAATAACACGTACGGTAGTAATATAGAACGACCTTTGAATGGTTACCAAGAGTCTGTAGCTATTCCTGATATGTGCTACTTTTGTTTCGATGTTTTGTATTGTCAGCTGCATAGTATGGACCCTCCGCAGACGCCAAACTTCACCAACGAAGCCTAGTAAGTACCTATAAGCAACTTTAAAAATAATTAACGAGCTAAAGGCCTTCTCCTAACATTGTCTGAGGCTTGAATCTTTTGTCTAAAACGAGGTCAACTAAACTGCAGCTTATTGGTAGGTACCCAACGAAAAGTTATCATTATTATTTAGACTGACACATCTATTCCTTGTGCAGTTATATCTTCTAAAAACGTAGGTATAGTGGACAGTGGTACCTGCTAAATTCATCTTTTGCCAGGTAGGTCAATACTCCCACTTTGTATTCACTTTTATTATGCGCTTGAAGATGGACTTTATTACAGTTCTACAAAATCCAAATTCGTGCACACAAGTGGCAGAGTAGCTTCTGCCTTTGTCCATAGATGGAAAATCCCACAGAACAAAAAAACACTTAGGCATGGAAAATCTCTATAAATTACCTACACCGGTTTCTAGTTCATGAAATTATAAGCCAACTAAATATACATACATAGTAGAAAGCTACAAACAAAGGCAACATCTACCTACAATAACAACCATCATATTTTATTTCTATTGTGTACAAATTTGTATTTTAGCATGTTTCTCTTTGTTTAGATTTGCTTGATTGGTGTAAACCAGCTCAAAACAGATGTAATTTAGTCTATAGCAACCAAATAAAAAATAAAAAATACAACCGAATTGAGAACCTCCTCCTTTTTGATTGGAAGTCGGTTAAAAATAAGTTCAGGACGTACCTAGTAAAAATAATTTTATATTTAAATTTACAAACAGTTTTACTAATCCAAAAACATGTTCAGAAACATGTTTTGTTTTCAGTCCTTTGTTTGTGACATGGAAGATTGGCAAGGAGCACCGTCTTCGAGGATGTATTGGAACTTTCAATGCCATGCATTTGCATTCAGGTTAGTCATCTTTGATCAACCTATTGTATTTACAATCTTATCCACACAGCCATCCAAACACAATATGATGTAGGAATCTGCATCTTAGCTCCCACCAGCCGTTCCACTCTTGAACGCAATTCTTATCCCAATTTTAAAAACACAGATAAACCATAGGATGTCTGTTAAAATTCCGTCAAAACTTAAGGGGCCGGCGTAGGGCGAATTTTCATACAAACGTAATACCAAAATGATTACTAATTTAAGCAGATTTTCACTATATTATTGTAATAATTGTATCTGTATAGTATTGATCTAGGTTCCTGAACAGTTTTTATTTTAAACTACTTACCTCAAATGAAATAAACACCAATCGCATTTTACTCATTTTTTTCAATGCAAAATGTGATTGGCGGTAATTTCATTTGAGGTAAGTAATTTAAAATAAAAACTGTTCAGGAACCTAGATAAATACTATATGAATACCGTTATTACAATAACATAGTGAAAATCTGCTTAAACTAGATATAATTTTGGTATTACGTTTGTATGAAAATTTGCCCTCCGCCGGCCTCTTAAGATTGGGATTGGAATCGCGTTCAAGAGTAGACCGGCTGGCCAGACCACTCCTGCACAATATAAAAATAGAATATGTTCTGCAACTTGTCCCTAATAATCTTATGCATAGCTTTTATGACCTAAATGAGATTTTTCTACTGAAATTCCATATTTCTGCTGAAAGTCTGCAAGACGCGCAATATAGCGATCGTATTAACTTCTAGGTCTTCGCGAGTACGCCATAACATCGGCACTGAAGGACTCACGGTTCGCGCCCGTCACGCGCGAAGAAGTTCCCCGATTGACGGTTTCTGTCTCCATCCTTCAGCATTTCGAGGAGGCTGAACACTTTCTAGACTGGAAACTGGGCAAGCACGGCATCCGCATCGAGTTCCTCAGCGAACGTGGCTCCAAGCGCACTGCCACCTATTTACCACAAGTGGCAACTGAACAAGGTAATACCCTATCGGCAGAATTCCTATTAAAATCGGAAGGTATGAATTAGGCCGTAAAGTGACGCAAAATACTTATTCAGTCTGTAGTGCAGTCAGCTGCAATAAAGAAACTAAGTACCTTTTAAATGTATGAAGACGAAAGAAAGAGTTTTTACATGTAGATAAAGTAATAACCAGAAATGTTTCTAATTTCAGGTTGGGATCAAATACAAACAATAGACTCGCTGCTACGTAAAGGCGGCTACAAATCCGCTATCACTGCGGACATGCGACGCAGTATCAAACTGACTCGCTACCAATCGGAAGAAGTCTCTGTGTCATACAACGATTATGTCGGCCAGCGTTGCTAGCAGAGACCTATGCCCTTTGGGCATCCTGCACTGAGCTCTCATCCTCAGGTAATACTCCAGAGGTCTTCTCAGTGGGTCCCGACAATACGTCGTGCTAGCTATAACCTAGTATGTAAGTATACCAACTGTGTCCATCAAGACACTATTATCACGTTAAATTCATTACGTCAGATTTATGTTCAAAGTGACGACGCACGTGACCGCTTGAAAAAGCGTTCATGATAAAACACTGCCAAGAACATTCCTCAAGAATACAGGTGCCATCTAATTGTTACAAGCGTTATGAATTCCATTCAGTAGCAGTGTGTCTGAATAATGTGTGGACTGTGAGAGAACAGCTTCTATTTCGAAGTAAATTTTAAAGTTAATGCTGCGCACTTTGACCATAAATTTTGACTAGACTAGGTATGGACAAATAGAGCAGTAATAGTTAGGTATAGTTGTTGTAATTTTGTTGAGAGTTAAATTGGTTAGTGAATGGCATTGTTAAAGGTTGCCTATGCTTCCAAACCTGGGTTCAGGAGGCTTAAATAATTAATAATATTTTCAAATTAATATGTCGTTAATTGGTTTACAGGGACTGTTCACTTGAATACAAAATGGTTAATAAGTTTCTCAGATCTTTAAATCTCTAGAATCATTATAATAATACCTAGCTTGAGTAATTCCGTTTGTTGATACTACACCTACCTTATCAAAACAAAGGATTGCTCTTTGATCTTATACATTAATTACCTACTAATACAAATTTATAAAGTCTACCTTTTTTTAAACTGCCCACGAAAAATTGTCTTCCTAATTCAATAATAGCATGCAATCATACCAGAATAAATAAACGGACTATGTACATGTTAAAGCTATTATCAATCAACAGTCAATCCATATTATTTTCTCATGTTTGTGTATTATTTACCAATGTCTAAAAATATACAGATTAAGTATGTGTATTGGCTGGGTTTTTAACCACTATTGTTCATTTTGTATCATAGTAATATGATATGGCATAAGGTAGATTTAGGTGTGGAAGCTTACGTCCGAAATATAATAATGCATTGATAAAATAAAAACTATAAAAAAATGATATAATGTTAAAAGTAATCCAAAAAAATATATTTTTAAGAACTCATTTGCTATAGGTACTTAGTTTAGAGTTTAATGCTCCAATAATTATATATCTTATGAAAATTATGGTTTTGCGGCCGGTTTTCAATTGTTCGAGTTAAACAAATGCTTTCATAATAATTAATGTTGGCTGTTAAATATGTATCTGTCTAAAAGTATTTGTTAGAATATACTTACTGTGTTTAAAATTAGAAACGCAATTTTTATGGGCTATCTTCAGTCAGTTGAATTATTCATGAGATCTTTAGTACCTGTCCAAAATACGTACCAATGCATAGCATGCAATTATGATGAATCAACTTGGCTGTGTTTATACCCCAACTATTGTAAAAGTTTTTTGGCGTTTGTAAATTGTTATGTCTGGTGTAGTTTATAGATGTTGTTAGCTTTAACATTATTATGGCCTTACTTACAAGCATTACATAGGTGAGACATTGCTTAAAGTTAGCCCTGTCACTGTTTGTCATTGTCTAATGGTAGAACAGTTGCCTAAGCACCGATTATCCTTTAGGAAATGCTTGTTAGTAAGGGCCTCAAAGTTATAACCAATGATTCATCTCCATATAAAAATGTTCAATGTTCCTTGAAATCCCGGAATTTTTGAGGTCTTATCCATACTATTGTTGTCACTAAGTAGTATATCACTGATCAAATTGATGATGAAGATCTCACTTTGTTAACGTCATTTGCATATATAATGCAGATTTCTTGAGCCTTTCTATAGAAGGTCTATCATTGAGCAATTAAAAGCTTGCTCTTCTTTTTGCAGACACATATTTTTTTAAATTCAAAGCTTTAAGCGATAAACACCGTGAAACAACGTTTCGCTTGCACACTCTTGACCTTTTAAAAGATATTAAGACCACAGTTTACTCATTAGAACGAAAACGCGAAAAAGAAAAATTTTATTTTTCCCGCTTAAACTTTGCTAAGGATAGGATTTCACACAAAATACCTAGCGATTACAAATAGCTCGCGGTTTTTAATTACCTAATCGTTCAGTAATTTTATATTGAAAGGTGAAACTGTGCAAACGAGAAGATCATAAACGGCGGTCTGCGCCATTATTTAAAACAATACCAATTTTTTATACAAGCAGCACAATACATTTTGATCTTTGTTTTGTCTGCATTGCCTCTTTATAGATAGTACCTACCTACTATCTGTTTCTGTAAAAACTTCTTCAGATCAATGGTGTAAATACATTACTTTTGATTATAACACCATACACATTGTCTAATGGGTGTTTGTTATTATTATTTCATAGTCAACTGCTAGAGAAATATCATTAAAAACTATATTGTTACGTGTTGTCCATTGGTTGCTGAAAATAAATGGCACTAAATTTTAATAAATAGATTAGAATTTCGATTTAACCATTATTATGTTAGTGACTAGACGACAATTTAATATTGGGCGTCTACAATATTATAATATGCAAGTCATTTTAAGCCTTCTAGCGCGATGGCGCGATTCCCTGATTGCCATCGCCATCGCGCTAGATGTGCGCAGGCCTTTAGTGTTACAAGCTCAGCTCTTGTCCAGAAGGTGCGAATTCGTCGCGAATTTTTTTATATGCGCGGGTTAATCTACTATATAAAAATAAGTCGGGTTTTCCTTCCTGACGCTATAACTCCAGAACGCACGAACCGATTTCCACGGTTTTGCATTCGTTGGAAAGGTCTCGGGCTCCGTGAGGTTTATAGCAAAGAAAATTCAGGAAAAATTCAGGACAAACGAAGCCATCTGGTGGCGAAACGGAGTTCGCCGGGTTTGCTAGTAAGGCAATAAATATACTGAATACTGAATTTTACTATGTAGGCACATTCGCGCGCAAAATGTGTGCAAAACGCCATACTCCAGTTTAGGGGCTCATCCCATTTCTTTCATGCAAGCCTAGATACCAGAGATAGTTCAGAGATAGTTCTGAGCCATGTTTGGTAGAAATCCATGCTTCTGAGGTTATTCCTCACTTGGTTCGGGATATTGAAAATTTACGCGCGTTCAACTTTTTCTAGGCGCAAACATACGCGCATAAAATTAGCTTCTTCTGGGCAGGGTCTTACTGTAAACAATAATAGCAATAAGTAAATAAATATTTTTGTTACAAAAAGTAAATTATATAAATTTATTAATCATGGTCAATAAGCAAACAGAACTATTTACCTATTCTTCTAAGAAATAATAATTGGCAAGTTATTCAATATTCTTAGTACCTTTTTGTTTCTATTTGTGTATCTTGGCTTGAATTATTTGTTAATAATGCCATTCTTAGAGAATGATTTTGAGTTCATTTGGATTAATTAATGGTTGCAGTGTATGTGTTCAATCTTAGAAAATAATTGTTTTCTACAATTGTGTGGAGTTTCGTCAGATTTTTGTAATTTGAAAAAATTATCAGATAAAATAATAGGTTACAGAAAATTGGTGATTTTCATTTTTATGAGTTCAACTGACAAGTATTTTAGTATCCTGACATTATATCAGTTATGCAAAATAGATAATAAATTAAAATAATGCAAATTGTATGTACATAATCTAAATCTATTTACTATTTACAATCTAGATTTATCTACAAAGTTCTTCCATAACAATCATCTATCCATTAGCTCTTGATCCCTTATCAACTTCTGCTCTATTGTCAATATTTTTTTTCTCAAAGTTAAATTATTTTTCATTTCAAAATAAGTAATAAGAGATGAACCAAATAATTGTATCAATGCTATCGCTGCTAATGATCCATTGAATGGTCTTGTGATTTTCCGTAAGAATTTGAACATCGTTTTAGGGCCTTCATTCAGCTGTGGTACTCTAAATGTAGAGTATCGGTTTGCAAACTGAAAATACAACAATATTGTTAACAGTCTGATTTTACAGAAAGAAGACATGTTATTTTGTTCTATGTAATAATAAAAATATACCAGTAAGGCAGAGGCAGGTCCTAAGACCATTGGATATGCAACTCCCATTCCAAGCTGTATCAAGGCAGACTTTAGTTCATGGCACACTGGGCAGTCAGTTTTCATCAGCAGTATATCCGTAGAAATTAACTGCAAATGTAATTATTAGTGTTTAATGTTCCAGAATTGCTATGAAGAATTTTTAATCCACAACTTTGGAATTAATTGTTTTAGATTCTTACATGTCTGTGATATACAGCTGTCAACATACCCGGCATTGCGGTGATTGGTATAACTGATGAGATGTAACCGTAAGTGCCGAGTTTCAGTTTTTGTCTGTAGAATCTATTGATCAAGACACCTGATAGAGCATTGAGGCCACCGAGGAATATTGACCCATAGCGTAGCGCCCAGCTGTAGGTAACAATAATAATTAGGTAGTGCAAAGACTGTTGCTCTATAATTCAGCAGGCAACCGTAGACTCACGTATCAGATAGGGAATGCCAGTCGGCGACGAGATTCCAAGCGTATTTGGTTGCCTCCAGCTCGTCCATGCTGATGGCATCATCTGGCACTACATTAGACTTCATGAGAGCCATGATGATGAGGTTCTTAGGCTTACTGTATCAACACCCAACGAATTAAGGTACTTCACATCACAAAATAAATTCTTGTAAAAGCAGAAATGCAGAACCTCTGACTAAACTTTCTTCTTCTTAATTTAAATGTTACATGTCTGTGTTAACGATGGGCGATAACTACTATATTTTATCGAATTAGTCGATTGTTCGGTTCAGTCGATAAAAGTCGATAACAATTGAAACTAGTCGATTGTTATCGACTGACGGCGCGTGCGGCTTGCGGTGCGCGGCGACAATGACTGGCAACTTTAACTACTATTTTTGCCGCGCGGTCACGCCACGCAACCACGCAACGCACCTAACTACTATTTTTGCCGCGCGGTCACGCATTCACGCAACGCAGCTAACTACTATTTTCGTGCGTACTACTAAATCAGTAGTTATAAAGATGGTGCGTCGGGCGTGCGCTGCGCTACAAATCTATAGATTAAAAGTCCGTGCGCCGCTACTTAATGCAGTTATTATGCGATTTAAGTTATTACATTAATTAATGTGTTTTAAAGTATAACAAATTACGAATAGATGGGTAGGTAAAGAGTTTCTTACTAAGGAAAACACAGACTAGAATAAAAATTAAGTAAAAAAGGTACATAGATATTTATTTAAAATATTTTCTTACAGAAAATCAACTTATAGTTAGAAATCTACCTTCTAACATAATTTCGGTAACTACACTTTTTACTTGACAAGGTCAATTTTACATTTCTATAAAATGTATATTCATAACACAAACAAACCGAAGTATTATTACTTATAAACAATCGACGCAACACCGTCCCGCCCCCGCATGCACCGCCCCGTGCGGCCTTCCGCAGCGCAGTTCACCGCACCGCACGCACACTTCGGGTATAGTAGTTAGTAGTTTGTCGATTGTTATTCGAATAATCATGGGGAGGAACTACTAAATCGACAATCGAATACGCAGTAGCGCAATTTTCGATTCATTCGATTGTTTTTTTTGAAGCAATCGCCCATCGCTAGTCTGTGTTCATAATGAATGGCATCTGTCCTTTTGGTTTTGGCTCAATTTTGCCAGTGTAGTAGTTGAAGTAAAATGTCAATGTCAACAAGTTTGACTTTGATTGATCGATTTGTGAGTGAGTTTATGGCTTGCGCCTATCTAGGCTCTCGTAGTAGAGAGTATTAAATTCCTTGTATCTAGGCGATGGTGATAGCAATCAGCTGAAACGCTCTCATATTTGACAAATTAATTGTGAGCAGTTGAAATGAAAGTTTATTATGTTGTGATATCCTGATTGGATCGATTAAGTTTTCGATGGTTCTGAAAAAAAAACAGCCATCATTCTGTGCTGTAATGACTGACATGATTCTAAATGAGGTTAAAAAGTGAAAGCTCAAGGTAGATGGCACCAACAAATGATCGTTCCTAGACGCCGTGCGCCGCCAAAGAAAATTGTTTTTTTATATCCCGAAATTTATTCAACGTGGAGCGTACTCCAATTAAAGGACGAGCTAAGGAATAGGAAAGCGTCTACCAGTGGTTTAGTTTAAATTAAAAGTAATCCTCCTTGATACTTTCAAAATTTACTAAATGGACAGATGCCATATAGATAAGATGAATGTAACCGATTGTAACCTCACTTGACAGTTGACATTGGCCAAATTGTCCGGATGAACAATGAACAGATGCCATTTAATTTAAAAAAAGAAGTAGGCACTAAAACTTAATTTTTATTTTTATCCTACTCTACTTACAGAAACACAACCTTGCGGACTTAGAGTACATATCATTGTACATTCGGAGTAACATTGTTTAACATAATATTATAGCTACCTTCCATAAATATACACAATGGACAAATTAAAGAAGAACTGGTTTAGCGAGTCCTGTGAGATGTGGCCTGGTGGCACATTCTCGTTCGAGGTGAAAGAGGTGCTACATTCTGAGAAGTCTCAATACCAGGATATCCAAGTGTTTGATACCACCAGCTTTGGAAGGGTACTGGTCTTGGATGGTGTTATACAATGCTCTCAGAAAGATGAATTCTCTTATCAAGTAAGTGTGTTGTAAAAATTCCAAATATAGAGTAATCTATATTTATAAAAGATGTTATTTCCACTATTTATAACTCAAGAACGGCTGAACTGATTTGGCTGGAAATTGGTGGAAAGTAGAACCAAGAGACATACATAGGGTACTTTTTATCCTGAAAAAGTATTGGGAATGGGGTGAGACAAGCGAGTGTAATGTAAAGAACCTATGTATTTGTATATAATGTACATAATATATATCTGGTCCATAATCTACAAGCTTTGTTTAGTTTGGGGCTAGACAGTGCCAATTGACAGCCTTTCTAGCTCAGTTTGTAATAGCTCTGCTCTCTGCGCTAGAGGGTGTGGGTTCAATCCCCACCAAGAACCAAACTTGAGTAGTGAACTCAGATGTTTGTTCTCTGTCTGGGTGTTAATTTGTGTTGTATGTATTTAAAAAAAAGCATTTAAATTCATAAAGTACAAGTTCTGCTTAGTTTGGGGTTAGATGGTGTTGTGTGGAGTCCATATTTATTTATTTTTTAATAATTGCATGGTGCCTGTAAATATTTTTATAATCATTTCCTTGTTCACTTCTCTTTAAGTTCTGTTAAAATACCAACTTTACTTTCCAGGAGATGATTTCATTCCTACCACTGTGTTGTCACAAAAATCCAGAGAAGGTGCTTATTGTCGGGGGAGGTGATGGTGGAGTAGCAAGAGATGTTGCCAAACATCCAAAAGTGAAGCAAATTGTACAGGTAAATATAATTATTGGACTATAAGCTAAAACGTGATCTTTTTAGCGGATTAAAAAAAGAAACCCGCTCGGCTCTTAACTTTTGGGACATTATAAAAATCTTTAAAAAAATAAGTTCTTAAACCACCTTTTTTATGTTTGTCACCCCATGTACTTTTTTTATGTTTGTCACATCTAAAGCGATAGCAATAGCGATCTGTGAAAGGAGTCCGATCAATGTACGGCCAGTTAATGTTAAAATGAATCCACTTTTTTCCCGAGCGATTTTTCAATTCCCGAAGCGAGAATTTCAGCGATGGATAGTATAATTATGGCGATGGGCCATCCTGCTAGATATGGGCAGGCCTTAGTTCCGTCATAATCAATTTGAAAAATTGTAGCACAGAATATAAATAAGTATGTTGGGGCCCTTTGAATATTTGGTGTACTAATATGGTGATACTGATAACTGATAAATGATGAACTTTGGTAAAATGATAAACCACAATTTGGACACTTTACACACACTATGTGCTGGTTTCGTGTTGATTAGATAACATTTTTGGGTCGCGCTGGTCAGGGAAACCAGATAATAACGACAGACAACTTCGTGCTTATCAGTCGTCATAATTTTTGATTATAATGATGCATACTCGTAATAAATTATAAATCTATAGGACAATCCGCACAACACTATCTAGCCCCTAACTTAGCAGAGCTTATACTATGGGAACCAGAGCGCTTATAATAGACTTATATACATATTTATGTAAATACATACTTAGAATAACACCCAGAAAGAGAAGAAACATCTAAGTTCACCACACCATTATTTTGTTCTCGTTAGGGATCGAACCCATTGCCTATAGCGTTGAAGGCAGGCCAAGTGAGCCGCGATGCCTGTCGTTATGTGCAGTACTATAGCACTGTCAGTCCAGGTTTTAGCGGTCAGCAGGCGGGCGGCCTAAAAATTTGGTCCCCAGCGTCATACGAACTTAATTACTAAGGTACTACCTAGCTGTTTTCGTAAAGAGTCTCACCATATTCAATTCTGACTAAAAAATATTTGTCTTCTTCCAGGTAGAAATAGACGCAAAAGTCATTGAAGTATCCAAAAAGTACCTACCGTTCATGGCCGTTGGTTTCGATAGCGATAAACTAACATTACACGTCGGCGACGGGTTTGAATTCATGAAGAATCACAGCCAAGAGTTCGATGTTATTATCACCGACAGTAGTGACCCTGTCGGACCAGCCGCCAGTCTATTCCAAGAGAATTACTTTGCGCTGATGAAGAGTGCTTTACGACCGGGCGGTATGGTGTGCTCCCAAGCCGGTACGATATGGAACGACCTTGAACTGGTGACTACCACTCTGAACTTCTGCAGGAATCAATTCCCGTCTGCAGCTTATGGATACGCGTCCGTGCCTACCTACCCATCCGGACAGATAGGGTTCGTTATAGGTTCTTTAGAGGAGAACAAAAAGTTTGATGCTCCGTTACTAACATTCAGCAAAGTGGATGAAGAGAAAATGAATCTGAGATATTATAATAGCGATGTTCATAAAGCAGCGTTTGTTCTGCCGACGTTTGTGAAGTATAGACTGGCTTAGAGTTCCTGTGATTTGATTTGTGTTCATTTCATTTCAAAAGTGCCTGATAACTTGTCTGATGATCTGAGTACGTATTATGCAATTTATCGTTTATCGCAAGTGTTGTCTTGTCATGCATAATTTTATATTTCGGATGAATTTTATCAACTTAGGTATTATCTTTATAGATAAAGCATTTTATAGATATATTTTTATAATTATCTCTATTAATCAATGTAACTAAGCATTCCATTTTAATGCCTTCCAGACGCTAGTAAGAATGAATTTGAGAAATTATTACATAACATTTTTAAGTTATATTATAATGCTCATGAACCAATGTGATAATAACACATATTTTAATTATATAATGTTTTATAAGGCTATTTACTGTTGAGTCGGAGACAATCAAATAAATATATTTTTATTAATACTTACCGTATTTTTTGACTTACCGATGACGGCAATTGTCCGATTTAAAATGGTAAAAACTCCATTGACCGATTTAAGATTGTGTTATAATAAAGATTTTAGAGCAAACCACATATAAATAACCATGTGTCGTGCTTTCACAAGATTGTGGTGCCGCACAACGGGTTCCGAACCCGCATCTATAACAGCCTTAGCTGCCGATCAAAAATGATATAGGCTGATCCACCTACGAAAGCTTAGAACTCTTGTACTTTAGCTTTCTTGCACTTATTCCTCAGTACCAGTAGTGGAGCGATATTTGTGGCCCGAGACGTTGGACCCAGTAAGCAAATGTCCAATAGGGCTATAGTTCGTTACCAATTCGAAAATATCGATAAACAACAAAATCAAGAACTCTTTACTTTAATGCGCACTCTTCTACATCTTTTCCATAGAAACACGATAGAAGCGACAATCACACTTATAGCGCACACTATAAAACCTATAACATCCAACAGGGCTAATTGTAGACTATTTAATTTACGCGCGTGTGATGACATCTGTAGTCCTCCGTAGCGCGCTGTTTGTTCTACGTAGAATATGGCTGTGTCCATCGGGGATAGCGGACGGTCCAACCATTTTTGGCTAAGCAGTTTCGCTTCAGACCGCTTCCTGGAATATACAGAAATATCTACTTAAAAATTGGTTGCAGGTAGGTATAGGTATGGACGCATGGACCATGTAAAAAGAACGCTGGAAAGCGGAAGGGGTGTGATTGATAACCCACACCTAAGGTGCCCACACAGTCCTGATTACTGAACGGTGGTCCACATGTTTTGGCCAAACTCAAGAACCAGACAGGCACAAATTCTGAAAACTATACCAATCTGCATCACTATAATTCGCACAGAACACATATACTCAAGAGATAATTCGGCACTAAATATTGGCATACCAGCCAGGCCTTAAATCGTCTGGCCACAGTCAAGAAAACAATCTAGGGTAGAGGCACCAATAGATGAACGGTCCCCAATAGATGAACGATCGACCGAAAAATAAAAAAATATAAAACACCCCGCTACTTACATGTGTGCAATATTTTTTCCCGCATAGGGCAACATTTTTTCTTCCCGGTTTCCTAACAATTTTGACAGTGACGACTCAGACGCGCTCGCAGTCAGCCGTTGTGTGCGCATTTCCCGCCAAAAATCTGTTTTATAAGGAAACTTACTTAAGGTAAGTGCCCTCCAAATTTAAGAACTTTATATCAGCTTGTAGAAAGAATTGATGTTAGATTTCAGTGGATTTGGTTTGAATAAAATCTTGTTATATTTGGCTTTGTTTATATTGATACCTACATTTTTACATTATTTATCGTATTTTTATAGAAATTAACTGTTCAAGTAATGGATTCAATTTTGTTCGCTTGATCCAATAGATGAACGGCGTTCAACTACTGGAGAAAAGGCATATGATTCATGCCCAAAATTTGAACTAAGGAATATGTTCGCACTTTATTCGTTCATATTTTGGGTGTCGTGCCTTAAATTGAACGCTGAAGTGAATTTTATTCGTTCATTTTCTGGTTCTTTACTCCAAATAATGAACGAATTGAAATACTATTAAAGTGTTAGTTCAACTATGAGGTGCAAAATGTTCATAAATAGGGCTCAGTGTTCAACTATAGGGGTAAAACCTTATTTTTTTTACAAATAGTAACATAAAAAAAAACATTGTAGATCTAGACGGTACTTTTTTTAATCCGTTAAATCCCTGATGTTTAAGGATTAAGAAAAAAATATAAGCATGCATCAATGTCATGAAATAATTGAGTTATAGCTATTTAAAGTTGTCAAAAACGCTTAAACGTTCATTTATTGGTGCCTCTACCCTATTTGGTGCGGTGCGGTTTGCATGTCTATTTCCAGCGTTCTTTTCATGACGATAACTATTATACCATCTTTTTGCACATGAATAGTGAGAAGCAGAATTCAATGCGTTCTTGATATTACTCACTCTCTACTCAACATCAGGCTCACAGCATTCCCAAAGTTCTTTTCGTCGAGGTCTGTCAGCGCTATTTTATGAGAGCCACCTGCTTTTTGCGCATGGGCAGCGTTGCCGAACTGATCGCCTAGAACAGCTACCGTCACGGTAGGTACTCCGGCGGAGACTGCTTCCGTCAGGCTTAGTAGCCCTGCGTGCGTTATGAAGCCCACGCAGTTAGGCTCATCTGGAAATTTGGCCAAATTCGTGATCCGGTATACCTACGCTAGAATTTATATTCATTGAATGTGAAGATGTGCCCCTGCTAAGACACTTAGTTTGTACGAAAATGAGACTATACCTATCTACACGAATGAAATGTTAGGTAGGTGTTTGCAGTGGTTAAATTTTTTTTCCTAGCCCAAGGAGTGCCATATCAACGACCGGGAACTGTTAGGTACTTATATTTAATTACTTACACCTATCTAAGTATGTACAATTACATGACAAGCTGGTCTGCGTGTTATTAAGAGCTTGCGTGTCATAGTGAAGTAGGCTTCGTTTAATTCAACGTTTTTTTACACGATTCTGTAATGTATAGTTAAAGAAATACTCAGTCAATCTGCTTATCATGCTGATTTCTTTAAACTTATCTTAAATTACAACTAGATAGGTAGGTACAAATGAAGATTACTTATTGCAATTAAAAATATATAGCTAGGTAGGTACCTTACCTACCTAACTTGCATAGTTAGAGTATCAAGAGTATGGATGTATCTGCATGGGTAAATTGCATAATAGGGAGTAAAGGTTGAACTGATGAAAGTTACCTTCATACTTTCCTCATAGTTCAACGTGAACACCATACTTACTAGTAATTACCATAATAATAAGTTAGCATCGGATGTTATACTCACGCAGCAAATCATATTGTGGCAGCCACTTCATGACCCGAACGTTTGGTGGTAGATCTTCAATGTGCTCGTCTTCCCATTTCCAAAGTACGCGCTGCGTCAGTCCAGCAAACACTTTCAGGATGGCAGTCAAATGTTCTGGCGGTAGTGTCGACCCGCGGATCAAAGAACCAAAACTGAATAGAATAAAACCATCCTTTGCGGCAGTTACCCACTGATGTAACTCCTGCGGAAAATATAGATGACCAAACTTGCTTACAACTGTAATCAATTGGAAGGTATCAGAGTTATGGATGCTGGAGGCAAAAGCTGAGCTGATAAATTAGTTTACCTCTGGCAAAGGTTGAACTTTTCGATTGTGAAGATGCATTCCCCCTACTTCTACAAATGATGGCGGCATAACCCTCACTCCGTTTAATGTGTGATGTGTATTCACCAGTAGCACACTCGCATTTTCGGCCACTTGCCTCAACAGCGGCAATGGACGACCGAACCGTCTTTCCAAAAGCTTTTGCTCTTCCCATCTTATGGCTATTTCAAACCACCACTTGTAGAACAGATGAGTAAACGTATTCTGAACTCGTTCAAAGAATGTCATGTCATCTGTGAAAGGCAAGGTCATTCCGGGGACGTAAGAAGGATTATCCGGGGCGCCCAGCCTTGAAGGTGTCCAGGGAAGAGACGCGCATGATGACAAACCGACTGACGGAAGACCGTAGTTGTGAATCAATCCCATCATACAATCACTGGTGAAATGCTCCACTAATATAACATCATAATCGCCCTTTGCTTCTACAAACTCCGTGAAAATGTCTGAGTAAATCAACTTTTCACAGAGCTCCAGGTTTGATTTAGCGAGGTTTGTAGTCATAGTCAAATGCGACAGGGTTTCCCCGAGGAAAGTGCTATCGATAGTTGATAGATCTATGACCTCGATGTTTAGATCCGCGAGTCCGACTAAACTGACGTCTCTCCGGTTCGGATGTGGGTTTGATGCTGGGAAAAAGGACACTGTGGTCACTTTATGGCCTTTTTCCGCTAACTCAACCAGCAAGGGCTCGAACACCATGTGATGACTTTTGCCCGGATATGGAAGTAAGCACAGAATTTTGTAACATTCACTCGTAGCTATGATGACCGTAAAAATAAAGAGACGATTCATAATGACGACTCAAGGCGAGTATGCCTTGTGATCGACTGGAGCTAAATTGAATGCGAGTTTAGTGTCGTATAACTAATAATAGCAATGCCTACACGAGGAGTAGCAAACGTTTGTACTACTACCGACCGACTAGACTGAAATTATTTCTGTGTTTCATTATAAGGCAATTTGTAATACTCGTCGTAAGATAAGAGAAAATTGATTGACTGATTTTGATTTGTTCAAGGATTATCGCTTTCAGTATCGGTACTTATATCAACTTGACAGTCGTATTGTTTTGTGGCTATTGTATGAAGTAGTCTTCGAATTATTATTACCATATTAATTTTATTAAGATATTTTCACGTAAGTACTTCATACCTAACATACCTGACATTACATGGAACGTGAGATCAGTACCACCTATGAACTGGCCAAGCACATCCAAGGAAGGCTTCCGAGATACCAACGATTTAAAATCAGTTTCAAACAGTGAATACTAATAAGGTACTATTAAAGTAATAATGTTGTTGGCAAAAACAAACCGTTTGTCGCTTACAAAAAAAGACGAATAGGTAGGTAAGGTTTCCTTGTTGGACTTCAGAGCCCTACAAACTAGTTTTTTTTTCAGTTCTGTGGGTGCCAATACTAACTAACAGCTTTAATTGATAAAAATACACATGTAAAAATATCTTGAATTCATTTAATTTCATTATTGTAATATCTTCTCTACTACTTACATAATATAAAACTACGATACCAAACAAGGAGTTTTTATAAAAAAACATGATTTACAATAAAAAGATGATTGTTTATTACCCAATTTATAGTCAAATAAGTTTTGTGATTTTGTAATATTTAAAATGTGATAGTCATATCTATAGTCACCTTTTAAGTATTTTATATTTGACCTGTGTGCACCCACTGCTGGGTAGGCAGCGAGTAGAGAGTATATACATTTTATAATTTGCAGCTTGATTTGTTGTCCTACTAAACTTTAGAAAAGAAAAAAGAAGATAAAATTTAGAAATTAATCTACCTAATTAAAAAAAAAGTTAATAATGTCAAATGAATAGGTATGGAGATAAAATAACGAAAAGTCTTACAAGTTTGATGGTGAATTGTTGATTATCCAGTGACCAGCAAGTAGCTTTACGACAAAATAGCTTCAGTTTGTTGGTCTGGAGTATCTGTTGTGCTATTTGTTTTTTCTATTTTGTCTTGTTTCACTTTGATCTTTATTTGGATCCCTTCTTCTTCTGCTTCTTGTATTGCAGAGTAGATGGCCCCGGCTTGGATTTTTTTCTGAATCCTTCTATCGTGATGCCCGTGTATGTGAGCTGATATCCTACAATAGGAAAGATTTAGAGTCAATATTTTATGCTTAACGGCAGTGTCTACGTTGCTAGGCTAATTAGGATTATCTTCGAAATAGCGAGAGCAAGGCAAGTAAAATAAACCCGTACCACGCCAGCCTATTGCTCGTCAATTTTTCTGGCGCTACTTTAAAACTTCCCCTGATATGCTAATTCCCTATCTAGTCCTCTGTCGGAACATAGTTGAACTAAGAATAAAAAGCTTTTATAACAGCACGACAGACATCGATAACCTTAGCAGTGAGATTCAACAGGATTCAACAACTAATTTGACCATTTCCTTCAATTCTCAAGTGGATTTCACCAACCTTGTATTGATACCAAATACGAAACTAGATGGCGTTAATAGTAAACTTCTTACTACTAGACTTACCTCTGCAGGGCCACATTATTTCTAGTCATAACGATAGCCGGACACTTGCTTTTGTTGAGATAGTCGACGCACCGCCATTGTCGCGTGTTGTTACGATTGGAGTGTTTCAAGTAATACATGTATCGATTCAGTATCATCTGTATGGAGCCTTGGTTTGATACTGTGTACTGTATTAGTGTTTTAACACCTTCTGTAATCACACACATCAGCATAAATAAGTCAAACATTCAATACTTGGGCCTTTTATTATACAACAAGCAACTAAATCCAACGTTGCCCGGATAGTTTTTAATAAATTTGATTATTAATCTTTATCATTCCAGAATATTGAAAACGTTCTAGAACGTTTAGGAGCATTATATTCTATGTTCTTTATACTATAGCCACACAATTTTTTTTACAACTTGCTGCTGCAACAGCAATTTTATTGGCACCCAATTTATGGGGCAAATCAATTGGCTGTAACTGGGTTGCACAGCTAATAAACATTATTTGTTGAAATTACTCTTGTAAATGATCTACATTCGATCATTATGGATGGAAATTGCTCAGAATCATTCTTCCTGGAAATGTGTAGGGGAGGCCTATGTCCAGCAGTGGATTTCTTCAGGCTGATGATGATGAAATGATCTACAAATTGTAGAAAATAGCAAAACAAAAATAGTGTTTTAATCATACCATTAAAAGATTCTGATGGTGTGGGGCATACACTAAATGATATAGCTCCACATTTTTCCTCTTCACTTTCTTCAATTTCTTCAATCTCTTCATAGTTTTCATCCATTTCACTTATATCAATTGATTTCATGGTATTTGTGTCTGTCAATGTTCTGCAATAGAATAGGTTACAAGAAAATAAAGGAGGATAAGACTAAAATGTAAGATTTTAATGTACTAATGTATCCAATTAGTTTCTCTTGTGAGTGCGAATAATTTAACGTAAAAGCACTGTTGTTTAGATATTACAACTAGAAGGTCGTTGTCATCATCATCGTTGCTGCTATTTCGGTCAATGCATTAATAAGCAAATTCAATATCTGGCTTTGACAAATTCAGTGCTTGAACACAAAATTTAACGAACCTAGGAGACTATATTTTCTGTGTGATGTAGACCTAAGTATATCAACAAAAACTGCTTGTCTATAAATAATAATATTTTTTGATTAGATGGACTCACCCCTCATCCAATTGTACAGTACTATAGGTAGAATTCTGGCTTTGTATATCGTCACGGTCAGTTATCTCGAAGTAGCATATTTCATCATCCATTTCAGAACTTTCTTTATTATCAATGAGATCTTGTTGACAGTTACTTTCTGGCTCTGCTTCTTCAATTGGAATTTTTCGAACTGCTGTACCTACAGGATTCTGCAGCTTCTGAAAATAAATCCAAAATTAAATTATTATTTAACTGGCGACTAAAGGCAGGAGATGTAGTGACTGGCGAAAATGGGGGGAGTCCTTTGCCCAACAGGGACACTATTAGGCTGTTAGTAATGTTATAGGTCTCTCCCGATACAGGTAAGACCTAGAGCCACCATAGTATATCTTGATTTTTGTAAGTCTGAATTCTCAAATAAATAATTTGTAATGAAATAATAATAATAATAATTATGATTTTTAAGCTAAGTATATGACCAAACTGCAATATGTTTGGTGGATCTAGGCAAATCTGAATTTAGCTGTTTGTGCTGTAATGATCAATGACTGAAGTAAGACTCATTAAACAGCTCACTTCAGCCCTTTCAAGGTCTGTTGGCTGTATTGTTCTTTTGGTTTATCTGCATACCATGTCTTCCAATCCTTTGATGCGCAGTTCCCTGGCAGTTTGTATTAGGTCCGAGAGGTTTTCAATCGATATTAGAACCTCACCGGTGTAAATGTACTCAAGTATTGCACTAAGGGTTGAGTAGGAAATTTTCTGGAAAGAGAAAAATCAATAAGAATAAGAAAAATCAATATCTGTATGAGATATATTTTTCTATTGTAACTATCTACGTGATAGCATATAAGTGTTCATACCAAATAAATGACGTACATAAAAAACTTACGTTTAGAAATATCACTGGATGTCGGCCAGCCGCTGAAGATATGAGGTCTTTGAAGTAAGGGCTGGCCAGGGCCATGATCATTTGATGGACTTTTACGAAATGCCCATCAGCAGCCAGTGTCATGTCTACAAACTCTTCATTCTGAAAAATAGCTAGTTTAATAAAGAGGTCTCGAGATACAGAGAACAGAAACAGCGAATGAAATCTGCAGTGTGAATTTAACAGAAATTCCTAACCTGCTGCAGTACGGTAAGTCCACTGCATATATTACTTCTATGTGCTTCCCACGACAAAGAAAACGTTGATTTAGACATGGTATTTAACTTCAATTCGTTTAGTTACAACAAAACGAACCGCTGCACCATTCGGATATAATTTTTGAAATTATTGAAAACAAACAACAAACCCATTTTTTTTTCTCGCTTGTGCTCGTTTTTGTACCGGTTGATACTAGTCTTTTTGCCAAGTCTCAAGTCTGAAGACGAGGTTGTATGCTTAAAGAACTATTAGCCTTAGCTAAAAAAGTTAGGACTTCTATGACAGTGACAGAGACGCATTTTGTCACGTGTATAATAATACGGGTCCGGTTAATGCACTACCAATCTACCAATTACCATAGAAAGGCAGGATTTGTAGCGCACAATCCCGTACGTGCTGGTATTGTACAACCAAAGAATATGCATCCAAGAAAACACAACGCGAGAATTTAAACTACCTACTATTTAACTGCTTTTTCCATATTAAAAAAAAACCTAACCTTAAAATACTCATTCATGGAATTGGTGGGTTTATTGCTTGAATTAGCTAATTGTATAGACAAAACATTGCCTACCAAGCAAAGATATCATCAATTTACATTTAGATATTTTTTGTTTTCTTTTAATGTTTGTATAAATGTTTTCAAAGTTATTTTAGTTTTAGTCATTCTTAATCTCCATTTTCAAAAGGTCGAGTTACATCAAATAAACACAGAGCTAGAGCTAGAACAAGAGCATTCGTTCGTGGTCTTTCCAGTGTAAACGAAAACTTGTATTCAGCGTTTACATCAAACGAACAACGAGCTAGAACAAGAACATTATAATAGTAATCTTTTAGTGTAAACGATAGCTAGATCATCTGATCATCTCATCTAGACCATTTAGAATTATAAGTACAATGCCTGATTTCGTACTCATTGTTTTTGTCCTTTCTCGATGCTAAGATGAAGAAGCGAATCCATCTTTTTTTTTATTAATTCTTCAACATAACATTCCAATAGTTTTGTAATTTCCTACCACGCATCTTGTTTGTAAGTTGTATTTTTATAGTGTTCATACGTCGGATCCCACAGACATCTGGAATTTTGGTAGGCTTCTAAACACTTTTCTTGAGACCAATCCATAATTTAATCGCTAATATATGTATACAATCGCTAGAACACAAAAACGCTTTGAAGAGGCCGCTCAAGAGCACGAGCACGTCCGAACAAGCAAGAACGCTCTAAGCATTAAGCAACTGTTCGCGTGCTATAGTGCCGTTTACATCAAGCGAGGGAGTATTCTTAAAATATTCCATATAATCTTTGCGAACGCATTGAGAACAACGAAATATTGCTTTACGCCTGTTTACACTAAAATAATTTGATATAGTGGGGATAGAATGAGCATTCGCTCGTCTGATGTAAAAGCGCATTGGATAATTCTAAATGTTATGCTATTGATTGCATTATGCTGAATTTTGAATTTGAATGGTAGGCTGTTTTCCAAGGTTGTACATTACTAGTGAGTGTTATTATCACATTTTACGAAACATTTTTGAGAAAATTGTAAAACTATAATTTTAAATTTTTACCAGCAGAGTGCGTAGATTCTTGGATGGTTTCTCGATTGAATTTTACAAAATAGATCCATTAGCATTACCGTTGATAACTATTACATTAACGTTGTTACAGAGTAGGTACTTTTTACGTTGACGAAATTCTACGGTTGCTACGGTGCTATTATTATTACTATAAATCCACATGCAGACAAGAATACTTTGTTTATATAATAGCAAATACATAGCGGCATCTGCGATGAGCGAAGCTATCAGTGCTAACAGCAATTGGCGAGGAGTTCCTCTGACTGAGATGTACGGGTCCCAGTCTCCCTGGGGTGCTCCAGAGCTCCCTCTAGTGTCTCCAGGTCACAACCATGAGGTCCTGTTCCATTTACCTAGCAGCGGGAATCTGGTTGACGATCGGCCTCCCAAACCTCAAATAGGCAAAGACATTTGGGATAGCGAACATGTAAGGATGCCATGCTCCAGTCAAAGCCTGTATCCTGTTGTTGATGTGAGTATCATGCTATCTTAGGTGAAGAATTTATTTATATTTATTATTACCGAACATAAACCGACTGGCCTCTAGCTTAGTTGGTAGTAGCTCTGCCTTCTGCGCCGTAGGTCGTGGGTTCGATCCCCACCGAGAACAAATATTTGTGTGGTGAACATAAATGTTTGTTCTCTGTCTGGGTGTTATATTGTATTCTAAGTATGTATTTACAAAAAAAAAATCTATTCAAGTATTATATCAGCTATCTGGTTCCCATATTACAAGCTCTGCTTAGTTTGGGGCTGGGTAGTGTTGTGTGAGTTGTCCACAATATTTATATTTATAAAAGTTATGAAAAAAGTTTCAACACACTACCAGAATGTACTGTGCCTAAGCAGTTTAAGATTTAAAAGTAGTTGAGCTCTTTGTGAAGGGCTTGTCCGAAGAAGTACTACCACCATGCCTATTTTTGACGCAAAGTAGTATTGCTGTGTTTCCGTGTGAAAGGTGTGGGTGCCGGTGAAATTAATTTGATGAAAGTTATATTCAGTTTGATCAAATAAAGATGGTATATTTGAAATTGTAATTAATAAGTTTTCATCCAACAATTATTATTTTCCAGACTAATGGTGAGTCCCATCTCAAGAAGCGCTGGGAGCTAATAGAGCTGGCACTATGGAAACCAATTCGCAACAGTCAGGAATTAGCGAGTACTATACTAAGTTACAACACAAAGTTCAAGAGTGTGTGGAAGTTTCGAGCTCTACATTATCTTTTTGATGAAGTATGTTATACTGATTGACCCCCTTAGGATAATCCCTGTCACTACATAATCAGCTTGCCAAAGTATTTTTCTCAATGTTACTTTCAAGTCAACAAAACAGAGAAGGCAAAGTTTTTAAGTTAAAGTTTATCATGCGCACTTGATGTGCGGCAGGTTTTCCGCAAGTAGTCTGCTGGCGGGCCCTTTTTGCGTGACGCTTGACATGTGTTGCTCGAACTTTTTTAGGTTTTACGCCGGTTTCCTCACGATGTTTTCCTTCACCTTTTTGAGAGTACCTACTGGCATAGTGCACATAAAACTTACTGATACACGACTGTATTTGAACCCACGCCCTTAGCCTCAAAAGAGGCCACTAGACCACCATTGCTCTCGCGTTGAGCACTAGAGAACCAATATGAAAATCTTCTAGGTTTGGTCGTATGGTACTGGCACCTAGACTTACCTAGCTTTAAGACGTTTAAAAGTGATCCTTGTGATACTATTGAATAAGTCCACATTTAACTTGACTTGAATGAGGCCCTGTTTGTTTTTGTTTTAGTACTTGGAAGAAGAAGAGACCCAATATTTCTTTGATGTTACATTACCAGAGATAGCCAAGTTAGCTCTTGCACTTCCGAAGTTGGTTCAGTACCCAATACCATTGCTTAGGTAAGTGGAGTATATATATATTATTTAGTTATAGTATTTTATAAGTGGCCTATACCCAGCAGTGGGTGATACCGGGCTGAAATGATGATGATGATTTTATAAGTAGTTTTATTTTATAGCACAACTCATAGGTTAGATTTCACCATGCTTTGTTATGTCATGCCTTTTTTCAAGATTAATCTATGACTAGCAATCCGCCCCAGTTTCGCACGGGTCCCTAGTAGAAAAAAAGCTATCAAAAAAAAATATTTTGTATTGATGCGCTTCCTTTTAGTCGTAGCGTGATGTTTTATAACCTTTCTCTATAAATGGACTATCCAACACAAAAATATTTTTTAATCCGGACCAGCAGTTCCCGATATTTGCGCATTAAACCAAACAAACAAACAGTCACACGTTCAGCTTTATACTATAAGTATAGATTAGTTATTGAAAGTATGAGCATGAGCAAGTCTACTGTGGGTTTTATTTTGTACACTCCTGCATTATTTTTTCAGTAGCATCCATTATTAATTAATTAAATATTAAAAAAACTGTATTTTTCTATTTCTTCCAGGCAACACAAAAACCAGTCAGTATCCTTATCTCAGCAGCAGATCTCGAGTTTGTTAGCCAATGCATTTTTCTGCACATTTCCGAGGCGGAATACAGCTAAGAAAAATTCCGAGTATGCTTCCTATCCTCACATTAACTTCAACAGGTAATTAAAATAACATTGCGTCTCCTTTGAATTCATATAATTTTATTATGTTGTATTCAATTTGAAATGCTCTCTTTTTCAGATTGTATGAAATGGGACCTTCTGATGATGTCATGGAAAAGTTAAAATGCCTCTGCCACTATTTTAGGAGAGTTTGTACAAAAGGTGATATCATAATATTTAAATTTACAATTTAAAATAAGAAAAATTGATAAGTACTGTAAATTTCTGAGCATAGTAATAGTACATTGTTATCTGAGTGTTGAAAGTCACGTTTTTTGAGTCCCGAGACGGGTTTGGCGCCAGAGCGTTAGCGAGGGCGCCAATGGAGCTTGAGGGACTCAAAAGACTTTCACCCGAGGTAAACACTGTGCTTTTCATTACGAATACAAGGAAAGTAAAAATAAAAACATGAAAGAAAAATTAGTGAAGTGAAAATGAAGATTGAATTGCCGCCTTCCCGGTTTTTTTTTTCTTTTTCTCTGGCGGGCCTTCGGCTTCGGCTCGCCAGCATTATTCAGCCATTATTTTCATTTTCATAATTTAAATCTATGTTATTTTAAATAAATAGTTGAAGCTATACACTAATCAAGTAATTTAGAAGATATATTATTTATTTAATACTATCTTTATGTTATTTAAATTTAAATATTACATTGCGCTCTAATTAGACTTTTTAAACTTCTTACCGTTGTAATGGGTTTCCAACCTACTTGCTGAATAAAAAGTTGGAATTTGGTTGAACAACCTCCTTGCAGTTAGAAAGACTTTAGAAAGTTGGAACATGGTTGAATAAAATAGAACTTGTTTTTTTTTATAATTTGACAGCTGTCAGTAGAAAGCGATTCTCCCTAGGGCTGAAAGTTTTACTTTCAATTAGGCCCCTCAGGCAACTTCAGACCTACTTTCAGAGTATGAGTAATGAAAAATTAGTAGCGTTGTTCGTTTTTTGCCGTAATTGTATTTGACAAAATGAGTTCAAATAGTATAGTGTAGTACTACTTACTTAGTTTCCTCGCATTATTTGAGAATAATAACTATTCAAGCCCAACTAGGCATTGATGGACATTTCCATGATCGTCCATCAATACATCTTGCTCGCCGCTGCAGAAATGTACTATTCCTGCATACTATTTTTGTAAATAGAATAATGTTATAAGTATTTATCACATAAAGGCCTGCGCACACCTAGGCCGCTGGCGTCGGCGATCAGTGAAACGCTTTCAAATCTGTCGGCGATATTTGACAGCGTTTCACTGATCGCTACCGCAAAAGAGAAAAGATTGACGATGTGTTCACCACACAAAAAAACATTCTCAGTGGGGATCGAACCCCGCCCTCCAGTATGCTGTGAGGGCTGTCAAATGCTATCTCTACCAAGCAACTATCATAATACTATATCAGTTAGCTGTACCCTAGCTCTGTGTGCAGTACAGCGCCGGTCGGTGTGACGACGTTTTCCCGTCGCTCCGTGGTCCCAAGGAAGTGTCCTAACTGGGCAGCATCGAACACGCAACTAGCCTCGCTGCCTTTACACGTGGATCCCGAGGGCACTATTGAAAACGCCGATGGACTTGTGCAAGTTGACTTTGCTAATAAGTGAGTGTGTTTCTATCTTTATTCTGTTCATCATTATCTTCATATTATGTACATCAGCATTAACATCATCCTGAAGAAGAATTCACTGTTAAACTAAGACTCCCTATACATATCCAGGGAAAACGATTATAAAGACATTTTTTTTGTTAGACATAAAATCAACTTTGGTCAAACATTGGTAGGCAAATCGTTGTCGCCGAGGTTTACAGCGCTCAAGCTAGGCCTATATTGCAGCGGCACCTATTCCCTTCAAATTGGAACCTAGCATTGCTTTCCTTCTATGTAGTTTATGGTATAGTACGCCTTCGAATATATACAGGGTTATTCATAATTAGCTGCAAATACTCAGGAATTAGGTTCAACAAATAAAATAAAAAATATATATGAAATGATTTTTTTTAAGTTTTGCTATGAAAATCCCGAGAAAATCGATAAAAAATATCCTTTGGAATCATTGGCACCTGACCTATTTTGACCTTTGATCCGCCCCCGCGCGCCGAGAGCGACACTCTGCGTTCAGTCACTGCCTGGGTGGATCATCGTCCTGTTCTCCATGGCAATCATTATGCAATAACCGAAAAAAAATTTAAAAAAAAAAATTTTGGTACAAAAACTTAAATCAAAATTTTTAAAAAATCTTTTCATAAATATTTTTTATTTTATTTGTTGAACCTAATTCCTGAGTATTTGCAGCTAATTATGAATAACCCTGTAGATCGAACTCAAATAAATCACGTGCACGTATTTTAAAAAAGTACATTCACTTTTTATTTATTTTTTAGTGTTTACTACACAAAGATTTTATAATGTCAAAGCTTAGAGCCGAGCGGGATTTGAATCCGCGATCTTCCTCTTGGCACAGGGCTGCGCTGACCGCTGTGCCATCGGATCCTAATCTCACTCGACGAATAACTCATAGGGACAAGTACATTACAGTACCTATTCTGTTCGATATTTAAACATGCAAAGGGAGTGAGGGAGATAATCTATTAGTGAACAAAAAGAGCCTCTTGAGGGGCACTTTACATCCTTTCAGCACACTGGTTTGACTGGGTGAAGAAGCTCAGCTTATTATTATATTGGCTGTGGTATTAGGACTTCATGAAAATATTTGTTATCAGATATTTGGGTGGAGGCGTGCTGGGTCACGGCTGCGTTCAAGAAGAGATCCGATTTGTCATCTGCCCTGAGCTGATGATATCCATGCTGTTTACTGAAACGCTGAGGCACAATGAGGCATTGTTGATGATTGGTAAGTTGTTATTAAAAACCATTCATTTAAAAAAAAACATCAGGTACGGGTATAGTCACGTGTAAAGAACGCTGGTAAGAAGTGGAGTGTTTGCGCATGCAAAACCCGCATCTCAGACCATTTGAATAAATCCGCGTTTTGCATGCGCAAACACACCCTCTCCACTTTATCCCAACGCATTCTTTTAACATACTGACTATAGGTTTTGACATTGACCAAAGACCTTGATGGAATACCTATTATAGTAAGTATATTTTATCAAAGACTGCAGATGATAAAACCACAGATTATTATTTGGAGCGCAAAAGAGGGGTGTTAATTGGCGGCCTAGTGTGTATGTCGGTCTGTGGCCTCGTAGTTTTTTATAGAATGCTCCGATTTGAATACGTTTTTTTTTGTTCTAACGTAAAGTTGCTGAGCTGTTTTTGTTTTGTTTTTTGAGATAGCTCGTAGCCATGTTTGTGGTAGATATTCATCATGTCAATCGAGTGTTTTAAAATATTTGTGAAACCTGGGACCGAATGCTAATCTACTTCTTTCGGTTGTTAGGTAAAGACCAAGGATTTGAACCCACGTTTATCTCCTTGGTACTAAGAAACTTTAATCAAATAGAAATATGAAAACCAGACCAAACACAATGTTTATTGTTAACAGGTTGCGAACGCTACAGTACTTACTCCGGCTACGGTTTTTCGTTTCAATGGACGGGCGACTTCATCGATCAGGCGCCATTCGACTCATCGCAACGACGACGCGTTGCCGTGCTAGCTATAGACGCATTGCCGTACTCGAGTGTGCAACATGAGTATAAAAAAGAAGCTATCACAAGAGAGATCACTAAGGTAATTTATACGATGGCTATAGTGGTCGGTGGCCTTATTTATTAACTAGCTTCCTCCTCCATAGTCGGTCCCTCATTGTTGAGGATCGTGACTCTTTCCCATTTTGTGGACAATGTCTCTCCATTTGGAGCGGTCAGTAGCCTCATGGAGTGACTCAGCTAGCTTAGCAAGCCGCTAAGTCTGTTGCTATCTCTATTTGTTGGTATAAAAGTGACAGAGACAAGAATATTTTAGCAAGTTGCTAAAAACTACAGGGGGCTTGTGTTTGGTGGCGAAAAAACGACGGTCAAGTCGAACTAATATAATTAACTCATAAAGTCTTTACAGACCACTTATAACGAGCTTAGATACTAGGTAGATGGAAGCTAAGATTGGTAGGATTGACAGTAAAAATTCGTAACTTGCTACGTAGAAGAGATTTTTTTTCTTAGTTCATAACCGGGTTATGAACTAAGAAAGAGTCAGTTATACAGTTATTATTTTTCGTTCAATTGTTATACAGTCCTCATTCAGGCTCTGAATATGATAACATTCATTCTTCTTCTTCTTATCCTGTCACTGATTCTTTTGAGCCAAGTGCGGTAAAAAGATTTTAAGTGCGCCTCAACGAGGCTCTGAAAGTATAACATTCATGAAAAACGCGCTTTCAGGCATGGGTCGGCTTTTCATTCAATATGGATCCAGCCTCAACTTGCTTCAACTACCCCGGCATAGCGACTGGCAACTGGGGATGTGGCGCGTTCGGCGGCTCACCGCAACTCAAGTCATTGATACAGATGATGGCATGCGCGCAAGCGAAACGACCCATGGCGTATTACACCTTCAAGGACAACGGCATACGAGATGAAGTCATAGGAATTTACAACCTACTGGCTAGATACAACGTTACTGTGGGTAAGTTCGCATTCAAAACCAGTGTTGCTCTTGTAAAATACGGTTACAGTGTAGCAGATACAAGAGCCATTAACCTTTTATAATATTTATTCAATCGTATGACTATTGTACTTAAAAAAAAAATAGAATCGAAATATTTATTTACCGTCACAATGGTACACACAAAAAAAAATACAACAAGCAATAAGTGACGAAAAAAAGGCTTCCACTTTAGTGTTATAAATATTAACCACTCACTGATCTTAACGCAAAGCACAGAGTTTTACTGTTCGTTTTTTTCTGTACACCTAGGGCTCGTCCGAGGAAGTTCTACCACCATGTCCATTTTTGTGATGAAGCAGCATTGCTGTGTTTTGGTTTGAAGGGTGTGGGTGCCGATGAAATGACTGGCAAGTGAGGCTAAACATCTGTATGCCTCAAGTTCAAATGCATCATAGAGCAGGTTACTGATGTGCGTGGCCTACGAAGCAATGCTTTGTTATAGGCTGGTTACCACTTTACATCTGGTGGCCCATATGCTTGTTCCTGATGGAATAAGCTTATGGGCCACCAGGGAAACCAAGCATACAAGTTTTTTTTGTTCTCGGTGGGGATCGAACCCACGACCTACGGCTCAGAAGGCAAAGCTACTACCAACTGAGCTGAAAGGCCAGTCGGTGTTTTGTGGATTGTCTACAATATTTATTTATTTATTTTAGGGCAGCTATACAAGTACATAATCCAATTCTCTTCAACCGACGTGCGACATGCGGACCTCCATGCATTTCTTCACCAAAAAATGAGAGATGAAGATAAGGATTCCAAACCACAAGACACTGTTGAAGAAATGGAGATCGTAAGTGCTCGAGCTATTCCATTCTATTCTAAACTCGCTAAATGTCTATAGAACAGACTGCATATGAAACTGATAACTTTCTGAACTGATGAATCACTCCTATCATAGTTTTATCATTACTAGCAAAAGTTAATAAATCATTTGTTATGAACTCTGGTCAAATTTTACAATATTTTACCTGACTCTGTTATAAATTTATCTCAGAACAAAAAACATGATCAAAACTTGAATTTTAAGTAAACTCAAAAATTTAATGTTTGTTTTGATTACTTGTGATTTTATTTCGTGTATATGACTGTGTCAATTACCGTCGTATTATTATATGGGGATTTTTTTTCAATAATATCAGTATGTGCAATTATATTAGTAAATTTGGCTTTTCTCAGTAGCATTGTATTTATGTCTATGGAAATAAATGAATTGTTATTGAAATTCGCACCGGTATTCTTAACAGTTTTCTTTCCAAAAAACATGTTCGTACTTAAATAAACTTATTTTGCATAAAATTGATTTTGTATTTTGAAAAATATTTTAATGTGCGATTGAGAAGTTGTCTGACTGTCTGCCGTGTCTGCGTCTCAAACTGATGTTTATTAAGATTAAATCGTAGGTTTTCTGAAGTAAATTAGGTCTGCCGTCCTCAACAATATATTTTTCTTACAACTAAGTATAGTATTCTTTACTTTTCCAGAGTATATCCTCACCGGACGCATCGAAACAAGACATCTCTGTCATTACTCTAAACGAAACCCAAGGTTCTCCAGAGTTGTTCTCGTCAGGGGAAATAGATGAGATTGTCACAGAAGCCACAGTACTAGAGGCGAATGATAGCCAAGTAGCAGCCGGCAGTAACCAGAACAAAGAACCTAATAACTCGAGGTTGTTCGAAGAAATGGAGAAGATTGATGAACAAAGCGGTAGGTTAAATCTTTCTGTACGTAATGCATCACCGCTTATAGCCGGTGAGACTAACGGAGTGAATACTCAGTCGGATGCCACGACAGAGATGAAAAAGAGAATAAGCAGAAAAATTACAGACTATTTCTGCAAAAAGAAACCTCTTTGACCCCGGTTTGATCCAAAGATTGGTTATGAACCACCTAATTCAGTTTCGTGAAGTGCATCTATTAAAAGTAAACTATAAGTAAGGTTTTGAAATAAAACACGGTAACTAATATAATTAAAATTATTTATTATCATTCCTCATAATTCTAGCATACTAAACGTAATAAGTGTATAATAATAAATAATTGAATAGTTATTTAGTTTGAAATATTTCAGCAATTTACTAATAACTCGATAATAGGTCATTTATAACTAAATGAAGACATGCAAAATAGGCTTTTATTATTGTATTAGTTTCATAATAACGTGTTATCAACAAAGTTCACATTGTCTAGATCTGACAGTTTTACACTAAAATCTATAAATTAATAAATATTATAACTAAAGAACAATATTAGCCTAGCGACTCAAAAAGTGATGATAAATATAATTAGTTTCTCTTTACAATCTTTGGCGAACTGTATAACAATAAACATTTCAATCAATGCTAGCTAATCAATGCACTCAATAAACTCTGTTCATCTACTGAACAAGTACGTCAACGCGATAATAAAAAAAAAATGAGCCAGCCATAGACACTTTACAATGAAAACAGTATTAGTAATGGTCGTAGGCACTTGGCCTCACAGTATGCACTCCAAACGTGCACGGAAACAGACCAGATATAAAGCTTGAAGAAACACTCATATAACCAGATAAACATCTCTTATTTTATGTATGTTTAACATCAACAATGTCAGTGATTAACCTAGAACATTTATTATAAATCTATGACGTGGCCTGAGTAGTGCCTACGGCTGGAAACGTCTACTGTTAGCATCGACTGTTTGAAATCCCAACGACCATTGGTATTCGAACAAATCATCACTAATAGCTTACAAAACCTAGTCTATTTTGTATTTCTTATACATACTTGGGGCTGAGTGGTATAGATCAAGTACACTGAGCCCGCAATGGACATTTTGGTACAACTATTTACCGCAAACACGACGGATTTGAGAATATCTTTCGTAGACAGCTCAAGAATACAGCAGAAAAAAATAGAGAAACGACTGAGGTCGCACTCTCATAAAGTACAGTCACTCTCGATACTGATCTGTTTAGAACGAAAGTATAGAATGGTATGGCATACATAGGATTAATGGACGATCGTTAAAAGCGTATATCACAGGCAGCTAGTGTTCGCGAAAATTCCATTGATGTAGACAAACAAGTGTCTGTAAGACCTTTATTTTTCATACATCGTTATAAAACGTGCTTGCACTAGTGACCGTTTGTCACAGTTTAAACGTGACGAAGCGTATACTGAAAACGAATAGTTTTTTGTTATTATTATAATTTTGATGGATAAAAGTTGGTCTTTGATCATGGGAATGGTCACCATGCCTCGTTTCTTATGTGGTTTGGACGTAAGGCATCTTCATAAACCAATTTCACTGCGAAATTTTACCTGCATTAGTCAAAGTTCCGTAGTATATGTTTATAGTCCTAAACATAAGTTATCCAGAACAGTGCGTGGGTGTAACTATATCACGCTTTTATGTGACGTTTGAATACAATTCTACCATGAAGTGGAAAATGATCTCATGCATTCTTAAATACATCGATTCACACTCGGTACAAAAGTAGCTGAAACACTAGGAAGTTTTAACTACATTGTAAAAGTTATATTCTATCTTTTAGTTGATGCATGAACTGGGATGTCGTAAAAATAAAAAATAAAGTGATAGAAGGAAGTTTTTAGAGGTTTGAAATGTGGATGGTTTTTACTATATCATTAGTCACTAAATTATATATAATTTGATATTTACAGAAACGCCTAATGCTAAATTTCATGATTAATTATAAATAAAATTTTGCGTTTTCCCTATTAGTCTTGAGTTCAAGACTGGCTATCAAGGGAACAAGCAGAAAGTATCTACAGACAGAGTAACTTATCTATCTTTCAATCCCACCCGCACTGAATCCAATCAATTCACTTGGCTTACAACAGTGGACTACATTATCTCAAACCATATTCAACCTTGATATCATACTTATTTAGATTCACTTCTTAGAAAGTCCATTTGTGTTTTGGCTTGAGTTTGAGGTTGAATATTGAGTGATACTGTCCAAAGTACAAAGGATCGGCCCAAGCTTGTCGCCATCTTTCAAAGGGCGTTCATAAAAACGTGTAATGATTATGATTCGTCTTAGCATTAACAACAGCGACACCCTGATAACCGCCCGGGCGGACCCGGGGCAAAAGGCTAGTAAGCTCTAAGGATATGACGTCATATGTACAAATTGCGTTCACGTGAAAACGGTTTACTTCGAGCTCTTGACTCTAAATCAATTTCTTATTACATCGATGGAAATAAAATGATGTATTATTAGAGCTGGCATTCAGTTGCTAGGTGGGAAGTCACATTCTGACTTCAATTCTGTTTTTTCACTTTAGCAAGAACACATTCCATTTAGATAAATAAGAACATATTATGCATAGGTACTTACAATACATGTCACCCGTGGCAATAATCTTATTTTTGTAACAACACCAATTTTAGCAACACTTAAACTAATTATTTCTATGACTTGGCGAAAGGACTTTGTATTCAAGCCAACAAAAAAAAAGGTTTTCAAGAGCTCGTCGTAATAACTGTAAATTAAAATAATGACGTCTGTACATAAATATACGTTATATTTATTATCTGTGGTTAGGAATCAATTGAAACTATCTCAAGCGGTCTAAACTCTGAAAAAAAAACATCGAACGGTAAATATAAGTTTATCGGACGGCCGTTTCTCTAATCTGACGATATATTGAGCCTTTGACGGAAAGTAAATTATATTTTTGCATGCTATCCGTTTTAAATAGCGAATTATGGAACATTTATTAGGATATTGCAACACCCTGTCACACATATATCTAGCATACAAAGCAATTCTATTCTATTTTATGGAAATAAATAGAGTAGTTAGTAATTGTGTTAATAATAAATAATGTTAGTCTAGCAGGAACATACTCGTACAAGTTTTACTTCTATGGCTTTAATCGGTTTCAAGCGATGGTCTCAAATAGGCTCAATATTTCGCCGATAACATTAACAAACTTTTACAGTTCTTTGTCAGTTACTTCCTCCATCTAATTCTCAATAACTTCCTGTAACGCAAGCTTAACCTCCATAATCCCTTGCGTAGTCCAACTTATATCCAACCTTATACAATCCTATACCGATACTATCTTAATGAAAACTGCATTTATTTCGGCTACAGTATTCTGGATAACTTATAAAAACTAAACAAGTATAATAGCTTTAGAAAACGACATAATTATTTTTATATATTTTGACTAAGAGGTAACCAGTAGGCATTTTCCTATTACTTACTTTACTTATATACTTAGGTAAGTGAGTTACAAACTTGAAAAGAAACAAACCAATAGTTCTAAGTATAAATAATTAAGTACGGTAAATAGATGAAAGTATACAAAGTGTGCTTGAAGCTAAACTATGCTAAGCGATAGAAAAAATAAATAACGGAAAAAGATATGACTAGATTGTTCACCTAGGACCTACAATTCATAAAGCACTATGCGCTCATCTCTCAATATCTTTATTATATAAATAGATATATGATTAGTTCGAAATTCTAAGTTTGTTTTCTTGATTTAATAAATATTGGCAATCGTCTTATGTACTAACTAGCATCGAACGGTGTCTTTGGCGCGGTGTAGAGAGAGGCGCACCTTGCACCATCCGACGATCTAACTACCACTACACGTGGGTAGTCGTGCCCTAGTAGAGTGTCGACCTCGCACTCGGCCTCATGTACTCACGTACCAAAGCCAGTGATCCCTCGAGCGATCCTGTCTTGCGCGACCGTTTACCGATCTGTGCACGCGACCGTTAAAACACCTAACAGTATAATAATCTCCACAATCGTCTAAAATTTAACTATTTCACTGTAACTTTTTTTACGTTAATAATTCGATAGAAAATGACATGGATATCAATATAATATCAAATGGCTCAGAACCATAAAACTGATGTTAAACGATTTTTAACTTTGACAACGAATAAATCAGAGTTACATCACATCATGTTTATTGATATCAAAATGTTTTGTTTTAGTATTATCTTTATAGATTATGTTTTAAATAAAGTCTAAGGTAGAGACTTTATTTTGCCCAAAATAGTTCATTTAAAAAGAGTTTATGAGCTTTCAGATTACAAAAGATTTTAAAATTCGTTCTAGATTTACTTACCTACGTTTTGGATATCGCGAGAAGTGGTCTCACCGCAGCCTTGCGAATTAAAATTTACCTATTTTACGACACTATCTAAATTTGTTAAAACATCGCAGGCCGCGGCGGAACGCTCGCTCGTGGCGAGAGTGACACGTGAAAGGATACTTAGTAACGCAAGACGCATCAATCCGAATGATAGACAGAAGTGAAGGCTAGGAGATGAGGATGAGATTTGTAACCCTACAGTTACAAGTAGTATAAAAAGTAGCGACAGACTAGTGGACCCGAGTACTAGCGAGCGCGCTCTGCCGGTCTGAGCGGTGACAGGTGGCGACATCTGCCCAAAACATTTAGATACATTTAAATAATTGCAAAGCATACCCTGTATCCTATAATCACTTTTTGGGTAATCGTTTCTTTGCGGAATCTAGTACGTCGCCGTAATTATCTATGGCAATAGTTTTCATCTTTCAGCCCGGTCGGAGCACCGCGTTGGTCGCCCGGCCGTGACGCTATCGTTTATCTGAAGTGATGTCAATCGTTACTCGATACGCTAAGTACGACTTTCGGTTTGGCAACGTTTACTGTTATCTAAGTGGGGAGGAGCGGCGGGTTTCTCCCCCTCATCCCCCCCTCCCCCGCTGTGCGCAGTTGGTTCTGCTGCCGTCAGCGCTGCACTCCCATTGTCACGTCATCACGTCGACTCGAGCTCGGCCTTTGTGCGCAAGAGCAACCTCATCGATCTCTGAATTATCCTATCTAAAGAAAACTAAAAGTGCACGCACACGCACCGCAGCAGGTTAAATACTAGAGTTATGCTCTATCTCTACTCGCGATCGAATGCACACAATAATTCCGTGCTATGAAGCTGAAAGATAAAATGGGCCTTTGCATCACGTGTACGCGCACTTGCTTTATTTACAAATTGTACGTAAGAATCGGCCTCCGAGGCCTCGCCGACCGAAAACAACTATGAAAACGAATCAACAAAAACAAAGAGACGAGAAACGACATCAAAAGATACAAAGCGTAACAATATTGCACGAGAGTTAAAGAGAAAAGAACTACATTACTTAAAACGACAATAATTTCATTGATCTAAATTTGACTTACTCGTAAATTAAACGCCTAAAACTAGGATACTATATGAATATAATTTGTGTAAATATAAAATATTTGTTAGATAGGGAAGTGAATATTTGACTAGAGTTAGCGCGGGCGGCAGGCACCGCGCGCACGGCTACGCATGTCGTCTGACTCTTGCCTTACTGCGCCCCTCACTCAATGCAATGCAATGCAACGCTCAACCTTCTATAACCACTACATTACACTAGCTGCGTCCATCGACATCTTGTGCAACATAATCATGCAAAGAGATGACATGAGGGTAGTTATAAGTTGACATTAGCATCGGCGCACGTCTACTCGTAAGACAAGAGTGTTTGAGTAGCGAGGCACGGGGATCGAGGGGCGACCGTCCTTTTTACCCCATTGACCGGATACGAAGGCAGTCGCGTCGCTGCAAATAATGTGAGCTAAGTATGGAGTCTACTGTAAGCACGATCTAGGATGGCCCCTCGAGCCGAGCGCCTTGCCACCAGACATAGTCAAAGCTCGTTCACATTTCAGTAATCATGGCACTTATGCTATTCTGCCTATATACATGTATAGATTTATATTTATTGGTACGTTTGATTATGAAACTATTTTGTTTGTTATGTATACCTAGTAATTACGCTAAGTTTGTAGTTTCACGCGTGTTTGACTGTTGCCTCCCCGCACTGGGTTTCCATTCACATTTATTGTATTTAACACCTTAACACGATTAGTTTTTTTAAATGTATTGTATGTACATACACTGACACGTAATAAAATAACAAAAGCACGCTCTTGGGAATTGACGTCGCATTTAGCGAGTTGGTATCACCTCTCGCACGCTAGAAGAGCCCATTGTGGTCACTTTATGAGAAGAATTGATTATTGGGACACTTTTGGATCGTCCCCGTAAGGCGTACAAAAATAAATATTTTAGCGGTAGAAAACGATCCAAAGGTTGAAGTTTTTTTGCGAGCTGTATAGGGCGCGAGAGGCAAACGAGCGTAACACACAAATGCAATGATACGAACGGCCTGTACAAGATATTATAAATTTTATATCACAGCCCATATTGGAAATATACAACATATAATATTGATCTTTCGAACGAAGGCCTAAGTTTGGTTTGATGAAGTGCACTTTGATTTGTACACAGCGTTAAAATACAACATTTAATTTTTAACAACTTTTTCTACAATAGTTTTGTATAACTGGGCGTACCAAGGGCATCTATAGAGACCTAACAATATAATTGGTCTACCATAGTACTGAGGACTAATGGACAGGTGCTCCATTTACAGAGATAATTATGATTCATATTCAAATTGATTTAAGCTTTTAGGGTAAGTAAATAATTCATAGGACGTCTCGTTCTTCCACTCATGGCACATATTGGCGAAAGTGAGACGATTGTAAACACATCGGGGCGCGTGTTAAAAAAAAAGTACCTATTAATGATTTTGGCCCAATTTAAAACCGCATTTTTGGATGGATATTTGAGAATCAGCAAATCGAAGAAACTTTTCAAATGTTTCATCCAATGGAATTGAAGAGAATTCTTAGCGATAAAATAACAATAATAATTCTATATTTACTTAACACAATAATATTTTGGTACTACCCAGCGTAATACCTTACTGGAACACACAATGATAAACTTTAACAAAATATAGGATATTATATTCTTTTAATAGTGCTCTATCATCTTACATTTAGTGTGAGTTAGTGTTTGGAGGCAACAGCGTGCGCGTCAGAGCGTCGGGGTGGGGGGTTACTCTGGCATCTTTGTCCTCCGCATACAACTAATAAACCGGCCGAAGCGCGTGGGATGCTACTCTAAGCGTTCGGAGAACAGCGCCATCTGATCTATCCCACGCCAATCAAACAACAGAATGCCACAAAGATGCCCACATTCACCCGGCGCTTCATTGTAATATACAATCATTAAAATACATTCTTCTTATATTTTCAACTTACTTAATAAATTCTGTTTCGCTTAATTCAAGCAAATAACTAGATATAATAAATTTATGTTAAAAGTTTTCAGTTAAACTTTACTTATAAGTTAGAAGATGTTTGAATGACAAAATTTTTATAACGTCATTTTTATAGTAATAATAATTTAATCAAAGTTAATAAATTGTATATAATAATATAATAGATTCAATGATTAATCGATAATGATAGAATGAAGCATCTCTACGCATTGATCAATAAATTAATTAACTAATTTAGTATACTTCCCACTGTTAGTAATGATATTTGCTTTACTCCGCGTGGGGATAAATTCCTTGGAATTGTCGATAGTGCGCGAAGTTGCGCGCCTCGGGCCTAAAGCAGTACGCCTGTCGCTCCTGGTACTCCTGCTGTAACTCCTGCCCGTACTCCTGTACGTACTCCTGAAATATTCATACATACACACATTTATCTATTGCCTTACAACTTAACAAATTTCAGTTTTCGTTCACAGCAGTCGGTACGGATGTTTAGATATTTGTATTTTGTTATGTTTCTGGCTCAATCTATCTACTCAAAAGTTTAAGAAATGAGGGTATTCTTAGAAAAACCAAGGTCACCGACATAGCTCGTAGAATTAGCAAGTTGACGTGGCAATGGGCAGGTCATATAGCTTGAAGAAGCAACAACCGTTGGAAAAAAGGTTCTCGAATGGCGATCACGAATCGAGGACGAAACGTAGGGCGCCCACGTTACCCACCAGATGGACCGACGACATTGTTAAGATCGCGGGAAGTCGGTGGATGGAAAGGGCTCAGAATCGTTCTTCCTGGAAATGTGTAGAGGCCTATGTCCAGCAGTGGACTTCGCAGGTTGATGATGATGATGATGATACGGATATGGTTAAACTCGAAATGGGTAACTCGTGATCTGAATTAGCATAAAGGATACTTATTATCCAGATACCACGCGAGTGCAGCTACAAAACAGCAGTCGCTAGAAGTACATAAAAGAGGTTATAAACTCACAAAAAATGAGAACTGCTGGAAGGGGAAGACCTAGGCGCATGTATCTCGATCAAATCGCAGACGTTTTAGAGAAAGGCCAGGTTAGGAGAACCCTAAACTGACGAGCATGTATGAAGAAAATAATGTTATGCGAAAGAGGTGTGTCAGGATCGTAGCAAGTGGAAATCCGTGATCTCTGCCTACCCTCGTGGGAATGTATGTATGTATAAACTTTTGTTTACTTTTGTATGGGTCTGAGTGTTAAGTCACCAAAGAGACTGATGAAAGAACAGTGTATGCAGCGGAAATGCGAATGTTGAGATGGATGTGTGGAGTGACGAGAATGGATAAGGAATGAGTATATAAGGGGCAGTTCGAAAGTGGCGCCAATGACTTAAAAGATGAGGAGCAATAGGTTAGCTTGGTACGGGCATGTCATGCGAAAGGAAGAATGTAACGAAATGTCATGTAACGAAAAGAGTGCTAAATATGAATGTGGATGGTTATAGAAGTAGAGGTAGGACAAAGAAAAGATGGATGGATTGCGTGAAGGATGACATGGGTACGAAAGGAGTGACTGTTGAAATGACGGCTAATAGAGGAGAGTGGAGAACGAAAACCTGTTGTACCGACCCCACATAAAGTGGGACAAGGATAAGAGAATGATGATGTATGTATAAACTTACAAGTGGCAGGTAATAGGCGCGCGAGGACGGAATCGCGTGTTAGTAAGGCCGATTGGCGTCCTTTGGCCGCTTCAGCTGGACCTTCAGACGCTTCATGCCAATTTGAAACCCATTCATAGCCTGGATGGCAGCCTGGGCCGAGTTCGGGTTGTCGAATGACACGAAACCTACAAATAAAAAACAAAATACCTCAAAACACAAGAAACCAAAACCCTTATTTCATGAAGGTTTAAAGCAAAAAATCAGACTGTATTGGGCTACTTCAGTACCCGTTTTGGGCTCTATTTGTTTGTTTTATGGCGGATGATCGAGTTCTGAGTAGCATCCAACACAACATTTCATGAGACCCCATTGGTAGGCGCATTGTACCGGAGTCTCAAATTCAGCTTGTGGTAAATCATCACGAAAGTTTTCTGGGCGTAAAATATCAAAGTCCCGTTTAAATTAAAATTCAAACAATATGAAATATTTGTTTAAAATATCCAAAATACCCTGAATTACATAAACCCTTTTATAGTAGACATCCTTCCAGATCTACTTATAATTCAAGAATCTTAAAGATGTCTACAAATCACAGGAACTTTAATATTTCGACAACCACCTTTTCGTTTGCTGAGGGCTTGAAATGATTGCATTCTTACCGAAGCACTTGCTCTGATTAGTGGCGCGATCAATGAAAACCTTGCTGCTGATCACATTGCCGAACGGAAGAAACATCTGCATCAGCTCAGCGTCTCCAAACTCTTGAGGCAGGTGGTAGATGAACAGGTTGCATCCTTCCGGCCCTGATATTGAGCAGCCTGAGAAAATTATAAAATCTATAAAGAACTCATAGGTCTGCCCACACACACCTGCACACAATCCTTTTGGAAAGGTTAGTTTGTGTTAGGCGTGTGAATAGTAATTTCACAAAATGTATACCAATAATAGATTAGTCCAAGAAAATAAAAGTTTTAGGAACGGAAAATTGATTTGTAAATTCATTAGTACGTATTTCTGAATAGCAATAATTTTATTTTCACATGCGTTTAACAAGATTTTTAAAAGCGTTTATTGAAGAGTAATAGATAAGGTACGAGCACCTGGTACTGAGAAAGTGATTCAAGAATTCTGATGGAACTTACACGTTTTGTCATAGCGCATAAAACTCTTACACATATTGTAACATACTTAATATGAACATACTTACAAATATTTTTTACACGTGATTGCAAGACATGAAACCGAGCATAGTACAGCGACAGACATTGCAATGGTAAAAGCAGTGAGCGATTACGGCAGTAAGGAGAAAAACAATCACCTCTCATATTTAGGAAGATGAGAATGTAAGTGGTTACAGAAACTAATATAGCCAAATGTAAAATACATTTCATGTATCAAGTACCAATCTGTATATCACTTACAGATCCAATTTCTTAAATTATGACTAAGGTGATTAATTTTCCACTTTTATTAATATTAAAGTTAAGGGCTTGTTTGTCACTGTGCGCACATATTGACTCATCAATATGTGACATGACATTACATGCCACTTTAAAATATACACAACAGGTTATGCATATTTGTACACATACAAAGACAGTAATGCATAATGGGTTTACTTAAAATCTGTCAAAAGGTAATCAATTCTTAGGTCCGTATTCCGAAACAGCGCTTGAGTCTGAGTCGAGCCTCAAGCATAGATTTTATGACAGTTCTCTATTGAAAAGTGTCAAAAATCTGTGCTCGAGGCTTGACTCAGACTTAAGCACTGTTTCGGAATACGGGCCTTAAACTTGTCAAAATGTTAGTAACAAACAGTGACAGAACTGATTTTAAGTAATGTTCGGGGTAATATAAAAAATGCTGTGGACACACAAAAGAAAAAATAACAAATAAATATTAAAAAATAACAACATTTGGATCATCATCTTTTTGGTGCTTAATCAATTATTTTAATTCATAACAAAGGTTGTTATGAATTAAAGTATTTAAATGAGCAAATATGAAATTAGACAAGTTTCTTACGATTGTCAAGAACTTTTTTATGATTTCAATTCTTATATCAATAGTTCGGGCCTAAATTGATTATTAGGAGTTTCAGGTAATACTCCTTCATGAAAAAATGCTTGGAAGGTCCTTTGAGTCAGAGCTCCAACATGAAATATCGTTCGAGCCTCAAAGCAGTTCTTTCAGTTTTCTATAAAAACACCGTTATGTAAAATGCTTGAGATTTAGGCTTGAGAACTATTTTAAATTAAGAGGCTGAGTCAGAGGTGTGAGTCAAAGATGTGATTCAGAGCTGTGATTCAGGCTTCGCTTACCATCTCTTTGTGCAGGCGCAATAGTCGGCATCGGAGGAGGTATGGGTTGTGGGAACTGCCCATACACCGCCGGGTAAGCTGTCGAACAATTATTGCGCATGGTCACAAAAAAAAACTAATAGTCAACAATCATGCTTTGGGTATGAAGCATTTAAACATGTAGTTTAGTGAGTGCTTGCAGAACGAAAACATTTGAATAAAAACAATATAGGAAAATGAGTCGTTCTTGATGAGTATGCATTCATGTTTCATCATTCATACACGACATTAATAACATCAAACTAGAATGTATTTAAATAAATGGTAAACCGTACAAAAGTCAATATTGAATATCTAATATTCAGTAATCGATTGAGTGATCAAAGTTTAGCAAAAAAGTGAATAATATAATACTTATAGCTGTTTTGATAAATTTGCATTTCTGTTTGAAGATCATTCAACCGATTGCCGATAAATTCAACAAACATTCAGTGTAGGCAACTAAACACATTATAATATTCATTCGTAGCAATATGACACCAACGAGAAACATCAAATATTCCTTTGGCAGTATGCCTTTAACTAATATCGAACTTGATTTCCATATCTAAGTTATGAGACAGAGACTTCCCAGTAGTTTTCCTTGTCTGTTGCGACTTTATGAGGTGATCGAATGAGGTAACTGATTTGGAATTGGTTATTACAAATGGGCAATCTTTGTGCCATACGTTAGATAAATCATATAACCATGACACACAAAAGCTGCGTGACTGAATAAATTTATTACAAATCCAATAACAGTTACAATTTAAACTATGACAACCAATAAAACTCTAACCCATTCAAGATAAAAATGTTTAGACGCTATTTTGATCGATGTGAATGTCATAGTCTAAATTTTAATGATATTTTACCATGAATACCAGGGTAATCAAATAACCAATATTAAATGATTGGGTATTAAAAACTTGGAAAACCCACACAGGTGAAGATTTTTGATAACAAACAATGACTAATGACTTGAGCCCTGGTATTCGCGGTCTTTCCGACAGCTGACAAATGCCACTCACCAACTCCCGGGAACGGCTGCATGCCAGAGTAAGCCGCGTGCTGCAGTGCCGCGGCATCACCGTTCGTCAATCCTTGGGCTGTCACCGGCACCGCTGCAAGTTAACTCAGGATCAGTGGATGAAAACGACGGTTTGCCGGCATTTTTTCCAGGGACAAGTCATCTTGATTTTATACAAAATCTTGCACCCGTTTTCTCCTTTTTTCGAATGAAGCAAAATGTGCTGCAAAGACCCGACGATATTGTATAAAGGTCACAAGAAGTGGATGAAGAAGCTGAAGATTAAAGGGAGGCTTCCAGTCCAGTAGTGAACTTGGCTTGGTTTGTAGTAAGTTCTTGATGAAGATAAAGAAGGTTTTGTAGATTTTCATCAGAGGCTTGGGAACCTCTTTGCTGCTGGGTTTCTTATAATAATATCTTTAGTTTTAATACTCAACTGAACGAATAAAAACAAGCGAAGTCTTGACGGTCATAAACGAGAAAGTACTTACGGCCAGTGAAAGTCTGGTGTATGCCGTTAGTATAGACTGCCTCTTGCGGTTGCGGCTGCCCGTTGGCGGTTTGAGCGGCCATGTTGAATCCGGGCATGGTCGGCGAAGGCAACGACGGCAGCGCGCCGTTCAGTGGCTGACCTCCACCGGTGCCTATTGCGAGGCCCGAAAAGTTATCTGAAATAAGCGTAGGTATGTTCACAGCCATTCTACTTCTACTAGCCGAAAAGCACTTCTTTATTTAGCAGTTTTAAACTGTGCGCCAACGTCAACCGCACGCAAAAATTTGAGGATTGGTATACTAACCAGATGTTGGCGGCACAACAGAATTGGCCAATCCGTTGAGAGCATGTGAAGTCAAGGCCGTCATCGGGCTGATGTAGCCTTGCGCAGTGGCGGCTACCATCAGCGCAGCTTGTTGCTGTTCATCAAACTACGCATCAATATAGCTTCATTAGTTTTGCATGGTAAGGAATGGAAAGCTTGACCAAGAATGGTAGGTACAGGCCTTCGAAAATATTGTCTGGAACGCGCCCGTCCCAAGTGGTAGCATGGACTTTTACTAAGTACTTGGGACGGTGTGTTCGGAACACATTAATACCTAATTCTAAGCTAAATTACTTTATAGAAGGTAAACTATCGAAACGTAAAGGACAGATAAGTACCTAAACTACCTAGGTATTGCTTTTTAGAGAGTTGATAAAACCACAAAATATAATATAATGTTTCTAAACATTCTAAAATCTACACGGTAAGGTGTTGAGAGTGAGGTAAAATTATTGCCATCCCAACAAAGTCCAAAGGGGAAGTTTTGTACGCTGCGCGCAAGCGGTTGCAATATTACATGCCAAAGGTACAATAAATTTTCCATCCTGGTCCGAGTTGAAACTTTTGACTGTAGAATCTGCTATAGAGCTTTCGTATGTAAGCTGTTTATTTATCTCACGTATCTACCTACTTAGGTAGATCCGTGAAAGATTCCGTGTACTATTTTATGGAAATAAAATGAGCTTTGAGCTCTTGACATTGAATACAATACATATTAAAATAATGTTCCGAGTGTTCATTCCTTTCTGTGTCATTTGAAATGCATTCAGAATACTCGATACGAAATAATACCAATATTTCTAACAACATACCACATCAGACAAGAATTCCTTAATAAATAAATATTAGCGACCTAGTAAGTTTGTTTTATAAAATGTAGCTAAGTATTAATTTATTGGATGCTTATGAGCGGGACTGGCGACTAAAGGCAGAAGATCGTAGTGACTGGTAAAAATGGGGGGAGGCTTTTGCCCAACAGTGGAGCACTACGGGCTTTTAGTAATAAGTAGTAATATTAGTAATTTATTCATGATTTTGGGTTTATATTTCTCTAAGGGTTTAAGGCTTTTGGGTTTATATTAAACACCTACTTGACATACGTAAACTAGTATTACATGCACTGAACAGTCAGTGGCTCGGTTCCAAATCTACTAAGTGGTCTGTATCCCCCAAGTTTCGGTTTATATCCTGCCATTAGTTTGTCCATTTCACTCAGTTCCAGATAAGTTACCAGTCTGGGTTTTAGTAAGTCTGGTTGAGGTTCGACTTCTACATAGTTAGTGCTTACTGTGTCTTTGTCTAAACACTACAGTTTTATTGTTATTTGTGACCCTACTTCATTACTTTAGAATAAATATATTTAGGTAAAGATTATGTTCTTAGATAGGTAAAAGATATAGTCATCTAGGTTACACCGTGGGTTTCTCCAAGGGCTATTTAATATGGATATACGAGTTGTTTAGCAAAAAACAGTTTTGATGATTGCCAAAAGTAGGAACCCGTATGATGAGATGTTGTATATTTATTGATACAAATTTAGAACTATAGGTGAATGCCGTCAATTAAAAATGTTTGTATCCCAGTGGAAGTCCAACGTTTACCTACTTACATTATGCTGAATTCAGTTTCATATGAGAAGCCACGTTACTGGCAGTTCCGTCATCCACTTTAAGTTTCGAACTGCTTCTACTTAATGCTGTAACTTATCCCCTGGAGAAGCCCTCGAAAATACTCAAGAGCTCTATCAATACGCATGCATCCTACAACGTTACGGTACGAAGTGGTGCGTACCTGTTCCTCTAACCTCCGATCCGGGCTGGGTACGATGCATACCTGTTCGGTGATGACCTGCGCATAGGCGCCGTACGCCCCGAACTGGTTAAACACGAACGGATTCAGAAGACTCATGTTGCCGGCCATCTGCTGCATTCGTCGCAGTTGTCGCTCTTTCTCCGTGTCGGCGAATTTAACCACTAAGCTGGAGGAAGCTCCCTGTAACAAAATACAACATTTTTACACTTTATTATGTCTCCAGGAGATCCAGGCCACCGTTGATCTTGTTGAGTTCTAGTTGGATGATGAGATGACAGATAAATTATTGGATCGGGTCGGGTATTAGTTTGAATATCTTGCTTATTTACCTTTGAAATTTAGTTTTCGCGTAAACAGTTTGCGAGATGATGTAGGATACATTTTGACAAGGGGATTTGATAGGTCAGGGTCGAGGGTTTACTTCCTCGAGTTTTAGAGCTTAGATTATACCTTTTTCACTGTAGATTAGAATACACGCAACACCTGCGCCTTTCCCTCGAAATAAGCCACCAGAAGCCACTTTCAAAGCTCTTGGATTGATGGAAAAATAATAGTCCCAAAACAACACTCCCAAAGGACGCATGTATCAAACAAATCGCGGTGAGACTTTGATCTCAAAATATACGAGAAACTTCACCTTTTTTCGTGTTAAGGGCGGAAAATAAAATGGCATGCAAATTGTACGCATTTCACGCAAAACCCTACTTAAAAATGTAACGTGTAAACCGCTCAGCGAATAGTGTAAACGCCTAAAGAACTCCCCCGTCGGCAATCCCACAAAGTGCGGCACAACAAAACGTCCGACACAATGGTGAGAGAGCTAAACGTTCAACGTTCACATTCATTATGTATTTGCACTCAGGGTACTGGCAAAAATGGCTTGGCAGTAGGCAGTAGGCTGTACCACGCAACAGGTTGGGCCCCCTTTCTGTTGCAACAAGTTATTTGGGCTCACATCCAAAAATGCATCGGCCGAGACGAAGAACTTTAGCCTAGCGGAAAGCTGGCTTCCTTCCTCCCGCTAAGTTCTGAGGCTAATTGAGTCAGAAGTAGGATTGCGCCTCTGTTGATTATTCGTGTGTACTGTTTGCAGCTGTGCGTGGCGGACGTGGCCACGCATTCGCTTGTTGAATTATGAGAATGGATTTATTCAATTTCAATGTTTGCGTTGCTCGATATTGAAATGGCATTGTGTGGTTCGTGCTTGAAAGCTTTCCGTTTGCACAAAATTTATTGTCATTTTATATTTAAACCCTTGGCAATTGAAAGAAAAATAAATAAATAACAATTTTTTTAGAAACGACCAAATACCAAAAACTGTGATATGGCTGTCTTCCCAACCATATTCTTAAATAGTAGCTGGTGTCGGATATTGTTGTATGGCAAGGTAATTTATAAGGCGCCTGATAACACCGCGCAACGATATGCGCAACTTTGTAATGTAATGGAGTTCGGTTGAGTCATTAAATTAATTATTATTTATTAACTTGTAAGATTGATGAGGGTAGGTAAAATAGGAAACTCCTTTCAAGCAATATTAATGATTACGTACTCAGAAACTCTTGCTTTGAAACATTAGAGTTTCAAGTTACGATACATGGAGGCCCTGTCGTCGTGAATCATATGATAACACGCGTTGATCAAAGACAAGACAAATGAAAAATATAATTAATACTAACAACTCCAAAACTGTGTCTACGGATCGTAGACGTCGAAGCTGCTTTTGCGTCGTAGTTCTCGTAGCCTAATAACGCGTTGTAGCAGTGTCTACGTTCATATAATGCAACATAGTGCTTAGGCGTCGCACGCGCTCGTTTCTAACCCCGGTCACTCACATGCTTGCAAACATTCGTACAAAGTACGAAGGGCCGTCAGACATTCTTTCGCAAACTTAGCGGTTATGCAAATGGGTTCGCATACTCAATTTGCGAACCCGTTTGCGCTGGCTGCGTCTGCTCCCTATATGCAGCCATTAGATAATTTATCTTCTTCTATAATTCGTCAATGGAATATTGAAGAGAAAATGAATTTCTAATTATTTCCCAGGTGTCATTAACGGCCATTCTGTTTTCATGGGATTTCTTTTGAGGATCCTATATGGTTGATTCAATTTGCAGGAGCTCAATGAACTCCATCACCTTGGTGTTGTTCAAATCCATGATAAATTTAGTTTATACACAGTACCTAGACGCCACGAACTATAAAAATGGCGAAACGTCCGCTACCTTCGCAATCGTGTGCGCAACTGATCACACGAATGTGTGGGAGATTACGCGAAAGTTCGAGGTTCGCACGCTTTGATGTCCGTTAAAAACCGACACGGCTCGGAAAAGCACGAATGCAGCGAGAACTTCGTATAATCATTTTCAAATGTCGTCCTACACTTTGTGGGTTTGCGTATTCGTGCGAATGTGAGTGACCGGACCGGCATAAGGTGTAGTTGTAGTAGCTGTGCCTACAACACTAACGTGTCTATGTGTCGTAGAGATGTCTACGTCGTAGCAGTGCGTGCTTCGTAGTCGTATCACTCGTATCCTGTATACGCGCTGTGGCTATGTCTGCGTGTCGTAGCTGTGTCTACGCGCCTCTTTTACAATAATATCTATGCGTCGCACGCACCGCTTGCACCGCAGTAATATCTAAGTCTAAGCGGTTTCATTAACGAAGCGTGCGTTAGAGATGTCTGCGTCGTAGCTGTTCTTGCATTGCAGTCGTAGCACTCGTAGTTTGTCCGCACTGTAGCTGTGGTTTCTCGCCTATCTTCTACAATAATGTGTATTATGTATCACACGCACTGCTCACACCGTTCTTGCCGCAGTTATTTTCTAATAAGGATGTTTTCTATGCCGTAAGAGTTTTCGCTGCGCTGGTCTTTCTAAAATGACTTAGTGCGTATGCATTGAGAAAAAACTCCATTGTAAGGTCGAATCCGAACCGGAAAACGAAAGTAGGGCGCCCACATGGAAGGGCTCAGAATCGTTCTTCCTGGAAATGTGTAGCAGAGGCATATGTGCAGCAGTGGACTTCTTCAGGCTGATGGTGATGATGAGGGTCGAATCCACACATTTCACACAAAATCACACACATACAACTAATAATTATCAAACTTCCTTAACGATGACAATGATTCTAAAAATACAGTTTCCCTACATCTGATTCCTTTCGCGCCGGCGCGGGGGCCATTCGTTACGATGTTAACTTACTATTAACGAACGCATTATTACATTCTTAATTGTTGTTACGGAGTTAATAATTTACATTCGCGTTCGTTAGTTGACGCTTCTAAGTTTTCCTACTAGTAGGTAAACTTGATAATTAACTTGAAATATGATGTAATTTAGCAGAGTAGGCTATTAGATCAAACAAAGAGATGGCTTTGGTAACAAAACAGAACGCCGTCACTGTAGTTTTTTCTTGAAGGTCTACTAAATTTTTCTATTGCAGGTAAAATCAATCATAATTGCTAATTTGTATATGCGTAGCTTTTTAAAAAATAATCCTGTGTGGATTGTCTATAATATTTATTTATTTATTTATTGATAATTGAATTTGGCTCATAGTTAGATTTGTTACTTACTCACAAAATACATTTATCTAGATTCAGTGTATAAATGGAAATAGAGGTTTAGTTTACTTTAGCGGAGCAGTCGGCACAGACACTCTCATCACAATAAATAAATAAAACATGGAACAGTTTAACAAAACCCAATCATTCAAAAGGTCCGTCCATTTCTAAATTAGAAACCTATCGGAACAACAATCGTGGCTTCACAATAACAATCTATTGTGGGCGAAACATAAATATATCCCATATTTCGTCCCTTGGTCGCGGCCGTTCCATCAACTGAGATTTATTTCGCTGTTTCGGCCCAAAAATACGTCGGCACAGTTGACCCTACACCTAAACAAACATACCTATTGTGTGTTATGTAGATGTAGGCGACAGATCGAGATCAACAGTAAATAACTGAGAGGAGACGGAGAGTTTCCTGTCAAACTGACACTTAATAGTGTGCTCGGACAGGGGTGGATCAAGGGCTTTCGCTATTTGCTGCGTCTTTTAGAAATATAAGTCTAGAAAAAAACATATGAATGAGACGGGAGCTTTTGTACTACATCATAGACAATCATGTCTATTTCACAAGTAAGTCGTGGAACATGATAAAAACTAACAGAATATTAAACCATTGAACAAAAATTAGCCTTGAGCTATTTTGTAAGTGTTCGAGCAAAGAGTAGAAATATAAATATATAAATTAGGTAATAACGGAAATGAAAGCCTGAGCATAAGCAGTTCGGTCCTGTTCAAGCTGAGCGGAAGCAGGCGAACAGAGGCAAAGGCGGAAGCTTGTGGGGAGGGGCTCATAATAGCCTGTGCATCCCTTCCATCTGCCTACACTGGGTTTGGCTAGATTATGTCATTGATAGAACATAATTAACGGGTAGGATCGAGTTAATCCATGTTTAATCTTTAGCTCACCCTTGATAATGATAGAACGACGTAGGTATGCAAGTAAAATAAGTGATTATAACCTCTGAGTTTTTGTGTCCAGAAAATATGCGGTATAATGCGACGCTTCCAAAAAAAAACACTACTAAGTACTACATAATTATTATGATCATACATACCAGAAAATACCATGATCTGCTCAAAAATAAACTCGTTTTGAATATTATTTAGAAAGCATGATTTACTACTGTAAATCTAAAATACCTACTCCCTTACATAATGGATTCAAGTGAAATGCGTTTCATAACTTCCTATTAACGGTGCACGTCCGGGTGAGGCGGCAGATAGCCTGATACCCTGCATTACCGGCCGGCATTGTGTCCGCTCCGAGCCATTTCAAACGCTGATTGTGCCATTGTGGAGGGACTGGAGTCGACTCGCCAATATTCGGAGATCCTTCATCTTTTCCAACTTCGGGAATGACGTAATCAAGTATGAGGGTTTGATTTGCATTTTCCGGGTTCGGATGTTTTTGTATGGGTGTATCACGGATGTTCTATAGATATAAATTCATTGGAGCAAATACTGGCTAACTAACTGAAATAAGGGCTGGTTTCACGGATTGTTCATTGGCAATTGAAATATTTGACAGTTGTTTAACTCATTGTTATTTTTGCTTAAAATTTTGAGCTAAACAACTGTTAAATATTTCAGACCTTAGTATGCTATACCTACTGTTAGGTAATCAATTTTAAATTTATATAATATTCAGTGACTATATCAAATTACAGTGTATGTAATTTCGAGCTGGTTAAATTCAAATAGTGATAGAAAATAATAAATATAAATAATAATAAATTATGTAAAAGAAAAAATATAATATCAACAGTTGACAGCGGAAGCACTTTTAAAAAAAAAATACGGGTTGCACTCCGGGAGTGCCGGCAGAAGTGAAAACTTGATTATTAACGTTGAGCATGTTTGATATTTTGGAATGGTTAGGGGGGGCTTGTTTGTTATTTGGCACGCTGTAACATACACGAACATTCGCGCAAGCGCCCTGCGCTGCCTAAACGAAACAGTAGGCCCAGGCATACATTTTCGCCGCGCCGTAGAGAGGGGATAGCTGTCTACTCTCCATCCGTCTTACGCTTTTTCGATCAGGTCACGTGTCCTGACGCGCTGACGCGAGTTTAAGATTTTATACCCATTACAGAAAAAGTGCTCAACGCCGCTAAAGAAGTTTTCACTTCAAAAACTCCACGGAATGATAACTTTAGTAAAACATGATTCAAAAATGTTCGTTAAATAAGGGCACTTTATGAGTTTGTAGTAAGTATCAAAAGGTATCCGAAACTAATCAAATACTAAATTAACTTAACCCTTTTCCCCGAGCTGAGTATATTTGAATAATTCGTATTTAGCATCGAATATTTAACTTCTATCAACTTCAGTTTGGCTATAGGAGATAATTAATTTGTTTTAAACTTTCAGACCCACTTACTCTACATTTTAATGAAATTGGAAGGAACAAGGAATGCTTGTTGTGTATTGAACGGTGGCTAACTTGATGAACAAAATACTTTTTCTTTGCGCATGTTTAAAAGTTTGGGATCAATCTCTTAAATAAAATAAGAAGGATCAATTTATGACATCTTTGTGACTCCAAGCCAGTCTGAATAAATATATAAACAAAAAGTAGCACTCAAAACATTTATTATACTAAAGTATAGTACTTTTATGTATGCTTTAGTGCTTTTCAACGTTTTAGGTTTCGAGATAAGTCGTGTTAGTTACACTATTTATAACTCAAGAATGGCTGAACCGATTTGACCAAAAATTGGTAGAGATAAGCATAGAAAGCCCAGGAAACGGGCATTGGATACTCTTTATCACGCCGAAAAAGTAACGGAAACTCACTTGCTAGATAGTTATATTCTAGATAGTAAATATTAGATAAGTAAATATTCTAGATAGTTGACTTTATCTTAAACACCTTAAAGATTCCATGTAATAGAAAATAATAGTATTTATTTCAGACATTAATGCATCCATAATTTTCTTAGTAACAATGTAACTTAGAGACTAGTGTTAGTGACTTTATGAAGCTATTTATTGCAGAGTGTGCAGTTGCATCCAAAAATGGTTCAGGGGACAGTCCCACCTTTCGGACAATACATTCATGATACTGTTCGGGCTGCCACGGATTCGGTTTCTTAATGACGCTTGCGCAATATGGCGTGAAAACCGTCGACTCTATTTAGAGCACACATGCCCGAAGCGCTACAAAAACGTGGCAGCCCCAACAGCAAGTAATGTGGGATACCAATAAAACGGGGTTTTTAGTAGACAGAAATACAATTTTGATGATATTCTCTTGTAATGCAAGTTTACAGTCACACGATAACATTATCAGCATTATCACGTACAGTAATCTTCGGAAACCACAACGTTCGGGTTCGCTTAATTGAAACACAAATAGCTAGGTGTGATTGGAGCTATGGCGGATTAAACTAGTTTCAACCGCTTTTAATCCTTCACTAAGAGCTCAGGGCGTGATGTTGAAAGGGTGGGCCTAAGGCGTTTTTGCACTGAAATTATGCCAGTTTAGGCCTAATCGAATTATTGAAGTTGTAACTATTGTTTTAGTTTGTATAACGGGTCTGATGTTGGCGGATGAAAGTCGCCCAGGGCTGTTCGCTGTGGTATTTTATGAAAGAGGCCAACATCACGCAATGGGCGTCACGAAACTACTAAATAATGAACCTTGAGTATTTTTAAATGACAAACGACGACGTGAAAGATTTAAGATTTTTTTAATTGACTATAATACAATACAATATTTTTATTTCAGAAAAGTTCCAATTTGTTTAGCAGCACACAGAACGTAAATCTTAAAAATCTAATGGAGATACACGATTTACTCACTTTCTGAATAGGTTCAGTTACCCGTTTAGTTTAATTATAAATTGATGTCGAGGAACCAAATAAAACAACTTAAGCATACGTAACTAATTTTAAGCCGTCTTGATTGAGCAATAAAGCATACCGCCTAAGCTCTTAGCCCGAAAGTAGTGAGCTCTAACTTAAACCGCCCCAATATAAACGCGGCTTTACCCTTGTTTTTTTAGACCGAGGTCCATAGATGGCCCGGAGTAATTCTCTTAGAAAGGCTTTGTGCATAGTGGGGACGGATTGCTGAAATCCTTAGTTACATTATTATGTGGGAACTCTGAAGAATTTTCTTATTTTGAGTATTTGTTGTCAATAAAGCATATAATTTTTACAAGACGTCTAAAATCGACAATGCACCGTTTTTTCCCTCGACAATAACATACAGACATTCCGCCTAAAACTAACCTTGAATAACGAGTGTCGACCCTAACCAAAAAGATCCATTCATCGAGATAAAACAATACTTCAGAGATTCATCGTTTTTTTTGATGAGAACTTTGGTTCCATCTTTAGAGTGAGGATATTTTTTATTTCTAAACAAAAAGCGACAAAAATATACAATGCTCTTCAGTTAAAGCTGAGAAAATAACATTTTATATGCAAGGACTAAAAACAACTTAAATATGCATCAAATGCATTTTCCTCGGAGTTTGCTTCAACAGAGATTCGATTTATGCAATACGCGTCTTCTTGACACGGTGTTGCACTGCGCCTTACGTCCCGTTCCACGCAGGCATTGTTACGTAAGAGGGTACGAGCTAAAAGCCCGCCTTCAACTTAATTGGAATCTTTTACAGTTTACTTCGGCAATAAAGGAGTCTGAATTACTTAAGTACAACGCTTCGTAAAGCGAAGGATTTACCTCCGATGCCTGTTACAGATGTAGGGATAAGTGCTCATGTTGTGAGATACGAAAACCTACCTATGGATAATACCTACGCAGGCTTGTACAAAACTTTGAGCAAGTAAATGTACTCGTTATTGAGTTAAACGAAATTGTTTATGGGTCTACAGGATATAGCTTATCTCTTAAAACTTGCGTATAACGTATTAAGTTGTGTTTCTGGCTCAAGATTTTCATGCAAATATTTACTGAACAGGTTTTATAGAAATTGAAAACATTATTTTTAACGAATTATGTAGATAATATTTTCATAATTTCCACTAAACATGTTATTGAACAACAAAGCACCGACCGTGGCATCCCTGCGTGGATCTGTTTAATATCCACCAGTCCCCTGCATAGCTACACTACGTAAAACACGAAAGAATTTCAACTGGCCCTTACGAGTTTCGGGCAATAACTGCCTTTTGTATTATTCATCGTCCAATTATTGTAAAAGGAGTTTTCTGTTCCCTCTGTTCCGCGTAATGCGCAGGTAGAGAGGGCTTGTTTGGTTCCGACAATTGGCTCGGCCCTACTTGATCGTGTACTTTCATTATTCAATATTATATCAAACGTCTCCGAAAAATCTTGTTTCGTGAGGTTATTCCGGAATTCAATCTTATTGCTTCGCCATCATTTACCTTTCACAAAATATTCCACATTTCGGTACAATTGAAGCCGCAAAATGATTTAATATATTTTGCCAACGCCATGTTAAAATTATAATTTTTAATAATTTTTGGTGGAAAACTTTCAGAATTATAGCGAAAAAACTCCTTTAAATTTTACCAGCAACGTACAAGCAATTTTCACACAAGGAAAAAATTACGCCAGAAAATAAAGCCCGTACAGACCAGCTTCATTTGCGGCTGTCGATATTGCAGGCCGCAGCGCGCGGATTAGAGAGGCCATACTTTACTTTTTTCGAGAGTATGTAATAAGCCGAATTAATCCCCAATGGCTACCGTATATGTCAATTTTGCCATTTTTTGTTTAGCCTCGGTTTCTAAATAAGAAACAAAACTAAAAGTTTAGTAGTTGTTGTATTTTGGGAAGGTACTATTACCCGTTTTTGAGAACTGTTTTTTAAGGCTTTGCACTCTCGTCTATGATGTGGTGATTACTTATTGATCTATGTGGTTCATATATTTTTATCTTTCCAAGGAAAGTGTGACAAAGATTCTTGCTTTCATATTATGACAAAGGTTTTAAAAGTCTTCTATCATAAATATAATGATGATGAAGTTAATGTGCAGTTTTGGTTCTTGGAAATTTGGACGAGAAATAAAGAATTTGTATGATCTCTTTGAGTAGGTACAGTATTAAGTACTCATAGTTCTTTGGTCGTCTTTATAAACTTTATACACAGCATTTATTTTTTATGTCGAATGAACTTGTGTGTCAACTTCATTCGACATAAAAAATAATATATGATTAAAGGAACTTCACAAGTGAAATTCAATCATTATTATATGAATAGCTCCATTCGAATATATAGGAAATGTAGTAATTTTACTAGGTAGTAACTTGTCCCTACAAGGTAGTTTCGCACGCTTTTAGATCGATTGAATCGGTATGCAATACTTAATCGATTCACCATAATCGATGCCACTGACAGTGTCACGTCACTATCGTTCGTCTAGAATCCCCTCATTCTTTTAGAGTTTACCCAAAAACTTTATTTGGGTTGTGGAGGGTGGGTTCCTATATATTCGAATGGAGCTATTCATATAATAATGATTGAATTTCACTTGTGAAGTTCCTTTAATCATATATTATATTATCATAGCTCCATTCTTCATATATAGGAAATGTAGTAATTTTACTAGGTAGATGTTTAGAGGGATACCTATATTTTGTCTAAAGTTTTTGATATACTTATTCCTTAGACTAAAGGGTTGAATGCAATTAAACTTTTATAGATTACCAGTAATCATGATATTTATTTATACATTAACATAATCATAATGAGTAGTTAAGTACATATTACGATATTACCGAACACTTAATATTTAGGTTTATTAATCTAAATCACAAAAGTAAATCTTATTCTAAGATAGATCTCGCAAAGTTCTCTGCAATAATTGGTCGATTGTAGAACTTGGCAAACGCCTGCGAGTTGGCAGTCCAGCCGGCCGCCTTGCGGATGGCATCCACCGAGAGGCCGGCTGCGCGCGCTCTCGAGGTGGCGGCGTGCCGCGTGCTGTGCGCGCTGAACGTCGCCACATCGATACCGCTAACCGCCAACACATCTTTGATCCATCTACTGATGGATTGTGTTGAGGCACGTCCGTGTGGACGTTTATGAGTTATGAACAAGTAGTTTACTTCGTTTCGAATGTTTTTCGTTACAGACAAATAATCTACTAAACATTTGGCAGGACAAATATTAGGTTTATCATTAAAATAAGGTAGAATTAAGGTCGGCTGATCGCGACCTGCAGTTGACGTTTTGATCAGATCTGAAATAGTGATGGTAATTTGATTTTGAGAAAAAACTAAATCAGTTAATTTTATAACAGAAATTGTTTGTACGCGGTGACCTGTACACAATGCAAGAAGCATTGCTAATTTTTTGGTGATCTGATCTAGCGGCAAAACATCATTAGGATACCAGTCAGAAATAAAGTCAAGAACCGTCTGGGGGTCCCAAATAAAATTATATTTAGGCAAACTTGGTCTCTGTTTATATACCCCTTTTAGAAGGCGCGATATTTGTTCATCGGAACCAATTTTGTTGCCTAATAATAATGAGAGAGCTGACCGGTGACTGTTAATAGAACTATAAGAGGCTCCTTTTGTATATTGTTCTGTCAAGAACAAAATAACGACCGCTATCGGAGCATCCAAATAACTAATATTGCTGTTGATGCAGTAATTCCACCACAACTTATAAGTTGTGTTATATTGTTTTAAAGTACCTGCCGAGAGAGAAGCCACCATTATATCTAACGACTCTTGAGGAACGGCCCGCCGCGTGAACGCTTGCCTGAGACAATCGCGGCCGCCAGGATAATCTCCTGCGGTAGGTGTACCCTGGAAGGAGACCGTAAAGCATCGTTAAAGTATATAACTTCTGATACCAACAACTGGTTCAATAAAGGAAACCACGCCTGCGAAGGCCAGTAGGGAAACACAATAATTCCAGTTGATTTTTCGTTAACGATTTTGTTCAGGCATTTAAGAATCATTGATAGTGGTGGAAAACAATAAAAGTAGTAATGGTTCCAAGATATCGTGAAAGCATCAACGTTGCTTGAATCAGGGTCAGGCTTCCATGACACATATGCATCACACTTGGCATTGGAACGAGAGGCAAAGAGGTCTATATCGGGCTGACCAAACTGTTCGACAATGGTCTGGAAAGCATCTGAGCAAAGTTCTATTTCTGTATCAGGGTTAATTTTTCTTGACTCTTCGTCAGCCTCTTTGTTGTCCTTCGTATTGATATATGAGGCAAACAACCATAAGCCTCGCTGCTCGCACCACTGCCAAATGGATCTAGCTAGGTCATTCAAATGGGGAAATTGGATCCCACCCATTCTATTGATATAGCTTATGGCAGTCGTGTTATCGATTCGCATAAGTATATCACAATCTAATTTATTTTTTGCAAAGTATTTAAGCCCTAAAAAAGCCGCTTGGAGTTCCAAATAATTAATATGGAACTTAAGTTCATTTTCCTTCCAGTGTCCATTTGCGCGCATGCTATTGCAAGCGGCTCCCCAGCCAGAGCGGGAAGCGTCCGTGAAAATTTCTAGATCGTATTTTACAGGAATTATGGATTTCTTTGCGACAAGAATATTTGATTTCCACCATTGCAGATCGGGCAATAACGCTGAGGACAGTTTAATCTTAGCATCGTAATCGGCGTGGTCTTTGAGAGCTAAAAACTTTTCTCTCTCAAAGACCTTGGTGTATAACCACCCGTATTTTACGGCTGGGCAAGCTGCTGTTAATACGCCTATGAATTGTGAAAATTCTCGAATTGTGCAACGCGGTAACCTAGTGTATTTTTGTGTTAGTTGTAATATACTATTACGCTTGTTTGCAGGTAACGATATAGACATTTCTACTGTATCAAATACAAAGCCTAGAAACGTGCAATTTTGTTTAGGTTCTAGTACGCTTTTTTGATAATTAATTACAAAACCTAAGCATTCGAGAAGTTTCACAGTTTCTTTGACGTTATGAAGACATTCTTCATAGCTTTTACCTAGGCAAAGCGTATCATCTAAATAAGACACTGAGCTAAGTCCACGACTTCTTAAATAACAGAAAACCTCTTTCATTATTTTAGTAAAGGTTCTAGGTGCGGTTGAAAGCCCATAGCACATTGAATTGAATTCGTAGGTTTTAGTTTGGCCAGAGATATCTTCAAACTGAAATCTTAGATATTTTTTGTCATCTACATGAATAGGTACTAGTAAGTACGACTCCTTAAGATCAATAGTTGCTGCATAGCCTTTTAATGGTAACAGACTACATGCAGTTCTGTAATCTTCCATCTTGAAGTGGTCTTTTTGAACAAATTTATTAAATGATTTAAGGTTCAAAATAAACCTATAGGTCCCATTAGGTTTTGGCGTCAAAAATATAGGTGACAAGTATTGCGGCTCCTTATTTTTGCAAACAGATACCGCGCCAAGGTCTATTAAATTATTTATTGCAAGTTGCATTAAAGTTTTATCTATTTTAGAATTCTGGCTGGATGGTTTGCAGGGTTGAGTTACTTTACTAGTTATAGGTATACGATAACCATGCAACACACAGTTTAAAACAAACTTGTTTTTAGTAATAGCTAGCCAGCAATTGTAATGGTGATGTAACCTGCCCGCATGTACCTGGTTAGTCGCTACTGTCGTGTTGGTGCACGTTGTCGGTAAGCAGCTGGTCTGGTCTGTGCCGCCGGCGCTGCTGAAGCAGGAGCTGCCGGCGCTTGAGCTGGATATTTCCTGTAGGTCGTGTTCGACGCAGGCCGGCTTGCTGTGTACCCTCCGCGCCCCCCCCTGTTCGCCGACGTGGGGTACCGAGTGGGGGCTGACCAGTTTCCCGCCTGCCGCCTATTTAGCATTTGTTGCGGAAGTGTGGGCTTCGTAGTTACAGTAGACGGTGTATTCCGTTTAATCTGTAGGCCTTGTTTTTCGATGACTTTTGCAGACTTAATTTTATCAGAGAGTTTTGTTCCAAACAGAGTGTCATCTCTTTCTGCATCTTGAATAATATTCAAGAAAGCCTTATCTAAGCACGGTGTTATTAGCTTGGATCGTGTTTGGGTCTCCGTGTAGTGGAGGTCTGATAGGATTCTACAGTTTGATAACTTCTACTTTCTGTCCGTTTTCTAGTAACTTAGACATAGCTTTAGATACGGCAGTGATACCTAAGCCCAATTGGCCTTGTTTTGCCTCTAATTTTTTGTCTCTCGCCCGGACTACCTCCGCGACCGCTGCTGAAATTTCAGGATTTAATGCTGGGGCTTTTAGTAGCCTACAGTTGTCAGGAACATTATGTTCTTTAAGAAGTTTTTCCTTGACTTCTTTCGTTAAACCTTTCTTTAAAATGGGTAACCAGCGTTTTGCTATGTCAGAATGAATATTTTCGCCATAAGTTGGAATTTCTTCAGCTGGGTCTCCCAGTGCGAGCCGTATTTCAGGATCTAGTTCTACGGCCGCATCGTTTATTCCTTCCGCAGTCGCTTCGAGGGAAGTTGGATTTTCCGGCGACAATGGTTCGGGCAGCATTTCGTCTAGAAGTGCTGCATTTTCCGTTGCTGTTTCAACAGGAGGGTTGGTGTCCATCAACTCGTCATTAGCTTGGGCTTCGATTTCTATAAATAGAAATAAAATGTGTCAAAAAAAAAATTGACGGAAATTTGCGGGTACTTATAAAAAATGTACAAGAATTCTTTTGCTGTACTTTTTGTTTGTAATTGCATAGTCTTACTATGCAATTTTTATGACCTTCGTGTATGACCCACGGTCAACCTCCAGGTTTTTATCACATCATGTCTAGCCTTCGTGAATAACCCGCAGTTAACCGCCCGGCAGACTTATAGATGGTTGCAACGAGTTTTATTGAAAATTATGATAAAGAGTACTTATTTATCACAATGCGTAGGCTTACCTTCATTTTGCGAATCTGATTCAGAATCAGAGGAGACAATTATTCGACGGCGTCGAACAGCATGTTGTTGTTCCAGCCTTTTTATTTTTTCTTGATAAAGCTGGATCAATTGGTCTTCATTTTTCCGTTTCGGCATCCTTCAATACTTTTTGCACTTGACGACTACCGAACTGAGAAAAGCTTGTAGGCGCGTGCGTTCACTACCTCGCACGAAAAAGAATGAGGGGATTCTAGACGAACGATAGTGACGTGACACTGTCAGTGGCATCGATTATGGTGAATCGATTAAGTATTGCATACCGATTCAATCGATCTAAAAGCGTGCGAAACTACCTTGTAGGGACAAGATACTACCTAGTAAAATTACTACATTTCCTATATATGAAGAATGGAGCTATGATAATATAATCAACTTTATAATTAAGATTGACCGTACTTTTTCAGCGATGCGCAATTTGGACGGTTTTACCTAGACCTTTTGCAATTGCTAAAATATTGTTTTAATCTGCAAAGAAAATTCCTTTGTAAAACATATCTATTACAATATTTTGCGAGAGGTTTACTCTGGTAAAAAGTGTATATGTAAAAAAATACTTTGATAAATTTTCTTAAGACGCTCTAAGATTTCTTGACCGTATTATTTTGTTTTATTCTACCTCTTACTGTTAAATGAAGGTTTACTGCTAAATAAAACAAGAGTTGAATTCACTCAAATTATATATCGCAGGACTTTAACCTGTTTATTCTCCCAAAATAAAGGTAAATTAGACCACAAAACAGTGACAAAATATTTCCAGGCAATAAAGTGACTGTATAACCAAATTAGGGCACCCACTAACTTTACGACTGTTTCCTATCTCGACGTAGGGTAGCCTAGAAAGTTGGAGTTTAGCTAGATCAGTTATAGAAAAATGCGTGGAGTCCATAGACTTAGGAAACTCCTTGCGTAAAACCGCAATCGTAGTTGGTTCAACTATTTTAATAGTAAGTTACATAAAATAAAAATAAACTTATTGAATACCAAAAAATAAGATTAATACAATACAATTATTTATTTGCAAAACACAGGCAGGTTGATTTTATGACAGGGTGACAAATATACCAAGATCAAGTACGCTTCACTGTGTTCTGCTAAAAAGCATGCAAAATTAATTTAGTATCATATTATCATGAATAAAATATCAGTGTAATCATCACAATGAATAATTTTTAAAATGTAAGGAATCTATTCAAATGTAGTGTAAGGCTTACTGATAGAATCCACTCTCACAAAAATAGCAAGAAAATCTAAGCATTTTTACGCTCTTTACAAGTCTGTTACAAGTTAGTTAAAGTAAGTTACAAAAACATCCAGCTCTTCTTTATTAGCTATGTCATAAAGCACTAACTCAAAGACACGGTTAAATTCAAATTGGCTATAAAAAGGTACCTTTCGCGGCCTTAATAATTTTATAAATTACTACAAACTTAGGTCTGATGGCAAACAAAGACCGGTTTAATAACTTCATTATTTATTATTTTTCTTTGTTTGTTTATTTTTACCGCTTTAGTAAAGCTTAAGATTACTCAATGATGATGATGACTTATTCCGTCAGGCTGTGAAAAAGCCTTGAAAGAAATGCAATACAACCTTCTTATAAAAGGACTGTAAATAAAATGAAATACGGGACTGAGGTGAGCTGATCGCTAACCTCGGTAATCCATAATAAATTATAAAATGATAAATAGGCTGTCAAATTTAGCATTTTATTAAGACAACAAGTGCAGTCACATAAAAAGTAAAAAAAAGGTGAATTATTCAACAATTTGTCAATAGTGTTTTTGATTGGAAATAAGAGCCAATTTTACGGATGACTAATCGACCAATCAAATATTTGACAGTTGTTCATCTCAAGTTTTGCATGAATAAAATTGAGTTAAAAGCTGTCAAATATTTGATTGGTCGATTCGTCATCCGTGAAATCGAACCTTAGGTAGTTTAGGTATACTTAATAAAAGATAATAAAATCCAGGATAAATTATTTTAGAATCAGAAAGCATATACAAAAGCAGTATCCCTAGATAATAAGTAAAGGTAACATGATAATGTGATACATATATAATTATGTTCCATTTTATTTGGAAAATAAACAGTGTACGATATAATTATAAAAAACTTATCACCAATCAAATGTTTGGACACATATAACTAAAAACTGGTTTGAGATTAATAACATAAAATAAAGAATAGGAAAGTGAGACACAAAGTAGTTAGGAACCGATTCGAAATATACAAATTAAGGAGACAAAATAATATAAGAACTACCTACCATTGAATTAAAAGTCAAATTTGTATGTACAAAATGTGTTTAAGCGATCATTGTTTAGCAACTCTGATAAAATGATTCAAAGCGAATTCTCTGATAAAATGTTTATATTTATTCGATTTCCGTAGTTCCACCGCAAGAAATAAAGACAGCAGATACCGTATAAAATAAACGTATTCGCGACAAATTACATTCCAAATAATATTGTGGATGCGTATCCTTAGCTCAGTAATATTGTAGTGATCGGTCGTCAGTGAACCGTAAAAGTCATAGGGGAGATGAAAAGAAACGAAATAAGGAACATATTATTTCCAGTAGGTCGGCAATCAGGGACGATATAATCTCAGGACTCGTCAGACGAATGTGCCGAAATATGATTGTGGTAGAGCCTCTGGAATATTTGGGAGACTTTATCTACAATTCTTACTCAATAACAATTATGCACTACTATAATTTTTTTTTATAGTTTAGCAGTAATATTTAAAACCACACTAGCATTTTTTAGTTGTGAGTTTTGAAACATAATTAAACTTAATTATGTTATGGTTATCAAAAATAAACGAAAAGAAAAAAAGACTCTCCCCGGGCAAGAGAAAAACCCGAAGCCGATGATTTTCATGTAATATTCCGAGCGGCTCAGTATAAGCCGTCTCTTGTCTGTGCTCGCGAGCTCGCAAATTGGATTCATTCAAGCAATCAATGCGGCAGGCGGTACACTCCACGACCACTACAATCTTCTATACTCCAAGAAATTCTTTACCTGCTCCGTCGACGAGTCCACTGAGGAAAATTGAGTTCCGACTTCATTAGCCACCGACTTGCTAGGCGGGATTTAAAAAAAACTTTTTCATAAGACGTTTAGGCTCGAGTCAAGTTTTCCATCAACAAAATTAAAGTACCCGCTTTAATATCAAAACTTTGCCTTAATGGATTTCGAAATTTTACATTTATTATACGAGGGCGCTCTGTTACAAAGTAGATAATCAATTTATATTAAATACACGGCCATTTTGGGTTTTATTTTTAAGAAAGGCTTAACGTGATTCATGCCCTAATTGAAACTTTTTATTCACTTGAAAATATTGGGTCTTGTTAAGGTAATTTAGTGAATGATAATTAAATGAGTGTCTTAATTCATCCTCAATCAAAAGACGCTTTCTTGCGAATTAATTCAGTTCTGAACCAGCGCCTTAAATTGGAAGCGATGTCTCACTTTAAATACCATCCATTTAACATTTACATTATCTCTGAACGACAAACGACTGCGTCCATTAATTCAGGACCCGCTGCACTGCACTAAAAAAACTTTATAAGAAGTTTTGTAAAAAGAATCAAATAGCATTAACCGCTTAAGTTTCGCCCGCGGCGGCTCTCACTCTTGCCTCATTAATTTTCATCTTTCGCTCGGCACCCAACATAATTTACCGTTGAACGCTTCCATATTACGTGATAAGCGTACTTTTATAACTGGGCAACACTGCACTTTTATACTTTGGCGTCAAGTCGCTGGAGTGTCGACTGCTGATAGCGCGCGGCTTGTTTATAAAACAACGGCTTTCCGCTTCAAGTGAATGCGTATTCTCTTTTCTGTCCGCGTCTCTGATCCTCTAATGCGTATTGTTTCCTCTTTTTCAAGCGTAGGGATGCGTTAAAAAATGACTGGTTTGTTTCAAAAGGTAATGTTGATTTCGCACCGCTCTCTCAGGAAGGGAGGTCGTTAAGGGTGGACACTGTAGGGTTAATAAATCTTTTATTCGTTCGTCCGTGAGTTATTCACGGCAGCTCTTTGCTAAGCGTTAATAATACAATTTTAAGACAAACTTTAATGAAGAGGGATCTGTTTATTTAAGAAATAATTAACTGGAAATGTTATGCTTTGGTTTGGAGTTGATTAAGCAAACTTCCTGAGTATGGGGAGATTCTATGAACGAAGACGGAAGTTTGTACACACTCGCAACTAGCAGCGATTCTACTTTGTTCATTGACTGCAAACATTTACATACCAAATCCAAAGCGTATTAATGTAAGTAGATGACTTAGTTAGATTCTGCCTTAAATTCCTCGAGACGTATCAATTATGTTTTTGGCCCTGAGATTATAGCATCCGTGTAACTTACTACATATAAGTAGTTAGGGGTGCGTGTAGGTAACTACAATAACTTCCAATCAATCAATGCCCCTATTAGGTGTAGTTCGCAAAAAACTTTCTATAGCACGAGTATATGTTCACCTCACTCTCGTTACGGTCAGTGAGTTCGGTACAAGTTTTTTAATCATACTTTCGTGAGATCGCGCAAACTTTCTCTGGCATCGTGATAATATTTTCTTAAAGAAAAGGTAATAGTAAAAATTATAGGAGCGTGGATGACATTTATTTTGTGAAATTTGATTGAAATAGAAAACTAAAATACATTTTGTGACGACAAGGCAGCGCAGAGCCACTATACCCTACCAAATGTATAATAAGAAACAAAGATCAACTGCCACGTTTAACATTACTACAATATGATGTTATTAATGCACAAAAATGTTAATTGCGCTTAAAATTCAGCAAAAAGTAAACATTCTCGTTTAAAATGTACAAAGAACCTGAGTGCAAGCAATGATTGGGTCCAAATATCACGGGCCGAGATTTCGAGAGCTCTTTATTCCGAGCGCCGCAAGCATTCCCTTGTTATTCTATGCAAATTACAGACCCCGGCCGAATGTAGACTAAACGGGCATTTCGGAGATTCGAGTTTTTATGCAAACAGACCTAAGTTATTCAAGTGCGCGCCTTTGCATGAAACTTGCATACAGAAATGGTTGAATGCGTTAACGTTTATGCGCTCACCGAGCGCTTGTTAGATTATTCTGAAGGAAATCATAGTTGTGTGTTGTATTTAAAGTACACTCGGTTGTTTTGCTAAGACTTTCTGCAAGATTTCATTGTAGATAAGTCCTCTTTGAACACTGGCCTTTTTGAGAAAAAGTTGATAATTTGAATTTAATTATTACTGATGTGCCAGCACATCATCAAACACCGGGTTCTAGGCACCATGTGACCATAAAACCAATGCTCTATTATCCAGATCATCCAGATCATTCTCCAGAAAGTTATCAAACTCTTCTCTAATTTTCAATGAATACAATTTCAGTATTTTCATATTCCACTAAGTTTCTTCCAGAACATTTCACTGACAGTTTAAATAACAAAATTAGGTCGAGTTAAAAATATTTCAGCCGTTATTAAGCTAAAAGCTGGTTTATTCCGAAACTTAAAAGATTGTATGCATAAACCGACTGAGATAAGAAGCATGAAGCCTAAATGAAATGTAAACAGTTTTTCAGAAAAATTAAAACCCGAATTGATAAAAGACTTTTGGATCAAAGTTGTTTATTTTGTTTTTGATGCTTGAATCTTTGTTACCAGATAGACAAACACGTAAATGTCTTGAAAGACAATGAATGTAGATAAACAGATCGGTAACTCCTATAAATTATCCTACAAATCAGATTAAACTGCAAAAGAACTTTCTGTATAGTAAAATACCTATCTCCGGACTCCAAACGTGTCCTGGACCCATGCCAATGTGTTGATCTTCTAATTTATCTTACCTAATACTTGCAGTGCTGTGCTAGACAATAATAAAAATATACAAGCGGAAATAATAACTTTTTTTTATTATTACATAATTGATAAATACCTCTCAGCACACATAAGGCCATTGGTTGTAGGGACTTGAAATCTTGGGGGTATATTTTTCTTGGTTTGTAGGGCTGTATCAAGAACTTCTGAAATTGAGCCCTTATAGGCAATCCCGTTCCATCAGTTAGATATTTTAATGAGTTCTCTTACAGATAGATTTGACTCATTCTTCAAAACTTTAGCCGCATTAACAGCTGTTGTTATTTCTCTACAGTTTCATAAATAAAAAAAACAGCCTCACGACTTTGATCCCCATGTATGAAAGATAATCCCTCAGATTTCTTAGTACTGCCTTTAGGCTTTTTGGGGATTCTTAAGTTACATTTTATGAATATCAGTTGGTAAATGCTCATCCGAACTATCTCCAGACTTTTTCCGGATCGGATACGGACTTTGGAAGAACATCACTAGTAGGTACCTTGATTAATCTTATGGACGAACAAACAAACCTTTGGGTTATAAAACTGGCTATGATTCACTGGTATGCGCGCTTTTATGGTTTGTTAGATTTATTGTGGCCTCTCAGCAACATTGTGTATAAAGTGGGGAGCAATGTGATGTGATTGGGTTAGTTTTTCACATGTTTAACTTTGAAAAAAGTATCTAGATATAACGTAGGTACCTGGCATTTTGATATTATGTGTATACATCGAGAGTGGAGATCATTTAAACCTGTGAATTAAAATCGTCACCACGCGCCCCAAGCCACGCGCCAGTAAAAAATAGCGGCTTTATGTAAAAAAAATACGAAACGAGTACGAATACGAATATAGAAAACTTTTTATATTGTTCACCATACAAATGATTAAAAAAAGAACTGACAAACTTCACATAAACTATATCAGGAATGGTCTATCGTCGCTTTAGGGATGCACTTACGAAAAAAGCCCCGAGATTTAACCCGTAATTTTTAGGGTTCCGTAGCCAAATGGCAAAAACGGAACCCTTATAGATTCGTCATGTCTGTCTGTCTGTCTGTCTGTCTGTCCGACCGTGTCACAGCCATTTTTCTCCGAAACCATAAAAGCTAGACTGATGAAACTTGGTGAGTAGATGTATTCTGTGAACCGCATTAAGGTTTTTACATAAAAATAGAAAAAAAACTATAAATTTTGGGAGTCCCCGTACTTGAAACTGAAACTCAAAAAATTTTTTTTCATCGAACCCATACGTGTGGGGTATCTACGGATAGGTCTTCAAAAATGATGTTGAGGTTTTTAATATCGTTTTTTTCTAAACTGAATAGTTTGCGCGAGAGACACTTCCAAAGTGGAAAAAAGTTGGTCCCCCCCCCTCTAACTTCTAAAATAAGAGAATGATAAATCCAAAAAAAATATATGTTGTACATTACTATGCAAACTTTCAACGATATTTGGTTTGAACGAGATCTAGTCAGCAGTTTTTTTTTTATACGTCATAAATCGTAAACCGCAATTTTTTTTTTCATCTAAGCCATACGTGTGGGGTGTCTATGGATAGGTCTTTAAAAATGATGTTGAGGTTTCTAATATCGTTTTTTTCTAAACTGAATAGTTTGCGCAAGAGACACTTCCAAAGTGGAAAAAAGTTGGTCCCCCCCCCCTCTAACTTCTAAAATAAGAGAATGATAAAACAAAAAAAAAATATGTTGCACATTACTATGCAAACTTTCAACGATATTTGGTTTGAACGAGATCTAGCCAGTAGTTTTTTTTTTATACGTCATAAATCGTAAACCGCAATTTACCTTTCGACGAACTACAAAAACCTTTATATTATGTTAATTGATGCTACGGAACCCTTCATGGGCGAGCCCGACTCGCACTTGGCTGCTTTTATTATTCGATTGTATGTATAATATGTTAGCCTCTAAGCTTTATTAACTATGGAATTGAGTTGTTTCATTTTTGTGATGTTCATTTTATAGTTGTCTGAATTAAATGATATTATTATAATTAGAATATGTACAATGGGTAGTCCTATCGCTAAATAGCGATTTCTCCAGATAACCTTTACCAACAATAGTGCACGGGTTATGAGAGAATGATGTTTCTCATATTCTTTCTGACTTAGTAATACCATGTAATACCAAAACTGCAACCACAAAAATGGCAGCTATTACCATAGTTTCCATTACACAAATGAGAATCCTCTCTGCATATTTTCTTTCTTCTGCTTTTTAAAGCTCTAAATCATGAATTTTAAAACGCGCAGTAAGGTAGCGCATAGATTGGTTCGCGCTAACTAGTGAATAATTACACAATGATCCCTATTACAAATGCAAAAATGAGGAGCTCCCGATGCATACGTAACGAGCCCTTGTGGTGGGGTGCAAGGGATGAAAACTCGGCGAAGAGGAAATTTCACCAGTTTACCGAGTAAGATAAACATACACACACACGGATAATACATGGTTTAACTTGAGAATACATCATAAATCTAGGCAAAAACTAATAAAGCATAACGGGTGGCAGCCGAGTTAACTTTACAATATTGCCCAAGTATAATTGTTCGTCCATGAGATTATTTTGGATTGATACTTCGGGAGATTAGTATGTATTTGATCAGAAAGGTTTCGCCTTAATTTTTAAACTCTTTATATGATCTTACTCTATGGTTTGGTTTTCTGCAAATAATTTTGTACATTATCCTGAATTTGATTTGGCTGCCTATAAGCCTATGCACTTAAGCCGCGGTTTCCTTACGGCGAGCGGCCGTGCAAACACCCGTCGGTAATGACTGGACAAACAGACATCTGCATACGCCTGCAACGCTGCACTTTGCTGAATTTATTACGGCACCGCGAAAAGATCAATTCCTTTTTTAGCTGCCATTTTGTGAGTTAGCGTTCTTTTGTCAAAATAAATTAGAGACGCCTGTTATGATTGTTTTTAAATATAATTATGACATTATAACAAAGAAACGAACTAGAATAACCTCTACTTTTACTGAATACTTTTTTTGACCTTTCACTCACATTATTTTGTAAGAGGTAAAGATTATTTTAATTAAAGGAGTCAGGCACACAATACATGTACCTAATCAATGGGTACATATAAATGTTACCCGTGTATACGAAGATTATCATAATCGCATATCACCTTAATGAACAGGTTGTAAACTCTGATTGAGATCCAACGTAAACTAATATCACAGCAAATTCTCAGGATTTCATGAAACGTAAATTATTCCTCAACATTAATAGAGTTCACATGCCCCTAATTCAAATATCCACTAAAGGACTGAACTCTGGGCACGCTCAATAAACTAATATGCATTTATGTATTTGCCCGTTTAATATCTTCATCACGTTCCGACTGCGGCGGTAGGAATAGTAATTTGGGATATGATCTTTTATTGCATCTTTCGGACATGGGTTTGACGGGATCAAATATTTTCCTTCAGGAAATAATAAAGCGACGACAAGTCTGTCATGATAATTCTAACGAGGGTATAAATTAGGCAGTACTCAACCTTCTTACAACAAGGAATTGAAGATTGGAATCAGGAATTGTCTATGCTCATTTATTATTTTATTTATTTATTTATTTATTTAAATAAAATGCTATTTGGGCTTACAGCTCGTGCCAAAGCGCCCAAATGCTAATAACATCTCATCAGACATATACTTACAAACTTATACAATATACTTAGCTTAAATTAAAATTAAGAATATAAAAATTATTGATGTGAATACTAAAAATTACAGTCAAATTATGTCAAAATTACAAATACAATTAAATAAATTACTAATTAGACACAAAATACAAGCAATAAACTTCATCAAACATGGCGGCAAAGATGCTGCTTAATTGACAAAAAGGTACAAGTGTCTATGCCTCGGTATTACCCGCCGCGTGTAGGCAAAACTTTGCACCGAGAACTGATTTAATGTTCGTATGTAGGTAGCTTATGATTATGCGGTATGCTCGGATGCCGAGACTAGCGCCTAATTAGCCTTTGTTATTTTATGTTAATAAAACTATACACAGGCCGATTACGCAGCCTCCTTCGTAGATATTCTAGACTTGCTGCTTGAAATTAACAACGGGCAATGAATGTGTTTAGGTTCTTAATATAATATATCCATGGTTTGGATATTGTTTTGACTGATAAGAGCCACATCAATGAGGGACATTGTTAAGATCGCAAAAAGTTGGTGGATGGAAAGGGCTCAGAATCGTTCTTCCTGGAAATGTGTAGGGGATCGAGGCCTATGTACAGCAGTGGACTTCTTCAGGCTGATGATGATGATGAATGAGGGTTTTAATCATTCATTCATTCATCATTTGGATGCCAACTACGGTGACCAGTTTAATATTCTTCCTCTGAGATGGTACCGAAGTTTTCGATTGCCACATCCATGTCAAACCATAACCATAAAATAATAGACACATGAGAGAAGGCTTCAAAAATGAGTTTGAATCGGCAAACTCAGCAAACTCATCCGGGAGCCGTAACGATGATGCCGCTCGCGATAACCCAACTCTCGCGTAAGTCGATCGAATATTCCATCATTACCTTAAGCCTGGGGTAAATCGCCGATTTTCGACAACTCTGACAATATCCCAGTGTACAATATGTCACGTTCAGTGATACGCATACATATGTAAATGTTTTCAATAAGGCGCGGAGATGCCGGAGGGGTGTACTGAATTTTACTGATTCTTTAAATTCAAGGCTGGGTTTTTAGAAGCAGTTTGGTTACTTCGTTTATTTATTTACATAGCTAAGGCTTCGCTTTTAGAAGTCCATTATGTATTGAAAACAATAAAAAAAGATATTTTGCAGAAAAACATATTAGGTAAGTTTAATTTTTTCAGAACTGCGTTCGTTCTGTTTAAATAAAAACATTGTAAAACAAAAATCTGGGAACAGAATGGAGCGGCTAATATCAAAAAGCTAATTAGCATAATTTTAATAAATTCAAAAAGCTGAACGTCAAACGCTCGTGGGAATTATAACACTAAACCAAAGTAATATTACTCAAGGCAACTTTGCCTAAGAAAAGACGTGTAATTACAGTGCTACGAAAGTGAAGTTCGTAGCACTCCGTGGCATTCCGTAGCCGCCTAGCCGGAGCGTAGCATTTGTCTCTAATACAGTTTTCTCTGAGTTATGAGTTAATTTTTTAGGTTTCCTTTAAGTAATTTTACTCGCAGTGAACATTATTGGACCAATTTTTGTTAATAGAACTATTTTTACTAGAAATTAAAGCTTAGTTAATTTTTTATTAGTTTGGGGCTAGATAGTGTTGTAAAAAAAAATACTTGCTGTTACTTATAATAACGTGTTTCAATATTTGTAGGCAAGTTGAACTTTATTTTCGCACAACTGTTCATTGAAAAGTAGTCAGATTATTCATATCCCAGTGGACTGACGACATTGTACAGATCACAAACAGCGGATGGATACAAAATATTTAAAACCGGTTATCCTGCTGTGAACTTCATGACAGGCAATGATGATGAGTTATAGATATCTTTGCTCTCCTTAGACATCTTATCTTCGCTTCATTGTTAAATTCATTCAATATCGCGATCTGAATCGCGATTCCAAAATAGAACTTAAAAAGGTTACTTCTAACGATGTTATTACAGGGAATGTTTATAGAGACAGTAACTACTACAACTGGAAATTGGATATTGGAAAATGATGTTTTTGTTCTGTAACTCACCTTGTTATTATGACATCTAGTTTATAATTGGCTTTGAGAATTCGCTGCAGAATAACATTTTGTTTACAAAGACTTCGGTAGGTACTTATTTTATCTTGCGGTCTGCAATTATTTGGAATTCAAGTGAACTTGTAATCAGTTTTTATAATGGTCAGTGACTATAATATTTTTTTGTTTTACTTCTTCAATCTTTGGATTTTTTGTTATTGCTAATATTTACTCTGTAGATCTACTGATTAAGTTGCTGTGATAATTTGTATCGTTTCGCAATGTAAATATTATACTTATATGATGCAATCGTTTTTTTTTTAACTAAAACGAGTAGTTTTTAAATTTTGCTAAAGTTTATAAAATCTGGAGAATTGTTTTATAGCTTAGTGATTTTTTTTAATGTGGAGAAAATGACCGCACTTTTTTTTGTTGATAAGTCTGAAAATAATATCGAATAATGAATTTTATGACTCATAAATTTACTTGTCGTAAAACCTCTGAATTGAAAGGTTTCTTCTTAAAATGAATTATATTATGCCCAGAAACGTTGCTCAAACAATTATAAATCAACATTACCTGAACCTTTGACGGTCAGCTATAATTCGCAGATCCGCTTCCCCCACTCCTAACATTGATAACCAGAGGGCGTCGTACTATTTACCGAGCTCGGCGAGTCAAGCGCAAAATTAAGAGATTTTCCGCGCCCGTGTGGAACGGCCCTTATTAACCGTCCCTCGTTTTTAAATGAAGATGTTCATATCCACCATGTTTATTTAGGCGAGTTTTGTGTTAATCATATTTTAAACCAGTAGCAGCTTATTCAATAACATTTGTTTAGTTTTTGTTTATTGTGTATATTTATTCTGTTACATTAATACAATAAAATTACTAAAACTTTCTCTTATCAAATAAAATCTAACAATCTCAAATTAAAAAAAAAATTACTTGGGCTTACACAAAAAAGAAAAAAAGACATGCACAGAGAAAGTAAGATATGAAAATATATATTTTGAATTTTGTTGAATTTCCCTTTGCTTTTATATGCTCAAAATTATATACAATCAATTATCTGATAATATGGTGGTTGTTTAATATTTTAAAGTAGACAGGTAGGAGAACAAAATAAAAAAAAATAAAGGTTAATTAATTTTATGCGTTTTAAATACTTTCAACATAAAAAGGTATTCTTAATATTTAATTACCCTCGCGTCCCTACAATAATTAACAACAGAAAATTGACCGTATTTTGATAATAAAATAGGTAAATTTACTTTACGAGTTTCGTTTCAACTTCCAACCGAATTCCTTTATTTATCGCTTTGGAACTCAATTATAAAACAACCAGGAATAAAGGAGTGTTCTAAACAACCAACAATAAGGGTGTTCAGAAATATTATTGTATTGTAATGAATTTTCTCTTGGCACAAGTGCTGTAATTGTTTAGATTTTTTGTCAAGCTAGTACAAATTTCCAACAACAATAATTATGGCTCTCTAGACCTCATAGCTCCTTAAACCAGTAAATCTCATAAATTTATGTTATTATCACTTTAAAGGTTTCGTTTCTAAGTTCTCAATCAAAGTTTTATTTATCTTAAGTTTTTCGTCCAAATAAAGTCAGTTTCTGTTTACATGTTTGAAATGACTCGCATTTATGTACAAGCATAACCTTTTGGCGAATACAAAACTTACACAAAGTTTTGTTTTTTTCATTACTGACTGGGTGGGTTAATTCCATGAATGCCACGTCCATACAAATGAGAAATCAAAATTTTCATACATATGCTTAATAAAAATCACAATTAAATATATTAACTGTTTTGGAGATGCTTTAATCCATATTTTTGGCAATAAATCCCAAACTTACTACTCGTAGCAGTACCTACCAACTCGGAATTTCCAACCTTATTCTCAAAGAATATATTTGTCCCACGCATAAAATATGTAGGTAAGCAATAGCTCCGTCCAACCCTGAGGACGCGCATTGTTAGAGGCCCCGCTGAAGCACTTGAAATCGCCCCTTAATGAGGTGCACGAAAGGCTTCACGGGCCCAAATAACGGCCAAATTATTAAAAATATCAGCGTTCCAATAAGGTCCGTAATTATAATTGTTTGTTCAATAATTTTGACGTAGGTAAAGCCTATTTAGTATTGTCGTACACACAAACAGCCTGTTTACTGCTTGTGATATTTTATTTTCTAACAGGCGCAATATAACTCAACGATATTAGTCGTACCGTTTTATCTAAATTTTTTAAGATTCAAATCTACATCTTGATTTAATTACCTATTACATGCAGGTAGTCATAATGCAAAGCTTTCTCAAATCAAATTACAAGAAAATTGTCACCTTCTACGGAAAATCTGGCCAACTAAAGTGACTAAAACAAAGCATAGTCAAATTTGGTACATTAATTGTTCTTACCACGCCAACTAACTAACTTAATTCCTAAATAAATACGTTATATACGTGGTAATATACGGTTGGTATTCAAAAATTGTATTTCTATATTTTTATGTTTTAATAATAAATAGCCGAAGGGATATTCATTCAGCCGGCCTAACGAGGGTGGCGAACGGGAAATTAATTTATTTTATCTCTCACTACCGGGCCTTAGCTTTCTTCTAATGTGAAGGTAATTGGTAGTTTTTTATAGGTGGAATAATGCTTCATAAAATATTCGAAAAAATTTATAGAGGACTGCCTAGCGCCAGTCAGAATGTTTTTGTCAAAGAAAATGAAACGATGAAAAAGACGAATGACGACATCAAATCGGACAAATAACTCTCAGTTGCGCGACAAAACGCCTTCAATAATGAAAAAGCAAAAGCATACACATCCGTCTCTACAAAACAGTCGTACAAGTCAAACAATGTTTGAGTGGCGCTGGAACAAAAACGACATCAGATTAAATTCGAGCAAAACTGGCGTACCTACTACGGGGCAATCCGGCCTTGGGGGCAAATCGGAAACCGGCCAGCTTTGTGACAGCAAAAGGAATTATCACAGAGCTTCCACGAATTCCATTCGGCAGTGCCGACACAATGCTTCACTCCGGTGGGAGGTTCTAGTTGATTAAAAATCTGTTCATTTGACACTAATCTTCATTTTACAACGAATTTATAAACTTGTTTTATTATATTAAATTTTTCAAACAAATAGTTTTCTTTGTACTATTTTACTTCATACTATAATTTATTTTCCATTCTCTTTCATGTCATAAATTAGCTTGGCTAGAACAATTTTCTTCGCGATCGATTGAATTTTCAGCGTTTCTGAATTTTCCTTAACACCCTACAGTAGTAATCAATTTACGAGTACTAGCTCAGCATATTTTATCAGCCGAAAGTTCACTGGAAATCTGTTAGCAAATGGCTTATTGGAGACTGGTTTCTGCACCAATGACAGGATTACAGGAGATCCTATTGGAATAAGGAGATTACTGGCAGACGGCAAGGAAGAGGTATAAAAGATTTGTAATTAGAACTAATAGTAACGGATACCTACGTCTTTTTATTTTTATGGGACATAAACCAAACAGACAGTTTTAATAAAAACATACCGTAAACAAAACATGTAAGGCCATTAGTTTGCCAACAGCTAAAATATCACTAAAATAACGCTGCTAAAATTGCCACACTACATATTGCTTTCCTGTTATTGAAATTGCATTTACAAGTACGTCCTAAATTAAACGTCCCGATTCATGTAGAAATTGAAAAAGCTTCAAAAGCGCTTACAAATTCCATATGAAGTAGTAAATAGGCGTCTAACTTTAGGCTGGACGTGCAACTAAAAAGTGCTGAAATTGACTGTCCGATACAGCGCTAACTTTTTAATTAGTGGTTACGACATGTCCGAGTGGGCTTTGGGCTACTGCTACTTTGTACGTAGTACATATTTAGCATTTATTTTTGTTTGTTTGTTTTCTCTAATAATTGACATGTATTTTGAGTAGGTTTGGTGAACATTTTGAATTGCGTAGTGAATATTTTCAGGGTGATAATGATGAAAGTTATGTATGTTTGTACGGACATACCGCAAATATTTATATGTATGCCATGCCTCAATGAAACGAACTTTGTTAGCTTGTAGTAGGTACACGTAGACCACACCGTGACTAGACGTCCCGTCTCAAACGCCACCGTGTTTTCTGAGCGTTGTTGGAACGACAAACAAACGGTACGAGTACCCTGCCCAGACTGACTGTTTGTTTACACTGTTATAATACACTAGCGGCCGCCCACGGCTTCGCTTGCCCTTTTGCCGTTACGCCCCGTTGATTTTTTTTATAAAAGTTTTTCCTCTTTTTCTCCGCTTAGGGAAATAATTTTCCAATTTCCTTTCTTAGTGCACCCCTATGCTATAAAAGGAACATACCCTCCAAGTTTCATGCTTCTAGGACTAACGGTTTAGGCTGAGCGTTGATTGTCAGTCAGTCAGTCAGTCAGTAACGTAAGAGTTAAATATATTTAGATATACATTTGGTTGTTCTTTGACTTGTGTAATTGTTAACGACCTTCAGACAAACAACGTTTCTTTAACATATTAATTAAAACTGTGATATCTTTCATTGATCAATTTAGGACTATTACGCACCATAGCTTTTAAAACAAAAAAATAAAAATAAATGTCATGAATAGCAAGAAAAAGTATTAAATTTTAAAATTAAATACCTTATTTTGCTATTTATAGTTCAAATGTAGTTTTTTTTTTTTCTACTGAACTGAATATGACTTTTTAATAATTAAATTATATAAGTGTGCAACACTGTAACTCGATTTACTACAGTATACTATCGTTTACACTTGTTTTTGTCATAATCTTGTACCATGTTTTCAAATAAATATATTTGATAAAACTGATACGAATGTAATCTTTTGAGGTCACAACGTGAAGTAATTACAAGGGAGAAGTCAAAGGAAAATGCGAGTCAGAGTAGTAAACTTTATGTCCGTGCGTGGTGTAGCTAACTATTTATTCAGGAAGCATAAAACTGCCAGTGTTTACGTAAGAACTCTATCACGGGGCTGATAGGCATGTAACTCAATACTTTCGGATTTGAAACGTGAGTCCAACTGTTGTGGACAGATTTTAGGCGTGTTTGTGTGTGTCTCCAACAGCAAAATTTGAGCATGCTGGGTATGTGTTTATGACAGCCCTTTCGAACACTAATGCGCCTGCCACGGGTGGTGTATATTGTCAGCTCATCAAATGATTTTTAAAATCTATGAGGGAGGCCTTGCCTATGCCCATGAACTTCTAATAGTAACTAAACTTACCGGCATAGTCTGACTTCCGTGCAGGCTAGTGATTGCTGCTTGTGCTTCTTGGTGTGAGCTGAACTTGACGAATGCACACCCTGAAACAATACAAGTTTTATAAGACATAAAATAGGCTAAATTAAAGTTTTATTATCAATAGTCAGCATTAAATAAATTATTAAAGCGTCAGCAACGCGCCTGTTATTCCTTGGTGTTGCAAGCATCTATAAATTACGGTAACCATTCTATCAAGCTTGTTTGTTTACTCAGAGATGTTAAAAAAACGCATTGGTTGAAGATTTTACGCAGTATCTGAATAGACATCTAGTATCAGGCGCTGCACGAAATTTATCAGTCCTTGTAAAATTACACATATCTTTTACAATAATGTAATGAGGTCTAACTATTAAAACTCGGCTTTATTCAATTTTGTGAACATACCCACAATGGTGGCATTAAAAACTCATCCGTCAAAACAGACCTTGGGAATCCATTATTCGCGACTAAAAGCAAATACATATTCGTCAAAAATCAAGGCAACAAAATCTTAAACAATAAAAGGCACTGCGAGATTATCGCTCAATTTTCCACTAACAGCCTGTCAACATGGCGCAGATATTCCGTGGCCCATCGTCCTATCAATCTTTGTATCCCAGTACAGGTGCGATGCTCACAGCTAGGTAGACGAGGTGATGCGCCGGCGTCATGTTCCCTTAATGACGACTGATGGATCTCCCGCTTATAAGGATAGGATTACCCAAATCCGCCAACTTCGCTCCGCAACTAAATCAGTTACGTTGATCTTTTGAGATACATTGGGAGTGGCGGGCATACCGCTACAAAAATATACAATGTATTATCATGAAAGATCAAGACGAGTTACCATTTTTCTACGGAAAATATAAACAAAAGCGACCGATGCCCTAAATTATGTACCTATAAATATAATTTGCTTTGCATCTTGTTAGTAAAGCCGTGCTCAATTTTGGAAACTGAAATTGTGTTAGCCCGAGAATGGTTGGAGAGTAAATATTATTGTTCTGTGCTTAGCGCACAATTGATTATGCAGAGAGTCCGCAGACACCGAACGCCTTAGATGTTTTTAGATGAACCTGACGGAAAATCGGTTCAACGGTTCCGAGGTAATCGAATATAAACAATCAACAAGCTCGTCTCGCTTCCAACGACCATGTATATTATAGCCGTTCTTTTGTTAGAGCATAGCTGTACATGTACTAAAAGCGCGCTCGTAACTTCTTATTGAATCAGCTTTCGAATCCAGCAAAAAAACCGCCGCAAGGTTCAAACTCCACGGGGAAAATTGCGGTGACTATTTTATCTTTCGCGAGCTCTCGACGCGAAAGTACGATTATGCTCGACTGGCTTTTATTCGTATTATCCTTTGTTCAACTGGATAAAAGAGCATAGCCGAAACGGTTTCCAAAAAGGCGCCTCAAATAAATTAGGACGCACTTTTAAGCCAGAGTCGTGTTTACACACCCGCCTCCTGCGAAAATAGAGACAACGCAAAATAAGCAGACCGATACACAACACAGCAAGAAAAAAACAATTTGCACGACGATCGGCGAGCGACGGCAACGTCGCATAAAAGAATAATAACGCGGATTGTGCGAGGAACACAATTTAAATGGCGACAATCGGAGGAGCAAATTGAGGAGCGAGGCGGTTGGACGCCGGTGGCGCCGCGGGCGGCCGGCCCCGACACTACAATGGCGCTCCACCTCGGGAAACCCATTATGAGAACGTCAGTCGGCAAGTGAGAAAGAAGTCAAAACTTCGCCGACAAACATGGAACTATTTACTGCTTCCACATTTGGCGACGTGTGCTGCGAACTTGAATGCAATTTGTTAACCCTTTATCGCGAGTGCAGAGTCGAGCACGCAGGGGTGCGTCGCCGTCGCCCCGTGATGCTACCAAGCACAGGTAGCTTGGCCTTGCGCCAAAGATCTGTTTTCCTGTTGTTGGCGAACAAACTCACAGATCAGTTTTTATCGCGCGAAAGGCCTTTATAGGCGACCGATAGGGGGCGCCTCGACCGAAATGCTTTCGTGTCGCCGTCGAACACAAATATTATCGGATGGTTTTATGTATCGGAAGCATTATACCCTAAAAACTTTGGCACTCGACGTTCGATATGGACGCACTTAAAAACTGTATATAGTGTAAAACTGTCACTTATATCGGCGTGAAATAATGGGTGAAGTTTTGTCTTTATCTGTAAATCGAGAGTTGATCGGGGATGTCTAGGAGGACTGGCTGGGGGTTGTTTGCTTGTCAGTTAAATGGGATAATTTGTCAAAGGTTCTTTGAGGAGCGTTTTTGGTGAGCTGTGCGAGGCACCTTTTGTAAGTTTGACGTGCGTCACGTCGAGTTAACATGACGTAATGTGTCAGCGCGTGTCAACATGAGGGCTGTTCGCAAAGGTTGCCTCTGTAGGCAGGAAATTGTCTGTGCTCAAACGTATACGTCTTCAGACGTGATTCAAGTTCCAATAAAATAGAATTCGAATAATATTTTTTTTTTAAACTTCATGTAGGTATTCATTATAATTTTAGCTTTAACTAGGCTCTTATAATATTATCTGTATAAAAAAAAACAATCAAACCAAAGATGAAACAAATATATCAAGTTGGCTTGGGAACTTCCGCCTTACTTTCAGCGATATAAAATTGTTATCAATATAAGTACATCAAAGTCACTATAAACTTGACGAAAAATGAGCAACCGAACCGTTTCTTATTTCAACAAAGTTAAGAATACTCATAACTTTATTCCGTTTATCAATTTTATATCATCTTACCATGTTTTTCCATTCTTCGAAAATATTATCAATAAATCGGGAAGAAGTAAGTACTCGCATGACAAATATACTAAGATATCAAAAGTTTCTTCGAGAGGGTGCCAAGAGGAACTTTGTAATCAATGCCCCACGGGGCCAGGTACGGGTTTATGAATTGAAAATATTCAGAGTAAATGTACCTATTTAGATGCGAAAGTTGTAAGTATTTTGTTTTGTTGTCGAATGTTTGTTGTTTCGGTAACATTTTCTGAACCATATTTTTGCGAAGATAAATATTTTTGTAAATTATTTCTATAAGCACCTCATTTTTGACATAATTCCAATGTAACTTTTTTTTGTAGCTAGCTTTCCTTTAAATAGTGAAAGAAATAAAAAAATATTGAGCGATTTCTGCCACATTGGTTTTCTATTTACATTTTTTTATTGCCTGTACATAGCTTAGGTCTACATTTAGCATCTACATATTAGGCGAGTCCATGTACCCTCCAGGGCGCTGCAAGATAGTTTTAAAACCGGGTGTACGTATTGTCCATGGAAAATTATACAAAGATGTTCTTTATCAAGGGACACGATAGGTCTAAGTGACACAACCACATTTCATATTTCAGAAAAACTCACGCACTTACAATAATGCGTGTAAAATGTACTAAAAATCATGACATTGCTCTGTACCACGTGACGACGAAAACTGAATAAGTACGTCCTATTTTAGTAGATAGATCAAGTTTGCTAAACTCCAAATTGATTATTATTACATAGCACGCTCGGAATCTTTCATTTGAAAGTTGTTCGTGCGAGGAAGTTCTCTTTCATGTGCATGTCTCCAGCTTCCTCATATGGAAATTGCGAATTCTGAAAACGCCAACATTTAAAGCATAATTGGAGCAATCATTGATTTGAAGGAAAATTTAGCAGCAAAAAAAACAACGACTCTATGAGACTTTATAGGTGTGTTAGCTGGAGAGCGGCTCCACAGCTTCCTCATTCAGTGTGGGCAAACGGCTAACGATAGAGCTATATAGTAAACGCCAAATTTTAGAGCATAATTAGAGCACCCGGCATAAAAAAAATCAAGTCTCTAGCTCGAAAACTCTTTGAGTTAGAAGACTATAACAACGTGTTTGCTGGGAAGCCATTTCTCCAGCTAACACATGTGGATCTCAGGAATGGCTATAGCTAGAAAGTTGCTTGATATCTCCAAATTTAGAGCAAAAAATATCATGGATGCTCCAAATATTTCAAGTGTCTAGGTTCAAAACTCACCGAGTTAGAAGCTTTGATGACTGTGTTAGCTGGAGACACGTTTGTCTGGCACGCACATGCTACATCTGAGGATCTACAATAGCTACAGATTCGGTTGACGTGTCCAAACTGAGCTATGAATTAGAGCACTCGGCTCCAAAATTTTGGACTCTCTAGGACAAGTAGTTTCCTAGTAATCAACAAAAGAACATTTTGCCGCCAGAATTTTCAAATATTATGTTCGCACCCGTAAAAATGCGGCGTTGCCGCTCTGAAAGTATGGTATCAGCGTAGGAATTTGAACGTTAGTCGGATGGAGTTGTGTGTTGCCCGTGCCTGGTAAATAGTTACCCTAGGATTCATGTCTTAAACACTCATTACATAGCTCAAGAAGCGGAATATAGGTTAAAATGAAACAAAAAAACACCAAAGAAAAGTTTTATAATGGTTAGTTTAAGTTTAAATATGTATTTATTAAGAAACCTGACTTCAGATTTTTTATTTTTAGTTTTAAATATCATGAAATTATATCTCAAGTTACCTACTCTTGTCAAACTAGGTGTAAATGGCATCGTGCGAAACTATCATTGTGTCTGTGAGTACGTACATAACTATAGATAGTGCAATTCACGAAGACGCGCCCCTCGCGGGGTGCGGGGAGTTTGCTCCGAGCGGCAGTCGCCAACCGTAGTCTATTAATTGTAGTGTGCGTGTGCACTCATAGGTAATTAGTGTGTACCGATAACACTCAAACATTGACGGAAGCTTGCACACATATACTATAAACGGTTAGGAGGAATAGGGGGGCGCGCCTTCGTGGGTTGCACTATCTATAGCGAGCTGCAGTAAATACTCACGGGAAAGCGAAAGGAAATATTATAAATATAATAATTATGAAGAAAAGTGAGGGGGCTCTATTCCGGAAAACGTTTTAGTTTTTTTCATCAAAAGTTGTTAACGTAGATACCTATTGTTCTAAAGGTTTTTAGGGCTCTAATTGTGAATTTGACATTCATTTTTGAATTCAAGATGGTGGCTTCATTTTTTTTCTTAAATAATGGATATGGGTATCGTTTAATAGGTTTTTGGGGGCTCTGATTGTGAATTCAACATTAATTTTTGAATCCAAGATGGTGGCTTCATTTTTTTCTCAAAAAATGGATATGGGTATCGTTTAAGACGTTTTCTGCTTTTCGGACGCGTTTGGGACGCGTGAGTCATTTCCAGGTCCAGCAGTGGGACGCTCAAGTGGTTAAAGAAACTATAAAACGAACAAGAACGGGCAACACACAATTCTCATATAGATAGAGAGAAAGCTCTCAACCTAACAAAAAGAGAAAATATGAGTTTGAGGTTTCAGAAATCAAAACCGCTAAGCGCATACGAAAATGACTCGTATCGCGATCTAAAATAAACCGAATAACGTTCAAATTCCTACGCTGATACCAAACTTGCAGAGCGGCAACGCCGCATTTTTACGGGTGCGAACATACATTTGAAAATTCTGGCGGCAAAATGTTCTTTTGTTCATTACTAGGAAACTACTTGTCCTAGAGAGTCCAAAATTTTGGAGCCGAGTGCTCTAATTCATAGCTCGGTTTGGACACGTCAACCGAATCTGTAGCTATTGTAGATCCTCAGATGTAGCATGTGCGTGCCAGACAAACGTGTCTCCAGCTAACACAGTCATCAAAGCTTCTAACTCGGTGAGTTTTGAACCTAGACACTTGAAATATTTGGAGCATCCATGATATTTTTTGCTCTAAATTTGGAGATATCAAGCAACTTTCTAGCTATAGCCATTCCTGACATCCACATGTGTTAGCTGGAGAAATGGCTTCCCAGCAAACACGTTGTTATAGTCTTCTAACTCAAAGAGTTTTCGAGCTAGAGACTTGATTTTTTTTATGCCGGGTGCTCTAATTATGCTCTAAAATTTGGCGTTTACTATATAGCTCTATCGTTAGCCGTTTGCCCACACTGAATGAGGAAGCTGTGGAGCCGCTCTCCAGCTAACACACCTATAAAGTCTCATAGAGTCGTTGTTTTTTTTGCTGCTAAATTTTCCTTCAAATCAATGATTGCTCCAATTATGCTTTAAATGTTGGCGTTTTCAGAATTCGCAATTTCCATATGAGGAAGCTGGAGAAATGCACATTCTCTTTCAGAGTGATGTTCGAGATGAATTCTCCAGTATAAACAACAGTCGATCCATCGAGTTTTGATCGTACGTTTGGAAACTCTGTGTGCATTGTGCATACACTCTACCGTAGCTGTAAAATGATGTTGAAGTATGGTGTATGAGCACAAGTTGTGATCACTGAGGATCATAGGCTAGGATTATAATAGGTCTTATTTTATACAAACGCTTTTTTTTCAAAAAAACGTAGATGCTCTTCGTTTTTTTTCAAAATATTTTTGTAGCACTAAACCTCATCTCACCTAAGAGGCTTCATGTGCAAACAACAGATTTCGATTGAAGACACGATTTAAAAAAAAAACCATGGCCATGTCTACCTATCAAACATTTTACTTCAAACATTTGTAAAGTACCGGTTCGTATTAACCCACTCACACGATCTCAGTCACTTCAAGTTGACTGCACAGTCGCAATTTTTCATTCGATCTCCATTGACCCCCCGGCGCGAGTGGCGGCCCCTGCCGGCCGGGGCCGAACCGACCCAACTGATAACAACTCCAATGAAATACACCAACTCCCTGTGACGCGCTTATCTCTCGGGAATTTGTTCCCACTTTGAAATATCGTCCAATTTTTTGACATTCGAAAACATTCGCCCGTAAAAATAAGGAAAACGACCGAGAGAACCTTTCTAATTTGACGCCGCAATTGAATACTAATTTCAATTATTAGCACTTTGATTGGAACTCAAAATGACTCAAAGATCAGAATTTAATTTCGTCGTCACAAAGAGCTTTAATATGCGAAATGGTGAAAATATTTGAGAAGTTATTTTAGTAATCAAATGACCAGGATAATAATCTATAGTGCTGTAATTATATTCAATTGAAAGCTTAATTTAAGATACCGATGAATCCGTCAGAAACATACTAATTTTAGAAGTTGATTTATAATTATTTGAACGGTTACAACGCTTACCAATAAAAGTATCCTTTTAATATTAAAAAGATCGGTGTATCACTTAAAATGATAAGGATTTTGCTTCAAATGACCAGGATAATAATCTATAGTGCTTTAGGCTGTAATTATATTCAATTGAAAGCTTAATTTAAGATACCGATGAATCCGTCAGAAACATACTAATTTTAGAAGTTGGTTTATAATTATTTGAACGGTTACAACGCTTACCAATAAAAGCATCCTTTTTTATATTAAAAACATCGGTGTATCACTTAAAATGATAAGGATTTTGCTACGGAGATTACCAAGATAACCTCTAGAGCTTAATTAATGTTATGCCGTGAATATTAGCTTTTCAATTAGCTGTTTTAAGTACCTCAAAATCTCCAGTTACCGAGCGGCTGGGTTAATATTCTTTCGCACACTTGTGACTAGTACTCGAGACTGTGCGAGGGGAGGTTATTCTTTACACCTGTAACTAGTTGCAAGACGATAGCTAATTAAATCCAGACCCAGGGGACTTGCTAGTGGATCTATTACATAAACGCGGGTAATTAGTTTTGTTGAGCTCCGCTCACATTGCGAAGATATAGGTGCGAGTGGGATTGGGCTAATACACTTTTGTTGATATGTTATACGAAATAAATTTTGTCGAAGAGATTTGATAAAAAAATGCCATAACAATGCAACTTTTTTGTAAGTTAAGTACTCAAGCATAAAAATGTGAATACATTTTTATACTTTACTAACTCTAACCTATGATGACTGTTACTTTTCATGTTTGCTCTAAATATTTCATGAAAAAGCACAACAAAAAATCCGAAGATTTTTGTCCGTATAACGTGTCATGCTCCTAAAGCCATCGACTTTCGAACGTGTATGCTATGCATTTGCATTTTTAAATTTCGTTTTACATTTTCAAACACGGCATCAAACGGACAAAGCACGTTTTCGAAAAAAAGTGCTGGCACTCATAGCGACATCTCACCGTCATTCGACAACGAGCGCGTACCTTCTTTGCAAAGACAAAAGACTGTCGCATTGCAAAAGTTTGTTAGGCGAGTTCAGCTCGGCTCTTTGTTTCACAATCAAGTTACATTAGAACAACGAGGCCATTTGGAAGTCTCGAACAATGGCCATGGAAGTCGTTTTAAACATTCGTTCGAGTTAGCGTATAGCTGTTTTACGCACGATTGGCGTCCATAAAGCGATAGACTGGCTCAGTAGGACGACGTCTTTATGCGTGTACGGTGCTCTTTATACGTTTAAGTTATCGAAAATTGCGAGGTAAGGTTTGAACCGTGCCCTTTGTGTTTGTATTTATGGAAGACGATGGCAGTTCCGTTAGATTTAATGAGGTCGGTGTTGAGTTTTTCGCCAACTACAAAAATAGATCCTGCTATTGTATTGATCACAGCAATATTATTATATACTATACCCTACGCAGGGTCCATGTGATAGCAGCTTACACTTAAAAACTATGTATGTACAAATTAAACCATGTGTAAAGCAATAAATGTATTGAGTATTGAGTATGTAATAGTATGTGCTTCACTAAGGTACGACTTATATTGTAATGCAGCTTTTTTTTTTGACAAAAAGTTATGAAAGTAAAGCAATGACCAAGATTATTTGATTCCAATTAAATCAAATTATACCTGTAACTTCGTAAACAAAATTTCCCGCGGTCGGAACTCAAATTATTCGTTAGCAACCATAATTTAATTATTTCACATTTGCGAAGATGAAACAAGCTGGTAATTTATATTATAATTTAATTTCGGTCCCGTAATTGACGTATGATTCGCGATGATGTATTTTTATTATTTTTGTAAAATACTTTCGGAAATCGAAAGTTGCGCTGTTATCAAATTATTTCGTTGTCCCTCATGCTGTTTTTCTATTATACAAAATAACATTATGGTAAGTCCGTGGTATTTACAAAAATTAGCTCACAACTATTTTCCATGCAAAGTGAATCCCCTTTTTTACACTAATTCTTTTTTTTTTTATTTCCTTTAATACTAGCACCGCATCGTCTTTATACAGGAAACACGTTTAAAAAACTCACGCGGCTAACTTGTTAGGGATAGTTGGTAACTATTTCTTAGTCCCATTAAACTGTACCATGTTACAGTGTCGACAGTGGGCAAACTTTGGAGCATTAAATTTTATTATAATCCAAACAGCATTAGCTTGATTAGAATTTACTGTGGCGCGCACTTGGGGTCCAATAAAGATGATTATACAGCCCTCATTTGCTGTACATTTTGTGATAGTTTACGTCCTACATTCAGTTACTGCGTATTTCAGTGGATGGAATGTCAATATTTGGATATAGTTTATTACTTTTGCTGTATCCAATGGTGAGTGATATATTGAGTAATATTTTATAGCTTTGTTTTGACATAGAACGGTTCAATCCCTACAGTTAATAGTTATCTTTACCACTCACTCTCTCAATGTGCTGCCAAGTACCATTACTCTGCCAAATGTTTGGACAGGTCTGATTAAGTCTTATAAATCTTGGAACTTGTATTAGGTACCAAAAGATTTGAAGGATGTCTACCCTGCCTGATGATTTCAATCCGATGCCCAATGTATTTATTTATTTCGCTTTCTTACTGCGTGGGGATAACACAGAGTTAGAAAAACAAAAATGGAGAGAATATGATTTAAGTTGAACTAAATATTATGTATGTAGTTCGACTAAAAGTTCATTGTTTTTTATTACAAAGTATGTAAACAAAAGCGTGTACTGGCAGCCCTATATCTTAAATGAATAACATTCTTCATTGCAGGTTGATGGATAAAGGTGTCCGCGCAATAAGGAAGGCAGACGTTTGCGATAACCATGCGGTCACGCGAGCTATGTGGCTTCGTAGCGTGTCGTGGACGCTCGTAGCAACGTAGACATTTGTAGCGCAGCGCAGCTCTTCGTAGCTAATTATTATTTATACATGCACAAGCATATACTGTTATTATCGCAAAACTATTACTTTTATATGTAGACATCAAATAGACTACTTATGCTACTACGTACTGTAGCCTTTACTTTGAATTAAAAAATAAAATCCTTAATATCTTTAGTCAATATAATAAGGCTCACAGTTTCTTTTTTAATTTAACTTTCAACCTTGATCTTTAATAAACATGTAAAGTAGCATGAATTTAACCTTCTGGTTGTTACCAAAACAAACACGACAAAATAACAACAACTCGATTTGGTATCATGACTTCAACCGTTTAGTTAAATACCACTCAACGCTGAGCGATTCATAATTCAGTTTTACTTAAGTTTGATGAGCTTTTACGTTCATATTTTATTCACGAGGAAATTACGTAGAACGTATCACGGCTTATTTATGAATCGGGACGCTCGCATGTTTAAATTATTTAAATTATACGAACGATATTTGGCGATAGAATGTTATAGAAACAACACCGATGACTTTGTAAGGTTATCTCGCTGTACGGAATGGAGTAAACACTTACGTATACAATAACATTATGTAATATGCAAAATGTATTAGCATAATTGAAGTTCAATAAACTTGAGAAACAAACTTCACGGCTAAACTGATTTTGATAAAATTACTATGTGATCAATCTGGGTCTTTCAGTTAAAAAAAACTAATCGATTCGTAAATGACGAAGTTTTGCAATAATGCAAACATAAACAAAACAATCGAATTGAGAACCTCCTTCTTTTTTATTTGAAGTCGGTTAAAATTATAAACTTGTTGTCACGTATAGAATTCAAACTGCTGCTAAATTCAGGTGTGTGGTTAATGTAATATTTGGATGTACCAAGAAAAAACCTCTTTAATATACTCAAAGAATCTTGAGTAAATAGTTGGTACTTGGTACCGAGGGATCATTGACTTCCGGAAACACAGATACTTAAAATATAAATAAAGGGCCCATATTATAAATACCTTAAAACTACAACACATTATGTTATAAAGTTCTTGAATTAAGGCGTCTAAGGGATATCCGTGCTTGGGGATTAAAAACGTGAAGCTGATTTCACAAAGTGCTAATCAAGAAATTAAACAGCTGTTTAATTCAAACATTTGGGGCAAAAATTTTAGTTAAATAGCTGCCAGTGTTTAATTTCTCTATTAGCAATCCGTGACACCAGCCCTTATTTGTTAACAGCTGAAATATTCAATAATTGGATTAAGAGGGAAATCCGGGGATTACGCTTCAACACTCTTTAATAATTATTATTTGGTTCATTGTTTTTCAAAAAGAGATTACATTAAATCTGGGAGCTGCAAGTTTGTTTACGCGAAATGTTCCAATCAAAACTGAATTCATAAAGAAATATATTTGTGCAAAAAGTCAGGTAATTCAATTTTATGATAAAAAAAGCAGAATAGCAAAATAGTCGTAAAACGAGCTGAGAAAATCACGTAAATCCCACCCCGCAAGTGTAAACACACAAAATCAACAAACAAGAGCGAAAAATCGATTGCGACCTTAATCGCGATATTAAACGGGGCATAAAAGATAAGGCGATCCGCACACGTGCCTACACGTGAGCATCTTAGTGCCTTAAGGGGCTCTTTGGCCTCTTTATAACAAGTTTGCAACCGCGCCGGGCTCAAACACCCGCCCTTATGGAGGTAGTGAAAAGATACGGCGCCGCGAAGAGCGCGGACAGAATACGAATGCTACGAATCGAACCGACTATTCCGATCATACCGAGTTATACCTCGGCTATAGCGCAACTCCAGCTTTTTAATATTGAGTGTTTTTATGGAAATTTTAGTGGGGTTTTACGATATAACCGCGGTTGAATGTCGATGCTCTTTAAGGTCTATAAGGGCATTTGCGCCGACAGCACGTAGGGTAGTGGGTATTATCGTTGGCGTTAACCCGGATTATTTATAAAAACGTCTTAGGTAAAGTTCATAGTGGAAAATCATAACCGTTTTCCAGCTTTTCTGTGAAATAATATTATATACATTTTTATATTTATTTTACTCAAAAATGTTATATCTTAAATGTGAATAATCTTAAATTTTTTGTTAATTTATAAACCGTGAGAATGCTAGAAAAACAGTTTAAAAAGTTACAAATAAATATCTCACTAAAATTATCGATGAAATCCCCTCTCTACTATCGATACACCAAGCGTTAATAACGATAGGCTGGAAAGAACCTCCGTGGTTAAGTTCGTATTAGAGGCCTGCCCGGACCGATAAGGCGGCTAATTGTCCCGGATAGATACGAGAATGAAGTGCGAACTTTTGTTTTATTCGCTTTTTCGGCGGTTTGTTTTATTTATACGCCCTTCTGGCTGATAATGGCCGTCCTTAGGAAGTTTTGTGAGCCAGTTCTATTCTAATGAGACTTTGAAATAAGTTTATTGTTCTACTGGAGATTAACTAATTACAAAACAATAACAGTAATAGCAACAATTTTAATTGCTAATAATTGAAATTTTGTCTGTTATGTTTTTTTCCAAATTATTTGTTTACCACACCATAATGTATAATAAAACCTATGCCTATTCACCAATGCAATATTCAGAAGCTTTTTAATTTATTTTCTAGTACTGTTTCAGATCATGCCTTTCATTTTCAACCCTTTTCTGCGTCTGAAACCTAGCAAGCTAATTATGAAAGCATTACTACGGCAAATAGATTGGAAGTCGCATTACAACTCGAACATCGTTTAGATAGTGTTACGACGCACCCGCTGATAAAGCGCGCGTAGACTAAGCAGTTAATAGCTTACGATAAATATACTAGGACTGGCTACAAGAGAAGAGGATAGCGGTTTAAAAAATAAGCAAAAAAAGCAGAGTCTACACCAAAAATACACTAGACTTAGTCTAGCCCAGATAAATAAATTTTATGAACTTTAACTGAATTACTATACTATACTAATTACTAAACAGCTTACATACGAAAGCTCTATAGCAGATTCTACAGTCAAAAGTTTCAACTCGGACCAAATTTAAAACTGAATCGAGATTTTGTATTCATCGGAATTGACTCTCGACATATTGTATTCTTGAGAACTTACCAATAAAATGAATTTGAATTTGATGTGCGATGAGAAAAAAATATTGCACAGCAAGAGTTTCAAAGTTTATTGTTTCACAAATTGAAAACTAAAGTTTTTTCAACTTATTTTCTTTTATCTAGCTGTTTTATAACCATCCAAGAGTTATTTGTGTATATTCTCTTACAAACAAAATGATTTCGAAATCGCTATATCTGCTAACTTGCGCCTGGATTCGCGACGTTCGCACGGCACGCAATATACCAATTTTTTAGCCTCTCGCGACGGCCATTCACAATTGCCGCCTTAAATTTTGATAACAAAAATAAGAAACAATACTAAGCTTCACGATTTAAGAGCCCTGTTGGGGACTGTGGCACGAAATGTGACGTCATATCTCTTGCGTTGCAGTTATTATAGCTTGCGAGGCTCTAAAATAGGCTTTTCAGAGAAAGAAGGCTTCTTGTGTTGCCTATTATTTCAGCTATTACTTTACCCACTTTATGGAGTTTGTTTGGTATAAGATATTTATATTATTGCAATTGAACTCGCACCTCTTACTCAGGTTACAAAATATGTAACTGAAAACGGTTAAATGCCATTAATAATGAACCATTTAACTTTTCAGCGCAAATATTGGCGATGATGCAGAGTTCATGATTTGCATATTATTGAAGCTATTAATAACAGAGCTGCCGACACGACGGTCCGCAGATTAAACTAGATTTGAACTTACTTCTGTGGCAGCCACACGGCTGACAACCAACTAACCAACAACACGTTTAAAACAAATAAATATTTAAATTAAATAATGGAAAATATTTCCCACAGCGCCATCTCGCCGCAAACAAAGCAAGTTTTGAGATATAGGATCCTAACAGATGCATTTTTTAAATAAACAAACAACATCAATGATTCACCAATCATCATCATTTAGCACCCAGAAGCTTACAGCATACAAAATAAACATTTCCGTTCAAAACACAAAAGTTTGGTTTTGGTGGAAATCAAACTACAACTTATTAGTGCAAAAGGCAGACCTACTACTAAGCTGTGAGGCCCGCCAATTTTGTCATGGTTTTACTACAGTGGTTTATGGTTAGCACAACCGTTTTGCCAGCCTCGGTTGTCAGCAGTGTGGCCTCGGCTTAAAGGATGACCATATAGTAAATTGGACCTAAAAGCCTGTAAAAGGTATTGTATTTTGTTTGCAACACGTCATGCAGATTATCCAGTTTTATCAAGTCAGTGAAAATATTTTAAATGGAATGAAGACTGACATGTTTGCCCCAGGTAAAAGTAATTAACTTTATGCAATTCGTGCATACCTCAAACAAACAATAGGTACACACTCTACTTAGTAGTCGTTTAGTCCAAAGGTTTTCGGGTTAACGGGAAACATGCTATTATTATTAATTTTGATTTGTAAAAGGATCATACAAAAAAACGGTAGGAACCAAGCCGTAGTTTGTTGCCTGTTCTTCTTGGCTTGGTCACGTGGAATTGGCACCTAGACTCACCAAGCTTTCAGACGTTTCAAAGTAATCCTTGCGATTCTACTGAATAAATACGCTTTGGTTTTTTTTATTTCTTGGCTTGACAGCCATTTTCAGCTTCTTCTGATCTTCAATCTTATGAGCTGTGTTCATTTTCTTCTGTCCTCTGTTAGATAACCTTGTTTCGGATTTTAACCTTCAGAGAAAATCCTCGTTGAGAACGTAACAAGGGTTAATAGGAAAATCTCAGTTAGAAAATACTAGTTAGGGTCACTTGGGTGTGTTTATGAAAAGGATCCCTGCTAAGGTATTTAGAAAGGAAGCCTCTCTTTAGTACCTTTAACGAGGCAAATCCAGAGATTTCTACTTTCGGTTCGGATATCTAATGAGGGTGTTTGCTAACATGTTTTTGGATTCTGTTTTTGCTTACGTTGGAGTTTAAATGTCTTAGAACGCTACAAACGACTTTACAGAGACCAAATGTTAGTTTTCATCTTTGTCCACAATATTTAATTATTTATTTTTTGATGTCGATCAGTTGAGCTATTAATATATCTCTCCTGTATAGATGGTGTTATGTAGGTGTATGAAAATCAAATCAATATCATATATGTAATTTGTTTATTCAATGGTGATGCTAGTGTACAAGGATCACTTGGAACCGTCTTAAAGCTAGATTAGATTAGATTAGAAAATACCTTATTGCACAAAATTAAGTACATAGGCGAACTTAATGCTAATTAGCATTTCTACCAGTTAACCATTGCCAATTTATATTGCCAATTTATAATTGTAAAGCTAGCCATGTTTTGTATGATTCTTTTACAAAACAAGAATAATAATACCAGTTAAGTTCCAGTGAGGTGCCGATATGTATATTGTAGTCCTAATTACATTAAACATAATCAGACAATGAAAAATTTCAAAGTCCTGTTTTATTTTGGGATCTGCAGTATTGGCAGAGACTAGCATAAGAATTTTTTAAATAGTGAGCAGTCTACAAGAACGTTGCTCCGCTCCCTGCGATTGCGATGAGTGGTGGTCGACGAGCGTAAAAATAATGGCCGGGAATCGGCCGAGCATCTACCAAGTGCCCAGACTGTTCTATACTCACTGTTCTACGTATAGTATTACATTATATTCGTCTGTATACCACAGTAGGCCTACCATGAGCTCTCTGGCTCTGTCTCTGGCTCTGGTTTTGAGTCTGTGTGAGTGCATTAAACGTACGTGTGTGACCTTTTGACGTAGGATTTATTTAGTCAACACTCACACAGATCCACAGAATTCTTTAGTTTACCAGGCCAAAATAAGATACAGTAGATGATTCTTCTTCTTACCGTGTCACTGATTCTTTCGAACCAAGTGTGGTGAAAGGATTTTTACCACGCCTCAAAGAGGCTCTTTTCGTGCACTTGACACATATTTTTGAACTTTTTAGGTTTTACGATATGCCGATTTCCTCAAGATGTTTTCCTTTACCGTTTGAGAGCGCTAGCGCACTGGCATAGTGTACATAAATATATAGGCAGGAAAACTCATTGGTGCACGAGGGGATTTGAACCCTCGACCTTAGGATTGGAAGGCGGGGCCGCTCTACTAGGCCAACAGCGCTCTCAGCAGATAATTTATACCATGATTAATCAGGCAACAGATAGACATCTAGGTAGGTACACTATAGGCTATGTTGACAAAACATTAGGAATATCTTTGAAAAGTAGCTTTATAAAATTCAGTGATCATTTTCCACCTTTCATAAGCAGCTGGTATCACAGCAAACAAACATAAGTAGGTAAACAAAGTAGCGCAAAAGGAAGGTAAAACATTTTTCCATATCGGTAGGTACATTTGGAACATACACCGATGAAAACGTTTTGAAGTGACGCAAAATAGGATGCTGAAACCCCTATGTTTAAATAAGCCGACATCAAAGGTAGCACGAAATATTGGTTCCTATCGGACTCAATGAAACAATTTTTCCCCATATTCGCCTTTTATATTTTATCAAAAAATGGAATAGGCAGCCGAACAGTGTCGCATTTTATAGTGATGGGAAATCGATAAAACGTCAAATTGCATCGATATAACTCTACATTACACCAGTCTGCATAAAACGTACGAGTATTTTTATACGCACCTATAAAACTCATAACAATTACCGTATTCAACTGAAGTACGTTTTCACGAGAAAAATACTCACGATTAAATCACAACACTACGGCGAAATAAGTACTTAGAGAAAAAAATGTGAAGCGATAAAATCTTTTCATCTCGCAAATGCAGCTATTCAAGCACGGGCGACTACGGTCGTTTAAGTAAAAAAAGCTACAGTAGCGACTCAAATCACAAAGTGAGTTTACGTCGCTCGTTTTTTTGCCATCATTTTAAGCGATCGGCCCAGGTTAGCGCATACCTACTGATAGCAGTTTTATCTGATCTCACGCCCCAATCGGACTTGGATCGAATCATCTCGTCGCATCAACTTGTGCTCGTATATCGATCACAACGCGCAGCTTATCATCATTACGTAAAAAAAAGACATCTTCTAAAACAATGAAAGCAAACATGAAAGTTCACTTTATTACTCCGTTTGCAGACTTTAATTAATTAGTGTAAGTGCCGGTGAGTCTCGAGAGATTGGTCATTAATTAAACGGGTCTTTGGCTATCGATCTACGGCAAACAATACACTTTATTACTTTTATTACCCATTTCATTCGCTGTCTACCCGCTCCCGCTCCGCTGCGGTTGCTTTTTAGTATTAATGAGCGCGGAGTGCCGAGTGCCGAACTAGTAATGGGGAAAATGTAGTTTCTTATTTCCCATTATGTGGTGCTTATTGCCCGCGAGGAAATTTGTCGAGTTTCCGGTGAAAAGGCAAATTGTACTCGTTGCTGTTTTTGTAACGAATGTATAGACGAACCTCGGCAGTGCTTCTCGTTTTATCGATATCGATATTTTTATAGTATTGTTACGGAAGTGGGTACAGGGATTGGAAGGAAACGAACGTTTTACCGAAAGTAGCGATTTATTCGCACTACGATACACGTAACACTGCACTGAACGCGTAGCACTGCACGAAACGCGTAACACTGTCCGACACTGTCCCCGCGCACTATGCGTTACACGGTCCAACGCTGTGCTCCGAACACTGACAGTCCACTGGGAGCACTTCACCACTTTGCACTTCACTTCACTATTCACTGTTCACTTCACTATTCACTTTCACTGTTCACTGTTCACTTTTTCCACTTTTTCACTTTTTCTTCTTGTTCCTTTCTTCAGATCACTTTCCACTGAACTGCCCGTAGACGCGCTTGCAGCTCCTTATATACCCGGAATTTCGATTGTCATTTATTGGATTTCGATCGTCATTTATTGAATTTCGTTAGTCTTTTCGTTTTCTTCTGTTGGATTCCGATCGTCTTTTCCTTCTTACATCATTTCTTGTTTTAGTCCAGAACTTTCGGTTCTTTATTTGAATTCCTTAAAGAAGGCACTCGCTGCTACTAGAATTTTCTGGTAACATTAAAATGTCGAACAAAAATCTTCATAGCTGGACCGGGCTCGAACTCGCGTACGTCTGGGACGTTATTCACTATGACATTGGAGATTCCGTGCCCAAAACGTGTGACGTCACAACGTGATTTAAACACCAACGCGATTCTTATCGTGCCTTGGTGTGGAATCGAAAAATGGTATTCTTTAAGCCACAAGACTAGTTGTCTATGCCCCACGTTTTATTTCACATGATGCGTTCAAACTCTTGCGTCTGATCCACTCGGAAAATTATCGGTTTTTACATAAATTTGCAGGATTAGTTTTTGTTTCCAGTTTTTCAACTCAAACAATAAATATTTTGAATTATAAGCATGCTAATCCATCTATTGTTGAGCTTACAATATTTTAAAGCGATTTGAAAATTTAGAACCAAACATATTTATATCACTAAATGACATTCCAGTCACCTTTGACTAGTTTCGGAACGTATGTTTTGATTGCGTGAATGAAATTTTAAAGCAATGTCCTTCATCCAAATAAACCACGATCTACACTTTGAAAAGGCAAAAAATAAAGTGGATGTTATTCTGCGAAGATAAAATGGATATTATACTGCGGTCCTACAAGGCTACCAAAGAATTATGTATATCCTTTCCTCCTTGAGATCTTTGCAAGCAGGATAATTACTCCTCAAAGGTTTACCAGCATAACACCAAGTAAGTGCATCGATAAAATAAGAATACTACGGTACTAGTAGCAGTGGTAGTAGGTACCTAGATGCCTGCCTTCAGCAGTGGAGTGCACCATTTAAGGCTGCTGAGGTGAAGTGGATGAATGTACCTACCTACTTGACTGGCTCAGGGACGTTATTCACTATGACATTGGAGATTCCGTGCCCAAAACGTGTGACGTCACAACGTGATTTAAACACCAACGCGATTCTTATCGTGCCTTGGTGTGGAATCGAAAAATGGTATTCTATAAGCCACAAGACTAGTTGTCTATGCCCCACGTTTTATTTCACATGATGCGTTCAAACTCTTGCGTCTGATCCACTCGGAAAATTATCGGTTTTTACATAAATTTGCAGGATTAGTTTTTGTTTCCAATTTTTCAACTCAAACAATAAATATTTTGAATTATAAGCATGCTAATCCATCTATTGTTGAGCTTACAATATTTTAAAGCGATTTGAAAATTTAGAACCAAACATATTTATATCACTAAATGACATTCCAGTCACCTTTGACTAGTTTCGGAACGTATGTTTTGATTGCGTGAATGAAATTTTAAAGCAATGTCCTTCATCCAAATAAACCACGATCTACACTTTGAAAAGGCAAAAAATAAAGTGGATGTTATTCTGTGAAGATAAAATGGATATTATACTGCGGTCCTACAAGGCTACCAAAGAATTATGTATACCTATCCTTTCCTCCTTGAGATCTTTGCAAGCAGGATAATTACTCCTCAAAGGTTTACCAGCATAACACCAAGTAAGTGCATCGATAAAATAAGAATACTACGGTACTAGTAGCAGTGGTAGTAGGTACCTAGATGCCTGCCTTCAGCAGTGGAGTGCACCATTTAAGGCTGCTGAGGTGAAGTGGATGAATGTACCTACCTACTTGACTGGCTCAGTTGGTAGTAGCTCTGCCTTCTGCGCCGTAGGTCGTGGGTTCGATACCTACCGAGAACAAATACAATTTGTGTGGTGAACACATAATATGTTTGTTCTCTGTCTGGGTGTTATATTATATTCTATGTATTTACAAAAAAATAAGTATTAATATCAGCTATCTAGTTCCCATAGTACAAGCTCTGCTTAGTATGGGGCTAGATAGTGTTGAGTAGATTGTCTACAATATTTAAAGGTTGATATTGATTTCAGGACCTCATACGTCCAATAATGAGGTCCCGAAGGAGTAAATGGACGTATGATTGCAGTCTGGTACCCTAGAGATGGAAAACGCAACAGAGGGCGGCAGTTGAAGCGTTGGTAGGATGAGCTCCCTAAGGAGTGGCGCAGAGCATGTCTGGACCGAGCCAAGTGGCAAACCCTGGAGGAGGCCTTTGTCGAAGGACAACCCGACCGACCTATGTAGTACCACCACGTCGGTGTCATACATAATAGAAACTTTTGCTTAGTTAGTATATTTAGTAAGTAGGATTAGTATAAGTTAGGTTAAGCAAAACTGTTTTGGTCAGAGAAATAAAGGCTTATTTTTATTTTATTTATTGATTTCAAGTAAAGTCGCTGTGAAGAGGAAGTTGTTAATGCCCTCAATGAGCTGCTTCCAATCTATGTGAAATTTCCTACCACCGAACAAGAAAGGATGTAATCAAACAAGTGTATAATTTAATTCTACTAAGTATTTGTTTGAAATCTTCATACAATCCTGTAAAAAAAATGGTTTCAATATTATAAAAGCTAAGCCACACTACTTTCATTGTTTTTCTTTATTTTATACCATGTAGATAATTGTATGATACTTTGTTGATACAATGATAAACAACTTTCAAACATAACCTCAAAACATGCTCAAGAGAAACGAGCCATACTAACTTTATCAGGAACACGCTAATCTGTGGCGTATCGCGCAAGAATCGAGCGCGTTCATTTGACAGATCTAACCGTGCCCAAATCGTACCGTGCCGCGCTATGGAATGACAACTTTGGCATAGGGAATACGATTTTAAGCGATTCCACGCCGATGTCTTATCGTGTTCACGTAACACGCGTGGTTTGGCAATAGTGAATAACAGCCCTGCTTTGCAGTCGTAGCTCTGACAGCCCGGCCGTTGTGACAATGACGATGCTTGCCAAAAACTTCACTGCCTTGCACGCTTACGTAGTTACGTCAGCACGGCGTCACACTATAGTGTGTACATATCTGCAGTGAATGTTTTACGCACCCATTTAGGCAGTGGAAATAAAATCGCTGAGGTGAATTTTACGATTAGTAGGCGTCTATAAAACGAAGGCTACTCATTTAAAAGACGAGCTTGGTTCAGAATTAATTTCAATTCATAATGGATGGTTCTTTTGTAAAAAAAGATTTCAAGCAGTTGAGATGAAAGTATTCCAAAATCAATGACAATATAATTGTAACGAAAAGAAAATTTTAAAACCAATAAAACTCCGTAATGGTATTCGCAGAATTAATTTTATAACATTTTATTTAACGGTATTGAGTTTAAATATTCATTTGGTCGTTAAAAAAATCCATTAAGCTAAATCGCGTGGCCGTGGGTACGAGGTAAAATTAAAAATCGCGAGAATGGTCTCTTATTAAGACAAGCTCAACTTTAAGCGGTTAAGGCACGTTATACTTTCCAGGAGAGCTTAGCGGCTCTATAATTTTATCGATATGGTTATGGTCTTCACTACTTATGAAGCATAAGCACGAATAATTCCCGTTAATTGGTTTTTAGGGTTGCGTTCTTCTAAAGAAAAAGAATAAACGGATCCACAGAGATACACTTTTGCTCGTCTGTTTTCCCACTCTCATGAAAAAGATGTTGTTGCATGCACGCTATAATTCCTGGAACTGTCCCACACTATTATTTCAAAACCATGAATGGAACCCACATTTGGATTTGGACCAAAATTTTTCTAATTTTCAAAACCTTTCTAAAAACGCTCATTAAGTGTAATGTTTTCCTGCGATCGCCACATCTTCCAGCAATCCAACTCGGACTTTGGCAGAGTGCCTGCTTCCTAAGTGAGAGTTCTGATTTTATTTCCTCGAATAAAACGGATATTTCGGGTCAATTGCACGGGAAAATCTTTTAAACGACGGATCGTGTCGTCGCGAAATACTTGTTTATTGGCGTTCCCGAAATGACAAGTGATATGTAATTTCCGAGGATATATAGACTGAATCCCGGGACACATTCAAAGGGTTACTGACTCAATTCACGGCCCGGAGGAAATCCTGACCGTTTTATAATCTGACGAATGTTTCCTTGAAATGTTGAGACATTTTGTTTAGAAACTGGAAGAGGGTGTTTCTCTGAGACCGTGAAAAGCCTTAAAAGGCCGTATTGAAAGTGGGTTTGCCGGAGCACTTGCGTAGAGTCGCGACTGTGAGCGGTTACGGATGAGAAAGTGCCTTTGTGTATAAATATTGGCTGGGAATTCAGGCTTTTACATTTTAGAATACTAGAGTAGGTACTATTTCAATACTAAATTGGTTTTTAGAGTAAATTCATCTAAATATTGTGTTAAATGTGGTTATTTTGGAAGCTTATAACTGGCAAAAATTGGGTCGCCACGGGGCGTTCTGATTTTGATCTGAGTTGGTAGGTATGTTACTATAATATGTAGCTCATAACTTGGTGGTATAAATGCACAGCAAGCTGATCAATATCACAGGATTAATCAGGCTACCCTTCATACCAATAAAGAGGTCTTACAGTAGTTGGAGGTCTGATCGGGCGGTCTACGAGTAATCCGGGTCCAAAGGGACGTGAGAGCCTTCTGAAAACTTGTTAATTTCTAGAAATCTATGTAGATACATTATGATTGAAAGGAGATAGATAAATGGATATATAATTTTTTAATGGCTCAGAAGTGGAAATAAAGTCTTATAAAGAAAAAAACAGTAGAAAGAGAAGAATACAGGTTAGTACACAAGAAATCAAAAAAGAAAATAATTAGGATAGTGTTTTTTTTTTTAGAAATAGTGTACGCTATGTTTCATAACCTACTCTATACAATCTAGCCATCTAGTGCGTGTATTTTTTTAATTCAATAATATACGATGGTGAATTCGTCATTTGCCTAAGAGTAAATAAATAGATATGGTACTGGTACAAATAAATATTAATTTATAAAGCCAATCAAAACTTGTACTTTGGAAACCCTGTTATAATGTTAGTTAGTCTTACTAGAGCACTGCTATCTTTGAATTGCAAATTTCAAAGATACGCCAGCTGTTTCAGTATTTATCAACTCAACTAGGTGAAGGTATTACTTATTTATGTTCTTGGAGAAGGCACATTAATAACTATGAATTTGAGTGGTGTAATAAAGATCAGGTCAATTCAATTAAATTTATTGCATTTCAAATTAAAAATATCCGATTTGTAAGTAAGTAAGTAATATCAACTGACTTGATAAGTAATATCAACTTTAAAGAAACAAGAAGAACGTTACATTGTAGGTCAGAACATTCGGAAACCCGAGTAATCTGAGTCCAATGAGACGTCAGTTCCTCCGTAACGGGTTCCCATATGCCCCTGATCGATTGGGTGACGAAATGATGTAACGAAGATTTACAGACATTTTAGTTGTTCTCACCCACTATTTGATAAACTAAATGAGTACAGTAGCTACTACCACTTACTTATCTGCTTAAAAGAGAGGTCGTCACCACTTAACATCATGTGAGCTATGCTTGTTCCATCAGCTAATTGTATAAAAAAAACATCAAATCGAGAAATAAAAAATTGTAACTGGCATAAAATTAAATGAAATGACGATAATTACTTTTTCTATGCTATTATAGTCTACTCAATTGTTTAGTTGCTTTATAAATAAAACATGGCACACGTTTCTATATAAAAATCAGCAACAAACAACACATGAATTCGATTACGATTTGATCATGTCCATTGTTCCGTCACAACATAAAACGTGCCCCAAGCACACCCTAAGCTACAACAATAGCTTCAAATTAATACCTTTAATTTCGCCACCCACACAAATTCCGGCATATTTGACGTACAAATTTTTGCAAACAACATTTATCTCTGAAAGTCGCGAGCACCCCGTGCGGGGCCCACACACCAAGACGATTAATAGCCGTTTTAATTTAACACACATTTGTGAAAAAAACATAAATTGCTCATAACCACCGCTGCGGTGAAAACATCCACGGCGAGGCTTTAATTACAGAAAATTATGAAGTCAGTTGACAAATAAAAGCAATTTAGGAGGTAGAACTGTGATCTACGAATGAATGGATTAGCCAAAAAATAATTTAAACAGCACTGTTTTATTTTGAAAATAAATATTATGTGACATGAAAACTTTTATAGACTACACAACTTGGAGAAATAATTGATTGCAAACCTGTTTTTTTTAGTCAAACCGTTGGTACGAAGACAATCACTCAATATGGCGTTGATGTAACATCATGACTAAATGAGATTATATTATGATTATTAGGATAATGCATAAGTTTAAGTTCTACTTTTTTTTTATTAAATAATAAAAATTACGTAGAATTTAAAAACAAAGTGTAATTGTCTGTAATGTAGTTCACAAAAATACAAATTGGTTTTATTGCCTTTCTTGTGCTATACTTGAATGACTTAAATGTGAAGAAGCTGTCATAAACATGTATTTACTAAATGAAGTAACTTAGCTCGCTATGGAAACTTCAAAATTGCACATGGCTCCTCCATTAATTTCAGCGAGCAGGGAACCTGCGTCCGGCTTGGGACAAAGGCCCAGATTTCCATACATAAAAAGCAGAAATAATTTTGGTCGTGGGTTCCGTACACAAATAAAGTAGTATGTTTTGGCGCCAGCACGTGAGCAAATACCCTCGAGTGCGCAAATAACGTGAGTGTGACATGAGTCCGAGAAGGGGGCCTGAAGAGGGGGAACGTGACGAGAGAGGGGATGTTTCGGACGAAAAATAAATAGGTACACAATCTCCGTCGCACAAATACACACATTTCGGCGCTGTAATGTGTTTGCGGTAACCCTGATAATTTATTTTCTTGTATCGAATGCGTGTTGAGGACGTACGTCTCAGGTGACCCTGCCCTAGTCGCGCCACCTTAATGGGATGAATCAATTAGAATTAAGGTTAGACATGCCTTTTATTTATAAGAAACAAAGATAGAACTAGGAGGGGGCTAATCATTATCGCACAGAGCACGTCCATCGATAAAGTGCCCTTATCTGACCCTTATAGACTTGAAAGTGTAAAACCTCAATGTGTCATTTCACCTGCAGTCATACCCTTCAAGTCATATGCCCTTAGTATTTTTGACACAGACATTGCTATAGTATGTTTACAGTACGTAGTTATTATTGAGGTACTAAATTGAATAATAAATCGTTATTCAAAATCAATTGGTCGTAGATAAACAACATTCCCAGAAGAAATTGCTAGAAGCTACTTCGGAAATAACAGCCTTTGGAACCGCTAAGGAAGCCGAGGAAATGACTAGAACGCGAAGTCGCGCCGACCGACATCGCCTGTTACTTCGCTCAATAAATTTGTAAAATGCGTATTGCCTTTTGAAATCTTTGGAAGGCTTCGAAAGAAATAAATGGACTATTACGAACTTGGTAAACTTCACTTCACTTAATAGGATAGTAATAGGTAATTATAATAAATATTGTGTACAATTCACACAACACTATCTAACCCCAATCTAAGCAGAGCTTGTACGATGGAAACCAGATAGCTGATAATAATACTTGAATATTTTTTTTTGTAAATACATACTTAAAATACAATATAACACCTAGACAGAGAAAAAATATTAGTTCTTGTTGGGGATCGATCCCACGGCCTACGGCGCAGAAGGTTGGTAACTGCCAACTAAGCCGTGACGCCTGCCTGTATGTACTACTGGACCTACTGGATAGTGACTTTATAATAAAATCAAGGGTAAGTTTAATCAAAGCTATCAGATGATATCCCTCTATAAATAATTGTTTATTAATTTTATAGTGTTTACTACACTTAAGGAAATCACAAATATTTTTATAATGTCCCAAAAGTTAAGAGCCGAGCGGGATTTGAACCCGCGACCTTCCCCTCGGTACGGGGCTGCGCTGACCACTGCGCCATCGGATCCTAATCACACTCGACGAATAACTCTTAGGGACTGTTCGGCACTAACGCGACCGTGGCTCCATCTACAGTTTTGACGTTATAGTCAACTAACCTGCTCGATAACCGAAGTTGCCTCTATAAATGTTTGTCACAATAGTGAAACATACTAAAGCACGAATAAATGTAAGTAAGCTAAGGGTACAGCTAAACATTCGAGTACTGACTTAGCAAACGTCAATCTACCTACTCGAGCCTTCCCAAAGGCTACACCGCCATTTACATAGGAGAATCCTTCCAGTCCTGTTTGTTTGGACCGTACCAACCTACCCAATGTAATTAACTTAAAAGTTAAGTGTGCTTTGAACCAAAACCGACAGAAGTGCTTTAAGTCAAAATAAACATTGAACAGCGCTTTAAATTGTAATTAGAAATGAATTGCAGTTAATGTAGGTGTTGTCTCAGCAAATACGTGTCTTGTGTGGAACTCTGTTGAAACTAAAGGTACCGAGCGAATAGTATTATCTTTATACACTTATCCAACATACAACAGCTCATGGCTTTGTACTCTTACTTAGAAGAGTACTGGTAAGTGAAAACAAAGAGTTTATAAGGTTTACCACTTATTTTTATTGATTAAACTAGCGGCCGCCCGTGGCTTCGCTCACCCCGTTCCCGTTACGCCCCATTCCCGTTACTTACACCCGTGCTCCGTTACAATATTTTATAAATTGTAGCCTATGCGTTATTATGATGTATAAGCTATATTATTGTAAAGTTTCATTAAAAGCCAGTAGTTTTTACGTGAATGAGTAACAAACATCCATCCATCCATACATACAACCTTTTACGTTTATAATATTAGCAGGATAGGATAAAAAAAAAAACAAATACAAGTCAATACAAATACAATTCAAAATGTAAGAATTTTTGAACCTAGGAATAATTGCTTTCTTTATATTTATTCTTTATTGTACACATAGAAAAATACATTTAGAAATCATAAAAATAAGACTTGTACAAAGACGAGTTTAACCCTAAAAAGAGTTCTCTTACAGTCAAACCTTGAGCATAAATAGATGTGAAATTAGAGGTGGGTACCTTACACTCGTACTACAAACCAGGTTAAAAAATTGCATAGCTAACTGACAATCAACGCGCAGGTTAATATAACCATAGAGCATATAAGAGCATTATAAAGGGTGTCGTATTTCTGTAAATTAAAAGTAAACTAAGAAAGGAATTCCCGAAATTAAACTTCTGAAGGCTGAAACCGGAGATTTAATGTTGTAAGAAAATAATACCACGCAAACGAAGTCGCAGGAATTCTGCCAGTTGCTCAATTAAATGAATACAAAACGCCCTAAACATTCATAATGTTTATATCTTTGATGCTCGTAAGAGAAATATTACTATAATAAATTCAAGAAAAGTATCTCAAACTGGATATAGGTTGGGAGCCTATATCCCGTTTATAACCGAAGCACCTTTACACAGCCTATAACCTGAATTAATAAAGTGTCCCCATAATATTAACCCACCAAAACAAAAAGGCGTTTATTCGCCTATAACGTAGGGTTGTCCAATAAGTCGGAAAAACGTTTATCGGAGAATTCTGACGGAGACCGTTAAAATATTGAAATTGATATTATATTCTAACTTACCAAGACACATTTTTTATAATTTATTTTTAATAGAACATTCGCCTATACTCTTTAATTACCAGATCGTTTATATTTTCTCAAAGATGTCCGGCATAAGTCCGTCATAACCTACCAATTGGAAAATTCTTGCAACCCTAGTGCGTATATCTCGTCGTGGTGGGAATAATATGTTGAAAGCAGGCACGACTTTATGACGGACATAAAGCTTTGCAGAAACGCGGTATCTACCATTATCCTGTGAGTACAATGAAGGGGAAAAACCTTAATCACTTTTCCGACTGTTATGATAAATCTCTTAAACGAATTTTCACCTACCTACTCCTAACATTAGTGTTAAAACATGAGGAAAGATAATTCAAATATTTTTTTTTCTATAAATGTGTTGCTAGCTGAAATTAATAGTCACAAGCATAATTAGGCAATAAAAATAAAGGGAGTGAATGATTCATATAGGCCGTAAAACTATATGAGGTGAGAAGTCTTTGTCCCATGACTGTACTGTCGCCATTACTTAACACCATAACTTCTGTTTAGAAGGCGCACCTTCGCATTGTTGGGAACTCAAGGCGTGGCTCATGCATGTCTGTTTGTGCCTGCCTGACCATTCTTTTATGGCATCTAATGGCATGACAATTTAGTAGTTGACACACTTTGTGCTAAGTGAATATGAAAAAAGTAACTTAATTTATTATCAGAAATTTGGATCGCCTTAGTTGAAGCCTTTCACCATTCTCTTATAATACTATATAAGATACAATAAGTGTTTACTTAGGTTTTCAGGAGTTCATAAATGATGTAAATCAAAATGTAATTTTGTGAGCCTGCACAGCAGTGTTTGATCATCAAACATGATCATAGTTTTACAAACACATAACTTTAGATTGAACCAGCTCACCCGCAAAGCGTAGCTCCCGATTCACCCACAACTGATCGTAAATATAATTTCCAATGTTTACATCGACTTTCGATTTCCATTCCACCACCGCACCGCTCGAATTTTGGCTCGAGCCTCCCCAAAGATCTTGTATAAACAAATTCATGGGGCGATGTCTAAACTTTCACTGTTTGGCATACAGCCAGGCCGTGCTTTGCCAAATCGCCGGTGACTTTCTCAGTAAAAACGATATAAAAATATATTTTTGTGATTTTTTGGCCAACAGTGTCGATTTCGTTTGTACTTACTGGTTTGACGAGGAAGTTCAAGCGGATGATGCTCTTGTTTTCATCGTTCGGGACACTAAATGATAAATTTGGACTGTTTGTAAAATAAAAATGAATTGGTGAAATGTGAGCATTTTTCTATGAAAGTTTACGAGGAAATAACACAGACCAACTGTTCCTGAAATATAATTTAAATTCTATCAACATTTTGATTTACGAGTTACACGAAAACATCTCATCCAATTACATAGAAAGTTCAAAGTCCCACTGTAATAAGTTAAACTTGACGCTACCTCGAGTAGCTAGGTACCAACACAGTAAGAATTCTCACGTATTCCAAGCGTATATCTCTCTCGGTAGTTGGAATTACTTTATGGTATCCCTGGCCGAAGTAAACCGACTGTGTATGAAGTTGCAGACGGTGTGACTCAGCGTTTTGCAGAACTACTAGCTTACTCATTTTGGTAATTGGTAACAGGGTTATATAGACAAGTAACCGTGCTTACATAATCATAATCTTTATTTCTCTTTAGATATGTCACATGTGCTTTAGATACGTCACACAAAATAATTAGCATAATAATAAATAATAAATAAACCGTGTTTACAGTTCGGTTGAAAAGTTATATGAAGAAGCCTTGTCTATTAATTGAACTGAAAAAATCATATTATTTTTATTGTTCAACAGTAGAATTTTAATGTTGGATGAATCATCATCCAACATTAAAATTAAAATTATCAAAATTATCAAAATATTTCTTACCATTATCAAATGGTAAGAAATAATTTTTGTGATTCTAATTCAACACTTTTCAGTATAAATTATGTCTGTGTGTCCAGGTGAAGTTAGTTCCATTAATGCCATGCTCATACAAATATGAATAAAATAAACCCCTACATTGGTTCCCAACCAATTCCATGACGTATTTGAACGTTCCTTTTTGAAATTTGGCTTTATTTCCAACGCCAGTCAATAATAATAACTTGGGCAACTTCAGTTTCAAGAAAACGTGAAATTTATTTACTCAACATAAATATTACGAGTTTCGTCTGTAAATTTTTCATTAAAAACCTTAGACAAAGATAGCATCTCCAATATAATGCTACACCCGCTCGGGAGCACGTTCGCCAAACTCTACGTCCGTGTGTCCGTACGTTATTAGCTACGTGAGGGCGCCTTATCGTGAGCTACTGTGTTTGTTATTAGGGATTACGTTGTAATCAGATATGCTCGCTTAACGAGTCGACCGTGTGTGATGAGTTTGTCTATACCTCTTGGCAGGAATTTTATAGTAATGTACATAGTGTTTACTTAGTAGTTCTTACAATGTATAGATCTAACAATCACGCATATTTTATCTCTTGACTAATAAAATAACAGAGACTTTAAGTTTCGTGAATCCTAATGCTTACTTTGTTTACCTACTGTGTTTACCTCTATTTATTACCAATCTTTATATATTTGGATCGCCTTTGTCTGTAGCGCCTTTTTTTAAATACCTAATAGAAGGGTGTATATTTAGGAGAAATTCGTGCAGCTGTTTCCATGTTCACTTAAGTATGATCGGCTCTAAACTCTTGCTTTGAAAAAGTTTTATGGTTCATCTTAAAGCATCACCTAGTAGGTTCAACCTAATTGACTATACTTATACAAGACTATACCTACTATGCGTATAGTAGTAAAGTCTTTTATAAGTATAGTCAGTCAGGTTACTGTGAAGATCAATCTAGTTTAATGTTGTACCATATCTTTTTAAAACTTAGATTCGTAACTGACAAAAAAGATCGATAGAAAATACTTTATTGCTCAAAAACTTAGGTACGTACAGACAATAACAACTTATAAAAGATCAAAACGAAATAAACTGGTATTAGATATTATCTATATTTTGTTACAAACAAATCGTATCTAACATATATCTCAGAAACATAATGAGGAAACAGTATTTCTGAACATCCACCTTCTCTTTGAATTGAACTTTACGTTACGTATATTCGTTGAAACGTAACAGGCACTTAATATAGCGATAGCAGGTAGGTACATCAAACACCCAAGCACCATAAAGGCCATAAAACGGGGTTTCTCACGACTTCCATATTATTTGTCATACATAGATATTAACTTATTATAAAGCCGGTGATAAAACGCACGCATACCGTCGGTTATTATCTCGTACTTGTTAAGGGGAAGTAAGTCGTTGAATATATTTATTCAAACAACGCAGATGTTCTCACATGCAAATTATCCAAGATGGATTTCTCCGTATATTTGATACCAGAAACTATTCTTAAAGCATGTGCTGCACGGTTACAAACCATCGTTTAAAACAGAGGTTTTACCGTGCAAGACAGTGGTTTCAAACAGAATTTCGCATGACCTCTAAACGCCCTTGGTAGAAAAGAGCACCCGGCAAGGCTTGGGGTTGGTTTTAAGCCGTGTAGACAGAAGTATTCTTCCAAGGTAGAAACGGGTTAAAACCGTCTAAAACACGCTTAATAATAACACAACTTGTCACAACTCAAAACAAAACAGTAGGTATAGGTACCTAATACTGGTAAGTGGGATGGATGGATATTGAATATTCATCCATTCCACCTACGAGTACAAATTGTATACTTATTAAAAAACAAAACAAAAACATCTGATTTCAATTTGGAACTGGTTGTTCGTTTGATTGTTTTAAGGTTCATGTTCCTCATATTCGCCTGCGGTGGGTATCTTAATTATTCTATTTGGCTTGAATTGAATCCCCTTAAGATATGCCATTCACAGCGCGACACAAAGACAATACGCGTAAGACGATTGTCTCGTTAACGCCCTGTTTAAGACGCTAAAATCGTTAGTACTTTATTCGGTACTCAACTTCATTACCACCTATTTGGGTGAATGGGTAGCTTTTGTCGAGCTAATATAAGAGACAATTGAGATCTAAGGCGGTTATTTGAAGGACTAGTTTTTTAGAAATAAAACTCCTATGCAATTTTAATAGATAAATACAAATAGCTTGTTCTATAAAATTAAAGCTTAGCGAAAGAAACGTATTTTATAACTTTTATATTGCAAGCTCAAGTCTATAGAAGTAATGATATTGAAATCATTTTTATGAATAACACGTACAGTCGTTTCACCTTGCTGCTTTACGACTAGGGCATGCAGTATCGGAACCATTCTCAGAACCGGGAATTTTCGCCCGATACTGGGCTCGGAACCGGGAATTCCCGGGAATTTCGATACTTTCGATACTGACTTAATTTTTTTAATAAAACTGACCGTAAGATGTACAATGAAAAAAAACTACTTAAAAAAACACTTTGTATTATTGAGATATATTTTTTTATTCAGAACCGTAAACTAACCCACACACAACCACAAAATACACGTTTTTTTTTATAATTTATAGGTTTACGTTTGACCGCTATCTCACCTGCTGTTATGTGATGATGCAGTTGACGATGTAGCACGCTTACCTAGAAGATACCTATTCATTCTTCTCTTGAAAACGTCCAATTTGTAGGTACTCGAAAAGACAGACGCCGGCAAGGAATCCATTCCTTGGCTGTCCGCAACATAAAAGTTGAAGCAAAGCGCTTGGTACGGACAGTTGGAACATCAACCAGGTATGGATGCCGCATTTCCGTGCGTCTAGTTGTCCGATGGTAGAATGGGGATGGGGGAACTAAATTGTGAAGTTCCGTAGCACACTCTCCGAAATGTATCCTGTAAAATACCCATAGACTGGCTTTTTACGGCGATGTTCGAGACTTAGGAGCTTGGACTCGACTAGAGTGTCGCTACCAATGAGCCTTTTGGCTCGTCTCTCAATAGCTTCCAATGCCTAAAGCTGGTATTTGGCAGAGCCATCCCAGAGATAAGAACAGTACTCCATACACGACCGGACTTGTGCTTGGTGCAGGTTAAGAAGCTGTCCCGGTGTGAAGTACTGTCTCACCTTCGATAGAATGCCTAGCTTCTTCGCAGCTGTCTTGGCTTTGGATTCTATGAACGAGCCAAAATTCAATTTACTGGTTAGCGTAAACCCTAGAAGCTCTAGTTGGTCTGAAATCGGAAGGGATACATCTCGGAAAGTAGGAGTAAGGTGAAATTGACTCCTCTTAGCGGAAAATAGACACTCCTGAGTTTTTGAAGCATTGAACTTCACCAAATTGGCATCGCCCCACTCTGCGACTACCTTCAGCGTTAAGTTCATGCGTTCAATCATTGCCTCTCTATGAGACTGGATCTGAGATCCACTGGAACGTGCTTCAGGTATGTATCTCTCTACAACGGTGCTGTCGTCTGCATACCCAATGATACCGGGTCTAAGCAGATCGTTGATGTGCAGCAGGAAAAGTGTTGCAGAGAGAACTGACCCCTGAGGAACTCCAGCATTAATTGCCATTTGATCAGACGAGCAGCCGTCAACGATTACTCGAATTGATCGGTCCCTCAGAAAGTCTGATACCCAAACACATAAGCCAGTGGGTCCTGGTCAAAAGCCTTCGAGATATCCAGAGTAACTGCTAAAGCTTCTCCGTTTCTCTCTATGGTTTCACTCCATAAGTGAGTGACATACGCTAGAAGGTCTCCTGTTGACCGATTTCGGCGAAATCCGTATCCGTATACTCAGGAGGACGGTCACTCGGGATATTCTCTTTTATTTTGTGTATATCTTCATTATTATAATACTAAAACTCTCTGTGCGTGCACGCAACAATCAGAGCTAGGTTATATCAAAGTTAAATCGAATATCCATCAAATAAATCAACAGTTAGAACTAACAGTAAACTCAATACTCAATACTCAATACTCAATACATTTATTGCATAAACATGGTTTAGTTTAGGTACATACATAGTTCTTAGGTGTAAGTCAGTATCACATGGACCCTGTGAATAGGGTAAAGCAACATGGAGGTAGGTCGAGGCTTATACACAGTAGTCGGTACGTATATATTATAATACATTGAGAAATTCCAGGAATTATAATGTAGATAGTTTGTTACTTTATTTATATGTCACTAATTAATAAGCTTGGTAAAACAGTTTAAACGATAATGTCAAGGTCTTAAAAGTAGTCAAAGTTAGGTTTAGTGCGTAGTTATACATTTTTATTTTATTTATTTAGTCATTAGTTATGTCAAATATTCTTTAATGTCATAGTAGGCTTTGTCAATTAGGAACAACTTTAATGTTTTTGTAAAAAAGGAATCTTTTTCTATATTTTTTATTTCGGTAGGAAGCTTATTATATATTTTTACTGACATTCCATACGGGCCGTCGCTGTGCATTTTTAGTTGAGATCGCGGTGTTATTAATTTGTTTCTTCCCGGTCTTAACACGTATCTTCGAGGCATGTCATTTAAGTTTTTATAAAGGTGGGGATATTTCCTTACAAATTTACACATTTCTAGAATATAAATACTGGGTACGTTATCTAACTAAATCAGCTCAGCAAAGATATAGCGAAATATCAGCAAGGCGTCAGTTGAATGTAAAAGCATTTCCATCTTTCGTAAAGAAAGCCGTTCATGTTATTTTCGTTCTTTTTCTAACAGATTTTGACATAAATAGTAACGAACATCTAACTAAATATATGAAGATTGTATAGGTAATACAATATTAAACAATCTTCAATTCAGGTAAAATAAACATGTCATTTTCGTTTTGACTTGTCCGAAATTGTTGAGATATTATTTGAATGATGTAAATTATAGGTTTGTAATTTGTCAAAATATCTAGTAATGTATACAGAAAAGAGAAACTGAACGCATAGCTAGTGTTTTTTATCGACATTTATTTATATCGTACTAGAAAACACCAATAATTGATCATCGTCATCAGTATCGAAAGTATCGAAAGTATCGGGAATTCCTTCGTGGAGAACCGGTACTGGAAAAGTTCAAAATCAGCGATAATTCCCGGTACTTTCGATACTGATACTTCCCGGGAGCATGCCCTATTTACGACATAGATAGAATATAAAATTGTAGCGTTACCATTTTCCTGAATTAAAAATCTTACAGGATATAAAAAATATAAAAAACAACGAGTTTTATTACAGTTGAGACCTACTTATTTGTTTACATTACTTTTTTGCATAAAACCCAAAATTGCTCAGCATAATACCTAATTTGCCTGAAAGTATTTTTCATGCTTATGTCTGCAATCCATCCTTTCTGGGACAAAAGAAAATCCATCCGTCACTTTTCATGTAAATCGCTGACACGGCGTTCTGTTTTCGATCAAATTATACGCCGAGCTAAGAAATTTGCGTGATGAATGAAGAAAACGGGCGTCAGAGTGAGATAGGAGTATACAGTAAGGTGCTAGTGTAAAAGAGAGGGGTAAAATTCGTTTTTGTCAGAATGCAAAGTGAGTTAAATCTCCAAATAAAAGGTGGGTTGCGAAGTCGGCAATCTGAAGTTGCCGCTACGTTGCAGTTATTTAGTAGAGTAGGCTCAGCAGTTGCTGACGGAGTTCCTATGCTAATGAAGTTGTTGGTAGGGATTCTAGGGATGTGAAGGAATATTCATTACTATGTTTTGATTTTTTCGCCTACAAGTACCTACTACTATATACTTATACCCAAGGAGTTTGTATCCCAGGTTTGTTTTTATAGAATCACTTGAAAATCCCTTGCAGAATATTATCTATTTATTTGTAATGAGATGATATAACTAATATTATACACGTTAGGTTACGTTAGGCAGCAATACTTATCGTTTTATTAATATCGATTTTAACTTAAAACAACGTGTTTTATCTTATCTTTGTTTTTTTGTTACTAAGTATTTTTTTACTGACCTCTATCACCCATTTAAATGACACAATACTGACCTATACCACTTAGTCAAATGACTATTACATTATATACTATTCATGGCTATCCAAACAACACCCACAGCGCATCACTTGCCCTTTCCCTCGCTTATCAGCTCGGCGATCTAAGCACAGGGGACTGTGATTACTGACGCCTCAGGCGCCCTCAGGACACACGCGATTGCTTGCGATAGCGCAATGTGCGGACAGCAATTTTAGATTACCACGTTACTAAATGACCATAGTTCGTGCAGTAATGTATGGGTCTTCGCTAGTTTTTTTACTCGCTATTCGTTGAGATTCGTAAAGCAAACAATAAAGCTAAAATGCTGCATGTTTTTCATGTTTATAAACATCTAAGTAGAGTTTAAAAATATTTAATATTATCATAAAAAGAATGGAAGTTCAAGTAGTGGAATGGAAGTGGAAGTATTTGTAAATGTAAACCAAAAAAGCTAAATTATGCCTAAAGCGTGCACTACCTAAGTATACATTGATAAAAAATATTAATACTTTCGCACTTTATATTCGAAAACTTTAGTAAAATAGCTTCAAAGTTTTCTTTTAAAAGTTACAGAGAGCAACAGACAAATTACGATTTGTTATACAACGAAGTAACTAAATTATAAAAGTTTTGAAGAAAAATTATAAGTACCTACCTATCTATCAATTTTGAGATGGCATGTAGAATAAAAGGTGGGTTTGGTACTGAGGGCAAAGGTAAGGTCATTTATTTATATAAATAAAAAAGATCTAATATTTCCAAATTACTACGTGGGAAGTAATCTTAGCGACGTAGGTAGTCAATATGTTCACAGGTTTCCAAGGAAAGTAGTCAAAGGTACGTCTAAATTATTTTTAAAGGTATTCTCACTTTTCGCATAATAAAGATTACTATTCCACGCAAAAAGTTCCAAGCTAATACTCACTGTTAGATCCCCCAAAGAATCCGCGTTTGATCGAATTTTCTAATAAAAAATTATGATGATCAAATTGATCTAATACGCAATTTTAGTCTGAACAAGATGTAGTCCATACCAAACCGCTACCAGAATTCACTTGGCGGGTTTAAGTATAAAATCTTCATTCATGATCTGTTCAAATATGTGGATGGGAAACTTATTCGATATATATATTATTTATTTTATACGAAATAAAACATCATAATAATATTATCACTAGTCAAAACAGTGATTATAGAGTAGACCACATAAACAGCGGCCCACAATCGAATAAGAACTTTGATATCTGCCGGGTAAAACCTAAAATGGGGGTTAATGTCGCGATAAAAAGGCTCATATCGCCGTTATGACGTGATGTAATCTCAGTGTGGAATCCACTTAACCCGAAACGAACTATATTGGCTAGAAGTGGCTATAGCTTATCCTCAGACACTATTTTTATTATATTATGTGACAGTCAATGAAAAGAGACTAAAATAACTCCTCCATTATAATCCATTCTTCCTACAATAGAAATGTAAAATAAATGAAGTTCTGGTAGATTTTAGACTGAAAATCACCATTGGATTAATTCAAATAATTATCTACTCTATTTTAGAGTTACAATTATGACATATCCTGAATTCAATACCTTTCCACCACTGCTTACTTTATGTATTACTTCTTGCGTTCTTAAAGTCATAAATCAATGAAAGAGATCGAAAAAATATTATTTATTATCTACTACGAAAGGAGCCTCTCTTAGTTGCACTTTAAATCTTTTGATTGCAATGTGATTAAAAAAAACTAGCGTCACGAAAACAAAAATACTTTATTCTTTAATTTGTTTTTGTTTTTTTTATAAGTGCAGTATTCCCAAGAGTTTAAGCTCCAGGTAATAAAGTTGTAGGACCAAGCCTTTGACTCCGGTCGATGCGACAATCACCGCTAAGTTGAGGACTAATTAAACCCCAGAGAAACTTGTCTACAGGCAACGGAAGTTCGTGCATGGTGTAAGGAGTAAGAATCCAGTAGTTTCTGAAAGATGCATTCGACTGATTGGTGGAAGATGTAAGTTCGTATGGCCAACTCCGGTAAACGAGTAAACAAGATCTGCGTAGTTGGATTTCGCTTGAGCCAAGTTATATCCTTTATTTTAGTAGTAAACTACTTTGTTATAGTTCATTACGTTAGATTAGAATACTTACAATGTTGCTTGTACATAATTTTGATATAAAGTAGATAATCTGTTTTGATAGTGACTAGTATAAAACAATCAAACCAAAAACTTTTCATTTTGACGTTTTCAATAATTTTAGGTGCTTATTAGGCTGGTATACCTAATATTATCATGTTAATATTAGCGTAATGTATTATCATGTTATTGATTATATATTATAGGGCTGATGGCCTAGTGGTAGCGGCCCCGTCTTTCGATCCCAAGGTCGTGGGTTCAAATCCAGTGTACCAATAAGTTTTTCTGCCTGAAAATGTATGTACACTAATACCAGTGCTCTCAAACGGCGAAGGAAAACATCGTGAGGAGACTGGCATGTCGTAGAAATTAAAAAGTTCGGAAATATGTGTCAAGTGCACGAAAGGAGGCGCACTTAAAATCTTTCCACCACACTTGGTTCGAAAAAACCAGTTACACGATAAGAATAAGATATACCCCATCACTTACAAGCGTTTTTCAAAAGATAATCAGTGTTTAAGCAACTGACATCTCTTACCATCCGTTAATGTCAAACAGTGACAGGGCGAAGCAATACCTACGTTACAACTAAGTACCGCTAGTAAGAAAAGCCATTAATGTGTATCTCAAATAAAAATTTGACTTCATGATGTATAAAAATGTACAGCTCCCATCCATAGCTTCCACGATTACGGAAAAAAACACATCTCCCCTTACATCTTACACCGATACGATACGTCTTCATGTTGAACAAGCAAATTGTTTCCGCGCGACAATTTATGGCATGTGTAATGTCGAATTGATTTCGTGTTGAGCTTCCGTAATTTATGCTTATTGTGAATATTGATTTTGCATATTTCGTCGAATCTGTTTTGAAGCTGTTTCTCATAAATTTATGGAGACTTACCTGACTGCAATTTGAAACATACCTGAAAAATAAAAAATGTTGTGTTAATATATACGGTATAAGTACGGCAAGTAGATGGTACCTACTATTAAAAGTCAAATACTTCCACAAATATCGTAGTGAGAATAAAAAGTTGATTCACTGTAACCAAAAGAAATAAAATCAGATGAAAATGGAAATCGCCAATCAACGAATCTCATCATAAATTAACTTTTCCCTCAGTTGTTCTTTTGCTCGTCGATTTACTGACAGTCCTAAATAACCGTAAAGGAGGAAATGATCCTTACATACAAAGAAAAATCCCTCCACTGAAAGACGGCGAAGTATCACATCGAGTTCTTATTATGAGCCGGTGGTACCTTTAGCTATCTTATTTCAATTTCTTCGCTCCATTGATTGCAGATGCCTCAAGCGTTCGTTTGCAGTTTCGCAGACAGAGATGGCAAGACCTCACGTAACGAGTGCACGACGAAGACAGCCTTTATTTTTCTTGCAGAAGACGAAAATATCGAAAAAAGTTATCGCATCAAAGTCTCGGCGCCCGTAAAGGTCTCATTAAAAATGCTTTGTGGAAGAATTCGTTCCAATTTATAAGCCAGTCGTGGGATCGACTGAAGTAAATAACCTTATTTTATATTGTTTTAGGTAAATAAAACTTTGTAAAGTACATTAAGGAAGTTAATTTGACAACAAAAAAAATTCTTGGCTTTTTATTTTTAGGTTGAATTTATATTTGACTGGTCTCTCAGTTCAGTTGGTAGCTCAGCCTTCTGTGCCGTAACACGTGGGCTCGATCCCCCGAAAATAAACATTTGCTTGGTGAACACAGATGTTTGTTTTCATGCTGGGTGTTGTAGTGTATTATAAATATGTATTTACAAAAATATATATATAAGTATTGTATCGGCTATCAGGTTCCTATAATACAAGCTCAGCTTAATCAATTGATGTATTTATAATAATCGATAGTGTTATGTGTGGATTATAGGTACACAATATTTATATTTATTATTTGATCCAGCCTCAAATTTAGGGACTAAACTAACTAGTTGTAATGTGCCCACATTTTATTAGGATAATAACGATCTCCGCAGATAGAAATCGCTACTGAAAAACAAAGTAAAATTCTACGAACGCTGGCTGTATTTTCTACGATTCAAAGCCAGCCAAGAACAGAGTTTTCTAACTCCCAAAGCACAGAGGACTTAACTTTTTCTTGGTAAAATATGTGCTTCTTATTAGCTGCATGTTAAGAATCTGACAGTTTTACATTATGTCTCGTTCAATTCCCAGGAGTCTGTCACGTGTCAATAGCGGGATTTACTTTTAAAACACGTCATTATTTTTTTATATCACATGGTGCGCGCAAAAATGTACTTATTTCACGCTCCGGTGGTCTGAAAATGTGACATCAGCGAGTGTGAAGGCGCGTTACTCCATCGTGCGTAGGGATGATCGATGCTACGGTATCGATGTTTAACCTCATTGACCTGAGTGTGTGTTTGGTATTTTTGGGTTTCCAATACATTTACGTCCCTAAAATAACAGGATTGTCGAGACACTGCACGCCTGAGATTTTGGGTATGATTTCTGTTTTTTATTTCTTTTATAAGAATTTTCATTCGTTTATCCATCTTTATTTGACTCTTCTTGAATGGGTTTAATGACTAAATTATTTCCTCAATTCTCGTTTATTTTTATCGACCGCAAGCGCAGCCTTACTTTACTGCGTATTTTACGAGGTGGTGTGATACAACACTCAATATCTCGGCCTCTTCGGTTTACGGTCACTGGCTTTTATTCAGCTGTGCGCGGTATAAAATAAATAAAGCTCGATAGTCACTAACGCAACTTACGGAATTGCACTAGGAATCATCAAAACCACAGCAGCGTAGATGGCTGCTACTCATATAAAAAAAACGATCAATCAAATTTTTGGCATCAGTGACAAACTCAATAAAGTCTTCATGAGATTAAAAACTGTGTCAAGACTAAATTGAAGTATAGTACAGACATTTTATTGCCAATTCAATTCAAAACACGCTCCTATACAAACGCAGCTATTTCCGTAAATCATTTACATCTCACTTCCACATTACTTTGTCAACAATAGTGTGTGAGTGAGAGGTAATGTTTATCGGCACCTACTTTATTAGTTTCTGGTGTGAGTTTATCAAAAATAGATCTGCAAACGGAACGTCCAGCCAACGAACAAATAAACGGTACCACCGTTTAGTAAACAAACACCGCTTCGGTCGCGTGCGTGTGGCGTGCGCGTCGCGTGGCGGAAAGGTAGCTATTGAAGCTGAATATAGAAGCCTCTATCCATGTACAAAATACGCTTTGTATTTCTACAAATCAAAAGTCAGAGAGCGAAAATAGAGACGCAACCAGGACGCAACGCGTCAATCAGAAACCATGAAAATGATTTAATTTGTAAGTAAAGAGAAATTCATTGACAAAAAACGCGTTGAAACATTTATTAGAACGATTCTGATAAATGTAAGAAGAGAGATATTATTATGTGATAAGGAATTATTTTCATAATTGCAACGCTCTTTGAATGCGGGATTCAAAGAAATATGTAGTCAAAGAAATAATATTAGTCGTTTTATAATATTTTCATGAAATAAACGCTTTGCTCACAACGCTTTTAAATTACTTTGATTTTGAAATGAACAACACTATAATAACACATATTTATGCTAGTTGCTGTTACGCAAAATGGCAGCCAGTTATTATTTAGAACCAGCTAAAAGATGAGGACAATGAGGAAAAGAGGTCAGCCGACGAATCCAACTCGGATGGGCAGCGTTCGGGAAATTGCGCCATATCTTCTCGTCGCAGATACCGCAAAGCCTCAAGACAAAAGTCTTTTATCAGTGCGTGTTGCCAGTGATGACATACGGAACTGAGACGTGGTCGCTAACTATTGGCCTCGTACACAAGCTCAAAGTCGCGTAACGAGCTATGGAGAGAGCTATGCTGGTAGTTTCACTACGTGATAGAATCAGAAATGAGGATATCCGTAGAAGAACCAAGGCCTTAGAATTAGTAAGCTGAAATGGCAATGGGCAGGTCATATTATTATAGCTCGAAGAATTGACAACCGTTGGGGAATAAAGGTTCTCGAATGGCGACCACGAACCGGAAGACGAAAAGTAGAGCGCCATTGGAAAGGGCTCAGAATCGTTCTTCCTGGAAATGTGTAGGGGAGACCTCCAGCAGTGGGCTTCTTCAGGCTGATGATGATGATGAATGAATGAAAAGATGAGGATGAGGACCATTTAAAATCAGAACCAGCATAGCTCTATACAAAATGGTTCTAGACCTTGATGTACACGTTAATAAACAAGGCTCCTGTCATCCCTTTAATTACATGTAGGCTTGTTATAATGACGGGACAACATTCTCGTGTTACCGCTAACGCCATTAATGGCCTTTGACACCCGAACCTCGGAACATGTTGGCGAACAATTATTGGGTCGAGATAATTCAGGCTGGCAGGTTTGGTGTACATACGATCATTTTCAGGGAATAATTGAATTAAGAATCAGAGTTCTGACTGATTGAAAGTCAAACGCATTATCTAAGCGACTTGGTTCTAGGCTTAAAATTTTGAAGATTGAAGGCCCACCATTTTTTATGTATTACGCACGGCAAGTGTTCTTTAACGGTTCGATTAAAAATTAAGGTAATTTTTTTGTTTATCTCTGACTGATCACCGTTGTGTACGCATTCATATTGCTCACCATACATTCCAGTGGAACACCAAAAAAAATTGGAGCTTCATTTTCAAGTTCATGTTTAACTTCCTCCTTCTCCACTACTACCCCTGATACGCTTAACAAAATACATTAAGCAGTAATTAATAAATCTTAAGATACACGAGAGAGCTTTTGTACCGATTTCTCATGAAGTGAGATAAAGACAAGGCGCTGACCTCTTAAATTCTAAATCTAAACCTGATAAATACATTTAGATCTTGAAAATCATAGCGTTTACCTGAATTTGGGCTACAGTTAACCATGCCTGTCGGGTAGAGGGTACAAAGGCTTGTTGGGCGTCAAGTCGTGCGTGAAAGGTCGAGCCTCTTTTTACTAGTGATGCTATCTTGAATTGGAAAATACAAGAAGTCCTGAATGTATCGATTCATCTAGCCAGAATTCAACCAAAATATAATTTATGTTCGCCTACAATGACGGTAAGCTTCTCTTTTAAAAGGAATTATTTATCTTGAAAAAGACGCCTACCTGTAAAGATTTTACATGTTCGAGTAAAATATTGAACAAGACTCTACAATGCTTCTCCGCGATGCAAATTGGTCCTCGGGACGCCCAAGCGCTGCACTCGATTATGTGACAATGTCGTCTTTTACATAATATGCTTTTACTTCTTCTTTATTGGAGAAGGAATAACCGTAACTACCTATTCATAAATCGGGGGTTTTCTGTGAGCAAACTCATGGAGACCCTTAAATTGATATATGACTATTAAGTAAGCAATTATTAAAAATACATTACACAATGTTATCTACAACCCTTCTCGATCTAGCTCCTCCACAACAGTGATGTGAAAATAATCTGCAGTTATGTTAGATTTTTTTAAACTTTATTTTTATATCTTTATCAAGGATTAATCCGTTATTTTCAACGTTAAATTGATGATGGAACAATCCCCTATGACAAAGCATTGTCTCGTAGTTCACGCACGTCAGAAACGTGCCCTGCCATGCACTGCCTTGCTTCCATCAACTTGAGAGGTGCAAGGGTTTTAGGTACCTACTTGCAACTTCCTTCGTTGTAAGTAGGTACCTAATCATTTAACCACTATGGTCAGGCATCTACACAATAGTCCTACAACATTCCTCGCAAGTTGAACACTTAGCTTTTGTACGCTACCGTACCGTACCTGCAGAGTATGTTACATAAAGTTGAGAACGGCCACAAAAAAGTTAGGAAAAGCATTGTGCTAGAAAACCTTGGGACGTTCTAAACTATTGAAAATTATAGTTGCCTGTGTAGGTAGTTGGACTTTTAAGCTAGCTTTGGGTTTATAAAACAGTAATTAAGTTTTGTCTCTTTGATAAATTGAGATTGAGCAAAAGATCCTGAAAAAGACCTAGCTCTAAATTGGAAACTAACTGGATATAATTATATGGAAGAAGCCTAGCAGGGACTTCTTCAGGTTGGTAGTGATGGCCTGTGCAGGATTAATTTTTAATCTATTTAAATGGTTCTTGCAAGTATTCATAATTACACAGCTATTGTACAAGTTTCTATAGTAATTAATAATACAATACTACTTCAAAGTCGATGTAATAATATCAATAAAATTACTTGATTAAAATGTCGGTACTTCATTTTAATTAAAACTTGAAGCCTTCGTGAAGTTTTTTCGTCAATGGAATTTTTCCACGCTATAATTACGTAGCGGATAATTATTTTAAAACGTTTCAACAATATTTCATTAAATAATTAATAAGTGACCGTGGCCTCTAATCTGAGGTTACTCCGGACATTTCTAGGGCACCTTAAGCATTCAGCTGTCTTTCTCAGAAAACTGCTTATTCAACAGAAATACGAGTTTACTTGAAAATACAATGCTGAAAAGTCATTTAATAAGTAAATACATTTAGCATTTACTAAACACAAATACGATTTAATTTTTAGACTTTCATTCCATTTTTCGTCTGCTTCTTAGTCTCAGTGCAATCTCAAGATTTTTTCTAAGAATAGTAAGAAATCAGTGGGGATATCTACCGTGCCTGAGGATCAAACTGTGAAACTGGTTTTGGCATCTTATTTTAGCAAAAAAAAACCCGATGAATACCCGTCAATAGTTTCCATACGTGTTATGATCGCGAAAGTTTAAAAAGTACTATTATTCTAGCGAGTCTGATATTTTTTTTATATGTTGTTCAATTCCTTATAAAGAATGATTACGTAAAATTATGTTCGCATAACTTGTTCCAAAGTTGCGAACGTGATAGAGCTTACAAATTCTCAGCAACCTATCAAGATATCGATTATGGAAACGACCTCGTATACCAATCATACTCTGCTCCGGTTCAAATAAGATAAATCAAACATGTAGATAATAATGTCTACAGCCGAATAAATTTCCGGCAACGAAAATAAAATCTATCGTGAAAAGCGAAAGTAAGATTGATCGCGCAAGTTCGCTAAAGTAAGTTTTAAAGTTCGCCACGAGTTTTGCGCGTCTGCTTTTTCCCCTTTAGTGGGAACTGAAGTTACTGTTTGAGACTGTAGTACTTCAAGACTGAAAAGACTGGTCTGGAGGGGAAATTCAAATATGATTCTTACAGTTCAACATTCAAGTTCATTAATAAGACACTACGTTTCAGAAAACATAACTGTACTAAATTTATTTATTTTCTTCTTTCCAGGTAAAAAAGAATAGTTTGTGTACAAGCTTTATGTATCGCCCAATCACACCGATAACACTCTAACCAATGATTGTCTATAAACTAATCCATCTTTTTGCTTCAACATGAAAAAAATACCCCCTATTTACACTCTGAATAGCTCAGCATTTGTGTGCCAAAGTGTGTTTAGGTACTCATAGTAGCTACTGATGTACCGTGTTACCATAATTTGCAGCCAAATTCACATTTCACGGTTGGCGTCACACAGCGACGTACGTTACATAAGTTTTTCGATAGAGCTCTACACAAGGAAAAGACGATGATAGGGCTTCCAAAAATATTAAATTTGTGAACAAAGCTGAATAAAATATACCTTCCATCAGCGTCTTTCAAATGTTTTTCACGACAAAGCATCATTATTATCATTAAGTTAGATGGTAACTGTTGTTTTTTTTTGTCCTAACTAAAAGTTGCTTATAAAATAAATAAGCTTCAAAAATGTCAACAACTGATTACTGTGCGTAGGTAGAGCTGGTTAAATCTCAAGGAATAAAAGCTGGGTAAGTAGTATAATAAAACGAGGAGTTCGATGGCAAAGCAAAGCGACAACCCTATAGAACAGGGATGGCCGGGGACGGCGGCAGATTGATATTTGATCCCTCGAGCTGCGATCCCGCCCGAGGCGTAATCCTCGACTATGAATGTTATACTGAGGTAGATATTAAAAGTTCGGGAATTACCCTCTTTTGGGGAATCAAAGGGGTAAGTAAGGAAGGGAAAAAATGATAAGAATTGCCGATATATGAAATATTCTACTTTCGCATGTTTGGGAAAATCATTTAGACTACTTTTGCCTTGAGGATTATTGAACTTCTTTCTGAAAATAACAATGGTAAGCTTATTTTCAAAACAGTGAGTAGTCGACATGGTAAATATAGATAAAATAGAATTATTTCTGACATGTTTATAAGTTTTTTAGGTTTGTACTTAGGACCGTAACGTGACGCGGCCTCAATTTACAATTGTCCTCAAATCACAAAAACAACAGTAACACAATTTGATCGCGCAATAAAGTCGTTCACAAACACGAACCACCGCTGAGGTACTGCAAATTGGACGAACACAATATACTCCTTAAATTATTGGGGTCGGACAAACAGGGCGGCAAATATTGTCTAACCGGACGGGCGGACGGGCGGCCGGACGGCGGACACGGCTCGACGCTATTCATTAACTTATACTGGTTCAGAACAAAAACTGGACTTCAATTCGCGCTTGCGATGAGCTCTGCTGAGCTATAGTTCGCTGGATGCGATTCAGCTTCATTAAAATTGTAGGTATTTTACTCGAACTAATAACAGTTCGATCATAAGATCAAAAAATGTATGGTAGATCAATCGTATATGCGGAAGTGTGTCCGTCTGTTATTTGTGTGAAGTGTGTAGGTACATACGTACCTACTAGTCAAGTGGTTTATCTATAAGACTACTTATGTACGAGATACAGAATGCCTGACATCAAAAGTGATCAGTGGTAACCTAGAACTAGCCAATTTTAAAGCTCCATGATATTATAAGGACTTGAAAAAGGTCAGGTTCAATAGTAATTTAATTTTTAGTAATTATATCAGTTGTTATTATTAGTAATTATGTAGGATACAGTGATAGCTAGAATCGACTCAGAAAATAAGAAGCTCACTCCTAAACAAAAGTTACAAATAATGTAAGATACCAAAACGCTTCCATTATCTCTACACCCACGGCATGATGCAGCACATAGGCAACAGACCACACATCCTCTCTAATACTTCAAGCCAATGAATTGAAATCCTATATTTACACTTTTTCAGGTTAAAGCTAGAGATTAATGACTCCCACGAATCGAGGCCTACAGGATATGGACCTACCGTTTTTAGCAGCAGCGCAGGTCTAGATCCCATGCGATAGAGATCAATGTACCGCTATGAACTAGCGCACTGTTTGTGACAGTGTGTATGTAAGCAAAACCTTATGCTGAAACTGGTCGCCATAGCCATCGTAAATGAGCGCAGGGCTAAGTCGATCGCTAAAGCTCATAATCATGATGATATTAATTAATTTCTCACAGCCTATCGCCATATTGGGTGAGATTGGCACAAGACCGGCAACAGTGGCACATACAGAGAGAGGCCTATACCCAGCAGTGGGTGAAGTCGGGCTGTGGATGATGATGATGATGAGCCTATCGCCTTCTATTTGACCTTTCCCACACTTGTCATAAAATCAGGAACTTGTTCAACACAAAAACCTGTCAAATAAATCCACAAAACGTAACAGATTATAAATAACATGTCATTAATCACGAGGGGAGACCTGTTGCTCAACACTTGACGGGCGAAAACTATTTAATATTAAACGACTACGGGAAAAATTCACCAACCAAGTGGCGGGGAAAGTAGTGGGAATTATATCGCGCACGAACTTTCATTACTAAATTTGTCAAACAAATTGTTATAGTATGCCTTAAAACACCCTTGTATTATGTTGAAAGGTGATTTTAATGTATGAGTAGTAGTTAGGTAATCACTAGACTCCATGCGATTCGTGTCTACACCATGTTTTAAAATACTCTCGATTGTATTTTAGTTCATTACAGTAAACGACAAAAAACATAAAAAAACCAGTGGAATCCCGCGCTACTTCGTTCAGGTTAAGCTTTTTTCATGCAAATTCAAACCCCGTTCCACCCCTTTAGGGGTTGAATTTTCAAAAACACTCTTGTTGTGCCTGCACTTTTTATAAACAACATTTACAAGAACCCTCTAAACTTATTAGTCGTTAGGACAAACGGTTTAGTCCGTGCGTTGTATGTCAGTCGCTCACCAAGCTCTTTGATATAGTTTATTAGGTATTGTAATGTGATGTGATTTAGAAAGAAGGCACGTCCATATTATATATTTTTTTCAATTTGTCATAACATATTTTTGAAAAGACCACAAAATGTACTTGATTCATAAACTATCTAGTTTTTGAATCAAGTCCCGATAAAAGTTCTTAGAAACACCCCTTTTAATAACACGAGAGCCTGATAAGCCGTTATATAAATTAATATGAGGGCGATGATAACTATCGTGAGTCCCGTGGGAGTAATCCAGATAATGACATTGGAATGACAAAGTTATAATTACTTTTTATTTTCCTTCATCGCGGGCAAAATTAAGCAACGTCTATTATTATATAGGTAAGCCTTTGAGTTTGATATCGTTGAGGTGTCTTTAATGGGAAAACTCGGGGTGTTTGGCTTTGTAAAATCTCAGTGAAGGATTTTTGGTTGTTTTTAATTTATGTAAGGTTTGTTTTTTTTTGCTGATAACAATAAAAAAAAAATACTATGAGCAAAACTTTGCTTGATTTAACACTTTGGCTTCCAATGATTACAATCCAAATACATAAATGCAGAATGATTATAGCACAATTCAAACCCAATATCGAATTTAATTTACTAGACGAATCAAATCAGTTTTCACAATTATAAGTAGAGTTCTAAATTGTTATTTTTTATTTGAATAAACAGTTTTAGTAGTAGTAGAGCTCTCTGTGAAGGGCTTGTCCGGGGAAGTACTACCACCATGCCTATTTCCGCCGTGAAGCATCATTGCTGTGTTTCGGTTTAAAGGGTGTTTGTGCCGGTGAAATTAATGGCACGTGAGGCTGAATATCTGTATACCTCCAGTTGATGGACGAAGGGCAGTGCATCGTAGGGCAAATTCCTGACGTGCGTGACCTACGAAGCATGGCTTTGATAAAGCCGATGGTTACCACTTAACATCAGGTGGGCCGTATGCTTGTTCCATCGGCGAGTTACATAAAAAAGTCGTACATAACTGTAATGTTAAATCGTATTTAATTACACTGTAAAATGTAAATATATGCCCTTACGCGCTCGGAACTGCGTCGTAAGCCATTGAAATGAAACAATGTAAGTGCATTATTGAAAAATCATTACCATATCGCATCGACGAAACCGCGTGGATGTCCGCGGCTTTACAACGCATTATTTGATCATAATTGAAAATGTTATGATGTTGAAATATTATGCGATATTGATACAGTGAATATGAATATCAAAACTGGCTCTCAGTTCAGTTGGTAGTAGCTCTACCTCACTGAGAACAGATATTTGTGTGGTGAACACTGATGTTTGTTATCTGTCTGGATGTTATATTGTATTCTAAGTATGTATTTACAAATACAAATGTAAATCAGTACCTATTATATTAGCTATCGGATTCCGATAAATTTGGGGCTAGATAGTGTTGCGTGTATGTAATGTAATATTTCAACAATATTAGATAAAAAAAAAACTTTGTTCCTAAAATAAATGAAAAATAAATAAATGATTTTAATACCAAAGTCTGTCAAACTAGTACATCAAACCCCTCTCTTGTTTTTGTTCAGTTCTCTCCATCTCAAGGCTGCCGAGTAGAGACCGCTGTTAGCGATAAAGCCGCCCATTGTATTAATGTGATTGATTTTTTAAGTTATAACTATATCCTACGTACTAGTGTGTCATGGTAATCAATAAAAAAATATCTATATATCTTTCTAACTAGACTAAACTTTAACATTTTTAAAGAGGCGATTAAGCCGAATTTATTATAAGGAACATTAAGTTTCCAATTTCAAGTTAATTATATATAGCTTAATGTCAAGTATAATACCGATCGAACTTCACTTTTAAGTTCGTTTGATCATAATAATCATATCACGCTTCATTCATCATCATTCATATCAAGTTTGTAATTGGAAGGCTTCTCAAAGTAATAAAATACTAAGGCTTGATTGATCGAACTATGCAACGGAAACTATGTTGACCGAGAAATCGATCACGTAGCGCACGAATGGTATAAAATACAGAAATTAATTAAAGTCAGTCGCTATTTACACTTGTTCCAACGGAACGGCGAGCCTGTAGGCAAAATAAACACTGTTTGGTTATTGAAACCATTTTTAAATTATTTGAGGATAATTGATCTGATGAATCATGACGTGTACAAAATAAAAGTAAATTGAAAATTATTAAACCCACGAAGATTTATTTTATTTTATTTATATATTGAACTTCAACATTATTATGTTGGTGTTCACCAATACATTTTTAAGAGATATAGTGCTTACTTAGTATGAACTTATGCAAACTAATTTACGTGCAAATGGATCTACTTAGTAAAAAAAATGAGCATTATTTACTAATAACGGCATGTAGTGTAATAAAAACGGAGTTGTTTACAAACTTTGCAACTTTGGATGGGTATCGATCACCTAGGGACGAATGGCATAAGTACAGAAATTCATTAAAGCCGTCGCTATTTACGTTCGGCCCGGGGTGGGCGGGGGTGGTGGACAAAATAAACAGAGTTTAATGATTATTGGGACCGAACAGTGCCTAGGTGTTTTAGTCAAGTGTAGTTAGTCAAATTAGGAACTTTGGTAACTAGCTTTTCGAATGAATAGCGAGTTTAGTTCAATTATTTTGCTTGCAATTAAATAAGAGTTTTACTCAAACTATAGGTACTTCTCCAATAGACGTATTGGCTTGGTATTTTTTTTAGCTTGTCGAGTTTATTATGATTGCAATGTTAATGAAACAAGGCCTTCAAATTACAAATCAGACATTTTTTTCGTTTAGTAGTACAGTTAGGTACTACGTTTACTTTATACTATGTTTACATTTCATAATTCTAAAAGCTATGTTATTACTACCTATAAAAATGCAAAAAAAGTAATCCTGACTCTTAGTGCGATGTCAAATTAAATTTAATGTTATGATAGACATGTATTATGTAGGTATGCTAGTTTTAAGGTATATACTTACGGACCCGAGATGTCATGTCGAATTTGAAATAAAGTTTATTTTGTTATTATTATAACCGTTTATTCAATTTTGATAGAATCCATCCTAACGTTTATATTTATTTCTGATAAGTTCAGCACGCGTCATGCAAATGTCATTCCAAATTACAAACATGAACATAAAATTAGTTTGAAAATTATGAAGTACAATTATTATTATTGCGATTGTACGTGATATACATATAGAGGATATACTTATCTGATATAATTATACTGACAAATAGGTACTAAGCTTATGGCTTTGTCAGTGTGTTCAGTTTAATTAACTTTTTATGGGTATTTGAATGTAGCGTGTTCACTGTTCCGTACGTTAGCTTGTATCTAACAAGTGTTGAATGACTAGGGTTATCTAACCAACTTACAACACTAGGGCACTTTCAATGACTAATTTGAATAACCACAGCTAGCTTACTACCCACGTAGGTACAGGTAATTTCAAAACTATCTGATCGTGGAAATACTAGCTGTCTAAGTAGTCGTTTTAGAGAATAGCAACCCTATAAAATATAATAAAGGAACTCACATGTCACTCTTCTTGTGAAATCCCCAAAAACCTTTGGCATCTTTCGAGTTCGGATGAAATTATTTCCTAACTGTAAAGTATTAGCTCGACGGAAGGTTTGGTATTCAAAAGTTGTGAGTTGGTGAGGTTTTGTTCAAAGTGCCAAAAAATGCAAAGTCGGCAAATTTCAAAAGCCTTGTTTAGCACAGTCCTAGACTAAGGGTTGTCACGTTGGTAGCTTATTAACTATCTAATGTTCGACAGTAGTCGCGTGTCGGTCGGTTTGTTCGTGCAAAATTACTGCTTCAGTAATTAGCAGACATGGGTTTTTATGTCCCACTCTTTGAGTGGCTCTTAATGAGCGGAACATTATCGTAAAGCCGCAAAATGTGCCCATCGTAAAATTGTTACGATATTGAAAAGAAATAGGCTGGTTAAAGAGTCATTTAAAATAGTGTTCGAAAAGTGGCCTTTTGCGCTGGTAAAGCCCCACTATTACCTTACTAGCGTTGCATGTGAAAAGAAAAATAACAATATGAATAACATTGATTGGGTCATTACATACATCATCGATAATCGATTGAGAAAGAAGAATCTTGAACATAAATATATACAATGAAATTTCTGCCCAAAAAACATTCATCAAAAACGAGTATTTAATTATTATCCTTTCAAAATAATATTTTTAAAAGATGCAGGCTCCACCCAAACGAGCTAAGCAGCTTACCCACTAATTAGTTGCAAACGTGGGGAAACTCTGGCTAAATCCCATCCAGCGTGTGGAAGCTCCTCACATCCTTATGAAAAGCACTGTTCGTTCATCCAAATATAGACTTTATGAACGTTGTTACAGATGATATCAAAAAATTATAATCAAAGTTTAAAAGGTTTTATGATTGTTGAAATCAATTGTTACAATAACAATACAATTTATGATAACAATTGTTGAATTGTTTTTTTTGTGAAAACTATGACTAAAAAGTGTATTACTAAAAGGTCAATAAAACAGTCTGGATAAAAGATCTGGAAACAAATTAAAAATTTCTAAATTCTAAACAATAATTAAATAAAAATGCTGATTTTACTTGTTATGAGGCTGCCCGATGAAAAGTAGCCAATTTTATATTATTTAAGATTAATTCTTAGCTGTTCTATCGTTACGGAAATTAACATGAACAAACATACACATCAAACATTGCATTTATGTAATTACCTGCTAAAATACAACCAAGGTAAAACTCGCATTTTCATTGAAATGTTCCACGAAAAAATACGATGCCGACTTTGCATCCTGGCTCCAAGAATTCCTAGTCTCGAGTAAGACGGCCTCATTTCATTTGAAAAGGTAAGTTTTTTGGCTTCACCTTGGAGGAAAAAATCTTGGAAACACTAGAAGTGCTCAGAACTCTATAAAGAAAATCTTTTGATAAAATGCAAGGGCAGCAATTTTTTGACGTGATAACGTCTTATAAATCGATGGAGCCGGCTGCACGCACGAAAAAACATGACTCATGCGTCGTTACGTCGTTTCGTCGTTCCATTTACCTGAGCCCGAGCCCGGGTCGGGTAATGGGTAAGGGTAAATGAGGGTAAGGGTAAGGGTTCGGTTGGGTTCCGGGTCCGGGTCCGAGAGTTCGAGTCCGATTCCGAGTCCGAGTCCCAGTCCGAGTCCGAGTCCGCGAGTCCGCGAGTATTTTCTTATGACGTTATCACGTTCAACTATCGTCAGTAAACCGACTTTACAGACAACCGATTTTTTAATTTAACTTTGGTTTATGAACTACCAGCTTCTACCAGTGACTTCGGCTTTGTGAATTTTTTGTTTGGTATGAAGCAAGCTACGAGACTATTTTTATCGATATCGTACTTGCAGTTAGTTGTGAAAACGTAACAAATCTTTTCTTATTAAAAATACGTGGATAAGATGGATAGAAACAAAATTGGAGTTCAAAGTATACACATGTGTACATTATATTTAACGTATCAATTTAAAGTCACAGTAAAGCTTCTCGTTGAACTTAAACCTAGACTTTACGAAAGTGTTCAAAACTGACGTTTGGCTGTTTACAGAGTTTGGTCGTCGAGTGTACGAGAATACCAGATTTTGTTTGAAGTGATACCCTTTGTGGTTCTACCGTTTCGAGGCGTTTGAAAAGTTCCCTAAAATGTAATAATGTTTGCTGTTGTCAGTTTGGAGTAAGGAACGGTGGATGTGAATTAGTTGTAAATTTGAATTGGTACGTCGTGGTATTTCGGGAAGGAATGCAAGATTCTGAATCAAAAATAAATGTTTTAACGCAAGAGATTGGTAGAACGTCACTCTCCATTTTCTTGTTTACAGGCGGTGTTTTAATAGCACCAAAATTTTAAATATGGTTTATTTTTCCATCTGCAGAAGCGTTATTCGTGAATAAAAAATTTGATCAGCCACATAAATTTATATGCAGATTGAAAAATTTACCCTTAGAGAAATAGAAATAACAAGTATGATTTATTTTATTATTTTAGATAGATAAACATTTTACTGTAATTAAAACATTGATTTTAATTAGAAGCTACGCTCTAAATCTAATAAGTTTTACAATTAAGTTTAACACATCCGCCTTCTATGCCCCCAAATTGTCACCTACCGACAAACACAAGATGACGCATTGTTGTGACTACGGTTTATTCTGTGCCTCGGGGAGAGTTCAAGCTTTACGAGCTAAGAACTCAACTTGGGCCTGCGACTGATTAATATTTCTGAACAGGGGTCAGATGTAAAAGGCAGTAGCTCAAGTGTGTCAAAATGCAACTTATTTTATTTTTGAAAATACACTGCTTATATTCCAGTAAAATATGATAAATATACACAAAAAGGGTTGTATACTTGAAGCCAAACCTGAAATAACTTTTCATCGCGAGCAAGGATAAAGTTATCTCCGTATGAATTATAATTCTTGGTAGTACTTAAACAGGCGTACCTACGTTGTTCCGTCAGTGAGGTTGAGTCAGTTACCCTATAAACAACCCCACCATAAATGTCTCATACGCGTAAACAGGCCGACTTGCCCTACTTTATAACCTTCGACTATGGCCAAAACTAGTGCCAGATCATTTAATTCGGATTAATGCTCTCGACGCCTTGTTTATTGGCCTAATATCAAGTGATATGTGGAGTTCCTTCGAGCATGTTCGGGAATATTCGAGAGCGTTTCAGAAAAGTTTCCGATCCTTACTACATGTTTATGGCTTGGGTTTATTTTATTGTATTGTTGAGGTGAATTCTATACGTGGCCGAAATGCCTGATTTGGGAGTTAGGAAGTGAGATATTGTTATGAAGTGGGAGCAGTCCGGTCTATTGTTTTTGTATTCTTGTACTTCTGCGAGGATTTTTATTCAACTTGTGTTTTGATTTGGCTGTCGGTTGTGGAAGAATTCATTATTTTATTGTTGGGAGCCGGTAGGTATATTTGAACTTACATAGAAGTTAGTTTCACCTCCTTGGTCCCAGACTGTTCGCTATTACGTCGGCTGAGATCTTATTTAATAAAGCCATCTTTCAGATAAAGCGCTAGCACAGAATAAATAATAGTACTAAGTACGTTGACGTCTATATTACAGTAGATAAATTAGCTTCATCAAGTCTTGAAGAAGTTTCACTTGCACAAAGTTTTTTTTAAACGCATTTCATTCTGATGCGTCATTATTAATCATTTCAGTCCACGTTTATTTTAGGTTTATAAAACCTTTAAATCCATAGCTTCCAATTATAATTATGCTAATTGAATTAAGTGACCTCTCATCGACTTTTTGATACCACCTGTCGTTTCACATTAATTTTATAATTTACAAATTGTACGTAGCATTAATTATCAACACAATTTAGGAATGTTCTTGTTCGCATGTTCAACTTGAAGCCTCAAGTAGGTGAGGTAAATCTCATTTTAATTAGAAACGCTTGAAGTGACACAGATCTGGTTGCGACTAAATAAAACAGTTTCAACTTACTCCATGAGATAAATTTCGGCGGATCCCTTTACACTTTACGAGGTGCGAGGTGCGCGAAAGACTTAGTATGTGGTTACCTGCTCAGACTTACGGCTGGCGTATTTGAGAAATCAGTATTTAGACAAAGTTGGCGGTTTATTTAAATTCATGGCAAAGTGGGGTTGAGTTGTGTCGTAAACTTTGACCTTTTGGTTTGATTATGAGTTTGTAGTATGAAAAGGAAAGTCTTTTTGAAACAAGAATGTGGTAGGTACATTGTTTTTATACTTTAGAGCATGTCGTATTATTGTTTAATAATTATGAAACGAGAAACAAATACGTGTAAACAGCAGCAAAGAAAATGGCAAATGAACATAGTTTGAAAGATGAAAGATAAATTAAATCGGTATGTCGAAACTACACAAACATTAATGAAATGACTCCGAGGGAAAGATTGTCCTAGTTCTGTTAAAGAACTCAACTTCTGATGGCTGTACTAGGATACAATCGAACAAAAGATCGAGTTTCTCAATCACTCAAAACACAGACCCGAGACAATGCAACCTTAATCTTTTAAAAGCACAAAAGAGTCTGCTTACTCTTCTCAGAACGCGACCTTATTTTTTTATTCGGTTTCTATTTCCACATATTCTGTAACGTATGCATTGAGTTTCACCTCGATACCATTGGGATGGAGTAATGTAATAACTCGCTGAATATTGACGAATGGGACTCGTGTTTTTTGCTCCTGTTGCTGGATACACAACCAGAATTAGGTAAAATATAAGGTTGTTATTGGATTTTATGTGTAGATAAAGAATTTCATTAAAAACGATTTGTTTCATTTAAAAGCGAATGGATTGGAATGTACAACTCGGTATTTTTATGCAACTTTTTGAATTCGTAGTTCAAAAAGATTGAAAAAAGAAATAAACACAAAAGTTAAATAATTATTGTCATACTCGTAGCAGTCATTAGTTTAATTATCGCTTTCATCAACAATTTATATCATGAAAATACTGATTACATTGTTTTCCATTGAAACGTGATAGATATCTTTGCAGACCTTGGTTGTGAGAATATGATTCCAATTTTTTTTAATACTTATCGCGTGCAGCGATTTCTTCCCACTTTGCATCTGGAACTTCGCAACAACGCAAAATTCAAAGCTGTTGCTAGTTAGTTAGTTTAGCCGAAATGTTATTTGTTGATTTAGAGTTATTGCTTTATATATCCATGAAATAAAGTACCGTATAAAAGTTCCTTTATATGGTAGCAACGGGTTTTTTTTTATTTATCGCGTTTTATTTTATTTACCCGATTATGCATAACGATTGCGTTAATTTTTAAATTACTAAAAGTTATTTTCTCTTTGACTTTTCTTACATAATATCAGAATGAAACGTTTGTAACCCAGTTAACAAGTAAAAATGCTGGTAACAAAACTTATTTATATATTATACAGTTAAAGAAAAATATGGCCTACCTGAAAGTATTCAAACTAACCATTCTCAAATTAGGCAAGAAAGCCCGTTGGAAACATAAGATTGTGCAAAATATTTTCCGAACTCTCGCTGTCTGCTCAATATCTCCGAAGCTGGTAGTTTCGTGGAAACAAAACGGATCAGCTGTATCTCGTGTTCCCAGCGAGCCTTCGAGGCTTTAGAGTTACTAGATACGACACTGGATTTGAATAAGCGATTTGTTCGGAGCCGGAGTGCTGCAGAATTTAGAAAATCTACAATCTGAAGTTTAGATTTTAAATGTGAGTTTGAGTTTTAAAGAATATATTGCAGTGAAAGGAATAAAATGCTTGGTTTAGTGAGTGGTAACTGCAAACAAAATACATAGAAATATGTATCGATTAAACAATCCTACAGGGTTTTAATGTTATTTACCACCCTAACAAAGAAAAGAAAGTGGCAATGGGTAGGCCATAAAGCTCTCAACTGACAACCACTAGGGAAAAAAGTTTCTATGATGGCGATCACAAACTGAAGATGGAAACACGATGGACCAACGACATCAAAGGTCGCGGGAAGTTGGTGAAAAAAGTTTAAAATCATCATTCTGTGTAATTTAAGGAGCTGACTTTTGTATCTTCTCTTGGACTCGGCTTTTTCCAGGCAGATTATACTGATGCCTACACATAAAAGTAGACTTATATAAAAATTTCAACACTATATTACATATAAATATTCTATATAAATATTCCATATCTGGGTGCTTATACCTCCTCGTGAAAGAGTTGGCAGGGAGCGAGCGATACGAAAACCTTATTTTTCGCACATTACACTTTGAAATTGTTTGAAATATGTTATAGCCATCATCGCTGGCAAAACTTCTTTAAAACATACGTGCTCTTCCAAGGTTTTGAGAACTGCGCTGTTTTTGGAGTTGATGAGGGATGATTTCTAATAACTGGTATATAGTTTGCTCAAGTTTTACAACATTTGTAGAATTTCAGGCACTGGTGAATATGTGATAGAATTAAAAGTACTAATAGGTTTTTTTAATTTTTGAATATTTTGAACACTTTCATTCATCGTCAAAAGTAAACAATTTGACACGTGGCCAGCCTAATTTTATGTAGTCAGTCACCTCTGCACTTAAGAGTTGCATTACCTCGCAAATGTGCTCTATGTGAGCACGTACAATACAAATACCTACGCGTAAAAAGTATTTTCCTTCTGCAAAGCTTTGAGTCTAGACAGACTGCTGACTATAGTAGTAGGTTCGTTGGAAGGTATTTCTAGAAGTAGGTTTTTCAAGTGATTGTTTTCAACTTATTAGTAAGCAAACAAACTCCATAATTCTGCAGCTAGAAGCTGCTTTGTATTTAATTATACTTCATTATTCCATCCATCCGTTTTCGTAGCGCTGTGCTACGAAAGGTCTACGTAGCGTAGATAAGCTACGACGACGAAACAAAACAATTAAACATCGTCAATCATTTCCAAACGTGATTGAGTTGAAAGTGTCTAGTAACTTCCTTCTAAATATATTCGTCAAACAGAGAGAAAGTTGGAGAACACCAAATAAAAGCCCCTCCTAAAAGAGTTAACAGGAATTCCGTAAAAGTTAAAAAACTGCTCGTCAGCGGTTCTTAAGTATTTCGGTTACAAAGATTGGGGGGACCCGATGAGTAGATAGAACATGCTAACTCCTCACAATGGTAGCAAGTCAGGAGCGCAAGCGGGCAATTTAAAATCGAAAGTTTTTTGACTCACTGATCTTATCGGTCGGCTGAAAATTTAACTTAAGAGATGTCGTGACAGCATAAAAATAAACCTTTTACTTAGTTTATGCTGTTTTCATTGATAAAAATTAAAGCACTTACCATTTAGTATGATTTTGATGTCTGGCAGAAATAACAATAATTACCTGAAAGAATACAAAAATGTTGATTAATAAAGTATACCCATACATGGATTCAAGTAATCAGTCAAGTTCAAGTAATGAGTTCAAGTAGTTCAGTGAATACTTAGTTGTTACTTCAAAACACTCAGCTTAGAGTATCAGCATTGTGCATTTTTTTATGAAATAAAAATAACTTCGAATTATTTATTATTACTCGCTTTAGGTTTGTGTTTGAGACCGATAAATCGACAGTGTCATTTTATTAAGTCTCTCTCCCCGAATGAGATCGGATCGAGATAGCCGACATGTGTCGTGGACGTGTCGAATATGTGCTCGTTCCTGAAAATACTTGAAACTTTCTTTCTAATGTCGTATTTGGATGTTCGGGAGTTTTTGAAGAAATTTGAATTTTAGGGAAAGTTCGATAGAGAGTTCACACATGTTTTTAGGTTATTTTTAAAGTTTTATAAAAAGGATGATTTGTTTAATAAAGGGCTAAAAGTAAATACAAGAAAAAACTAAAAATCATCTTCAAGCCCTTATATCCTACTATATATATTATTATATGTATTATCCTATATATATCCTATTTATATATTATCCTACTAGAAAAAAAAAACAAATAAGTAGTAGTGTTAACGCCAAAGTATTAAGATAAATTAATTTAATATTATAATGGTACAAATCTTTTCACCCTTTCCTAATCCTACCTATAAACATGTATGCATTACGGAAGTGCGCCCGCGCCGGACGCCCTCTGCCTGGCGCGACAAGAAAGTAAAGCGAGCTGTCAATCGTTTCGCCATTTTTAGTTCCGGTTCAACTGCGAAACGAACTCGTCGATTTTATGACAACCGCACCGCCCGGAAGTGTTTTCTTGTGAATTCTTCTGTGTTTCCCCGTGCCATTGCGGCCTAGTAAATTATATCCTAAGATCGCGCTGTTCGCGAGTGCATCCTGAGTGTTTGTGAAGATTTTGGGACTCTTGGAGCTGACCGCGTACCCGGCGTCTGCCCACCCCACGCGTGGGACCGGCGCTGCAACCAGGTATTTGCTACATGTTCCTTTCTTTTCCCTCCTCACCACTTTCGTTGTACGTACCATTCATTTACAGTTCATAAAGTTATCGAAGATTGCATAAATTACTTTGGCGCGATCATAGGTGGTCCTTCAAAGCCTGGATACGTTCCCCGCCCTTATTAGCATACTTAAATAGGCCCTAATAAGTGATTTCTTGCAGCATATTCATTGCGAATATCATTGTAATAATTTTCGTGTAGTTAGGTTAAAATCGAAGACAATTGCGTCATCAATTTTCCATCGCGAAAATATCCCCAATCCTCGCCCGTAACATTAAGTTACGTGTTTCCCCGCCTAGATACATTATATATAAGTAATTATCTACGTAGTTTATTCATTTAAACCTATAATTTAAACGCTAAAATCGAAGTTATAAGATTATACCTACCCTCCATTCATTTATACGCCGGTCATTATTTACCTACCTACGCCGCGTCGCCGCGCTGGCCGACACGTTCGGTTAAGTTCGGTATAGCCCGACTGCGTAGCGAAGGTCACGCGCACGCGCATCGCCCTACATCGATCGCGTGAAAATAACCTACCTACCGTATTCTGCCGTGTATTTATTTGAATTGGGTAACTAACGGGAAATCATGCCTCCTAAGAAACCTACCGCATCAGCTGACGCTGCTGATAGCGACAGTTTTGAGGAATGCGCTCAAGACTCGCGATTAACTATATTGCTAGCTAAACGCGAAGCTATTTTTGAGATAGTGCAAAATATGTACGACCTATCCTCGGGAGTTCATTCAAACCCCGAGGCAAGAGAACGTTTCCTTGCCGAGTCTTCTCATATAGATTCATTGCGTGACAAGTTTGAACAGATTCTCGATGGATATAATTCCCGCTTGTTATCAGTAAATCCTGCCGGTAAACCTGATTACAAAAGCCTCGTTGCATTCGAGTCGCTATACAGTCGAATCAATCAATTACGATCGCAATATTCGCAACCGCGTGCGTCGCAGGACTCACGTGATATCTCCGCACCGCGTAAAGCTAGGCCTACACTGCCGCCGATTCAGTTGATGGACTTTTCGGGTGACATTCGCTCATGGCCACTATTTTATGCCAGTTTTAAGTCCACTGTACATGATAATCCATCCCTCAGTGATGCCGAGAAGTTATACTATTTGTTAGGCAAACTTTCGGGCAAGGCGAGTAATGTATGTGCAGGTATATCTCCGTGCGCTGAGAACTATAACTTGTTGTTGCAGGCGTTAATTGATAAATATGAAGATAAGCGAATGCTCGCTTCCGCGTACTTAAATCAGATGTTCGATTTCAAACCCATGCAGACTGCTTCTGCTGCGAACTTTGATGCATTTACTGATAGCTTTATCAGTGCAGTGCGCGCTTTAAAGAATCTCAAGTTAGACAATCTAACAGACTTAATAATACTTCATGTTGCGCTCAAGAAGATAGATTTTGATACTGTTCGCGCTTTCGAGTTGAGTTGTAGTTCTGAAATACCTACTTTTGACAACTTCGTCGATTTCATTACAACCCGTGCGAAGGTTTTAGAACGCACTAACATCAGCTCAGGCGCAGCAAGTCAGGCATTGTGCACTCGGCCTAATATTACTCGACGCACTAATAATAACGTTAACAACCCTTTGCCGCCGAAATACCAAACCTACGTTAGTACAACGGTCGATCCCGCGAGCAAATGTCTTTGCACAAATATCACGCATCAGCATTTATTTAAATGTGCTGACTTTAATAAAATGACCCCGCAGGAACGCTTTAAATGTGTGAAAGACAAAAATGCGTGTGTGAACTGTCTAAGTTTACAGCACCGAGTTTCTAATTGCTCGTCTGATTCTAATTGCCGCGTATGTAAACTCAAACACCACACGTTGCTACATTTTAAGCGTGTCGAGATGTCAAGCCCCGCGGTCTCTTCGGCCGCGGCGCCCGCGCGCACAGCTAGCGCTCCGCTGCCAGCCGCTCAACCTCACCAGGCTGGCTCAGCGCGCGCGCCTGTCGCCACGCAGCCGCAACCGGTTTCGAGCGCGCGCTCGGACATCGCGTTGTGTGCTACCTACAATACGAGTACATCTACGGATAACTCATCGCGCTTATCACCGCTCGAGGCGTCGTTAAATGATAAACAATCTACTATTTTATTGTCAACCGCTCAAGTCGTCGCGTACGATATTAACGGAGGCCGACATATTATTCGCGCGTTGTTAGATTCCGCATCACAAAGCCATTTCATTACGAAAGAGTGCTGTGATAGATTAGGTATTAAAGTTCAAGACACCGAACGTACTATTGTTAAGGGGTTCGGTGGAGTTGAAAAAACCGTCGAAACTAACACGATTAATCTAAAGTTTTATTCGCGTTTTGACAACAACATTAAATTTAATATCGCACCGCTTGTTGTTGATCAAATTACCGACTTATTACCGACCGCTGTGGTAGATACGTCTGTCCTATCACATTTAAGCGAAATACCGCTTGCAGACGAGAGCTTCGGAGTGCCTAATAAGATTGATGCATTAATCGGCGCTTCTCTCTTCCCACATTTGCTTCTCCCCGACGTAGTACACGCTTCTCAAGACTCGTCGGCGCCCCCTGCTTTACGCACAGTGTTAGGGTACGTTATAATGGGTTCAGCACCCACCATACCCACACTTACTCACCAGGTCTTGACATGCTGCCATGTTCAGGAGCCTGCCGCTATTGACTCATTAGTCAGGCGATTTTGGGAGCTCGAGGAAGTTCCCCTCTCACCGCCCATTCAACACCCCGCTCATGTAGAATGCGATAACTTTTATATAAATACAACAACCCGCGATCCCGTTAGTGGTAGATACATTGTTGGCCTGCCATTTAACGAGGATGTATATACTCTCGGAAATTCTATGGAAATCGCACGCAAACGCTTCATATGTCTCGAACGAAAGCTCGAAGCTTCGTCTTCATTGCGGACGGCATATGACGACGTCATTAAAGATTATCTCGCGAAAGATTATATCTCCCCCGCACCTCCGTACGATACTCAAGACCTCGCTCCGATCTTTGTTTTGCCTCATCACCCCGTCGTGAAGGAGGATCAGAACGCCTCGACGAGAGTCCGCCTGGTGTTAGACGCCAGCTGTCACACTAGTGGTGGCGCTGGGCGCTCCCTGAACGAAATACTTCACACAGGGCCGAACTTGCAAGGCGACTTATTTCAAATAATTTTAAATTTCCGCCTGTACGCAGTCGCTATGACTGCGGACTGCCGCCAGCAGTTCTTACAAATTATCGTACGCGAAGCCGATCGTCGTTATCAGTGCTTCTTATACCGCTTCCGACCACAAGACCCTCTCACGTTGTATCAATTCAATCGCGTGTGCTTCGGTTTATCATCGAGTCCGTACCATGCATTGCGCACGGTGCGACAGCTCATCGAAGATGACGGCGCGAAATATCCGCTCGCGAGTAGCATTGCGTCTACTTCGTTGTATATGGACGATGTTGCCTTCTCGATTCCCGGAGAACGAGAAGCAACCTCCGCGTCTCAACAGCTGATTGACTTGTTCAAAGGTGCACAGTGGGACCTTGTTAAGTGGAATAGCAACTGTCGACTAGTTTTAAATAATCTTCCCGACTCGCACAAACTCCCCACTGAGGTAGAGTTTGACAAGACCGTGCAGCACAAGATACTGGGCCTGCATTGGTCCACAGATAATGACTTATTTTATTTTAAAATTTCCGTTTCTGAGGATGTGACGTGCACTAAGCGCTCCATCTTGTCAACCGTCGCCCGTCTGTGGGACATAATGGGCTTCGTTGCTCCCACAGTCGTGTATGCCAAGCTGTTAATAAAACAACTTTGGCAGCTTAACCTAGATTGGGACGATACACCGCCGCTACACATCACTAAGATGTGGAAGCAGTTCTGCGTCGAACTACCGGCCTTAAACAACTTACGCATCCCGCGTCACGTAGGCGTGACCGAAGACTGTGAGGTCACTCTCTTGGCCTTTTCTGATGCGAGCGAGCTCGCTTACGGAGCGTGCGTATATTTGCACGTCAGAAGAGCCACTGGCAACGCTATCCAGCTGGTCTGCGCGAAGACTAAGGTCGCTCCTACTAAGCCGCTTTCGATCGCTCGCTTGGAACTCTGTGGAACCTTACTGCTATCGAAGCTGCTCCGCGTAGTTCTTGACAACTATTCTCGTCAAATCCCAATCAAGACATACGCATTTACCGACTCTAAAGTCGCTTTATATTGGATAAAAAGTTCGCCACACAGGTGGCAAACATTTGTTGCAAACCGCGTTGTTCAAATCACGGATAATATTCCAGCTGACAACTTTTATCACGTAGCGGGTATTGAAAATCCTGCCGACATATTGAGTCGTGGGATTTTGCCCCTTAAATTAATTTCGCACCCACTGTGGCTCCACGGGCCTCCGTGGGCTTCGCTCGACCCGTCTCAGTGGCCTCTCAAGACGCTAGACGGACAGTCTATTACAGACATACCCGAACAGAAAGTTCTGACGCACACTGTGTGCACGCCTGTAAAGCATTGCGCTTTATACGCACTCGCGCTCCGCATCTCCTCGTGGAGTAAACTTCTTCGTATAACTGCGTACGTATGTAAGTTTGTAAAGTTACTACCCCGCCGCAGCACTACTGCAGTGACTGCTGATGATTTTAATTTCGCCGAAAAGGTAATACTTCGCGCCCTGCAAAGACAATACTTTGCAGAGGAATATTCTAATATAACGAATAATAAACCTTGCTCACCGGCTCTCAATCGTTTGAGACCTTTTGTGAATGACGGCTTGATCCTCGTCGGCGGTCGTCTATCAAATTCCGCGCTGGAATATGCACAAATGCATCCAGTTATTTTACCGCGCAGTGATCATGTAGTGAACATGATCATTGATTATTATCATGTTACATATTTACATGCTGGACCAGAATTGTTAATGTCGCAGCTACGCCAAAAATTCTGGATCCTGTCCGCACGCCGCATTGTGAGACAACGAGTCCACATGTGTAATACATGCTTCCGATTAAAACCGCGTCCAACTTACCCGCTCATGGCTGACTTACCTGATGTGCGCACACGTCCGGTTGTCAAGGCATTCACGCACACGGGCTGCGATTATGCCGGTCCAATCGCCTACACTCCTGTGCGCCGCCGTGGCGTTCGCAGTGAGAAGGCTTACCTGTGTATTTTCACATGCCTTACGACTCGTGCCGTCCACATTGAAGTCGCCACTGACCTCAGCACGCCCAGCTTCCTCGCCGCGTTAAAACGTTTCCTCTCTCGACGAGGACCTGTTCAGGTTTTACACTCCGACAATGCTACTAATTACAAGGGGAGTGCTTCTTACCTACGCGACCTTTATAAATTTCTCAATGATGAATATCGTCCTAAGTTGGAGCAAGAATGTGCTGAGAGTCGCATAACGTGGAAGTTCATCTGTCCCAACTCTCCACACTTTGGAGGCGCTTGGGAGAGTATGGTGAAAGTCGTAAAGAATTTCCTTTACAAAATAATCGGACAGCAACTTCTTTCTTACGAGGAACTCACTACTGTCCTCACTCAGATTGAGTGTATACTCAACAGCAGGCCGTTGACAGTCCTCAGTTCTTCGCCAAGCGAAGTTGCGGCGCTTACGCCCAGCCACTTTCTACATACCGCTCCGCTACTTTCCTTACCCGCGCCTGAAGTTAAATCTGACTCTGTCAATTTACTTCACAGGCATTCGCTGCTGGACAAATTAGTTCAGTCGTTTTGGGATCGCTGGAGGATGGAATATCTGCACAGCTTGCAGGTTAGGCAGAAGTGGAATACTCCTTCCGCTCCTATTACTCCCGGGACTGTCGTTGTTATAATGAGCGACAACACTCCGACCTTAGCCTGGCCATTAGCGATTGTTGACGAGGTCCATCCCTCTAAAGACGGCATCGTGCGCGTTGCTACCGTGAGAACCGTCAAGGGAACGTATCTTCGCCCGGTCGTCCGTTTATGTCCTCTCCCAAAACAGTAAATTAAAATAACAATTCATTAAAAATACCGCTTATTTTAACTCGCAATATTTATATCGTTTCGCATTATTATAAAACTTAAGTATATTATTATTATTCCCGCTTCGCCGTGACTCTATGGCTTATCCATACCTCTAACCGCGCGCATTGAGCGCTTCATCCTAGAGTCATAGAATATTCTCCCTCCTTATGATAGTCTATTAAAGGTGACCCATTAAGGGCGGGTGGATGTTAACGCCAAAGTATTAAGATAAATTAATTTAATATTATAATGGTACAAATCTTTTCACCCTTTCCTAATCCTACCTATAAACATGTATGCATTACGGAAGTGCGCCCGCGCCGGACGCCCTCTGCCTGGCGCGACAAGAAAGTAAAGCGAGCTGTCAATCGTTTCGCCATTTTTAGTTCCGGTTCAACTGCGAAACGAACTCGTCGATTTTATGACAACCGCACCGCCCGGAAGTGTTTTCTTGTGAATTCTTCTGTGTTTCCCCGTGCCATTGCGGCCTAGTAAATTATATCCTAAGATCGCGCTGTTCGCGAGTGCATCCTGAGTGTTTGTGAAGATTTTGGGACTCTTGGAGCTGACCGCGTACCCGGCGTCTGCCCACCCCACGCGTGGGACCGGCGCTGCAACCAGGTATTTGCTACATGTTCCTTTCTTTTCCCTCCTCACCACTTTCGTTGTACGTACCATTCATTTACAGTTCATAAAGTTATCGAAGATTGCATAAATTACTTTGGCGCGATCAAGTAGCACTGTTTGAATGAACACTATCGTTATGCATAATTATATGGAACAAACGGGTATTAATTAAAGTAATCGCAATAAATACCCGTTTGTTCCATATGATTACAAATAAAACAGTTATGTAAAGAAAATAACAAACGTAGTTTTTTTACCTCAAAATACTTATTTTACAAATTATTTGCATGAAACATCAACCTTTTCCCAAGTAAAATCCATTTTAAAATCAATGTCCGTCTCGTTTTTATCGGTGGGTCGCATTCAACAGCAGATTGAGGGTTAGGATTCCTTATTTAGTATTCAGGAGGCGCTCAGGTAACCCTCTCTTACCCGAACACTCACCACCACGTGTACCACAGAGTAAACAGCTTCAATTTTGAATAGAAATCAGTGTAAAATGGTTTTTTCATGATCTGCACATAAAAGAAACACTCCTCTTAACATCTCTGAGAGCATTGGAATCCTCGGTGTTGACATTTCGAGTGACGTCCAATTCCGCTGTCACTTGGAAGGAAAGGCCAAACTGGCCTCTAAAAAGCTCGGCGTCCTCAACAGAGCGAGTCGGTATTTCACGTCGGTTCAAAAGCTTATGCTTTACAAAGCACAAGTCCGACCGCACGTGGAATACTGCTCTCATCTCTGGGCCGGGGCGCCCCAATATCAGCTCCTTCCTCTTGACCGGATCCAACGTCGGGCAGCTCGTATTGTCGACGATTCCAAGCTCACTGATGACATAGAGCCCTTAGGTCTACGGAGAGACGTTGGTTCTCTGTGTGTGCTCTATCGTCTTTACAATGGGGAGTGTTCTGAGGAACTATTCGATCTGGTGCCCGTGGCTGATTTTTATCATCGCACCACACGCCGCAGAACCAGATTCCATCCCCACCACCTGGATGGCTGGTTTTCCACAACTGCTCGTTTTTCGCGGTCCTTTTTGCCACGCACGAGCAAGTTGTGGAATGAACTGCCTTCTGCAGTTTTCCCTCGGAGCTTCGACATGGGGTCCTTCAAAAGGCGGGTCTTTCAGTTCCTTAAAGGCCGGCAGCGCATCAGCACCACCTCTGGTGTTGCAGGTGTCTATGGGCGACGGTGACTACTTTCCATCAGGTGGCCCGTCTGCTCGTCTGCCAGCTATGGCATAAAAAAAAAAAAAAAAAAAAAAAAAAAAAGTTTGAAATAAATTTATCTCAATTGTAAAATAGATATATCTTTTTTCCCTCAAGAAGCTCATTGGTTCGTACGCACAAAAACATTACACATAGCCACCACCTCCAAGTTTGTTTTGAAAATAGCAAATAAAAATAACTTTTTACATCAAAACTTTTTTTCCTTGCGCAGCTTCGTACGTGAGACCGACTATATTTTGCGCTGATTACTTACTTGGGTGTGTGTTTTCTATATTTTTTTGATATTCAAAGCAAGTAGATGGATTTATATATTATCATATTAATGTATATTATATTCTTTACTGATCAGTTGAGCGATCTAGAGTTTATTACGCTTAAGGAAAACATTTTTATAATGTACTAATAATTAGCCGAGCGGGATTTGAACCGACCTTTCCCTTGATACGAAGCAGCGCTGACCGCTACGCTGACCGCTGCGCCATCGGATCCTAATCACGCAAGACGAATAACTCTCAGGGACTGTTTATACGACAAGGTCGCAGGTTCAAATCCCGCTCGGCTCTTAACTTTTGGGACTTTATTAAAAGCTTTATCTCTAGATCGATATACGGTCTGCAGATAACTCAACTGTTTCTTGAGTATTTTGTATATATTGTATTAATTTGTAAGTTTTTCTATGCAAAAAAAGTTTAGTACTATGCACTAATGCTTGTTTTATTATGTACCGCCTTATTAATAAACTCTGCTAGAAATTATGTTATGCAGTGTTGAAATTATGTCAATCTCTTTCCAATTTCAAGACATAGAGTGATGTGGTATTTGACTAATTAAGAATTAAACTTTTTTTTGACAGACATTAAGCCATTACTGGTTTTATTCCAAAAAAAGTTGGTCGACGTCAAAGTTTAAATATAAATTTATTATTTGCTGAAATACAAGTAGTAAAGGTTGTTGTTGAATCAACGTAATTTTACCTTTATGGCATGCAAAAATAAAATTATAAACGACGGATAAGTTATAGTTATAAGAATAGTTATAAGAAAGTCAAAAGATAACAATAATTTATGCATAGTCAAAAATAAATTACAAAAATAAAGCAAAAATGGCGTCAAGCAACTAAATCAGTAACTATCCTCGTGTGAAATTCACTCACGTTAAGCCGCCGCGTTGCATTTTACGAGGTTACGGACGGAACAGTAACTGAGTTGAATGAAAATTGTTTTATAATTTTGTGACTTCATTTTCGGTGAATTCATAAAATGAACTCGAGTTTTACAATTGAATTTTTGTCCAGTGAAGTGAATACTTCTGGTATTATTGCCGTTGTTAATAAAGTTAAAAGGAATATCTCATAACAGTTCAATAACTACAGCTGAAGGCCTACCACAAGCTCTGTCTGGCTCTGGTTTTGAGTCTGTGTGAGTGTTGACTAAATAAATCCTATGTCGAAACGTCACACACACAGTATAATATACTGGTGAGCACTCACACAGACTCAAAACCAGAGCCAGAGACAGAACCAGACAGAGCTTGTGGTAGGCCTACTAATACAATATAAAAATGCTGATAGGTTTTTAATAGTTCTAGTTTGTATTAAAAAAAAATAGCATGAGAGCTATGAATACAATATTCGAATTTATTCAAAACTATTATCATCGCCACAACATAACTCGACCACATAACACTTTAAGCTCCATAGCCAGAGTGAATTGGAATTGAAACTCATCTCATTAATTGACTTTTAATCCAACCCAATATCATACTCCAAAACAATAGTCTAAAACCACGATATAACTGCACAGCGAACTAGTTACTAATAGATGTGTCAAATATTAGCATAGCAAAGGTCATTGGACCGCGCATCACCGCTTATTGTATAAAAGTCACATCCAATGGATTAGTTGTATTATTACATAGAACAAGTTTAGACTTAGGTGCAATAGTACTTGCTGATTGCGTACTGCTTTACAGTCTAACGGGTATATTCATAATGGTCCTATAGCAAACATTTAGCTAAGCAGACCGATAAGTCTGTTGCCATATCTATTTGTTGACTTGAAAGTGATAGTGACAAGAGACTTTTAGCGAGCTGTAACGAATGAGGGGGTAAATCTAAAATTGGACATGAAGGGGGTAAAACTTCATGATACCTAACAAAAGTGCTCGCGCAAGAGTGGTAGGTAGTTATTTTCTACGGAGTTTCCAAATCATCTAAAACACATCTTGTTTCTCAACTTCATACTCACGCATTTTACTTTTAAATTAACTATTCTGTTGGCTGTTTCATGATTCTGACAGCGTCCAAATGATACAGCTACGTGAAACTCAATATTACAGAATTTAAACGTGAAAAAATATATCCGGTTTTTGAGACCGTTGAGTGACATGCCAGTCTGACTGGTTCGGATATTTGGTACTGCGGTTGGATTCCACGGCCGATGATATTGTGAGCCCGTCATGTTCGGACAATTTCGGTTCGGCTTCGGGATTTACCTGTGATTAGCTGACAAAATTTCAGTTGGTGGAGATGCGACTCGAAAGTTCGATTTTCAAATTTTATATGTGAAGTCTTTCACCAATTTTTTATGGTAATAAAATAAAATGGAAATGAAATAAATGTTATGATGGTTCTATCGATAAATTATTGTTTGAGTTTGACTGTGAATGATGCCATTGTGATAAAAAGGTACCTACTTTAAAATTACTTATATTTCCGAAATATACTCATAAATAGCCAGCATTTCACTCGTGCCTACCCTTAGATTAATGCCGTAGTATTTTGTCAGGAATTCTAATAAATAGTGAAATAATGTAAACATGAATTTTCCCAAATTCAACGGAAGGAATTCAATTACCTACCACGCTAAATGCTTTGCAATATTCCAAATATCGAATCAAGTTACGTGAATAACAATTCCAAACGCTTACATTCAATTTGTTGGACAAAGAGTTCTAATTAATGTGGCCCGTAGATATGTACAACAAAATGTTATAACAATTTTATTTGATCGAAGTTATATAAAATTATTATATTATTGTGATATTATATATTATGATGATGTTTATCTGTTGCAAAATAAGCAAAAATAGGATCCTTGTTCACTCATTAAACATTTCAAAAGTAATAATTATAGTATGTGCAAATAATCTGCTTAGCCTTGACTTATTTTGTCAAAAAATATGTTCCTAGCTTTGAAAAGCCTGAGTGAATATTTTTATGATATTACTCTGAGGCAGTAACCAGCCTTATTTTTTTTATTTAATCAAAATAATCTTAAGTTGTTTAAAAGTAGGTGTAAATCTACCTACCTACTTGACTTAAAATATTGCAGACCAGTGCGTTCCTCATGTTAAATTACAGAAGTAAAACACCTGTTTGTAAAGGAGCTCTCTTGGAGAAGTTCTACTAATGCTGTATCCAAGCAGTGTTACGCGTACTGCTGTATTACGATTTTGAAGGGCTCGTGAAGGTTAATCGTAAAGATTCTTGAATTGCAAGATGTATTTCTCATTCGAGAGATTGTGTTCCCTTGCGAATACTTGAAATAACAAATTATTTAATTTGAAATGCTAAGTTCTTACTGCTTGTTCATAACGCGCGTGATTTATGACAGCTGTCAAAAGTTTGGCAATTACTGTTGCATGTTTACTTTTGACTCGGCTAGCATTATGTACTGCTAGGTTTTTTTCTTTAATACGAAATATGCATACGAATATATTTCCTTGGTTTATTTTTATTATTATAACTGGTGTCACTGGCTCTTTCGAACCAAGTGTGGTCTTTTCGTGCACTTGGCACATATTTTCGATCTTTTTATATTGTACGACATGCCGGTTTCCTCACGATGTTTTCCTTCACCGTTTGAGAACGTTGGAGAGGCCTGAAACCTAATTATTAATTGATCTTTGAAGCCTCTTTTTGTAAATTGCCTATGTCACTTCTAAATATTGAGTAATTAAACATCTTATGTTCATTCACCCATTCATTCCATTCGTTCATTCCATCGAGTTAACAAGAAACTTTTGCCAATTATGAGAGATTCCGAATACGCTGAAACTTCCTTTTAGACTTTTGTCTGTCAACTAATCGTAACATAATATCAAAAATACATATTTTTGTTTTCCTTGTTCTTTTATGTGGAGACGCAGAATGAATACAAATAACTTTTGTTGTAGGAAAATGAATACAAAGCGTTTCTGGAAGTGTGAGAAAATATTTTTGGCCGTATATTCGTAGTTTAGGGTAAGTGAAGTAACGTGTCGTCGTACCATTCTCGCGGTTAAATTTGTATAAATAGACAGAATCTATCTGCGCTACCTTTACTTTATTTTGTATTTCTATCGTAGACAAAACATATGAAAACGTACAAATTTAATTTAATCACGTCTTATATTGCGACAATTTAGTAGATTTTACTCATCACCAACCATAATAACCCCACACATGACATGGCTATAACATGAAAAGTTAATAAGGTTTTTATAGCAGTCACAGCCAGCGCCTCGAGCATTCTGCCAGCCAGTCATCACGCAATAAAATAACGCTACAAAATATGCTCAGAAAAATGAACGTCACATCTCAGAAAGGCGTACACTTGCTCTCATTAGCCTGTAATTACCGGGGCGGGCCGAGCGCACCCGACCGCCGCCGGAAATTCAAATTTTCGTACGTTCGTCGCTCGCAAATTACGATTTTTCCCACCGCCTAGCAATAAAAAAAGCAATACCGATACAAAATTTAAAAATGGTTATTGTTTCCTTTTTTGAACCGGGTGTCTGACATTTAAACGACAAGATTGAGTCGCCATTTTATTGTTGATTCCTTTTGTTTTGGAGCTTAATTGAGCTACGTAGAATACTCCAATAGGTACATTTTCCTCATCAAGTAGTAGGCACTTTTTAATAAAAATAATCTCTCTCGCTGGCGCACTTCATTAAGACACTCAAAGAGGCTCGGGAGCGATTATCTACTCCGATAGCGTTCATGATGGCAACACCATATAATATTAAAATATTTTTTCATGGCGACCTCATCTTTATCCGCAGGTTCATAATTATAATTTTCTAGTCCCCTTCGTATGGGTCATACTGAAACTTTCAAGTTTTACGCAATAGCGTACCTAATAAGGTATCAGCTGTTTTATGTAACATATCATCATTATTATTAACCCTGAAACGACCCAATACATTCTAAAGATAGTCCAAATTGGGACCATAGACTTAGAAACTTCAGTTGGCCCCCCGTCATGCGTGATGCAAGCACTCGACCGCCATTTTCATACACTTTTTACACATGCACACTTTTTGTGCACAAACTGCTTTTTTAACCAAACGACGGCGATTGAACTTTGTTGTTACTTCGATAAAAAATGAATGGCCACTGGGGGTTGCAATGAAATAGATGAAGTTTGAAGCTTTATTAAAAACAGATTATTTATGGAGATAGGGAGTAGGGAAAAAAAAGAAAATCAAAACTCACCATAGACAATGGATGACATTTTATATGTAAAATTAACCTGCTCTGTAATATAGAAAGCCCTGATTACACCAGTCGAGTGTTCAATTCTAGTCATAACTCCAAGCAGGCGCCCCTGAGACCGAATTAGTACGCAACGTGACCAAACTGAAGATTTTTTGTCGTTCCCTCTTCAAATATTATGCCGGGTTTTCACTGGGCGAGTTGGTGTTGCGAGTCTAGTGAAAATGAATTTTAAGCAGGGCTCCACATTATGCATGGGCACTGTGCTAGTAATATAGGCTTTTATCAATAGAAAATATCGATCAGAATTTTGAAAACTATTTGATTTGTTTCATTACTTAAATATTAATAATACAAATTTAAAGCCATAATAAATCTAAAGTACTTACACCTAAAAGTCATTCTTACTTTGACTTATGGTGCCAGGGACATGGACGCTCACGCAAAAGACTTTGTACAGAATAAGTGTTGCACAGAGAGCCATGGAGCGTGCCATGCTTGGCATCAAACTTATAGATCCGAGATCTTATTGATCTTAGAGTTCCGAGGAACGAGGTAGATGGCACGAACTAAGGGAAGCCTATACCCAGCAGTGGGTGAGGTCGGACTCTGGATGATGATCATGATGACTTCTAAAAGTCTGACAGTGATTGTATAAATAGCAAAATGAAATAATAGGGAACTGCTTTACTTGAGATTATTTTTAAGTTAATAATATTTCAGACCTAGAAAACTTATTTCAGCCACTGGGTCAAGAGACCCAGTTTAAATAATAATACCAACAGCATCCGGCCATCACGTGACTTTGCCCTTAACATCTCCAGAGGCGTGTTTTTACAATGGTTAAGTTAAATGTTGTACTTTAGCCGACTTTAGACGACGATTTTAAGCAACAATATGATAATTAATCGAGCTCTGTGCCTCTAATGGTAGGTGTCGCGGATGTAATTTTCATTGAAAACTCTTTGCTTTTGATTCAATGTCCATTTAGTGCAGCTGTTTTGCTAGCTTTTGCTTTAAGCAACAATATGATAATTAATCGAGCTCTGTGCCTCTAATGGTAGGTGTCGCGGATGTAATTTTCATTGAAAACTCTTTGCTTTTGATTCAATGCCCATTTAGTGCAGCTGTTCTGCTAGCTTTTGCTTTATTTAAGGTTACACTTTAGCTATTTGAAGATGTGCCAAGACAACTGTTGAAATATAAACAACACTGTGTCACCTGCAAGCTGGCCTGCAAGCTGTACGATGCATCTTATAATTATGTCAACGTCAACTAAGGATCATGACAGATGACAGCTCTCTAGACACAGCCGCCAAAATGACTGTGACGTTACTCGCCTTTCCGTTATGGTCGTAGCCTCTCATCAATTTCTTGTGCATTTTTAAATCTCTAATTATTAATTTACTAAGTAAAGTTGTTCATGGGTTTTATTTCTTCAACAACGTAAACGTTCAACAATTAACAACGTATTTTAGTAGCATTTATAATATCAAGTTGAAAAAATGTAATTGTCAAAAACTCGACAAACTTGCATGCCAACCGAGGAAAAAAACGGTATTTATTCAGTAAAACCTCAAGGAGCACTTTGAAATGCCTAGGTACCAGCAACCTACTGCTATGAATACACTACCCTATCGTAGTCACTATGACTGAAAACGTTGAAACTGAAACTTGGAGGGCAAAATGCCACGTGATCACTGAGCATCAACCAATACAAAACGAACCGATCCACCAACGTCGAAATATGAACATGACAAACTAGTCGTATGAACCCCGCCGACAGAGACGTGTGATGGTCATTAATTAGTGACGTCACTGCCCAGCGCATGACTAATGACGTAACGGTGATGCGGTCTACTGACCTGAGGATAGCTCTACCCCGGGAGTAAATTATGTCCAAGGGGGAGGAATAAGTTCATATCAAATTATTATTATGTTGGAAAATAAATCATACTAACTTGCTACCAAACTTTTAGTGGTTCATCGAGGCCGAAAAATCTATTGCAATTAATTGATTTGTGTAACCATAAAAATAACTAATTAAAGAAATCATTTTGACTTAAGTAGGGAAATGGTTTTGGTATAGTGAGACGAAGAATATTCTTAATTTTTAATTTAATATAATTATGAATTCAATGTATGTGTTGATTTGAATAATTTTAATGTTGATTATTCTGTGTGACGTATCTAAGCACATAACTGAAATAAATAAAAGATAAATACAGATTATGATTATGATTATTCTCAAGTCTTTTGTGCTTAAAGATAGTGAATCAGTATTCCCGTCTGTAACACTATAATGGATTCGTTTTCTGTAATTTTGGGAGGTCACAAAGCTTTTTAATTTTAATTGTTTTTCATTTAAGTTGGAATAAAAGTGCGTTTTGTGATATTCTGATTAAGGGGGTACGATTTCCATACAAACTTAATTTACACAACTATGGGCGAATAAAGTATTAATGTACACTGAAATAGCTGTAATAGGCTTTTACAGTGGTCCTTATTACCGGCCAGTTATATAAAGTTGGAGTGTCAGCCGTTGGTCGTGGCAGTCGAGGCTTCAGAAAAAGAACTAACAGACTTTTACGACTATTTTGAGACATATGTTTTAAGCTCATTCACGTATTCAATGCCGAGTACCCGTTAGAAAGAATGACGAAAAAATTACTTTTTTGGTTTTTTATTAATATTTCTTCTTCAGGCTGATAATGATGATGATGATGATGATGATTAATATTTCTGTTATCCTACAGTTTTCTCCAACTTTATATAACTGGCCGGCAATAAAGACCACTGTAAAATTCTATTACAGCTATTTCAGTGTACATTTATACTTTGTTTGCCCATAGTTGTGTAAATTCAGTTTGTATCGGAATCGAACAACCTTAAATCGAAAAAGTTTCGGATGGTTTTGAAAAAAAAACCGCCACCATTTTTTTCAAAGCCAATTCAGGCCGACTTGTCTATTGACTGACTTGACTAAAAACTATTTTATTTATGAAATATTTTCTCACTTGACAATGACAAAGATCTGATCCAAAGTGGACAGATGTCATTAATTAAGAATAAGAACACAAACATGATATTTCACCTTCAGAAACAGTAGAGGAGGCATATCTTTGTCTATCTGAATGTTTACAGCTAGCCATATCTGTTACACAATGTCCATAAACTAAAGCCTGAAGACAGCATAATATCAATTTCCACCATAACAATAGAGAATTATATTACTGAGATGCCTAATAAAGGCAGCCACTTATTATTTCAGATAATATATCAAGCCTACATAAAATATTTTCACAAAAATGATAGTATATCATCCCCCATGAAAACAGCCTGTAGGGTAAAGCCGACCTAATTAATTTCATATGGCTTCCGTGCCCTATATCGCAAAATCATAATCATGATATTGGCCCATATTTCCAGTTGCCATAGACTCCGCTTTCATTAGAAAATTGGTAGGAAATGGGGATAACAGAAAAAAATATTTATGATAGAAAAATGTTTACCGATCGATCCTGACTATCCTACTGAATTAATAACCGATACAATGAAACAAGGCCCTGTCTTATAGAAAGCAAGAGTGGGCAAAAAATTACCATTCGTAGGACGATAAGTCTAGAAAACTTGAGAAACCAATTTTAATCGAATTTCTATGGAACCAATCTGGAAGTATTACCTTTTAGCTAGAAACATATCTTTAAATTGGCTCATAAATGACGAAGTTATGACATAACAAACATTAAAGCAACAACCGAATTGAGAACCTCCTCCTTTTTCATTCGAAGTCGGTTAAAAAATTTATGACAAGTTATTTTGAGTGTTCTGGTTTGACGCGTAACTAAAATGTAAGTTCGTTTGCATTAAACACACTTGATGCTTGCTTAGGTTTATTTTCTCAACCCAGCAGCTTTGCCAATCTTTTAAAGTTAAAAAACATTTAGTTATTGTGTAGCTGTTCATTTTCAAGCAAAAAGCTTTTCAATCAATGCGATTCAGCAGTCTCAAACATTGTTTCCTATTTTAAGAAACGGAACTCTAACCGTGATTTACAAATTGGTCGTTTTTTACGACGAAGCTCGGGTTGTCCCGCCCATCAATGTTTACGTGATCCTGCTTTATTAAAATTCCTACTTTATTTTGTCTTGTTTTTTTTTCTTTTGAATGTTTAAAGCAGTGAGAAAGTGCCGAGAAAGTTTATTTTTCATTTCATTTCATTTATTTATTCACAAACAATTATCAATTGTATTTGAAATAATCTTAAAACTAACACAGCGAAAAAGGAAAAAGTACAAAAATAATTAATAATGATAGTTAAAAAATAATAACCATAATCACATAATCATGCCGCTAATAAAACTATACACAATATGTCAAAAATTCATCTGTGTATTTGAGTTTTTATAGTGAACTATGCAAAATGTCATATTATTATTTATTTATTCTTGGGGGGTCAGAGACGCTCATATTCTGTAGGTACCAAAGTATTTAAACGGATATCTGCAGTGTCAGGATTTGAGTTTTTTTTAATATTCTTGTAGTATCAAGTCTACTGGCAATATTGTTCTTGTAGTCAAGAACAATATTGCTAGTGGTCAGAAGGTTGACAAGTTAAACTGCTTTGGCTAAAATAATTAAAATTATAAATTCTCTTGAAAGTAAGTGCACCATGGCTTAACATTTTTCCTTATCCCAACTTCTATAAGGGACTTAATTAATTCTTCCTGGTTGACTCGGTGCTCCAATATTCTTTAGTCAAACACAAGTTTTTGTTCATTTTCCGATGGGTCGCATCAAGTTACCGATTGTGTTCAATTTATTGAACAAATCCGGACGTGGCTTGGATTTTTATTGGAGGTTTTTAATAAGGGGCGTGTGGTGGTAAATTAGAATATGAGAAAAAAACACAGCCTTTGATACAAGATACCACGTATCCATGTAGGTTTTTGTGGTATTGTATAAATTGTAAGATAATTACAGGATTATGAAGATAAAACAGCTACATTTTTTATATTGTTTTGATACGCTTGCCTTTTAATCAAGGTTTTTGGGGTATGGTAAAAGATACACGCATAAGCTATTCAAAGTCAAACATGAATGTGTATTACTAGAAGTCACGTTTGATAGCCACATTCGCCTATCCCTGCTTATAGACACAAGAAATGACCGCTGTTCGTTCGTAACTTGTACCGCTAGTGACTGACACGTCATGATTTCACCCCGTTGTCGTCACATTGTAGTCAGGTTAATGAGCGGAACGTTGTTTCGCGCTCCACACCCTTCGGGGCCCTAATAAACTCAATAGCTGACGATGGATTACTCGTAACTTTGTGAACATCAAAGGTTATGACGATGATGAGGGTGGGGACATGGCTTTAATTTCAACAACATAATTGGATGTGTGTACACGGCAACGCAATGACTGATTTTAAGCAAACAAGCCAGCCGCAAATACTGTTCTCGAATGGCAACCACAATACCGTAGACTGTCTACGATACTCAGATCCAGTAGATCGATGATATTGTCATGATAAAGAGGGGATAATGTGGATGAAACAGGTTCAATATATTTTTTTCTGGAAATCAAAGTTTATAAAAATACAGTATCTTTATAAACTATTAGAATTAGACTTCTTCAAGCAGATGATGAGATCTTATGCAAGGCTAGATTATTAAGTTCTTGGATTTTTAAATAGTGATGGCTTTTTAAAATTGATGACCAAACTTTTGATTCTAACTATACTTTACTACTCTAACTCTACCTATACTTCTAACTATACTTTTGATTTTAACTTTTATTCTTTTGTTTTTATTTAGAAAATCTATATTTAAAAAAAAAAATCTGACTTATAAATACTTTAATTATGAATCAGAATCTAGAAGATCTAGATTCTAGAGTATCTCGTAGTATCTCAAAATGTTTAATTCTGCTTATTATCCAAATTACAAGGGCCGCCTTGAAAGGTATTTGGATTTCAGTCAAACCATTAAAGAAACTCTGCAATTTCAAAAGATATCCTCTAAATCGCATCGATTAACTTGAAAAATGTAGCCGTGTCTTTAATAAGAGCCCTCATTTAGTTAAGAGAGGTATCCCATGTCCCCTCTCCCCTTCCCCTCCCCCCTCTCACCTCAGGCAGGTGTAATTACGATACAGAGCGTCACCTCACCGCAGCGCCGTTTAGGCCTGACGCATACTTGAATAGAGTGAAAATAATTGGCAGTAGGTACATTCCTTGTTCAAAACAAAAAAAATCTAATTCAAAAAATAAAAATGATTAAAAAAATCATTAGGATATTTCTAAAAGTGGTGGAACTGTAATCTTATCCCACCTATATTGGTGAATGGTTACATCTATTTGCGCCTATAATAATCACATTACCTCGCAAAACATGAACACAAGTTTTTTTTATATAATTTTAAGTTTAAAAAACTTGAGAAACCGACTTCATTGTCAAACGGCTAAACCGATTTTAATGAAATTTGTTTGGGACAATCTGGACGTAAGAATAACCTTACAAATAAAAAAATAATTTTCTAAATCGGTTCATAAATGACGGAGGCATGCAGTTACAAACATTAAAAAAATTATTTAAAAAAAAATGGCAACACCGATTTTAATAAAATTAAAATGGGACCAATCTGAAAGCATTACCTTTCAGATAAAAAAATAATTTTTCAAATCGGCTCACAAATGACGAATTTATGCGGTAACAAACATTAAAAAAAAAAAAAAAAAAAAAAAAACATACAACCGAATTGAGAACCTCCTCCTTTTTGATTGGAAGTCGGTTAAAAATGGAAAATAAATTCTACTTGTTTGTCTTTGTTTGTATTTATAATCTTGAGAGCTCTAGATACTCTTCAACGCAATTTAAGGCAGTAAGAAACCATAGGAACATTTATTATTTAAAAATACTGCTTTTTCTTGTCTAATTATTCTAACTTATTCCATCAGCTAGTAGTAAAAAAAAATATAAATAATGGCAAATACCACGGATTCAAATTAAAACAATTTACTTATTAAAGGCAGATTTTACGGATGCCTAATCAACCGATCAAATATTTAACAGTTAATTCTCTCGATTTTTTTTTGTATTATTACTAACATAAGCAACTGTCAAATATTTGATCGGATGATTAGTCAATCCGTGAAATCGTTCGTTAGTATATCAGTTTTAAAAGTTCGATAAACATTTTTTTGGTATGTGAACACCTAACCTTGTACTAGTATGTACATTATTTGCTTTCTGCGACACCTCTACTGCGCCACCATTCCACACAGTAATCAAATATCTCGTTTCCTCTCATTGAAGCCATTATGTTGTAAGCTGCTATTAAATTATATTCCCCGAGGTTTCAACTCTCAGTTGCGTTAAACGACAATTCATTACAAAAACTCAAAGGATTCCGAGTTAGCTTTTGATTTACGGAAATTATTTGATTTTGAGTGCGATAGAGAGGTGTTTCATTATTTTGTAAAACGAGGTTTAATTTGTAATTATATTGTGTCTTTGTTTCAATTGTATCTTGTTGAAACGAGTTTACAGATCAAAAGAAACAAGATATATAAAGATGAGATTAATTTATTTTGCATTACCATTTTAGAAACCCTCAAAGAATCTTAAAATAATTAAGGGGATATGCCTGGGGATGAAATTAATGAAACAGTTTCTGTTTATTTATTTTAGCAAATAATAGTAGATACTATCCAAGATGGTGTATGCCAACCACAGTAAACAATAAGTGAATTAGTAAAAAATAAATACTTACACCCAAGCCAGTCCCAAAAATTTCCATAAATATTCCATCAAAATTTCCCATCTCTCACATCAACGCAAATAATAAATACGTTCATCGATATCAATATACCGGTATTTGGTTCCAAGTGACTTGGCTTAAAGCGACTTTCAACAAAGGTAATACTCTAGCGCTTAGAAGCGCAATCCGAACAAGATAAATTGATAAAGGTACAAATACAAAATATTACAGCATGTAACAGGATTTTACCTTTCAAATTTTTAACGTTTCTTTATTTTAAATATTGCTTAAAAATAACCTTGTCTGTCTTTTAGCTTAAAAAAAAGTTGGCAAGAAATATTTCTTGAAACTGTTTTTTTATTGTGTTGAAATTTTATTTAATCTCTCATTATATTTTGTTATTCAAGTTGGATTTCAGATATGGAACAAGAAAAAACGTGGTAAAATAAAATTTATTTATTTATTCGTATGGCATAATTATAGTACAATCGTTAATTAAATTATTCAGGGATTCTAGTGTATAGATAGTGCAATTCACGAAGACGCGCCCCTCGCGGGGTGCGGGGAGTTTGCTCCGAGCGGCAGTCGCGAACCGTAGTCTATTCATTGTAGTGTGCGTGTGCACTCATAGGTAATTAGTGTGTACCGATAACACTCAAACATTGACGGAAGCTTGCACACATATACTATAAACGGTTAGGAGGAATAGTGGGGCACGCCTTCGTGGATTGCACTATCTATATTTGCGTCGTCTTGGAGGTTTTTGGGAGTTTCGCTTCTGGTGGGACATTAGCCAGAACTGAGTGACTATTGCACTGTGTCATCGTGACGTAGCGGTCTGTACGACGAGGATTAATCGTGCGATTCGTTTCACGGAAAGAAGGGCGCTTAAGGGCTGCCAGTTATGTTGTTTTAAGTTTCAATGGGACTAAATTATTTCTTTTAAGTGAGTCTGACTCGCTATTGACTGACAATTTTTTTTCAAAGCCTCGTTATTTTAGTATTTTTTTTCATCAGTCGTTTTCTGTTAATAAAAGGCTTTACTCAAACCAGTTAGTTATCCTTGTTACCAATTACTTGTCTTCATGACGTACCGAACTTAATTATATACGTGCATAATTTTAAGTTTTAAGGTTAGAGTTTAAATACAGTAACTTTTCAGCTTTGCTCAAAGACTGGAATTTTTTAAACAAGCTAAAAGTTTAACGAATAAGCTTCTGTCAAAAACAGCAAAAAAGCTGGATAGTAAATGGAGCTAATTCCTTTTAAAAAGTTTTAAATTCTCGCTTCGGACTATCCAGTGCTTCTACATCATTGTTCACTACGTTCGCTGAAACTATTGTTCTGAGGAGGGTTTTTCTATTAAGTGCCTAATTAAGCCATCTATTAGGGGGGGGCAACCTTCTCCCTCCTATAACAGATAGCTTGGTGCTGGCTGATGAGTGATAGTAATAGCCAGTACTAGCTTCAGATTTGTGAGATATTGTATCTACTTAGTTTGATTATAGTCTTGTAATTGCTTAATTAGGTACCTTTCTGGGATTTGCTAGATTTGATCCACCTAGTTTTTGTTTAAGATTATTTATCTATACTTCTTTACTCATATTATAAAGAGGAAAGATTTCTGTTTGTGTGTATGTTTGTAATGAATAAACTCAAAAATTAACTGTGCCGATTTCAAAAACTCTTTCACCATTGAAAAGCTACATTCATCCTGGCTATATTTATGTGTATTTTTAAACGTTTTTTTTATAGCCGTGTTTGTATCTGGCTGCCAAAAGTAGAATTGAATTTTTTAGAAGAAAAAAAAAATACTGAGGTACGTCGGTACCTAAGTATATTGATACCTTAATAAAAGTGAATTTCAAAAGCAAACTTAAAAAAAACAACACGAGGAACATAAAATAAGTTCGGACGTCGCACATCTTAACACTAACTGAGACAAATTGTTGTTAATGTCCCAAAATAAATAACATAAGTACCCATGCAAATACTCCCATAATATTTGACTAAATAAATTTAATAATACTGTTAAAACGTTTGCGTAGTTGACGTTATTTAAATGGGGATGGCTTTGCTGGAACAGCAATACAAGATTACGATAGCAATCAAGCGAGAATTTTTGAAAAAGTCACGTAGACACCTAAGATTTTATCTCGTATCTTGAATATGCTTTTTTTATAACACGTTGCCAATTTAACAAAAAATACATTAAAATTTGCTGTGAAGTTTGTCAGAAAATCAAGGCCTGCGCACACCTAGTTCGCTGGCGATAGCGATCAGTGAAACGCTGTCAAATATCGCTGTCAAATTTGACAGCGTTACACTGAATGCCGACGCCAGCGGCCTAGGTGTGCGCAGGCCTTTATGGTATATTCACACATCTTGAACATCTTGACCGTAAATTTTTCGGTAATCAAATATTAAAAAAATGATAATATAGACAAAATATTTAAAATAAATAAACAACAAGTAAAACACAAGTGTCATCCACTTTTAATTCATTCAATCTCATTCACACGCGGCACGAGTGCAAAACCGCGACACGTCATTTCGCTGCGGTTGTCGTGCGGGGAACGTGCGAGGGACGAGCGGGAGGTGTGCGGCTGACGCGCGACGGACACGCTGCGGCTATGCGCTCTGACAACTGTGGAATTGTGTTCGTACGAAACTTGAAGCTTGCGCTGTTTTTATTACGGTATTGTTGCAGGAAAAGGTGTTGGTGTAATGTCACAGGTTGTTGATGTAAATATTGATAAAATATAAAAATATTTTTGAGTTTCAGTTTTTTTTTGTTATTTTTCTAATTTTGTGTAAAAATCTTAATGCGGTTTACAAAATACATCTACTCGCCAAGTTTCATCAGGCTAGGTCTTATAGTTTCGGAGAAAAATGGCTGTGACATACGGACGGACAGACAGACAGACAGACAGACAGACATGACTAATCTATAAGGGTTCCGTTTTTGCCATTTGGCTACGGAACCCTAAAAACAAGTACTGTTTCTATAAATATCATTGGCTCCTGATCTAGCTGTAATGAGCTTGACTTTGACGCGGCCGAGTTGAGCGTGTGATAGTATGAGGTCTTCATTTGTGTTGTGTGAGGTATGCGAGAGCTAAACGGGGTAACGAGGTCACTCACTGGTACACTAGCAAATATAAGCCAACCAATAGATACCATCACGTCATCTAAACGCAGTCTTTTCTATGTCTAACCAACGAATAATAAACAAATGAAGTTGAGAAACCAACTTTTTGACCAAACTATTGACCCGATTTTAATAAATAAATGATATAGGAGTAGTAATCTAGAAATATTAGCTTACAGTTAAAAAACCGGTTTATAAATGACGAAGTTATGTGATAGCAAAAATTGAGACCTCCTCGAAAGTTTTTTATTTGAAACCGGTTAAAATACAGTTAGAAGGGTTCTGAAAGATTTTTTCAGAAAGCTACAGGAATAATACTCGAAAGGCACGTTCCTAATGTGCTTAACCTGCGAGGCAATGTTTAAAAAATGTACAAAATACACAAGAAACAGTTGAGCTATCTGCAGACCGTTACAAACGATCTAGAGATAGATCAACTGCTCTGCTTTATTATAGGTAATGCTTACCATTTACCATCAGGCATATTAATAATTATGCTGGAACCATTAGTTAGTAGTATAAAAACAATTGTAGCACTCCGGGAATGCCAAAAGAAGTGAAAACTTGAACCATTACCCCCTTCCCGACCCGACCCGCGTAACGTTGACGAGGACGAGTTCATTTGTTTTTTTTTTCACCTCAAAAATGCTCGAGTTCATCCTCAGAACAGAAAAAACACAAAAAGAAATCATTTTTTCTGTTCTGTGAGTCCACATACAGAAGTTTTCACTTCAAAAATCTTTCACATGTACAGACATAATGCATTATAAAGAAATACAGACATAAATCTTTAGAGCGACCTAGTGGAAGGAAAATAAGTGGCTATTTTTATTTGCAAGGGATAACTTGGGAGTCAATAAAAATATAAAACAGCAGATAAGGTATCGGTCATAAAATACAGGGAATCGCTGCGTCATGGACCCTTGTCCCGGTGAATGAGATTTCAATTTTACCACTTCACATATTCTACTTTGCCTTTGCATAAAATATGTAATACGGGCCTTATGTTTGCAGAGCTTTTTGAGGTGAACCAGCTTAGAAGTATTTCTTTTTATACGTATTGGCTTCTAGATTAAGTCGATTTTTACCGTTGAGCCTTTTACCTTTCAACTTTACTAAGTAAAAAGTAATTATTTTGCTTTTCTATCTATAAAATAAATTAAATATATATTGTGGATAATCCAAACAACTCTATCTAGCCCCAAGTTAGGCAGAGCTTGTACTCTGGGAATCAGATAGCTGATATAATACTTATGTATATATTTTTTGTAAATAAATATGTATACTTACAATACAATATAACACTCAGATATAATAGAGAACAAACATCTGCGTTCACCACACAAATATTTGTTCTCAGTGGGGATCGAACCCACGACCTATGGCGCAGAAGGCAGAGTCTTTTGAATATGATTTATATATTTGTTTTAGGATTTAGTTAGACTATTCAGAAATTGTTTAGTTTTATGTTGAATAAGATCTAAAGTTATAAATTCACAGTAAAGAAGTTATAGTAAATATTTAGCTTTTAGATTTTGAAAAGAAATATTCAAATTTAAATAACGTGGATTTAAAAGTTACAATTTTAATAGTAGGTGGTAGTAGGTTTTTCAAAAATAGCCTTCAATTCCATTCCGACGTGTTACGTTATAAGTCAGTGTGTCACAAAGGTAACATTGCTGGCGTAACCTCATTTGCCTCACAAAGGATGTAATAAAAATGGACGTTGTAACCATTGTGTGCGATTATATATCGTATCGCTTTGCATCGGGATACGTGCCACGTAAGGCACGGGGCTTTTGGTATCATACTGTGAACGTGCTCGTTACAAACCCAGATTTATAAAAAAACTAGCGGCCCGTGGCTACTCGCTAAATTGTAGCCCATGTGTTATTTTGATGTATAAGCTAAATATTATTGCAAAGTTTCATTAAAATCTATTCAGTAGTTTTTACGTGAAAGAGTAACAAACATCCATCCATTACAAACTTTCGCGTTTATAATGTTAGGAAGATTTTCTATCTACTGCAAAGTTTATAAAAAAATAAAATAAAAAAACGTTTATTGCCTCGTTATAAGCCTAGAACTACATTATCATAAAACATATAAGCCAGTATTGGTTAATTTGTCGTAAGTAAATTATTAAAATCTTTGTGATTTTTATGAGTGTAGTTAGTACTACAAAATGAATACATTCATTATAATATAATCTAGCCCTAGTATCAATTTATATATTTTCTTTAGTAACATTATTACTTCTAAAGATTGAAAAAAGACTCTGCACTCTGTGTAAAAACCCTCTTTGCGTTCATGGACGATATTACGATACGTACAATATTTTATAAATAATAATTTTACGGTAGATGTATAGTAAATATGAGTCGCCTGGGCATGGTACAGTGATTTTCACTATAAAATATAAGTGAAAAGTAAAAAGTGATCTAGATAGTTCGACCGAAGGCAGCCTGGACCAGATGGGCTATTTATTTTTACGGGGACCTTATTAGGTTAAAACCAGGGATATAAAACCACCACGAGGGATATTATATAAAAAAAGAATATTGACTGGCATCACAGTTCTATCGGTACTTACTCCGCTTTGACGTTGAGGGGTCGACTCCCACCCTAAAAAATATGTTAGTGATGAACGTAGTCCTGTGTCTAGGGTGTAATTTTTATATTACTAAATATTTTACTTAATTTTCATACGATTTAATGTGCACAATGTATTTAAAAACAGCAGGTTATACTTTGTGCTGATGCAACAAGATTTATTGCCCAGATGTGACCAGATGTGATGTGTACGCCTCTATAAAAGTATGTAGTCTCGCAGGTTACGCACGTTAAGATCGTGCCTTACGATGCACTGTCCTGTGACCATTAAATTGAGGCATAAAACCTCATGTGTCAGAAATTTCACTTAGCATTTGGATAGCCTGCCAAAATAATATGTACATAAGTAGCTATTTTTAATTTGAATGTCGCCGAGCTTTAATGTAACAGCTCGATTGCGTGTTGTGGACGGCGTTTGATGCGGTTATGTCAGTCTGATTTGCATCGAGAATACCGATGCACAGATCTGTATCAGTTTTACAGTTAGTTGATTGAAATGTGCGGTTGTAAGTAGATATAGATACAATGTCGAATGAAAATGTGTAGATACATTCACACACTGAGACACCCTGTATTGTTTGTACAAACAAGGCTCAATTAATTACTAGTCTATAAACAAAACTGAATACCATCAAAGCTCGTATTTCTAAATGGCTACTGACAAATTTGTCATTTGAGTGCTGTAGGGTAGCGTCTATATCTATGGTATATTTCACGTCTCGAATGTCTTTGCACAAGGTACAGCCAACGAAGTATCGCTGGCAATCCAAACCATATCTCTTTGACTTAAAGGTCAAAATGGCACAGCACCTGCTTGCTTTACAGACGGCATTGTATTTGTTTCGAACAGCGCAAAATGGGATTACTTGTTCTCAGAGTGTTTGGAGAAATTTTGTTACTAAAGCGAAAAGGTTCGCTTGGAATTACGAGATTATTGTATTTCGTCTTGTTAATAACGAACTCGGGTGTTCGATTGCAAGGATAAGTAGGATTACTGCCAATAAAAATGTATAATAAAGCCTGTGAAGTCGATGTGGATTTGCAAAATGTTTTGTTAAGTTTGGGGCTTGCGGAAGTTTGGAAGTTGTCGCTCCAATTTCGGGAAGATCCTTCTGATACGAAATATTTTACACGCACACAGACAGTGATGTAATAACTTTGAAATGAGTTTCCATTTCAAATTATAGAAAATCGCAACTACTTTCTTCAGTGCACCAACGTAGTTTTCATTTATTTCTAAGAGTCTTCAACTGTCTCAGTTCAAGAGTTTAGATATTTTTCGATCGCAAGCAGAATACCAAGCGACCATTTTTCAAAATATAAATTGATTAAGAAATGCGGGGAACGCCGCCCACCATCTACATAAGAAGGAATTTATATTGAACCGGTCCAAGAAAGTTCGAAAATACGGAAAATATTGGAATCGGCTGGTATATTGGTATCTATAGGTAGTAGTATCGGAATAGATAAGTGTATATTCTGTTGATAATACTCGTACATAAGCACATTGATCTCTGGATGATCGTATAGAAAGCTATTGGGACGGTAATAGCAGTTGGCAATGTCTGTGATTGTTCGCGTTTTGTTGTCCCTTTTTATTATGTTTTTAGGGATTGTGATCGTTCAATACAGTCGGTAACCTTTGTAAGCTTAGGAAGATCATTCCACGGATTTACATGACAATAAGCTTCATTCAAACAGTACGGTTCATTCAAAGAATGTTCTGGTGGGAGGCATGATATTATGTGATGTCGCGTTTTAACGAATCCAGTCTTACTGAATATTGGCTGGTGTTTTGATAGCCTGTAGAAATTTAGAGATATATATATATTTTTTATGATTACAAGTATTTTTGTAAAAATATCTAATATTATGAACTGAGTCGTATTTTTGTGATCAATTTATATTTAACTAAATAAAAAATTGAATTTTGATTTCATAATTTACTTTTGTTTATTTTAGGGATTCTGGTATGCTCCTGGATTGGATAAAATATTTTTGTTAATATGATATGCATACTTTTCCGTCATTAAACTACTCTTAAAATTCAGTAACTAAAACGAACGTCACTAAATATTTGGCACTTGTTGTGGTCTAGTGGCGACCCTGCCTTCCGATCATAAGGTGGTGGGTTCAAACCCAGTCATGTACCAAAGAGTATTTCTGTCGAAAAATGTATGTGCAATAAGCGAGTACTCTTAAACGGTGAAAGAAAACCTCATGAGGAAACCGGAATGTCGTAGAATGTAAAAAGTTCAAAAACATTGTGTCGAGCGAAAAAATCCTCTCTGAGGCTCATATAAAATCCTTTCACCACTATAAGAGGGCTTAACATTTTCAACATCAAAACTGTTCAGATGAATAGTTCAGTCTTGAAATCTAGGGCATACCAGAACCTAAAAAACCGAATTTCGCGTCCTATAAAACCGTGTACCGACACCCGTTAAATGCAGCCAAATCACTTTTGGTCGAGTAACAAAATCTAGTAATGGTCAATAAACGTCGTTTTAATTTGCAATTCGTAGCGTTATCTGGTCGTCTCACGTCAGCCGGCGGTATTACGGACCGGTCGATAGAACGACGGCTTTAAAACGACTTGATTGAAATACGCCAGAAGACATTCTGCATTGCAAAGAAATTGCTAGTGTTGAGCTGTGTTTTTTACTGTCTCGCTTCTTATTTTGAAGTGAAAATTTCTCGTGGACTTGAGTATTTTTTGAGGTGGGAAAAACCAATGAAGTCGCGTCACTATTACGTAACTGACACTACTTCGGCAAAGATCGACAAACTTCACCAAAAGTCCGCAGACAGCTAGAGAGGGACATCGTAATTGTTCATGTTTTCATTTCTGTCAGCATTCCCGACTGCCACTGTTTTTTTTTGAGTCAGACTTTTCCCAGCGAGATTTTTAATTTTTATGCAGTGCGCGGACGAGCACGTATTTCTATGAATAAGAATTTGAACCCAGTAGTATCATCTAATTATAATGCAGTTTTACTGTATCAGTCTATATAATAACGTGCAAGGATTTTATGATGCAATATTTCAGGTTAGAGAACAGATTGAGGTTTTCGTTTAAACATTTTCATAAGTGGTAGGTGAACCTACGTAATAAGATCGTGGGTCACACTCACAAGGAATCCATCGTAAAGCTTTATGGCCCCGGTAATGACCCGCTCGTAAAATATCGCCAATTTAGTCTGCACTCAGACACACCACGTTTATTGGCTGCGGTGTGGACGTGGCTTTAGTGGTTTCTAAAGAATGCAGAGACTGTGCTTGATAGTGTTAAAAGTCTAGGTTTGTTTTAAGTAACGGCTACTTTGTTATTTAGTAGTAGTTTTCTCGGGTCGTAAAATGGTTAATACGTATACCTAGCTTTTAAAAGTCTGGCTATAGTAACAAATTACTTTTCAATCAAATTTGCATTAAGCTCATTACATAATGCTCATTAAAGAAAAAAACAATTCTCAGTACGAACTCCACCCTCTTTCTTTGAAGCTAAAAGATCCCTTACCATTTCAACCCCAATATTCTTTCGCCCCGACTTACGCTAGACGTTGTAAGACGCCAGAATTTCACGACAAAAAACCCCCAACATCCTTAGAATTCTCCTAAAAAGTATTCCTGTTTCCGTAATCATTGTACACTGTAACGAAGAAGCAACTAATTAACCCTTTGTAAGGGCTTTTCGTACTAATTGTAATTTATTCTGTGGCCTGAGCCTTTCAGGCATTAGTGAAAGCCTCGCCATGATACTTTAGTAATTATCTCCTTTTACAAAGTGTTAAGAGCGTGTTCACGACTTGGATTGCGAAAGAATGGAGGAGTTTTGTGCAGTTGCTTGAACTTCTGTTTAGAATTTACCCTTCTATTCATATTCACTGACTTTGGAGTACTCTTGTCACTGTCAATTACTTCTCAACAAATATAAATAAAAAAAATATTGCAGACAATCCACACAACGCACTATCTAACCCCAAATTAAGCCGGGCTTGTACTATGGAAATTAGTAGGCCTAACAACAAGCTCTGTCTCTGGCTTTGGTTTTGAGTCTGTGTGAGTTGCTCACCCTGTGTAGTATACTATGTGTGTGACGTTTCGACGTAGGATTTATTTAATCAACATTCAAACAGACGCAAACCCAGAGCCAGACAGTGCTTGTGGTGTGGGCCTACATATAGCTGAAAAAAATTAAGATGCAAGTAGAAATAGCAACAGGCATGAAACGGATACTGACAGAAGTGTGACACGCAGTAGCCAAAAAAAAGAAGTGAAGTGAGATAGCAGGGCATAATTACACATTACATTTACAATTTTTTTTAATTCAAGAGATCTTTACTACACAACTTTTTCCGCAAATGTGGGATCCAAAGTACAAATCAAGATCCCAAAAGAATCCCAAAGATACTGAACTGATCTAGAACGTCGAAATTAAGCTAACATCCTGTTTAATTTACAAGGAGAAAACATTAACGATAATGTTCTTTCTGTCGTAAAAAATATTTTATCGCTGCAGACGGGCCTTAAGTAATTAAGGCGAATTAACGTTCTTCAGTACATCTGCATTGTTATAACTTTATGATTGGTTTGTTAGGAAGTTATGAAAATTATAAAAATACATACGAAAAGTTCACAAAAGAAAATTATTATTTTGGGTTTTCAAAGACTATTACTGATTTTATATTAAAAGTTTAGCTCTAAAATGATCTTAAATTAAAAAAAAAAAATATTTGACCCAATTATTCTACATGATTAGAGTAGCTACTCAGAACCACCGCTGCTAGAGAAAATATTTTTTGTCATAACACTATACGTACTATAAAATCTATTATTGGTATTTTTTAAGTGTAACCAGCTTTATAAATCACTGTTTATTGTTAAACGACTTGAAATAAAAAAGAGGAGGTTCTCAATTCGGTTTTATTTGCATTTTTTTAAGTTTGTTTCGATAGAAAAAAATTGAAAAAAAAAATCTGGTAGTAATTAATTTTTTTAGGACCTAGATTGGTCCCAAATAAATTAGATCAGTAGTTTTACCATGAAGTCGGTTTCTCAAATTTTTTAAAGATCAATTATTCAATAAATTATTAAATGATGCCTTCAACTGAAACTACGGGAAATAAGTATTTCCCTAAACGCATTCCGTTCCGTGAACAAGTTTACTTACGGGAAAGTCAAAATAATACAAAGAGTACAACAGAGTCAGCGTTTCTCAACTTTACGAGCGGCGTCAGATCTCAATTAAACATTTCGGCCCCATTTCTATACAATTTCGGTGTACGAAATGAAATTAAAGTTGGGTAACGTCGAAGGAGATTACTTTACGAGTAGTCTGTCGAGCTACCGTGTTCTAGTAATGTTACCTACTAACGTTTAGGCAACTGAGTTTAATTGTTTCAAGATAGTTGTAGTTGGGGACAGTTTATTCAGAGTTTAAAAGTTGGTGACAAGGTGGCAAGTACTTTGAAAAGTGCTTCATATGAAAGGCGTTTTTGAGGGTAATTTAAATTGAGCCATTATATAATTGACCTAAGATAGCCTTCAAAGAATATAATATTTATTAATCTGACCGTGAATATTTGAATTCGTTAAGATTTTTCTTCTTAATACTTCACTACTTGATATACCTTCTTACGAGTAATTGGATTACAAAGATTTTTACAATGACCTGAAACTTAAGAGCCGAGTGGGATTTTCACAAATCGAAAATCTTTAGTAAACACTATAAATAAAGAATTCAATTAATTAATTTATTATTGAATTTTTTATCTAGTATAGTAAGAAAACCTAATAAAAAGGAAAGCATTATTCATATAGCTGTTTTTTTAAACACCCTTGTGAGAAAACTATACAACTACTTTCGTCAAAATGAAATAATGCATAAACTAATAAAACAAAAACACATTTGTTTACATTCACAGTGCAGAATACACGATTCTTCAAACAACAAAACCGACCAGAACTTTTGCTCATTGTAAAACATGGGTTACAAATTTATCGTCATGAATAAATCATGATAATCCCAAAATAACAATCACCTCGGAAAACAAAGCACTGAAATTATACGAGGTATCCGAAACTAATAAACGCGGTCTTAAAAAACAACAATTCATTTTGTTTTGCTAAAACTTTGGGATCCCTTTTGAGGCTGGCGTCAGATTTGTTCTTACGCAACGCTATTTCAGCACTTTCAGGGAGATTTCAAAATTCTGCAGGCTTTAAACATGAACTAAGTGATATATTGGTATATATTGGCCAAGGTTGCTTGGTACAGATTGCTGTTAGATAATAAGGCCGCCCATTGCATTACTGTGACTGTTTATTTTTAAGCTTAAAACTGTACCTTACTTACCTATAGTGTATCATGATTCATGGTAATCATCTATCTATCTATATTTAAATGGTACATCAAGAGATGGGTAGCAGCATCACTGTACATGAATACTGAGGTTATCAAAACACTGCTTGGCATGTGTGGTAACTAGGCAAACTTTCCCAAGTGTCAGTGACCTTCATTGAAAATGTTTTTATACAATTATCTGATGGAACAAGCTTAAGCTTCAGATTAACCATCGCCTATAACAAAGCGTTGCCTCGTAGGTCATGCACGTCAGAAACGTGCCCTACGATGCACTGCAACTGCGATAAACATTGATGTTTGTTTTCTGTCTGGGTGTTAAATTGTATTCTATTTATGTATTTACAAAAAAAAACATGCATATTACAACAAGTATTATATCAGCCAGATACCTGATATAATACTCATATTTTTTTGTTCCCATAAATAATGCTGCTTAATTTGGGGCTAGATAGTGTTGCTTGGATTGTTTTGATTTATTTATTTATAAGTATATCTTTGCAAATGTACTGTAACTCATTTTAACATAATAAGTATTCATATTTGGGAATAGTATATAAAGCAACGAGGTAGGAGTACCAGTGGGCGGGCGGCCAAGTGGGCGGGCGGAAGCTGTAGTGCCTACTTTTGTGTAGGTACCTACAAGACTGGGTCAGTCGCGATCTCATTAGAGTTATTGACGGGGGTTGCGTGTCTTTTGTTTTACTTTCTGATGTAAGAGGAAGCTTCGTTGAAACTTGGAAGTCTGACTTATTATTCGTTTTTAGGTATAACATTTTAGAAGAGTTTAAAAATCGGGTAGAAGTGAGAGTGATATTTGGGGAAGGCCTTTTTACAATAATTAATGGTATGATGCGGGCAAATAGGAATAGTACTTAGTTGTATAAAAAAATTAAGTCTGATCATTCACTCACTGACGTCACACATGTGACGTCAAATAGCTACGATAATAATACAGGTCAAACGTATCGCTCTTTGTAGGTCCTGTAGGCCACCAGTGCTCACCAGTGTATAATACTGAGTGTGTGACGTTTTGACGTAGGATTTATTTGATCAACACTCACACACTCAAAACCAGAGCCACAGACAGAACCAGATAGAGCTTGTGGTAGCCCTATTGTACGACAATTTTGTCGCCAAGAAATAAAATGTTAGCTGTATGTGACCGATACTAAAATGTTTTGTCAAAAAAAGAATTGCTTACCTTTACTTGCACCGTCCGGTCCGCGCAGTATCGAGCACTCTTCTATAATACCGTATGGTGTGAACAGCTGACGCACATCTTCTTCGCTTTGTTGTTTACTCAGCATGCCCACGAACAGCTTGCGATCTGCAAAGAATTAAGAATTAGTACGATTTAATACACTGTGTTCCGTTTTTAGTGTGCCTTGTTTATGTAGTGGATAGATTTGATTCATTTTTAATTTTAGTAGTCAAATCGAATAAAAAATCACCAATTGAATGATCAAGAAAATCAACAGATTCATTTGAATGAAAATTATAATTTTAATGGTATCAACAAATCTATCCATTTAAGGCTAAACGCACAGCTAGCAACCGAACGCGATCCGACAATCAGCCACACCACATTAAGCCTAGCAGTGGTGCCTGAGCAACTTTAGCTGGACTTCAGTGCAGATTACCTTCGGAAACTTTGAAAGTGGTGGTGTAAAATGACCGGAGTTTAACGACAATTGTGTATAATTATAGGAGCAAGCGCACACAAAGAAACTTATTGTGTGTGACATAAAAAGTGGCGCAACATTGACAACTACGTTTTATTTAGGATGCAAAATTATGTATATCGTTTTGGGTCTATTCTTTTCATTTAATGTTACTTAAAACTTTTATAACACCACAATCAAGCTTTAGTTTCCCAAACACCAAGTACAATGAATTTTTGGATACAACTTTTGACTAAATAATACATTTTGACTTTAAAGATCAACAACTCTCGTTGTTATTACAATATCCAAAAACATGTTGTGTCAGAAAAAAATCATAATCGCTTATATTTCATATGAAAAAATTTAACGTGATTATTGATTTTAAGTATTCAAATTATAAGTAATTAAGAAAATGAAATTAAAAAATATGAGCGATTTTGATATTTCCGTAGCGCAGTGTGCGCGCAGACTAAATTCTACTGTTGTCAATGTTGAATCAAAAAGGGACAGCCTATAACTTCGTGTATTCAGAAATAAACAACATTATACTAGATCCAGCCAAATACATTTTCTGAATACACTACAATGCGTCGGTACAGTTGGTAACCCCCAAAAGCCCTCTCTAACCACCAATACAACGGTGGACAACAACCATAGCTCGCTAGGTATAGACACATAACACACAGTTTTAGTTATTTTTACAACGGTAAAACGCACAAAATTCAAACCCAGGTAAGAAACACAAAAAAATTAGCCACATTACACTAAAATGTTGCATGATCGGAGGGTTTCGTAGAGGAGCGCTACGAAACTACTACGAAACTCTCTGGGGGGCATTTCAGGTTATTCAGACTTCTGCTTGAGCTTACTTACAACGCGTCACCCAATTCATTTTTGCAGTCAATTTGAGGCGTGGTTATGGCTCTTTACAGAAATCTATGTATCAAATTAATGGTATAATAACATAAATTCACACTAATACGCTTTATGAATACGAAAACAAAATATGTTTACAGCACGACGATAACTAATGTGCACAGTGAGTGTCCGTTCGCTCCACGTCGAATACCGGCTCGATCTACGATCCAGAGTGCCACTTACAACAACTACCATACTATCACAAACTTTATGAATAACACAAAAACAAACATCAACTTGAAAATAAGACAAAAAGTTGTACGGCTCTTTCGTAACATAGACGAATAGAAATAAAATAATACAGCTTTTGAATGTATTCCGACAATTGTGTTACTTAATTATTTTTATTTGTTTTCGTCTACGTTACTGATATGACACAGAAAACGCGGAGTTTATAAAATATGAAAAAACAGGAAAAATAGGAATAGCAAATACACAATAAGATTAAAATATTACTCAATTTTGTATGTATATAAAAATAAATCAACAATGTAAGGGATATCCATATCCATAAACTATTAAAAATAATCTTAATATTTTATAACGATTGATCGTCGTCATTTTGTTGAATAAGGTTATGTTTGACTTTGACTAAGAGATTGAGCAGACTAGTGGCACTCGATTCGACGTGTAGCTACCTCACTACGCGCTATCCACAAACAGTGACAACAGTATAGCCTATTGCACGCACAACAAACGCTACCTGTGTCCTTTACGCGCGCCGGCCGCTCGCGCCCCCTGTAACACAAGAATACGCTACACACGCTTACTCTAATGAAAAACTATCAGCTGAAACAAAAATAAATAGGCTGTTGACTCCCAGGCCCTACCTCTTCCAGATCTCAGAAGTATCAACTCTAGACTTGAGGATGTCTATGGGGGATATTCAGAGGTACCCCAAAATTAGGTATTGGACGTACACCTATATTTTGCAAAATAAAGGAAAAATTGCGTCAGTAGGATTGCTTGGTCGTACAATATAAACTGTGCTTATGAGTTGTTTTGGTAAGCATACCACTGAAGTAAGCTGCTGCAAAAATAATACTTGCTTAAATAATGTAATGTTCCAAGGAAATAATGTTAAGACTATCTTCAAGCTACTTAAAAATAGTGCATAAGCAACCAGTGTTGTCTACCCAACAGCTATGCAAACTAACAAAGGCTAATAGTTCAAAGTTGTTTCACTAAAGCGCACTTGATGCCCAACTTGCTCGCAAAAAGTCAAGTTAAAAGTCAGTTATACGCTCACGACTCCCATAAGTAAAATTTTCAGTACAATGCCAACTTTCTCTTTCTTAAGCGTTTTAATAAGATCCCCACTGGGTCCCACTGAAACAGGGAATTGGTAATTTTTACCCCGTTTCGTACCAATAAGAGGTTTATCCGGGAATTAAATGTAAACACCCGGGATGATTGTTCTGATAACGATGTAAGATTAAATATACAATGGGGGATTGGTAGATCTAATTGTTTTCATGTCTTAAAATCACCATATTAGGAAACGTCTTTAAACGAATATAGATATAAGAATATAGCTATATAATCAATAATTTGATTAGGCGTTCTTTAGAACGTAATTAAGAAGTTGATTAATGTTGATTGATTTCCAAAGTTTTCCTTCATCGTCATTTTCTAGGCCCAGTGATTTTAGCTTCATTGCTCTGTGCCGCTTCTATTCAAATTAAAGCGGCCCAAAACTTAGCCTTTCATCTTTTAATTAGCCTCTGCATTTTCCGACTGAGTTATTCCATTCCTATCTAACCTGTAAATGTATCCGTGGCCTTATTACCAACTCGCTGTGAAATTATCTCAATTTAGATGGTCATTAGCAGAGTCGCATGGGAGAGATATCCGACTGTCCGGGCATAAATCTGAATTTAATGACCAACCCCAACTGGTTCTAATATTTCCGAACAATGTTGCGGGACAAACGTCCCGGTTGTACTCGTTAAGTGTGTGCGCACCTTTATAATTTGGACGTTTTTGCCTTGTAATTTGAGTGCCATGTTTTCGCTTTTATGTGGATGTCGTGTTATAATGTCACGGTTTTATTTTACAAATTGTAATGAGGGAGTTTTAGGGATTTGTAGCTTTTTCATACTTTATTACGTACATTTATGAGTTCATTACGTACCCATAAGATTAACGTAGGTTTAATATTAGCAGGGAAATATTTAAATCCTTTGGCAATGGCATCTAGATTTAATTTACGTTTCAAAGTGATCCTTGTGATACAACTGAAATAAAAGATTTTGACTTTGTAATTTTATTTTAAATTTTTATGTGATGACAAAAATTACGATATTGTTCCGATTGACTAGTTGATTGATAATGCAACTTTTAAATGCTTTTTAAATACGCTGAACGATCGTATTTGGTTTTATATCTGCAATACCATCAACAAACTACTAATACCTCCATTCCAACTTTAAATGGGGACGGCGGCATAAAGGGTCCCAACTTCAAACCGTTACAGAAAGGGTTTAAGTCCATTACATAAGTTTTTAACGTTTTAAATTAGTTTCAAATCTGTCGACACGAAATCAAAATCTACAGCGAATGGAAAATATAGCCGGTGTTTTTTTTTTACTTTATGTACTCGTACCTACATATCCAACGGAAGCGTATTTTATAATAAGAACCGCTACAAATCCCCCCCTCCCCTACTGGTCACCCATTTCTACTCAAGGGGAAACGTGGCGATGTTTTACTTCTATACATTTCTATTATGATAAATCATGAATACGAAAAAAAAACATAAAAGTTCAGGCATCTTGTGTTTAAACATTCCCAAATTTCCATTTCTAAAGATGTCTTAAAAATTGCAAAAAAAATAAGTTAATCAGTGATCGTCAAATCAAATTATAATCTGCATTTAACTTAATATATTATTACAGCTATACCTCATTATATCACTACAGCTAAGTTTCGGAAAAAAAAGGTGCATCGTGAACCGAGCTCCGTCAAATTTATAAGAATCCTATTCTACCGATTTATTGTCATTTGCGGGCTCACTGCCGATTTAACAATGTCAGAAACTAGTGCTTAGTCTCTTAAGCTCAAGTGGAACGTCACGGTTCCGCACCGTGCTGGATTAAACGTCACTATGAGTAGAGTTACACAACTAAGCTGTCCGAAGTTAAGGAACGCATGATCTACTTTGATCAGCTCAGACAACTGTCTAATTAGATAGAACAGCTACCTAATTAGACAGTTTTGAAATATATTCATATGTATCTTCTCTCATCGTGTCTCGAGTTCTTTCTAATTGTGTGGTGAAAATATTTTTAAGTGCACCTCAAAGAGGCTCCTTTCGTGCATTTGACGCATGTTTTTCTAACTTTATAGGTGAAAAAAAACATGTTGGTCTCCTCAAAATGTTTTCCTTCAACAACATGTTTGTAAATTTGAATTAATTAGTAAAAAATAAAATACATTTTTGTGCTTTGGACAAATAATTTTCTATTAGCACGTACGTTGATGTGATTACGTAAACTTTTGATGAATACTTTACGATAAATGATTACTGCCTCGAGTGTGGTCCGCTAACGCTCTGCAACCGCAACGCAACCGCCCCGCAACCACCCCGCAACCACCACGCAGTCACACCGCAGCTTCTCATTAAGCGCTAATGCGACAGTCCCGTTAAATAAACGTATTACGTAGTGGTTAGGCTTCAATTCTTCGATACTAATTGAGTGGTGACCTAAATGGGTTGTTATAATTATTGGGTATAGCTAGATACAGAATCATAAAAAGTTTATACGTTATCACTTAAAAATATCAAAAATAACAAGCCATAATAAAGAAAGAATAATGTTTTTTTCCTAATGACCAGAAAAAGTCACTATTTACTATTCTACAACATAACTTTTTCATACTAGGTATACACTTTTTCCGAAAACTTTACTGCTCTTATTTTCTCTCACCCGTTTCTATAAGAAAGTTGGAGCATATTGCTATACAAAATGGCTAAGCGTTATTTAGAATTGTGTATTCAGTATTCAGTATATTTATTGCCTTATTATATATGTAAATATAACAGTGTCAGATCTTAGAACTAGTTTTTGAATCAATACATAATTTACCCTGTTAGGGTGTTTCAATACTGGAGAAGCGGGCCGATATGATTATAATCACGCATCTCCAGCGTTTTATATTTGAAGGAAAACAACAAGAAGCGATGGTCCACCAATCAACGCTAATGTTGCATGAAACCTATCAATAATATCCGGGTGCCCTCATAAATATACGCTACATCGGAAAATCGCCTCGCAGGAACAATATGTTGCCATGATTGATTGGCCACTTGGTAATGTGAAAAGGTGCTGTGATGCAAGTTGGTAACTTTTTAGGGGTCTGTAGAACCGGCATATCGTAGAACCTAAAAAGTTCGAAAATATGTGTCAAGTGCACGAAAGGAGCCTCTTTGAGGCGCACTTAAAATCCTTTCACCACACTTGGTTCGAAAGAATCAGTGACACGATAAGAAGAAGAAGAAGAAGGGGTCTGTATTGAAAACAGAAATTAAATACTAAGTACCCAGTATTTATTATATTTGTGTAGAGTCAAATGTTTAAATTGATAAGTAGGTAGGTAGGTACCTAATAATGTTAGGTGGCAATATCCACCCAACGCTTATTATACATTTTTGTCAGCTTAGGCCTTTCCGCCCGACTCCTCATATGATACTATTGCCACACGAGTTCACTCTGGACATAAAAGACGCTATCTCTTAATAGGAGAGTGAAAATTAAATGAATTTTAATTGTTTTAAATTATGCATTTTTTGTGTTCTTTTTTATGAAAATACAAAAAAAAACTCTAGTCCAAAGGTTGTTTAAATACCATAAATAAAGATTTAAAAAAATCAAGTACCGTTTTTGAACCAGGCTTTAATAAAATGTTCACTTCAGCGGGTTTTATTTTTGCCGGACTAAATTAGGAAACGATGTATCGTTCAAAGGCTTCGTCGCTCATAAAGCCAGGGATTTGTGAATAGTGCTTTGTGTGCATGCACAATAGAGTGCCCTGTGTCCGATCGTACGTATTGTACCTAATGTAGGTCACATATTTAAAAGGGAAGTCCCTCACTAATGGGTCACTCTTGTTATAATGATTCAATGTCCAGAATTACTGTGCACAAAGCACAGGGGATTTCCCAATTATATAGAATTCACGACAGAATTATGATAATAATAAATTATTTATTGAGGACTACATATTACATATGACACTAAACATTACAATGCACCTTTTTACATTATATAGACCATTCTTTTTGCTACAATCTCACCTGATGGTAAGCGACGATGTAGCCGATGATGAAGCTGGATTAATTTTGATTGGATTGAAGAGGCCCAGATTGTAGTTGTCAGAAAAAACTGCCGATGGCAATGAGTTCCATTCCCTGGAGGTTCGCATAATGAAGGTGGAGACATAACGCTACCTAGTCCTACAATCGGTGGTCTTACACACAGAAATTTCTTCCAGACAACAGTTTTTCTTAACCTAAGACTTAAACTAAAACTATTAGCGAATCGTCCAAACAAGGCTAAACACACATGAACCAAAGTAAAGCTTAAATCAAAATCGGCAGGTCACTGCAGATTGCAGATTTGAGGGTAACATTTATCGGCGCATTTCATGGGAGAATCCGTAACATATTGGCAAGGGGATTGGCTAAGGGGATTATAACCATGACTTTCAGAATAAATTGGTTCCAGATGGTCCATGCCTTGCAACGCGAGTAAAGAAAATAGCTTTGCTAGGTTGAATTAAAGCTTTTAAAATTGAAGTGTTACAGAGTTTTTTTATTAGTTTTTGCAGTCAGTCACAGAAATTTTGTGTTGAATTTTTTTATTACATGCAAAAATTACTTTAGTGATATAAAATATCAAAGCTGAAAATGATGTACATAGACTGAAACTTGTGATACCTTGCCCCGTATAATAGCTTTATAATTATTTATCTCCCTCACCAGCCATCAGGAACCCTTATTATCCGCGACGGGCCACCGTTTTTGCGTAATCAAGCCTCCAAGGTCACGGCGTCTTTGCTTCAGCAATTAAGCCTCGCCCTTTCAGTTTTAACATAAATTCGTTTCTAAATTGCTCTGAAGGTAGCTCTGGGCCGTTGAAGCGAAAATTTCAATGTTCAGCTGATTCCATTAATTAGGTATGCTGTGTTCGCCCCATCGCGCCAACTTGAATAGCCAATTACATTGATAATTGGTCGTGCAGGTGTCTCGGAGACTAAGACGCTGCTGTGAGGGACGGATGAACGAGTTTGAACACTGCCGGTGCACCCTAATTGCACTGAATTACATACCGACACAATTTCTGTTCTGATAATGTTTTAAGAGTACCTACGAGTAAATAAACCAATGCTATAGCACTTTTTAAATTATGTGATCGTTATGCATAATTACATGGAAAAAACGGGTATTTATCGCGATTACCTTTATTATTTCCCGACGTTTCGACCGTATTACAACAACCATGGTCGCAGGCCGACAACAATAAAGGTAAATACTCGTTTCTATCATATAATTAAACCAATGCTAGTTTAATGTAAAATAAATGAAGGCTAAAAAGTATTTTTCATCTGATTAATATAAAGTCTAGAATAATATTATATATATTAATGTTTATTTATTTACAATACGTACGTTTAACATTTAATTAATTATAATATTTAAATCTTACTTAGGAAAACCATGGTAGAGGAAGGCGAAGAATAAGTTACGTGAGAGAGAAAAGAGAAGGTTGCTGTCATGTCGTATAGGAAAGTCAACGAGGCTGCATTCAAAAGACTCAATTAGAGAAAAGTGTATCAAAACCCCGACAAGAGCTAAGCTCTTTAATTCAAGAAGAAAAAATGTATTAAGTATGTACAGAAAAATGAAGTAAAGTGTAGTTTGTATTTTATTCACACATCATGATGTTTCATGATAATATTTGTTGTAAGTAAAGTACATTCTGTTGTATATAAATAAATAAACTTTTATTGAAATAAGTACAGACAAGTATACAAATTAAATCATAGTCGAACTACAGAAAGAACATGCATGTCTTCGTAAATTCATCATTTTGTTTAAACAAAAAACCACCCTTCTTTCATTTGATAAGAGATCGTAGACAACCCTTAAGCTAACCCCAAGTCTGACCACAAAGTGATCTAACGATAACGATTCCGAACTGCGTCTCGTTTTTGCTGCAAAGCCTCTTTGGACATTAATCAGATTATGGCACATTATAGTGGTGGTAATGTGGCGAAATGATTTACCCGGGAAGGGACCCATGGAGGTAATTAAACTTGCGGGGTAATTAATTTGTGAATTATTAAGTGTGATTGTGATAGAGCTATTGAAGTAAAAAGGTGGTGAGTGGTGAAGTTACTGGGCGTTTATACTACTCGTACAACTAACTTTAAAATCGTGACGCCTTGCGCACAAATAAGCGTTCTGCGATCTAGACGCGATGGCGATCAGTGAAACGCTGTCATATTATGTCATAGATGTGCACAGGCCTTAATACGAAAGTTTTAATTAAATTTCATAGCTAAAGCTGAATGAACAATATAATAGCTGTAGATGCCCCCGAATGCACCGATAGATTAAGACCAAGCGTTTAAATTGATCAGGTTATATGGTGTTACTTTGAACAATAGGCGGGATAGGCTATTGTGTAGGCGCAAGGGCGAGAAATTGGGTCCAGGGTTGGTTTCAATAGATTTGTTACTAGGAAGCAAGGCTATATCTAGAGATAGGGGGAATATAGCGAGTAACATACACGAGCTGTATTTTTTTTTACAATTAGGGCTGGTCAGATAATGCTAATTGACCAATTAAATATTTGACAACAATTTAACTCGAATCTTTTCTTGCAAAATTTGAAATGAGCAACTGTCAAATATTTAATTGGTCAACTAAAAAACCGATTAACCAGCCCTTAGTAGCTGATGGCTATCATCATCAGCCTCAAGAAGTCCGCTGCTGGACTTTGGCCACCCCTTAGTAGTGAGACAAGCAGATTGCGCACCTGATTTTGAGCACCTACCTCTACCTATAACTTCTTACAGAGCATCATTAGTTTACATGTGTTGTCAAACAGATCCTAAAGATGGTGATAGGGATTATCATGTAAAAAAATCGACCAATTTTCTAAATAATTTCATGAGTAGCACGATTATTGTTTATCTCAATCGGTTAAAACAACCGTAAACATTATGACATATGCCATGAAAAAGTTTTTATGGCAAGCAATTAAACAGAAAGGCTTTTGTTGATAAAACGACTATAATATGTTTTGACTTGTGCTTCTATTATTATTATGAAAATCCATATTGTTATTTATGTATGTGCTTACAACTTTTTTCATTAATATTTCAATATCATAGTTTTATAGCTTGTAACTCGGCCTCGGCAGGTTTGTAATATAGAAAATAAATTATACTTATTTTCTCAGTATTTATTTTTGTGTTTGAATTCTTTTTCTTATCGGTCACTGATTCTTTTGAACCAAGTGTGGTGAAAAGAATTAAATGCGCTTCAAAGAAGCTTCTTTCCTTATCAGCGATGAAATCCAACATTTCTAACATTTTTGATATTTTAAAATAGTATTAGGTTGTCTGGAAGAAATCGCTATTAGCGATAAGACCGCCCATTGTACCTCTAGTTTTTAAGTATTCTTTTATGCCATGTTTACCGTAAAATTTTTGGTGTACAATAAAGTTAAATTATTCTATTCTATTCTATTCTATAATTTAAAAAATGTTGAAAACAGGAATTTACGAAGTAGGAATCGAAGTTCTATTTCCTATACGTAGTTGAAGCTGAAGTCTGACAAAAAGGCAAACCGTATTTTTATTTATCACAATTTTACCGGTCACATTCCGTCGAGCCAGAAACCTAGCCAATTATACTTCAGGGTCTCGTCCGAAGACCATTTATTACTTGCAGCATTACGAGTTGTGGTGCTGTCTCTGTCACACTTCAGATCCAAGTTATAAAAATACTAAACCCATCTCTCTCACTCTCATGCTCCAGCGCAGGCCGGCGCGGCCGGCGGCTAGCAGGGTATGTGCCTGCAACTTGTCATTACGTGTTTTTGTGTTACCTAGGTCACACAAAAAGTTTTACATTTTCTCAAATATAGGTGTTTTTAGTGAATTTACCATGGGAAAGCGTAAGCGTTCACATCTAGATGATGACGATTATAAGTGTATCAAAAAGAAAGTTAAAAATCTCGAACGTAAGCTTCGAAAATGTAGAAGACAGAATCGGAGTAGCTTGGCATCATCAGATTCTGAGGGTCGCGAAGACGCCTCATATCGCTTCAATTACTATGGTGATGAATCTATTAAATAATTTTGGGAAGTACAAGGTATGTAAGCCCAGTTTTGGCTAAATAAGAATTACAGTCTCACGTTTTTTCGAGTGAAAAATTATCTAATTACCCGCATGGAAAAAGATGGTCAAGAATGTTTGATAGATATTTGTTAAAGGTTGGAAAATGGATGCTACCAAGGTCTCACTTGTATATCTTGTTGAGAGTACGTATTATTTTCTTCACGTAAATCGTGTTGAACGTATTTTAGTATACAAATAATCGTACCTTCCTTGAAGACCCCCGCGTATATCGCGTTGTGGGTTTATTTTAGGTGTAATGATCAATATTTCTATCGATCAATACTCTCGCACGTATATCGTGACGAGCGTACCTACCTACTTACACAAACATACCATGCATCCTCACGGAAACTCCGCGTATATCGCGTCGAGTGCTCTCATTACCTGGAATAACTACTAAAGAATAATATTCTCGCATGTATATCGTGACGAGCGTGCGCCTACCTACTTACAATCATACCATGCATCTTCACAGAAACTCCGCGTATATCGCGTCGAGTGTCCTCCTTACCTGGAATAAGTAATAAAGAAAAATATTCTCGCATGTATATCGTGACGAGCGTGTCTACTTACTTACAAACATACCATGCATCCTCACGGAAACTCCGCGTATATCGCGTCGAGTGCTCTCATTACCTGGAATAACTACTAAAGAATAATATTCTCGCATGTATATCGTGACGAGCGTGTCTACTTACTTACAAACATATGTATCATGCATCCTCACATAAACTTCGCGTTTATCGCGTCGAGTGTCCTTCTTATAAGGAATAATTAATAATATTCTCGCATGTATATCGTGTCGAAAAAAGTTAACTAAGGCAGCTATCACATACTATGCCTCCACATAAAGTGTGTTGAGAGTACCCACGACATGTGGTCCACTGATTCTAAGCAAATATAATCAGACATAAAAGATGGTTTCTATAACGACAACATAATCTGGTGGTCTGAACTTATCTCCGTGTTGAGTAGTTTCAAAGTATTCTAGTACCTATCTACTTTTCTACTACATTTTATGTCCTTACAGAAGAAAATGTTCTTCAGGAAGATGGTGACATCATCAAAACTGAGGTTTCAATACAATCAGTATTGGAATTGATGATTATGCTATTAGCTGCTCAAGACAAGCCTGAAGAGATCCTGGATCCTGGACCCAGAAATCCTAATTATATAATGTGAAGATCTCTCAGTTCAGAAAAATAATGGTATGGATTTACACACAGATATTGCTGCCCGCTGGTCACATACTTTAATGAACAGGTTGCCTAAAGAAGCAAAGTCAGACCTGCGAATCTATTTACCAGCTGAGAATTATTGTAGTATGAAGGCACCAACACTTAATTTAGAAATCAAACGGCATTATCACCGTTAAAGATATCGTCAGCCAAAGCTGTCAAGCGACACTGGACGGTTACTCTATGGCAGTCCCTATCAAGAATCACAGTCAAGACGATATGCCATAATAAACAGTTTAAAATGTTATTTTGTGAAGAATACAAAGCTTGATAAACTTTATTTGACGCTAGCCTTGTGATCTGAAGCTATATCCCAGTCGGGAGCAGAGATGAAATATAACGCGGTGCAGCGCGCCGCTTTTAAGCCTCTGCCATCTGCAAGAAAACCTCAGCGAGGTTGCTTTAAACTCGAGGGGGATGTCATGACCAGTAGTCGGCGAGCCGCGTCAGTACCCTAGTTACCGGAAACTGGCAGCAGCACAGCGGGACCACCGTCGAGATACGTATCGCCGGAGCCACTCGACGCGCCTGAGGACATCGAAACGCTCTTCTTCACCATTGCAGGTACCCATTGCAGGGAGGCTGCAATACTTCTATTACCAATGGTGCTCCATAACTGATGATTCTGTAGTATGGTCCTGGGTTCGAGGATGTAGTATACTCTTCAAAAGCGAGCCTTTGCAAATATCTATTTGTCGAAGTTCACCTAAATTGATACCTGAAATCAAAATAACTGATCAATGTTTAGAAGATTTACTGCAATCTGACTTTATTCCAATTTGTGAACCGTGTGAAGGTCAATCTTTGTCTTTCATATTCACGGTACCCAGCAAACTTAATGGCCAGTATCGCTTCACTTTCAAACCTGAAACATCTAAATAAGTTTGTTCAGCTGGAACATTTTAAAATGGAAGTATTTAGAAATGCGTTGTAAACATTGGATTTAAAGATGCCTGATTTATTATGTCCATTGATGAACAACAACTTTTGTGTTTACTAAACTGATAAACCTGTTTTACAGTATTTACGTTCACAAGGCCTTATTTCAGTCAATTATTTAGTGTATAATTGTAAATTTGTTGACTTTACTTAATAATAACAATATGAATCTACCTTCCTGAAGAAAAAACAGATTTTTCAAAACTTATAAGATGTACTATAAAATACTCTGCCGAATTTTTTGGTCCATTGATATCTGCTTGTCCTACCGTTAGATATGGGTGGATGTATAAAAAATGCTAAATGTAGAAAGACAAAAATGCTTGGCCTTGGGAAACACTGATGACTATAATAAGGAAATGGTGTTAGAGCTTATTGAAACAAAACTTGACCAGACAATGGTGGTATCATAATATTCTACGTTCAAAGAGGCCTATTTTTCCTAGTAGTTACTGTATAAAAATATATATACAATGCACTACAGGTTGGGCTGCAGCGTAAGCTGCAGCTGTAAGTTCCCACGGTAACTGGATACAATCAAAACTTACCTCACATATCAATACTTTAGAATAAAAGCTGTATTTTACAGTCTAAGATTTTAGATTTTTGCTCCTAATCATTGCGATTGCAACGTGCTACGCAGGTTAAATAACACCACCGCTATCTATTATATAGATTGCATTGGTAGAATACCACACGCAAATGCGTGGTGTTGTACGACTTAGCGCGTACTATTTGGCAATGTTGTAAGTTAAGAAATATTAATATAATTATTTGCATCATAATTATATAAAATCTTCATTGCAAAAATTATAATAGATACAGAGTGGGAACTTGAAGAGTATGCTTTTACAGAAATAACCAATTGCTTTGACAAACTGACTTTGATTTTTTGCAAGTTCCCAAAATTATAAATCTTTAAGATATACATCATGGGAACTTGATTCTTATTCTGAAGCAGTAGAAGCATTTACATTTAACTGGGAACATCTAAATTGTTATGCCTTTTAGTTATGATAACCAAAACTTCACAAAAGATTGTTTTAGATGAAGTGGAGCGTATTTTAGTAGAACCTCTCTGGCGATCATAGCCTTGGTACCCTAAGCTCAAAGTCTCTAATAAAATATACTTTGGCCCTGATAAATAATTGTTATACTCACCTTTCAAAACTTGTACCCCGCTTCACGCAAACCTTGTCCGGGTGGTGGTGAAATTATCAGGCAGGCGATGATGGGCCGAGGTATTCCAGAGGCATCGTTAGATATTTAAATGGCATCTTTCGCGGACAAAACGTTTAATTAGTATAGTTCATCCCCTAAACCATGGGAGTTTATTGTGAAAATAACAGTCATACTATTTTCAATGAGTCAAGTACTCAAGTGATTTTTCTTTTTATTATCCATGAAATTCAAAAAAAGAGCTGGTTCTATAGAAGGTATTTTAAATACACATCTCTATCGACTATTTTAGGATCAAAAATATCATTAGATGATAGCATTCATAGATTTTTAAGAGGTGTGTATAGATTTAAAACCACAAAAACCATAATGCGCTGTCATTTGGATTCCTTATGATGTGTTAAGTTATGTATCAAATTATTATCCTTACACTGGTATTACATTTGAAAATTTATCTTATAAAACAATATCTTTAATCGCAATAGCCTCTGCACAGAATGCAGACGTTAAAGTATGATAAAAAATAAAAATATTTGTATGACAAATTGACGATTGTAATGAAAATCGGATCTTATTAAAAACATTGAGGCCTGGGGCCCTTCAGCCACTAATCAGGCTACCTTTCATTAAAAAATAATAATAATAATTAAAAAAAAAAAAAAAAAAAAAAACAAATAAAATAATAATAATAATAATCCATTGATATGTCCTGCGACAGTATTGCAAGCGTATATTCAAAAAACTTTGACCATGCGCCGTGACAATGCTAACGATTATCAACTGTTGATACTTATGAGCTCATAAGCTTGAGGAAACTTCATAAAAATGTTTGTTCACAAACTCTTAGCCACTGGGTAAAGAAGGCCTGGGCAGATAGTGGTATCGACATAATATCGATGTTCGAAGCACACATCACTCGCCATGCTTCGACATTAGCCGCACATTGGCTGGGCGTTAACCTAGAAGTGGTTCGAAAGGCTTCAGGTTGGTCTTAGACCTCTAATATATTTTTAAAATACTCTAACAAGGAAGTTTATGATTCAGTTCACAAAGATTTTTATGAAGTTATTATAATAATTTATAACTTATTGATTAGTTAAGTACAGTCTTTGATCAGGTACATACACCTTATTGTTTTAACAATTTTGTTCAAATTTAATAAATGTATCATGACGAGTCACGGTCTTGCTAAAAATAAGTATAGGTATTTAAAATTGTTTGCTAAGTACCCATTTCATTTATTTTTGCTATACATGATATAAGTATTACTAGTATAATATTATATCAATTATGTACAAAGTCTATGTATTTTCCTTTTGTCAGGATTATGACTAGTACTTACTCTAAACATCTGCAAGTAATAAATGGTCTTCGGACGAGACCCTGAAGTATAATTAAGAATCAAACGAACTTACCTAGTGCTGTTTGATTCCAATTATGCGAAGGTCTCGTCCGAAGACCATTAGGATCCCGCCCATCCCAATAGCTAACCCGTTGTCGTGGAAAAGTAAAATACAAATAACTGAGACAGGGTGTAACAGGGTGTTCTCTGAAAATAATGACAAGTTGCAGGCACATACCCTGCTAGCCGCCGGCCGCGCCGGCCTGCGCTGGAGCATGAGAGTGAGAGAGATGGGTTTAGTATTTTTATAACTTGGATCTGAAGTGTGACAGAGACAGCACCACAACTCGTAATGCTGCAAGTAATAAATGGTCTTCGGACGAGACCTTCGCATAATTGGAATCAAACAGCACTAGGTAAGTTCGTTTGATTCTTAATAATACATGACCACGGCCAGTCAAACGACGAACGCACCGTGGTTACATTTAATAGTCATAATTGCTGGTGTCCGGGTTGAGGCGGTTTGATCCAGTCCAAAACTTAATTTGACCAATGCAATTAATTTACCCCAGAGTGGTAGCTAGCGAGTGATATTAATATGGAAAGGTGAAGCTAGTCCGATGGTCGGAATGCTGTCGATATTTTGGTCAGTTTGGTAGTTATTTACTACATTGTGAGCCTGATCATTGAGTTAAACTGAAGTATAAAAAGTGAAGTTTATCGGACTCGAGGTGTTTTACGCAGAGATAGTGAAACTTGTCTCATAGTAATTCTGACCTTTAGTGGGTTTCGTAACCAGCTACACAGAAGAATTTTTTTTTGTTCATAACCGGGTTACCAATTAAAAAAAAAGTTCCGTCATTCAGTTCTTAGTTCATAACCGGATTATGAACTAACAAAAAAAATCCTTCTGCGTAGATAGAAAACACTTTATTGTACACCACAAGAATAGGACATTTAGCGAGAATACTAAAAATATAGCGTAGTACAATGGGCGGTCATATCGCTATGAGGGATTTCTTCCAGACAACCTTTGTATGGACAAGATTTGATTGAATAACGAGAAGGCGGTGCCATATGAGCTTCTATACTGTACATTATTATGAAAAATTAGACAACTTACTTAAACTAAATGCAATTATATATAAACATAATACATAGCTGGTTACGAAAACCGGTTACGTACAAGCAATTCTGACGCTTTTCAAAATTCAATTAAGCTTGAATCTGGTAGTCAATGCAGTTTCATTGGCTCATTAGTTCAAGATGTCCCTAAACTATAGGGCCGAACTCCAACTTGGGCCCAAAAGGCGTGTCCGGGCCAAAGTTCTGCACATTAATGAGATGACAATGATTCGGGTTCTTGACTCGAATAACTCCTAAATTAGCTTGAACTGTTCTTTGTTGTGTCTTTGTTTGAGATAAAGTCACACAACTAGAACGTTCAAATCAGTTATTCAGCACTTTTACTTACTACTACTACTACTTACTTTTATTTACTTTTACTTGTTGCTTAATTTGGGGCTAGATAGTTTTGTGTGGATTGTCCGTATTACTCATTTATTTTTATTTTATTTATTACTTTTGTGGCGAATTTCTAGATTTTGGGAAGAAATACAACCTTGTATTTTAAAATTAAAAAACTTATAACGTCTCAATGAATTACATTTTAACTAAATACAGTGTTTAGTTTTAAAATGTTTTTTTTTCTACTAAATCATTATACCACTACAATGCGGTACCCTAATAATACTGCAACCTAGCCAAGTAGATTATTGAGCAATTTAGCTTTGGCTTATTTTTATAGAAATAAATATTGCTAAACATCCATCGCCACTTTTCTTACAGATTTTGACTGGCCTATATCTCAGTTGGTAGTAGCTCTGCCTTCTGCGCCGTAGGTCGTGGGTTCGATCCCCACCGAGAACAAATATTTGTGTGGTGAACATAAATGTTTGTTCTCTGTCTGGGTGTTATATTGTATTCTAAGTATGTATTTACAAAAAAAAAATGTATTCAAGTATTATATCAGCTATCTGGTTCCCATATTACAAGCTCTGCTTAGTTTGGGGCTGGGTAGTGTTGTGTGAATTGTCCACAATATTTATTTATTTATTTATAGATTTTACAGACATAATTATTATTTTTTAGCATTTGTTTGCAAATTTGCGTCGTATTAAAAGAGGCACAAAATTTTATCTGAATCTGAAAAGTGATATTTTTGTTCGGAGCGATTAAGCATAACCGTTCCGGTGTGGTGGCAATTTTCATCAATCTGTCATTAAGGAGTAAAGTTTGGAGCCGCTTATCCCTCGCTCGGGCCGCTGTCCCGACTGATTAATTTACGAGGCAGAACACTTGCAGACGACAATGACGCTGGATGCGGCAAACAAGTGTCACAAAGGGCTTTAATATGCAATTATATAATTAGACATTACAAAAATCTTTCCTTAAGCGTAGTAAACACTATAAAATCAATAAAAAATTATTATATAATTATACTTATGGAAGGAACGGGTATTTATCGCGATAACTTCTTAATTTCCCGACGTTATTACCGTGTTACAAGAACCGTTTCTTCCACATAATTATATACGCTTAAGGATCGCATTAATTTAAAAGTGCTAATGCAATTATGCTTTGTGCTTATTGCATTGGGCCTAAGATTCGTACCAGCTATTCCAGTAATCCCTTTAATTTTATGACAAAATGTTGTGTTAATGAAAATAGCTTTCATAGCTCAGTTGGTCGTAGCTTTGCCTTCTGCGCTGGAGGCCGTGGGTTCAATCTCCACTGAGAACAACATTTATGTTGTGAACACAGATGTTTGTTTTCTGTCTGGGTGTCATATTGTAGTATATTCTAAGTATGTATACACAAAAAAAAATGTCTTAAGGTTTTCCAATAGTACAAGCTCTGCTTAAATTAAGTAGAGGCTGTTGTGTGGATTGTCCGCTATATTTTTTTGAGCCGCAGTTTGCTGCCTGTTCTTCTAGGCCTGGTCGCACAGAACAGATCGCGTTAGACTTGAAATGTTTCAATGATTTTTGAAATACAACTTAATAAAAGAAGTAGTAATTTGAATTTGAATGCTAGTACGAGGTTTATTAATAAGTTTCAGAAAGTTTAATAATAAGAGAAAAGTTAGTAGTACCATAGCTTTTATCAAAACTTTAGTGGAAGGGACTGTCTATTGTCTATTCCAGTTTCCGTAACTAGTAAAGGATGGCAAGGGGTTGGCTCGTCTCGCCAGGTGTCAGTGTCAGCTGCACTGCCACAACAACACCATCCTTCAATGCCGGCTCTGTATTGGAAATGTTTAATTTATTGGGGATTATTTAGTAGATTTCGGTTATCCCTTTTGTAAGAATTACAGAATTAGGGCAGTTTAAGTTGTAAATAAATTGATTGAGTTACATTTAGTCATTAAAAGCGGCTCAAAAGTTTTTTATTTTACTTTTTTCTATAAAAGTGATAGTGACACTAGCTGCCAAAAAATTAGTGACATGAATATTTTATAATGGCTATAAAAATTATCTCTTCTCGTGTCATAAAGCACTACTATCTACTTCACATAACAATGACTAACTGGAAGAAAATGTTAATTAGCTTTAAGTTCGCCTATGTTCTTTTCTTTGAGCAATAATGCATTTTCTAATCTAATGCTATCTAAAAAAAGTAAGTTTTTGTGAATAAGGTCTTTTTGTGGCAGCCATTCTTCCTGACCAACGTATAACTTGTGTCGTATTATTACCTACGCATACGTACGGCTATGTACGGCCGAGAACATAATTGTGCCGAGGCGTATCGAGGTCTGTAATTAGTTGTCAATTAACACGGTGACAGAACAGCTCATGTTCATGCTACAAGTAGGCTGTACTGTATGTAATTCAAGATGGTAATAATATGGTTTGAACTGTATCATTAGATGCACAACAACTGTCAGAATATATTAAGTCCAGAACGGTCTTTAATTAAGGCAATTATGAAGGTGATAGATTTAGTTTTGATGATTTCTCTGACTGTGTTTAGAAGGCATTCGGTATAATGTCGCTGTGTTTTTCTAACACGTGAAGTTTTACCTAAAATGCATAAGAGTTCAATATCTTATATGTTTTATGTCGTATTAACATAATATTGAAATATTATGTAAATAAGGTTATAAAAAGCATAAATAACATGGTATTACATACATTACCTAAGGTAGTGATAGAGAAAAGTTCTTATCACTTATCTTATTTACCTTAGGTTCAGAAAAATCATCAATTTTGGTAAAAAAGGCAACCAAAACTTAATACCTATTCAGTACACGGCATATTATTATATAAGATATTGAACTCTTATGCATTTTAGGTAAAACTCCACGTGTTAGAAAAACACAGCGACAATATACGGAATACTCTTGTTTTCGGCTATAAATGGCTTGATAAATTCTTTCAATATCCTGCCTGGATATTAGATGAAAGAAGTTCATTGCCCAATGTTGTAAAGCCAGGATGTTTTTCCTAGACCTATTCTTTATCCAATTGCTTCATGAAAGCAAGAGCAGATGATAAAGAGTTTGTCATAGTCATAATATAATATGTTCACCAATTTTAAGTTCTTCTTCTCATCATCTCATCATTTCCCTAGTTCTTGCAAACCAAGCGTGCTGAAAAGATTTTAAATGCGCCTCACAGAGGCTACTTTAATTTAATTTATTTTTTTATTTTAAGTTTAAAAATTCATTGGGTAATGGGAGGCCCACAAAAGGATTATAGTCCACTGGTGGATTAACTCTGGATTAAGTAGAAACCTCTCCATCACGGGTGTGTGACTGAGTACTACGCATCAAACATACTGCCAATTTAATTAAAATGCATCGTTTTGAACTTTTACACACCCATTTATTTGCCTTATGCTATGTAAGCTGTAAAAGATGTGCGCAGGCCTTTATTTTTTTTTCGTTTGGTCTATTATGTCTCTAATTGTTATAATTGGTGTCAACTGTCATGATTAAAGTAAATCAATAAATACACTAAATACAAATACAATACAAGCCGCTGTGACACAAGCAAAAAAATCTAAAATTGAGAAATTTATACTTATTTGCCATGAAAAAAATGGTTAACCAAATGTCTTAAGCAAAAAAGGGCACTAAAGCTTTGTTATTATGTTTCAGATTTGAGGTTTAGGCAAATGTGAATGGAATTGCAGGAAAGGGAAAAGCTCGGCGCACGTATTTTGATCCGATAACATACGTTTAAAGACGATATATATAATAACGATAAAAGACGTTTTAAAGAAAAGCCATCAGGCCAAGAGTAACCTTAACCGACGAGCATGTATGAAGAATGTTATGAGAGTAAATGAAACGTAAAAGGTATATCAGGATCGTAGCAAGTGGAAATCCACCATCTCTGCTTACCCCCATGGGACAGAGGTGTAATTTTATGCATGTTTTGGAGGTTTACGTTGTCAAGAATCATTATGTATACTCGTATGAAGTCCCCGTATAAGAAAAAGGCTCGCTTGCACTTTTTCGTTTCAACAATACTTTTATTTCAGTAAAGTAATACCATTAAATTCATCAATGATGTTTGGGATTCTTAAAGATCCGTAGTTCTGTTCGTAGACATTCCTAATACGAAGACTTACGACCAAGTATTATCAAACAAGACAATTAGTGCTAAGCATTTTATCTTTATACGTTCAGACACAGTTTTTTTACCGTTGCCTAGATCTCGTTCGACGCCTAAAACCTAAAACTACGTCATTAAGTAAGACGATCGCATTTACTTGATAAATGGAATGGATATAATGGACTTTTATGGCAGTAAGCGTGACTATAAAGTAGCATAAAAAGAGTTATTGAAAAATGCTGTGAATTTGCTCGGTACCTCGATTGGTGGTTATTAAATGCTAAAACATCTTATTTTTATAATTCTAGCGGGTTTTAAATGTCCCATACATTCTGGTCTATGAAATTGGTGAACGAGTATAATCTTATACAGTAATTTATTGGTACATATTTTGTAGAGGTCAGAGATTATATTCATGGTAGTTAGGCATTTAATCTCATCAAAATTCATTAAGAAATATACAGAGTACATACGTTTAGATAATAAATCATCATTGACATCATAATTAATGTAAAACTTATTAGACTATATTTATTCTAAAATATAGTAAGGAAGTTAGTATTCATTCATTTATACCTAGAGCGCATAGGTAAGCTTGAAATTATTCGAATATGTTTATATAATGTACCTATTTAACTTGTTACTATTATCCGTTAATAATAAAGAACTATTAACTATAAAAGAGACGAAAAATAACCAAAAATAACTATTGAAGTCTGCTGAACCAAACCACAGGCAAGAGCAAGTAATGAAAGTTCTCTGGATAGATATAATCTCTGCATTCAAATTCTCAAATAGAGCAATACCGTCCAGCTCCAGAAAGATACTATCTATGTCATTAAACAATCAATGGGTCGATCCAGACGGGGTCGAATGGGTCGTTTATGGGACATTGCGGGTTCACACTTGGCCGACTTTGTCATTAAAGTGGAACGTAAATCGAGGAATTTAATAATGGAGATTGTTATTGACAAGTTTTGGGTCATAGTACTCGTAATAAATGAGAATGTTACTAGTTATTGGTAATTTGAAATCTGTCATGATATTTGTCACGTTGCTCAATATATTAAAAAAAAACTGATAGGTACACGAATCATGTGAACATTCCGATTTAAATCAAAATATTTTGTTGAATAAGTTTTAAAATTTGCTTTAAGTTTTATTTTGCTTAAATTTATTTTGAAATTGGTGCAAGTATTCAAAGAATATTTAATTAAAAATACATTTATTTACACAAAGAAACTTAAATTAAACAAATATTTACAAAATGTACAAAATACACCAGAAACAGTTCAACCATCTGCATTATATTATTATTATTAGATAGCTCAATTACTGATCCAAATCAGTACCAAACGGAAGCGTCCTCAAGACGCTAGAAACATTGCCACGCTGAATAGCAATACTAATGCGTTGCGCCAGATACTCACCAGCCCTTGGGTCACGCTTCGCTTCGATCAGTCGCCTAGACAAAATTATGAAGACTATAAATTAAAATAATTATAAATTATATTGTTTTATTCACTGTAGCTCAGGTTGCTAAAAACGATTACGGTGTTTTTATGGTACTTCAATACTCAAAAATACTTGACTGACCGAATAGATACTAAGCCTACCTACTTTAAATATTTATCGTACATGACACCACCCACCTTTTCTATTCTTGGACTTAGCCAAAAAAGTGCGCGAGTTTTCATCAAAATATTATCCTCTTACCGATTCGGACCAAAATAAAAAGCAATTAATTTCCCCTCTTATGGAACTGTACGTGCGAGCGGCTGGATAATGAATGAAGGCCCAAACACCCGAAAGGCCAAACGGCGATATTAAATCGTTACGTGTAATACGACCTACGTGTCCTCTTCGAGTGGAAAGTTTTATCACTAATTCAGGGGATGATCGATAAAGCTATAGCTTTCTAGAAAGCGGCAAACGTTGTTTTGACGGCCGTAATTTTAAAACTTTTCTATCTGCTCATACCTCTTTATAAGTTTGATCATTTAAGCTTTTGTATTATTTGTACTTACATTTCAACTGTCCAAAGTTGAAATGCTTTTTTTATTTATCTGTACTAGTGTGTATAAGTAACAATGACATGTGCCTAAAATATATTTTCTATACGATTTCTTAAAAGGCTTGTTTCGATATTAAAGTAACCGTTGTCGGTTGTTAGAAAACCAGTTCAAGACGGTCTCTAATAATAGATGGGCAGTGACCTTTATCACAATTTGACGTCGGAAAGTCTGTATAGCACAATGATCAATTTATGATTACCCGTCCATCAATTGACATTTTGCCCAATTAGAGCAATCGTGAGCTATTCGTGATCAGTACATTTTCTTTACGTTTGAATAAAATATGGAATGAATATTATAGTTCATACAAAATTGGTCCGTTTCAATGGACGATGTATTGCGTAGCTCAGAGATAGTGAAACAAGAAAGCACTAAGAACTTAATTATCATCACCATCACAATAATGATGGTTAAAAAGATAATCCGGTTCAACCATGTAATTATTTAAATATCTATGAATGCAGTTCAAATTGTTTTTTAAATTCAAATAATGTTTTCTTTCAGTAAAATGTTCCATCTACAATACTCAAGGTACTTTCCATACGATTTAATGTGGCATGTCCGTAGGACGCCCTGTATACATTACTACAATAATTATGAATAAGTTCAGTCACCCTCGGCAGGAAGATTGGAGACCGCAGCCTTTTTTTTAATAAATATTGTGGACAATGCACATAACACTAGCAAATCCCAAATTAAGCCGAGCCTGTACTATGAGAACTAGATAGCTAATATAATATTTAGATTCCTTTTTGTTTTGTAAATACATACTTAGAATACAATATAGGACTCAGACAGAGAACATACATCTATGTTCACATAAATATTTGTTCTCGGTGGGGATGAAACCCACTCATAGCCTTGGCACAATACTCAGAAGATGTCGCTGCCCAAGCCTTGTGGTGCATTCTCGCACTAAGTGTAGATGTCGTAGCAGGCTACTAAAAATTTATCAATTTTATTCATATTTATTATTTATTAATTATTTGGAAAACCAACAGCTTATAATAACTTAATAATATTAATACGCTTGAAACTAGTGAGCCAATTACAGGTTTTCACGGATGCAAAACAATTTAGAAAAAAATACTGTGTGAACGTTATTTTTATGAAAAAAGATAAGACAGCAAACCTTACTGACTACTTTAGTATATACTCACTTTTTCTGGTACTAAGTGATTTGAGAAGATATTTACCAAGCTTTTTCTGTTTTTTATAATACACAAGTTCTTTTTTCTGTAACCGTTCACTCAGACAAGATTGAACATCAATAAATGAAAATAAAAATCCGATCCGCTGTCAGACTCCAATAATCCGACTAACAAGAGCATCTTAAATAACAAACCGGTTGGAAACTTATTATCCAGCTGATGGGACGCTCGAGCGAGCCTATTGAATACAGAGCCTCATTAATTCGTTCTGGAAGCCTGTTCGGCCCACTCATTCCATAATATTGTAAACTAGCCAAGGCAGAACCTTTTAGATTTGTTTTACCGATTTTTATTGATTTCATAGTGTTACAAGTAGTAGTAGTAGTGGGTAGTGGTGTGTTAGTGTGTTTTGTAGTGTTTAGTGGTGTTTACTACACTTAAGGAAAGTTCAAATCCCGCTTGGCTCTTAACTTTTGGGACTTTATAAAAATCTTTGTTTACCGAGTTCCTAAGACTGCAGACATTCTTATTATATTATAAGTTTAAAAAACATGAGAAACCGACTTCATGGCCAAACTGCTGAACTGTTTTTGATGGAATTTCTATGGGACTGGAATCTGGAAGGAAAATCATTTTTCGACAAAAAAAAAATTCGTTTCGGTTTAAAAAAAAAAAAACAGGCCTTTGCATCTATTATAGATGATTTATATAGCGTCAGGGACAATTGGTGATTACTCATGCCCCTACTTACGGGACGGTTATAAATTATATTATTTCGGTTTATAAATGACGAAATTAGTCAGATAGTTATACAATACGAAAGTTACAGTTAAAGCCTAGGCTAGGTTTCAAATATCAAAAATGAAGCCGATGACGATTATGAGTTGACATAGACAATAAGGCCTTTGCCTAGTGAATGAAGTCATGATTTTACATAATATTTATGTTCATTTCCACATACAACTAATTTCACAAAATCACTGTTACTCGATCTTCTGTGAACTCCGGTTCGATTAGAATTATTTCGCAAACGAGATATTAAAATGGTTTTACAGACTATAAAGGCAAGAATTATTATCTGAATGCTTATAGCTACTATAAACTGTTAAAGTAACGGCGTCATATTGCAATAAGGAACTGGTTGTACGAGATGTAAGATCTGGTATAAAATATGAAATCAAATGCTTAAGTGTCTGTTAAAGTATTTGGAACATTTGACAATTACGTGGTTAACATCTAGGTTTACATCTAGGTTTACATCTAGGTTTACATCTAGGTTTACATCTAGGTTTACATCTAGGTTTACATCTAAGTTTACATCTAGGTTTACATCTAGGTTTACATCTAAGTTTACATCTAGGTTTACATCTTTGTCACAGAATTTGTAATTATAAATAAAATATATAATATGGAACTACGTAGTAGTACTCTTTAAACTGGCCTCTCAGCTCAGTTGGTAGTAGCTTTGCCTTCTGCGCCGAGGTCGTGGGTTCCATCCCCACCGAGAACTAATATTTGTGTGGTAAACGCAGATGTTTGTTCTCTGTCTAGGTATTATATTGTATTCTAAGTATGTATTAACAAATAAAATATATATTATTTATTATATTTGTTTAATTATAAGTTTCTTTGTGTAATTAACTAATTAAACTCGCTGTTAGTTTAATTACAAATAAAATATGTTAGTACTACATCAGGTATGGATGGATGATGGTTACCGCTTAACATCAGGTGGGCCATATGCTTGTTCCATCAACTAGTGGTATAAAAAAAGTATCTGGTTCCTATAGTACAAGCTCTGCCTAATTTGGGGCTAGATAGTGTTGTGTGGATTGTCCAAAATATTTATGATTTAAAAAAGGAGCATTTAGCCATAAAACACAAACTAAGGATAACATAATACATACTCAGCATTGGACTTCTTCAGGCTGGTGATGACTACGATGATGATAACCTATAAAATAATTGCAAGCACCTGCTTGGTATTCAATTTCAATATTAAATCATAAAAGCCATAAAACGTTCAATAAAGACAGTGACATAGTTCTTAAGGTAATACCGTGCACTAAACGTGACCTAGTAAGCTGAAGATCGTAACTAAAGTCGTTCAGTGCATAGATTACAAGTTTATTAGCTGTGACGTCATTCAATATCAGCCTTAAGGTCTTTTGTGACGTCAGAAATTGCATCATACACGCATATTAATGTTGGTAGTGGTTTTATACCGGTGATATGGAAATTAAATATGGAAAACTGAAGTATCAGTAAAGTAGAATATAAGAATAATCACTTTACACTAGTTTATAAGCTACCTACTCTATAGGTACTTTTTCTCGTATGTCACCCACCCACCAGATGGACCGACTACATTGTTAAGATCAATGAGAAGTCGATGTATGGAAAGGGCTCAGAATCGTATGTCCAGAAGTGAACTTCTTAAGTTTTTTGAGGGTGTAAATTACGAAAGCCAAAAGAAAAACTTTTCTTTGGAAATTACAAAGTAGTGAAGTTCTAACAAATACTAGTTTAGAATTAATTAGGACAAAACAACTTACAATAGTTGCAAAAACTATGTTTTCGAAGCATCGTGTCGTGAGTTGCACGAATAACTCAGACATTAGTCCGTTAAGAAAATTGTGCCTTCTCAGAGTTCCCAAGGGACTAGGGATGCGAAATATTCTTTCAAAAGAAAGTATACTTCTGTTGTACGTGAATAGTCCATGAAGTCTTGCTGGCAGACCGAGCAACAACTTTTGAAAAGTAGCTACGGGAAAGAAGATTTTATTTGAAAACGTATCTTCTAGTAGTATAAGTTGAAAAGTTACGTTCAATAGAAAATTTACGATATTTCAGGAATATTGCAGTATTTGATCACAAAAAAAGCATGATTTACTTTTGTGTCTCAATAAATAGATGATAAATAAATAAATAAATAAATAAAAAAACGTTTATTGCCTCGTTTATAAACCTAGGAACTACATTATCATACTAAACATAAACTAAAAATACGAGCACAAAGGGTCTCATTCAGTTATCGCTGGAAGTATGTACATCCAGCACTGATTTTAAATTAAACCCTCTCGGTTGGTTGTTCACCGAGGAATTTAGAGCAATAAGCGAGTTACAGAAAAAACGAACAATCAAGACATATACAGTAAAAGTAAAACGGCAATCAGACCTTTCAAAATATATACAGTTTGTAATAAATATTGTATAAAGTGTTTCAACTTAATAAACAAAAAAAGAACTTGTGTGGGTGACAATAATTCCTATGTGTGCGTGTGTGAGTGAAGGGTGGATGTGTGTGAGTGGTTGAGTGTGTAGTGTTGTGCATTTCGTGAGTAGGCTTCCATGATTCTCCCAGTCTCTTAAGAGTCTGGTTAGCACAGAGGGAAGCCTACCCCGAGATGTGTGTGGGTGAATGTGTGTGCGAGTGTTATGTGTGTGTGAATGTATGTTTCTTAGTTTCTAATGGGTACCTAATATGGGTATGATCATTAAACAAGACTGTTTTTGGAGTCTTGGATTCCCATCACTGGCTCAAGTACATGCCGTGAGACGGCCCCATCACCGTGGATTCCCACTTATTATTTATTAACAGGTCATAAGTGCTAAAATGTGTACAATTCATAAGTCCACTAGAACGTGTGTTGCCAACACCTATAAATAATTCAGTGTATCTGGGTGCTCCTTTTCGACGAAGGCATTCGATACCTTACTCTTCTTTTAGTTTCATATATTTTTTGGCGAACTCCGGTAAATCTTGTTTCGTGGAGTTTTCAGTCGATAGACGGAATGTAATTGTACGTTATTGAAGACAGGTGCGGAATAAAATATCATAAAATTTTGAGTAGCGCTGGAAAATTCAGAGGGTAAAGCGAGTTTGGGAGCAGAGAGTGCCTTTGACAGGATATGGGCAACCGAAGAAATGTGAATTTGTCGCAACTTAAATAAAAGTACAAGTCACCAGAATGTTGATTTATAGATCTGTTATAATAACTTTTCATAGGTCGATTTAGAACTAAGACAATAAAGATATAAGTTCAATAGTATTGTAGCTATTACAAAACCTCAACTTCGCGTGTTTCGGCCATAATAAAATCAAGACGACCGCTAATTCCCGAAAATGTCCTAAACGTGACAACACAACCACAAATTCAATTTGGCGTGTTCGTTCATACCAGCCAGCCACATAAATAAAACTTTTAGGCTTATGGCCCCAAAATGGCGAACTAAAAAGCTCTAAGGGCCCGGCAAAATTGAATTGGGCCAAACCTTTCTTGCTAAGCTATTTGCGAGTGGGTAGCAAGGACATGGCTCGCGGATATTATAATTGGGACATAATATGCGAAGTTGGGATCACAGGCTTTGGGGCGTTGTTACGTTTTTACGGGTCGGTTAATTTGTACTTTCGCATGTCGTGGGATAAATGGACGACGCCAACAAATTGACGGGTTTTACACAATGAAACGAAACGAAACTCACAATGAATTTAACTATTTTCTGTGGGCTAAGGCAAGTTTATGCGAAAGTTTACTTCTCTTATCTTTCTAAAAACGGTACACATGCTACATCGATATTATTAAATCAAAGTCAAAGTTTATTTATTTGCTGAATCACATGTTGTAAAGATGTTAAAAATTGTGGTTGAATCAACGTAATTCTACCTATATAACATGCAAAAACAAAATTATAATTATGAGTGAGTGAGTTTTTATTATTTGTTTCAAAGAATACCCAGCTGGGTGTCTGTCACAGCACAGGACACAAACAATGCGTCATCGAACAAAAAAAGGGAATGGAAACGGCAACAAAGCCGTGTCCGATTTCGTCCTACAGATGAAATGCATCGGAAAACAAACATTGAAGAAGTCCGCGAAAGTTTTATATTTCCCGGTCTCTGTTTCGACAGGGTTATTCCGAAGTCCAGCAAAGAGTTCTCACATCTGGAATAAGATGTGTGGCACGTCGTGTAAATAAAATATATAAAAAAATCGTGCGCTTGTGTTAAAAAAATATTTTGAATTTAATACCGAAGTTTATTTCAGAAACTGTAATTTAGTTTTTGTATACTTTTTAAGTTAAAATCTACTCTATACCGTGAAATTTTATATTTGTGGTGGGGATTCAAAAAATTGGTTAAATTGATTTGCATACTTTTTACAAATATTATTTTAAGGTCAAGAGGATCAATAAAATACATGGTTTAAAAACCATTGTTGTTAAGAGACCTTTATTCATCAAGTCGTCTGACTATTTCTAGGTAAAGTTATATGCCGTCTTCTTTAGCCCAGGCACTATTTAAAAACTGCCCTTACCATAACTTTTCTAAATGAGCAACACAATATACTGCAGCATGCCGCATTCGTGTGCAAGATCTTTCAACGTTTGTCACTTTTCCTTCCGAAGCAACTTTAAAATATTTACGAGGAGACTTTGCCACAAGAAAGTTTCTTGTGTGGCAAATATAGTTTGAAAATGGACTGTAGAAGTTTGGTATTAGAGATAGATTATCTTAGTTTTGTCATCTGTAAGATTTAGTTGTGTAAGAGTTTTTAAATTAAAATGATGAATGGTATTACTTGGACTTTTTAAATTAAGTCTCTTATGAAGACTATTCTTTTATTTTCGTGTATTTCAAAAATATTATGAGACATCAGCTATACCTACTGTAATCCACAAAGTTAACCATATCTATTTAAATATACAACTTATTCTTATCTTGTCACTGGTTCTTTCAAACCAAAGTGTGGTGAAAGAATTTTAAATACGCCTCGAAGAGACTCCTTTCGTGCACTTGACACTATGTTCTCGAGCTTTTTGGGTATATACTACATGGTTTTCTCACAATTTTTTCTTTCAATGTTTGAGAAAACTGGCATAATACACATGCATTTTTGAACAGAAAAGCTCGTTGGTACACGACTGAATTTGAACCCTTAGGATTAAAAGGCGGGGCTACAACTAGGCCACCAGGGCTCTCTCACTACTAAAATGAATAAGCTAACCAAAGGATTCATAGAGAGGAGAATCTGTTTATCATATTGTGGTGTCGAGTGGAACCGCATGACACTGATAAATCGACTGGTAGGAAGGCACGGGATGTTAGCAAAGATATAGTTTGATATAATGAAGTGATTTCGTCTTTGAAATTTAATAAAATACATACTTTTATACATATTTGATAGAAGAACACAATACGAGCTTGATACGAACTTGAACATACCTACTTATTTTATGCATAGAAAAAAAATACTGTTTTAATTGTCCAATTATGAATAAGAATAAAAAAAGTCTTCTCCGGGATTTAATAATATTGAAGTGTGCAATACATAATAATGTTAGTAAAATTCTTTTGTATTGGTATTTGTGTGTATTTGAATGGTCCCTCTAATTGTAGTAGGTAAAATTAAGGAAGGCCAAGATTAAATATTTCTAAGACTTCAAAGGTCAAGTTGTATGCACGTATGCTGGAACATACTCGTACGTCATGTAACTGATGAACTACTTCATGGCCGAATTGCTAAACCAATTTTCATAAAATTTCTTAGGGACCAATCTGGAAGTACCTTTCAGAAAAAAAAAATCGGTTCATAATTGGCAAAGTTATGCGATAACCAACATAAACTAATACAACCGCACTGATTACCTCTTTTTGTATTAGAAGTTAAAAAAAGATTTAACGCAAATGTTTATTGCATCCAAATAAAAAAAACATACAAGCCATCTCTGAATAGGATGATTAGTGGTGCAGTGTTGAACCGTGCGTGCACTGTAGCTTAAGCCTAACGAGGTGAGTCACGCGATCTATTATTATATCATTTGTGACGGCGCTTCGTGATATATTCATAGTACACTTTGAAGGGTAGAAGTTCATTCATATAAATAATTGAAGAGGTACGAAACACCTTGAACTTTTCATCACTATTTCTGTTGTCGAAAAGTGAGCTATAAATTTCCTTTAAGATAAAGATTTTTATAAATATCTTTGTCTATTTCTATTGTCATGACTATTTTTATTGTCACAAAACCAGCTTCAAATTTACACTATCACTAGTAGAATATACATCTTTTAGGCCTCCCTCTACCTTTACATCCATCTAAATTCATACTACATCGCACATTATATTCATACAAAATTCATTTTGAATCGCCAGTCGAATTCAAACTAATTATTCGAATTTAAATAGTTTTAACACAATTTTTTTCCTCCAGAACAAGGAAGAGATGTTCAACCCACTTAAGATGGTAATAAAGTATCCCCAATCCGACCATAAGGCTGTCGGGGTGAATTTAAATAACAATTTAGCTAATAGTGCATACGTGCAGTGGCTGTTAATTGCCTATGGTTAATGCTCCGAGTAGCACAGAGTGGTGAAACTGTGGGTGTAATTCACCAGACCTTGACTCTTGTTTTCCATACCATACCATATCATCGCCTATAAAAAAGCATTACCTCGAAGGTAAAAAAACACGTCAGGAACGTGCTCTACGGTGCACTGCCCTGAGTCCATCAACTTGGGGCATACATATGTATGTTCAGCCTCACTCAATTTAACATCTGGTTAAATTATTATGCTTGTTCCATTAGCTAGTTGTATAAAAAGAACATTCTATTCGATAAATTTCTGTTATTCTATTTAATGTATAAATAAATCAATGTATGGCGTTTTTTAAATGTGCAAAGATCTTTAAAAAATCTTATTGTCCCTAACTGGACCTAATTGACAAAGGTACCCTAAAGTATAGGATCCCCCTAAAGTATAGAAGGACCTTCACCGAGCTGGTTATTTAATGAAACAAGTTTTATATATAATTAAACATGCCAATAAATATATTCTATATGGGTTGCCTATCAAATTTCAGTCCAGGATATGATTAATTAATAATTAAAAAAATTAATTGTTTTTTAACTTTCCACTGGTTTGTTTATTAGACAAATTCTATACCAATCGAAAGTATAGACCCCATAGAATATGCAAACGTTAGGTTGCCTATTTTTTTTCGGTCACAACTCTCGGGTAGCCCAGGTATAAACAGGTAAATCGATACTAGCATTTTGCACCGGTATGTTTATTGAATGAAAATACTGGGGTCTATACTTTTGACTGGTATAAAACTTGTTTAATAAACAAACCAATGGAAAGTTTTTTTTATTTTAATTATTAATTAATCATAATTATCCTGGGCTGAAATTTGATAGGTAACCCATATAGATTATATTTATTGGCATGTTTAATTAAATATAAAATACGTTTCATTAAATAACCAGCTCGGTGAAGGTCCTTCTATAGCGGGATCTTAGACTATTATAAAACTAAGTGGATGTACCCTGCAATTCACTTAAGGAATTTTGATGGTTATTGCGTGCTGTATACTATAACTCAATTCTGTCCACAACAATTAGGTATTCGTGAACGTAGTAAAATTAACCGTGGAACGTGTTACGTAAATTAAATAACACAGATAAGGATCAAAATGTGTGTTTTAGTAAATTATACAAATGTGGAGCATGGATGAAATTACAATTAATGGACTTGTTACGTTTTGTTTTTGTTGCTAACTTAAATTACGATATCAAGTTTAATTTTGAAAGTGCTTTGAACATCCGTATATTTTGTACCTACTGTTACACAATATTCATGTTGGTCGTATTTATTCATGAAAAGTGAAAAGACAAAAAAGCGTTCTCCGGTAAAGATTAGTGAAAAATGACAGAAATAATTTGAATGTCAAAAATGACAGAAATATTTGAGAGCGTTTCACAGAACGCTTAGATGGCAAGGCGCAAGGCTTAGGCTGCATTAATAATTCGTTGATTTTTCGATACTTTGATTTTTATAAGGACAGGTACTAGTGTACCTACCTAACTACCTGTCTAAGCAAATTCATTTTATTTTTATCTTCTACCTACTGTATTTTCCATTTAACTAACTAATTTGTTCAATGTGTTTGTGGGTCAAACAAATAAATGTCTTTCTTTTCTTTCTTGCTTTCTTCTTTCTTATAATACAACTCTTTTATTTAAGTTAAAGTTCAAAATATTGTATGTTCAAGTTTGTAATTTAAAATTGCAATTTACAAGACTTCATACGTTCTACCGAATACATGGTATATTGTTATACATGACATTCAAGTGTTGTCATGTAGTGATCGGTGGCTCACTAGTGGTTTATGAATAATATACCGGTGTGCCTGTCAAACGAATCGATGAGCGTGGGGTTTCAATAGTTATTGGTAAGTTTGAATATCGAGGTTACTGTAGACGTTATAAAAATGACTCTAGAGTCTGTTCAAAAAGAGAACCGTCGTGGGATTGGAGGGCGCTGCTGTGCTTAATCACCTTTTTTGTTTAGTATGTAATACAATAGCGCGTTTGTTGCGTTTTGATCCTATCACAACTAGTGTACTATTCCTTTATTTAATTTTTATGATGCAAAATGCTGACAGAAAGAAAGGGATGAGCTGCCATATAAAAATCGAAACGTTAGTTCTCAATTTGCCCACGACGGTTCTCTTTCTGAACAGACTCTACAGTTTTATTATATTTTAACAGACGCAAAACAATAGTGTTTTTCTTAAACCAGAAAAACATACTTATTACATGATATAAAAAAAAACCTAGCCAATGTTATTACGCATAGATTTTTATAAAGTCCCAAGTGTAGCACTATAAATTCAATAAAAAAAAGTTATTATGCATGATTCTGTTTTGTCTTTTTGATTTTAAAAATTCTAACCAGAAAATGTTATCTCAATAAAACTATGCCGTACAACTCAACCTTTTTCTTGAACAAACACATTCTAACATTACGTATTTGATCTGGATCCGTCAAGTTCAATCCTAGTCTCGTCCCTACCTTATTCTATGTTTAAGTTTCAATAATTTCCTTCGGGACTGACTATTTGACGATGGTTTCTGTTTGAATTATTAACTTAACCCGGTTCGGGTTATTTAGACCCCAAATTAAATTACAATAGCCATGCAAGTTGTGATTAAGATTTACATGATTATTTTAATTATTAATGTTCCTAAGCCCAAACCTTAATGGTGAGAGGTAAACTCATATTCTGTATTGATTATGCTCTAGGGCAAAATAGTAACAAGTATCAAGAGAAATGCACGGACCAAAATTAATTGATGGTTGCTTTTGAAATTATCTTTAGATATGCCTACGAAATGCAGTGATGTAAAAAATAATTGCTAGCACAATAAAATATTGTTAGCACAATGTGTAGAACTTCGTAGCAAGTGCTACAACCGTAGCACATGCTTAGATGTTCGTAGATATTGACGTAGCATGCGCTACAAACGAAGCGCATTACGTAGAGTTTCGTAGATAATGACGTAGCATACGCTACAATCGTAGCATATGCATAAGTATAGAGATTCGTAGACAATAGAGATAGACATAACATAATGTGCTTTAATTCGAACGTAGTCGATGATGACGTAACAAAACATAATGCTGTCAGCTAGTAAATAAAATTGTAGGGAAATAACTTGCTTTTCTGACAATTTCTAGGACCTATAAAATACTCCTGTATTTTCAATATTCCAAGAGAATTTCAATATGCTTATAAGATTTCATAAACAATTTCAAACTTAATCGCGTAAAGTCTTGATGGGCGATCACATTACAATTTTGAACAAAACCGGAGTTTCAATACTAAACTATTACTGAACTATACAACTTATAGTTAGAAGTTTTCATAGGACTTCAGAAGATGCAGACAGGAAAACAGACCATGTTTTTCAGTTTTTTTGTTTTACTTTATCCCTTTGTGGTTTAATCTTGACATGTTTAATTATGAGGAAAATTCTGACTTGAAATGAAAGACAAACGGTGTACAAAAATATGACTAGATGCTTTTAGGTACTTTTTTTATAATGGTAGTGAGAAGTATAAATACGAGTATAGTAGTTAATAATCAAATCAAAATAGTTTTTTTGACAAAATTATTATGTGTTTGTTTTTAAGCTCATTGTATTTGCAGCAATATGATGTACTGTATTATCATGTGGTTTATTTAAATAAAAATAGATGAGTTGCGAAGTTTCTTTAAAAAAATATCTAATACTAGCGGCCGCCCACGGCTTCGCTCGCCCCGTAGCCGTTACGCCCCGTTGATTTTTCTTTTAAAAGTTTTTCCTCTTTTTCTCCGCTTAGGGAAATAATTTTCCAATTTCCTTTCTTAGTGCACCCCTATGCTATAAAACAAACATACCCTCCAAGTTTCATGCTTCTAGGACTTACGGTTTAGGCTGTGCGTTGATTGTCAGTCAGTCAGTCAGTAACGTAAGAGTTTTATATATTTAGAAGAAGAAGAAGAAGAAGATCAACAAATAGCTCCCAATGTTTTTTTATTCTTATTAGTTTTATTGTGATAATTGAGCCAACTATTAAGCTATTGATATAAAAAAAACAACTAAATTAATTAAGCATAAACTACACTCGTCGGTGTATTGTGCTTATGCAGCGGCAAAATCCTTATGCATGTAGTATTTTTTGAAAATGTCAAAACAGCTCCTAAAAATAATGCCAATGAATAGTTGAAAGAGACAGAGCAATAACTTACCTCCTCTATTTTCACTATCTGCTGGTTTCACCTGTATCGCCCGGTTCATCTGTTGACAAAACAAAATCCGTTATTAATGTTGAGTTATATCTATATTTTTGAAAAAAAAAAAAAACATTTAAATTGAGACAATGTTTTGTCTATTCAATTTATTTTTATGTAGATATTATGCTTCTCTCCTGAATGGTCTATTTTAAATAGGCCAAATAAAAAGCGTATTGTATTTTTAATCCTTTCCGATAAAAAGTTTGCTCAGATGTCTCCACCTAAAGCCTTGCGCACATTTAAGAATTCTGCAGTAGCAATCAGAACGTTGTAAAATATGACAACGATATTTTGACAGCGTTTCACTGATCGTCACCGCCGACAACTAAGATGTGCAAGGCTTAATTAATTCAAAATTAAATTAATTCAAAATGTGCCCTAACAATGTGACTAAATGTATTTTATTTGATTGCAGAGGCTAGCAGTAATTTGGAAGTGTACATCTGGATTAAATAATATAACATAGTTAAGAACGAGTAAACTACATCGGTTAACTGCATCAAAACCCCAACTTGCAATTCAGTATCGTGCTTTCATCAGAACTAGGACACATTCGCGGTACTTATTCATACTATTCACTATGTGATGCAACGCAGTGAGTCTTGAGTTACCTAACTACTGGACTGCACAGGGCGCCTGCCAACAAAAATAATTTAATTTGTTTGGTGACATTTAGTACACCATCAAGGAGATGACGCAATAAGCTAGATGTACATGTACCAGACTGCCTCAATCGAGCAATGGACCGAGAAAGCTGAAAAAAAGGGAGACCTTGGTCCTGCAGTGGAACAAAATAGAAGTAAAATTTATTTACCTCACACAATTACAAAAATTTAGATTTTTATAGTTGAAGCGTTAATTCAGTTATTAAAATTCTTAATACATTTAGTTTTCAATTGTGTAAGAATTTTTCCAGAATAAAAAAGGACGCAACAATTTTTTGAAACAATTTTTCTTACAATATTTTAAAAAAAATCGTGCTAGCATTTTTATAAAACTGTAATATCCTATTTTACCATTTACTTTTAGTGTTGACTGATAACCAATTTCATAATGAATAATTATTATTTTGTTTTTCAAGAATGTTGTCCATTACTTTCGTGCAAAAAACGACTCCTGGGAGTCGTCAAGCCCATTTTACTGCAAGTGGCTTGCGTGTTGGGTCATCATTACTATTTATGAATGTTCTTTAAAAACCGTGTCTTCAACAAGCCAGGAAGAAAGCTATTGATTACGTCAAAAGGAACCTCTCTGAGGCGCACTTAAAATCCTTTCAGCACATTGGTTTGAAATAATTTGTGAGTACTTATTATATATTTAGATAGTTAAGTTTCTTTTTTTTTAAGTTAGCACGCCAACACCATTCTCTACCTCTAAGGCTGGTCCATACAAAATGCATATATCACTAAGCCCATCTTTTGTAGGTACATTTTATTTACAATTACGAGTAAAATTGTTCTGTAAAGATGGCAATTTCGGAACGAAATCTTATCTGTCACATATATACGTATTTTATTATTCACTACCCTCAACCACCTACCCCAATCCTTCTCCCCCGTACCTGTGGGTAGAAGGAGAAACCGGCCACTACGGCCATTGACACCGAGCCGCGATCCGAGTGAGTCGAGCACATAACGCTCCTCCATAGAATTTCAGGAAAATCATATTTCCAACGCGATATACGGCCGCGCGTCCTTCATCATCAAACATCATCAAATCAATCAACCCTACGGAAAATCCGCGCCCTCCGCCAACACCAGCAAATCAACGGAGTGTGGAATCAAGGCAGTCGAAAAACCCCAGGTATTTCCTTCCTTTGTCTCTTTACATTCCATTAATTGGTCCTTCGAGCCGGATCCCTGATCCTGTTGATTCCATAATCAACATCCTCAATCCTACATACTTATTTTATTTATTTTATAATTTCATATTTTTTGCAAAATCATCATTGTCCATTTGTTCTGTATAATTTCCTATTTTTTCGTCCGCCATATTGTCATCTTTCACGTAATCATACTTTTATCTTGTCTTTGGTTATAACTAATTTATTGTCTGTGTCAACCGTAAAGGCTAGTTACACTTTACCGGTAAGTCAACAGGCAAATAGAGCAAGCAGCAGTTGTTTCCATTCATTTCATTCATTCAATTTTTATCAGTTTCATGCTGTCAGTCAACATAACTGTCAGTCTGTCAGTCATCTCAGCTTTCTTGCTTGTTGGCAAAACTTACTTTGCACTTTGCAAAATAATCGAGGTTTATTTCCTGCAAAATAAGCCATAAAGCATGTCTGATGCGAAGATATTATTGGTCAAGTATAATCTGTATACTAAACACATTAAACAAACGTATGATTTATCTCAAGAACTGAGCCATAAGAAAGAGGTAAGCGCCAATGAAAAGACGAAATTCCTAGTGCGTTATCGTGATTTGGAGCGTCATAGGGCACTGCTGGACGATGTTTACACTGCTATTCTTGCTGGCCAACCAGAGCCAGAAAAGCAGGTTCACATAGAAAATTTGTATTACGAGTGTATGAATATGTTTTATAGCATTCAGGTTGCGTATGAACTATTGTCGCCTGCCAAGCCAATGCCGAATCTTCCGTCCACTTTGACCGCTCCTAAAGCTAGTGACGTTGAGTTTCACTTACCTAAAATACAGTTAGCACGATTCTCAGGTACACACATTGAATGGCCAAGCTTTATAGCAATTTTCAACAGTGTAATTCATGAAAATGCACGGCTTACACCCGTACAAAAAATGCACTACTTGTTGAGCATCCTAGACAAAGAGCCCCTTTCTATGGTAAAGCATCTCATCATTTCTGAAGCCAACTACGGTGTGGCCTATGATATTCTGACTCAGCGCTATGAGAACAAAAGGTTAATAGCCGATAATTATGTGGGGGCTATTCTTAACCTTCCTAATCTTACTCAGGTCAACCTCAAAACATTAAATAAATTTACTGGCACGATAAAGGAAAATTTACAGGCATTAATGGTATTAGGTTTTGACGTCACCTCTTGGAGTTTCTTGTTGCTTCACATCATCATTAACAAACTAAATAGTGACCTTCGCACTAAATTTGAAACAACCATAGATCCACATTGTATTCCATCATGTAGACAGTTAACAATGTTTTTAGAAAACCACCTGCGTATTCTTGAGAATATGGCCGGTTCCACATTGCCATCTGCTCCTAAAGTAGTGAATGTGGTCAACGCGGACCCTAAAGTGAATGCTTACTCCTGCACATGCTGCGGTGAAAATCATGCTATCTATTATTGTTCCAAATTTGAAGCGATGACCCCAGAACAAAGAAAACTTTTTGTAATTCAACATAAATTATGCTTTAATTGTTTGCGTACTCATCATGTATCAAAGTGTGCTTCTCAAAGTGTGTGCCAAGTGTGCCGTGGGCGGCATCATACAAAGCTGCACCTACCACGCACGTCAAGCAATTCAGCAACTGAACATAAGCCAGACGAAGTTGCTGTGGCGAACTTAAGTTCCACAGTCCAACCGCAGTCTATGCATTGTGTCGACAATGTGTCAACCATGGTTTTAGGAACGGCTTATGTTCGAGTTCAGGATATCAGCGGACACTATCAAGTAGCCCGAGCACTGGTTGATAGTGGTTCCCAAGTTTCAATCATCACTGAAAATCTAGCTCAAAAACTTAAGCTCCCACGGACCATGTCTGGGTCAATTATAGGTATTGGTGGTTCAGCTGCCCAGCCAACCCGTGGCCTTACAACTTGTAATATTTCACCGACGCGAGATTCAACTGTCAGCATGTCTACTGATTTTCTTATCATGCCGCAGATAACTGGTCAGCTCCCATCAGTGCCAGTAAACCACTCAGTTCTTCAACTCTGTCATAATTTAGTCCTGGCTGATAAACACTTTACAGCTCCAGGCCAAATCGACATGCTTTTAGGTGTTGACCTTTATGACCAGATCTTGGATGGCAGGAAGTTCAGTCTAGGTGATAACATGCCTACTGCCTACTCCTCCGTCTTTGGTTGGATCATCATGGGAAAAGCACCAGCATCATCTCAAGGTTTAGTCAGCGTCAATTCCATGACTTGTACCATTGGTTTAAACCATGCTCTCACTCAGCTCTCAGAGGTAGAAGAACCTCCTAGGAAGACCAGTCCAGACCAAGGTAGTAAACATCTGTCCTGTACTGCCAAGCCTCCCCGATAACTAAATTCATTCCTTCTAATTTAGCTTCATCTCTATTATTTATTCTTTTCATCAACTTAACTTCATCTCATGGCTCATCATCTTTTAAATCTACCGTCTTTTTAATCATCTTATATTCAGCTTTTTTAACTTCATTATTATTTTTAGCGCTTCTAAAGAGCTTAGCAGCTCTTTCGGGGCCAGTATGTTCTGTAAAGATGGCAATTTCGGAACGAAATCTTATCTGTCACATATATACGTATTTTATTATTCACTACCCTCAACCACCTACCCCAATTCTTCTCCCCCGTACCTGTGGGTAGAAGGAGAAACCGGCCACTACGGCCATTGACACCGAGCCGCGATCCGAGTGAGTCGAGCACATAACGCTCCTCCATAGAATTTCAGGAAAATCATATTTCCAACGCGATATACGGCCGCGCGTCCTTCATCATCAAACATCATCAAATCAATCAACCCTACGGAAAATCCGCGCCCTCTGCCAACACCAGCAAATCAACGGAGTGTGGAATCAAGGCAGTCGAAAAACCCCAGGTATTTCCTTCCTTTGTCTCTTTACATTCCAAAAATAAATAAATAAATGGCCTGCAGATTGCAAATTCAGCGTAATTCTGATCGCTTTGTAAGGCTACGTTTCATATCCCCTTCTTTGTGAGTCCAAGCGTTGGTTAGTCTCTCGTGGCATGTTGCTCATATGTAAACTAAACGAGGCGACCGCAATGTTGCGAGTATTCGCGGCCGCTGCGGTACCATACGTTCGTATTTTGTAAGGCGCGAATCGTACGAGAGACGGATGTGGAATCAAGGTTTGAATGGGGGAAGCTGTTTGACTTTGAATTAGAGATGCAATTTGAATCGGGGATTGCTTTGGAGCTGTCTTCCATTGAAAATTCAGACTGTAATTTTAAACGAATTATTTTCATTCAAACGGGAAATTTAGCATTAATTTATGATAGCTCTCAGATATTTTCCTTTGTTTTCGGGGTTTTATGGTTATAAACTATATCTAAACTTCTGTAAACTTATTTTCAAAATGGCTGTTTTCTCAAACGGGGATGGAAAGAATCGTGAGGAATATCCACAGAAAAAAATTGGAAATGTGTCAAATGTGCTTTCAACTACCCTCCTTAGTCATCCCTAAAAAAATCTGAAGGGATATCTAACAAGACTGGCGATTACAGCCATGCAACTTTTTATTGTTTGTTTAAAAAAACCGAACTGATTAAACCCATAAAAAGATGATGTCATTGTATGTAGTACCGAATCAGTAGATAAAACTCAAAAGCAACAACACATTATTAGGTTAGGTTTACTTTAAAACAAAGTCGCAACAACGTTTTTAAACGATTTAATCACTGGTTTACACAACTAATAGTTACAGTAACTTACTGTGTAACTTGGCAACTTGTTAGGTATTTAGTTCAGGCAAGGTTTGTTTTAAAACAAAGCTCGACCATTGCATCGTAAAGGAACGGGACCAGAGTACTACGTGAACCTATGTTACAACGCTGAAATTGTAATTGTGTGACGTCAGCTACGAGTAAGTTGTGATTTTTTTAGAGTAATGTTTATATGCATTAAAATAATGTGTGAATACGTGAGATCATTGAAAAGATGAACAGTGTGAAAGATGACATGGATAAGAAAGAAGTGAATATAGAGATGACGGCTGATAGAGGAGAATGGAAGAGGAGAACATGTTGTTGAGTCCCACATAAAGTGCGCCACATAAAGTTTGATAAGGGCAGAAATAAGAAGGCGTAAGATCATTGCCATCTTCAATACAGTTGCTAAGCGTAGCTCTTTGCTTGTGGCTTTTTTTTAACTGTAGTTTAGCAGGTTGTTTTCATAGTTTTATCTATCTATTGTTCAAAATTTCAAAATTTTGTTTTACGTTTTCCGTCTACTTTTTTGTTTTATTTTAGTCAATTAAAGAACTAATAATAGAAACGGTCAACTAGCCTTAAGTATCCATCCTATTTTCGTATCCTATTTTTAGCTGTAAGTTTTCCCATGACCAAAAACACTGTGAAGGAAAACATTGTGAAGAAACCCGCGACTTAGTCATTTCCACACGTATTGTGGATTAGGCCGACTTCACTGAAGTGCAGGGGAAGCTATTCCATCTAAAATCCGGTCTCAGACCTTTCATCTTACCGTAAATAGGAAGCAAAAGTGGAAATTTTCTCCTGACGTTGCATGAACTATCGAAGATAGATGTAAAAACCTGTTTACTTACAATATCTTGCTGACGTAAAGCAGAAAGGGTGTGCTTAAAAAAACGATCGTGGACGCAACGTATTAACGGAACAAAATGGCAATATTTTCAGCGATATTCCTGAAATTAGCTGGTGAAATCGTGCAGAAAGAGACAGAGGTATGCGCCGTGCAATGGGCGTGGTTTATAGCTAGGTACGGAATGTATCGTTTTTCTTTGAAGCCTACTGCAAGAAGGCTTTGACCAATGAGCTGTCTGTTCAGCTATAAAGAACGTAATGAACAAAAAGTATTGGAAACGTTTAAAAATGAAGCTTGGGTGCTTTTACAAATAATGTAGGTTATTTTGTGTTCAACTAGATAAATAAGCTACTAGAAGTAACCAAAAAACATGGTCCATACAAGGTCCATGTGATACTGACTTACAACTAACAACTATGTATGTACCTAAACTAAACCATGTGTATGCAATAAATGTATTGAGTATTAAAAGGTTCGTAACACTAGTTTTGTCTTGATGCCAAAATTGAAAAGTTTAGCCCAAGCTGGTAGTGACGCTTCCTGTAAAATAACTACGGCACAATGTGTTATAATTATCGACGTATTAAAACATGTCGATGGTAACCATAAATTATTTTCTGGCATACATTTTAGAAAACTTGTGAAGTGTCCAAGTACAAATAATACTATTTTTAAAAACTATTTCGTCATATTTTTCCGCGCTAAAGTGGAATTCATTTCTAAACTAAAACCTTACTGAAACTGTGCGATGGCAATGGCGATCAGTGAAACACTGTCAAATATCACTGTCATATTTGACAGCGTTTCTCTGAACACCATCGCATATCGCTTAGATTAGATTAGATTAGCTTAGATTAGATTAGCTTTAGTGAGAAGTTTTGACTGCAGCCTGTAAAACCTGTCACCACAGTTGTCCACTCTGTATACGTATTTTATTTGCATACTTTTCGTGAGATTGTGTCGGCTTGACCTACATCATAAATCTTAGTACGAACATCTTGACAGTGGAATAAAATATTATGGCGAGCGTAATAGTATGCGTCACTAGAACAAGTTTGTAATTTAGGGGAAGTGAATATTTTTGTGAATGCTTTTTATTTTGTTATGTAGATTAAAAAAAGCAGCCAAGTGCGAGTCGGACTCGCCCATGAAGGGTTCCGTAGCACGACGAACTACAAGAACCTTTATATTATGTTACTTGATGTAACATAATAAGGTTCTTGTAGTTCGTCGAAAGGTAAATTGCGGTTTACGGTTTATGACGTATAAAAAAAACTACTGACTAGATCTCGTTCAAACCAAAAATCGTTGGAAGTTTACATAGTAATGTACAACATATATTTTTTTTAGTATTATCATTCTCTTACTTTAGAAGTTAGAGGGGGGGGACCAACTTTTTTCCACTTTGGAAGTGTCTCTCGCGCAAACAATTCAGTTTAGAAAAAAACGATATTAGAAACCTCAACATCATTTTTGAAGACCTATTCATAGATACCCCACACGTATGGGTTCGATGAAAAAAAAATTTTTGAGTTTCAGTTTCAAGTATGGGGACCCCTGAAATTTATAGTTTTTTTTTTATTTGTATGTTAAATTCTTAATGCGGTTCACAGAATACATCTACTCACCAAGTTTCATCAGTCTAGCTCTTACAGTTTTGGAGAAAAATGGCTGTGACATACGGACGGACAGACAGACAGACAGACAGACAGACAGACAGACAGACAGACAGACATGACGAATCTATAAGGGTTCCGTTTTTGCCATTTGGCTACGGAACCCTAAAAAGGTATAGTGCGTATCTATAAGATAAATAAATTGTGTAGACAATCCACACAACACTATCTAGCCCCAAACTAAGCAGAGCTTGTACTATAGGAACTACATAGCTGATATAATCCTTTAGGTATAATTTTTTTTTGTAAATACATAAATGTACTTAGAAAACACTATAACACCCAGACAGAGAACAAACATTCTGTTTCGTTTCAAAATTAATTGTGATTTATAATAATTAAAAAAAAAACAAAGTACCTAGAAAAGTGCGCGCTACATCTAAAAACTTTTTTGGAAGTCGCTTAAATCCCCGGTAGTTAAATATAAATATATCCTTTATTAGATAGTCCTATCCCGAACAAAGACCTCCTGTGTCGTGTGTAAAAGTTGTTTCACTTCGCAAACTACAAATAGTACGAACTAATCAATGAAAATGTCCACGCTCATTGTCCAGCGACTGGTATAAGTAATTTAGGGTTCAGTAAAGTAATGACATGAAAGATAACCATCTATATTATGCAGCATGCTTTCATACCATCGGCAAAGTTAATCGACTTTTAAAAATAGCTTTTAAGCAATTTTATGTTTGGAACATGTGTGGGTTTGAAACTTGCTGATAGTAGAGACAAAAAAATTACACTGTTTTATTATGAGACCAAATCCATGTAAGTATTTAGATTATTATTATAAATTTTTATACAGACGATAAAAAATACAGTACACATACATACATTTAATACAGACCATAAAAAAGAACAATAAAAAAAGAACTGTAGTGTATATGAACCGACTTCAAAGCTATTTTATTTTATACTAGCAGCTGCCCGCGGTTACTCTAGCCCCGTTCCGTTTGTTCGGGATTCAAAGTATGCTATGTCCGTCTCCTGGTTTTAAGCTACCTCCCCACAAGTTTTTAGCCAAATCGTTCCAGTCGTTCACGCGTGATGGCATGACCAAGAGAAGTATTTTATCAGCTATCTGGTCCCCATAGTACAAGCTCTTTTAGGGCTAGATAGTGTTGTGTGGATTGTCCGCATTATTTATTATTATTTATTTAAGTATACATTTTTATTTATTTTATTTAACCGTTCCTAAATAAAACGATATCTTAAGAACGTTATTTGTGCAGACAAACAACTTTAGCACTCCTAAATACTTTAGTACCAAACTTACACGATTGAATCCCAAAACAGAATATTTTCAGTTGTCGAAACTGCCACATTAAATAAACTGGTCGTTTCAGTGTTCGTTTCAACTGTCAATGGATGGTCAGCACACAACCTTCGGATGTCACCGTCACTAAGCAACCGAACCAACAACAAATTTAAATAAATTGGACAGTATTTTCGGTTTACGACAAAAAAGGAATAGTTTTCATTAGTGCACGCTCGTTATTTTTTACGGATAGTACAACCATGGTATCTATTTATGCTGTCCATGGTACCCAGATCTATATTAGGAATAGTACAATAATTTTCCAATACAAAAAAGGCCTGCGCACACCTAGGCGATGGCGACCAGCTGAAACGCTGTCAAATATGACAGCGATATTTGACAGCATTTCAGCTGATCCCCATCGCAATTGCCTAAGATGTGCGCAGGCTTTAAAGGATACGTTTAGAAATGGCAACAGACTTATCAATTATTTCAGCTATTGAATCGCTCAGCGACCAATATGAATAATAATATATTTAAACTAGCAAATTATTGTATTATATGACTTTGCTGTTTTTATTCTACATAACTTTTGTTGAGACGCTAAAGGCCCTTTTAGAGCGGATTTTTTTTAAATAATATTTTTTATTGTAATTTTGTAAGAATTGATGAGATCTAACAGCACAAAGAAAATCTGTTTATTATTTATGTTGAGTTCGCTTGAGTCATCAATAGATAATGTTCATTTCATTTAATTTGCCTTTTGTATCAAAAGAGTGTTTTTGAACCTCTAAGCACCATTATTATATTATTTAAATCACAGCAAATTTAAATAACGCAAACAGTTGGTTTCCCGAACTTAGGAAACAATAATTAATCTTAAGTGTAAAATTAATGCCAAACAATAAATTTTCTACCAAATTGAGGTTTCGTTGCAAAGTAAAACCGATCATAAATTAAAGAATTTGTTAAACAATCTGAAAACTTAAACAAAATAACTTTATTGACATAAGCTTGGTACAGTACTTAATATTGAATCCATAGGATTCCGAACTTGTAAAAAACGGTGTTTCAGGAACCAGTGGCTTCTCTCTTATTCCTACAGAAATTATGTCAGAAAAAAACATTGATAAACAAAAAAAAAACTGTGAAAAAATGATTAGCTAAATTGGTAGTTTAGTAAGATGGCCGTTAAAACCTTAAAACACTCTTATTTTTATTTATTCTTTAAAAACACGCTTTTTATCTATACTTTTAAAAGTCTAACAGCTTGTAAAACTGTTATTACCAAACTTTTACAGATTGCTTCTTCGTAATTGTTTTTATTTTCTGGCACATCTCTTTCTTTGCTCTTTTATGGTTACAGTTAAATAGTTCAATAAGTTTGTTGAACTTTACCCAAAAAATAATGTTTTTAGTTTAGAGATCCCTTTTAAGACGTTTGAACGTAACCCTTGTGGTTTTATTTAATAAGGTGTTAATAAGTTTATAACGTGCGTGATCTTAATTTATGCAGCAGTTTATTTATTCATTAAAAAAAAAATTGTGAACAATCTACACATCACTGTGTATATAGCTGATAATGATACTTGTATACTTTTTTTGTAAATGTATACATAAAATACAATATAGCACCCAGACAGAGAACAAACAAGTGTCCACGAGACCAATATTTGTTCTCGGTGGGAATAGAACCCATGTCCTACGGCGCATAAGGCAGAGCTACTACAACTGAGCTGAGAGGCCCTTTCACTCGTGCTATTATCGGCAAAAATATGAAGAAGCCCTTTAAATTGCTGCGCGGTCGTCAGAAAACTTAGACAACTGATTAATTCCCGGAAAATTTATTATAATAATGCCGAACAAACAGTTAACCCAAAACTTTTAGAAAAAATGTGGCTCACCCGATTCTTGACGCTACCGAGGAGGTAATGGGGCGTAGAGAGAATATTCTTTTACAAGTTTCGGCCTTACCGGCCATGATAAAACTTTTTATGCTCAACTTATATGGGATAGGACAGTTTCGGAACCCACAATGCGTTGTGGTGCCGTTAGTTTTAAGAGAAGGGTAAAATCGGTTATGATGTCGTGAGTTTTCTCGGATCGTAAGAGCTTTGGCTCGTTACTTTGCGGTTTTTTTTACATATACTAGCGATTCAAACCTCAAACGAAAAAAATATAATATTGGCTCAGGATTTAAAATATCTAAATTATTTATTTTAATTAATATTTTGTAATTATAATGGTTATTTAAAAAGTATACCACTAGATTATCATACTATACATAACTAATAAAATGTACAACTAAAGTATTAAAAAATAAAACAAATAACGTAATGGATTCATATTTTATTGATAAAACAAACAAAAACGGAAAAACTTAAAGCTATTAGCGGTAAGCTAACGAGACAAAGTTGCGAGGGCAAAATAGCAGCCGCGAACGATGTCGTAAGCAAAACAAACAATGAACACATGGCTTTATTTAAATTTAAACAACTAATGCTGTATTTTATAACTTATTAGCAAATGTAATCAATGAAAGCAGGAAATAGAAACAAAAAAAAATCTTGATAAAAAAATATTTTGTTATGATAAAAAGTTTTTAAAAGTTTACTTACAATAATTGGCGGAGGCGGGTATTCAACCTTCGCAGAACGAAAAATATCTACTAGATGAACCATATGGACCGCTATAATTATGCTCGGGGTGTTAAAGAAACTTCAAACTGTGTTTGTGATAAGAGGGAGCGGAGTGTCGCGGCCGTTGCGATCGTAATGTCAGTTGAGAATCGACGCGACACAACCGAGCAGCACGGCGATCGGACGTCGACTAACTGAGCGAGCCAAGCCGTACGCACGCGGGGAGGTACGCACTCACGCAGCTGTGACAGCCAATCGCGTGCGTGCGCCGCGCGCACCCCCGCACCTCAAGCCCGCCCCGCGTCCGCCCGTCACCTCACAATCGATGCCCTATATTGCATTAATTATTTAGGAAACACGCAATAAGATAACGCGAGGTGGCAGATAAGGGATCTCAAAGTAACCTTAAATAAATCATCGTGTCTTCGTCCATTCGACGCGCGGTGTCCGCGACTGATCGCGTGCTGCCGGCCTACGTTTTTGATTCTGATAACGCGTTATTTTGATTCTGATAACGTGTTATTTACGTTGTTAGTACGGCGTACCTTTGTTTTTATCGGTCAGGTTATTTATAGACACAATAATGTAATCTATTACATAGATGAGGCTGTGGAATTTTTATAGTTGGATAACCCCCATTTCACCTTTGAGTTGATCTGGCCGGTTTGTTTACGTAGCGTTTGTGTGGAGAACAAAAACAAGCGTTAAATATTTTTGGAAGGTTGACAACTTGTCGTTCGCCAATAATAATATATATACGCGGATAACGGGGATTTTACGGGCGGTTTTATTTTGTGGTTTGTTAGGGCTTTGCAAAAAATTATGGAGGTCAGAAAAAATATATAATATTACAAACACGCTACAACAAAAAAAAAATGAAATAGGGACAAATTATGTTTTAAAAGTTCTTATTTATATCATATAAATAATATTATTTACCTTAGGATTATAAATAAAATAAAAAAACGTTTGTAACGTGTTACTAATAAAAAGCGGCAAACAGATGACGTTTATGATTTTGACATTTATGATGACGCGCTGCGCTGATAGTAAAAACATTAGGCCAAAATATTTATTCAGTGTGCATTCCACTGCCTAGGAATTCTATGGCACGACCCTAATATCAATCTCCATCAGAATTCAAGACGGCGCGAACTGGTCACCTGCCGTCGAACGTGAGTGGAATCTTCGGTATGGAATAATTAGTGCTATTGTTTACCATTGCGGTGCTGCAAGGGTCAATTTGCCTTGAACTCACTGGACCTCTTATTTTTGGATTGTCCATTAGATTTGAATTTGGAATTTGACCTTTGATTTTTGAACAAAGCGCTTATTGGCTACTGAATTGGATTGAAGCTCTGTCAGAGGAAAATTGCTATTAATTAAGTTAACTTAGCTACTTTGTTTCAATTTTTAAAATACTATCGATGGAATTTTGTGATTTGGAACATGTCAAACAAAAAGTCATTGGTTTTTTTTTAAAAAATCCAAACATACACTTGGAATTGTGAAAAAGTAACGCAAATCATTTTATTCTAATCATTCTGATTGGATTTCAGACATGCTTGCTTGTAATTGACTCAGATTGAGTTATTCATTATTCTCTTTGATATCCAAATTTTGTTAAGCTTGCTTATAAGAAACAGTTGGTTCATGAGACGTCGTTGTCGTATTGCAAGAATCTTTATTTTGTGTTGCCTATAATAATAAATAACAAAGTATTTGATATTAAACACCCAGCAGTGGGTGAAGAAATAATTATTGAGAAATAATATCAAATCATCATCATCAACAGCCCGGTTGATGATGATGATTTGATATTATTTATTAATAAAAATTAAACATACTTATAGTACAATATAAAACCCGGTCAGAGAACATAAATCTGTGTTCCCCTCACAAATATTTGTTCTTCGTGGGGATCGAACCCACGACCTACGAAGCAGAAGGCAGAGCTACTACCAACTGAGCCAATAAAGCAAAAAGCGGAAACTAGGCTTATACAAAAAACTCTTTACAGAAATCATTTATTTATACCAAATTGAGTTACGTCAGTGCTTGATGGTAGTTGACCGATTTTTCCCACCTCCATCAGTGGCCTTTGACACATGTCAAATTGATTTAAAACAGGTATATGACGAGGGCCAGAAATTAGAGGTAGGTAAGTAGTTTTGGATTACAGAATGGTAAGGTATTTATGAGTAACAATGACTAAGCTATGATAAAAAAACTCTGATACCTCATCATCATCAGCCTGAAGAAGTACTTTGCGGAAGTACGATTCTGAGCTCTTTCCATCCACCGACTTCCCGCGATCTTAACAATGTCGTCGGTCCATCTGGTGGGTGGGCGCCCTACGTTTTGTCTTCCGGTACGTGGTCGCCATTCGAGAACCTTTATACCTCAACGGTGGTCAGTTCTTTGATATCTAATACGGTTAAAATATTGTGTTACTTTGCAATGGACATTTACTTTATATATAAGTAGGTAATAATGTTTTTGTCGTAAAATTTTCTTAAGTTTTGTTTTCAAGTGCATCCAGCCAATCTTCCATAGGTTTTAGTTCCTCTCCAGGCAAAGGTTGTCTGGAAGACATCACTTCATACAATAAAGATTTTTCTACCTACCTATCCACCTTTTTAATGATTTTATAGTGTTTACTACACTAAACCCACCTGAAAGACCGACGACATTGTTAAGATCGCAGGAAGTTGGTGGATGGAAAGGCCTCAGAATCGTTCTTCCTGGAAATGTGTAGGGGAGGCCTATGTGCAGCAGTGGACTTCTTCAGGCTCGTTGCGTGGCGTTGAAGATGACTACACTTTAAAAAATTTGAAAGGGCTCAAATCCCGCTCGGCTCTTAACGTTTAGGACATTATAAAATCTTTTTGAAAAATTACTTTATCATTATAAATGTGCTAACAGTTAAGTTTAATGTATAAAATTTAATATAACCTCATCCAGCGCATGTTAACCACTTCAGAGATGACTTCAAAGTGACTTCACAAAATTGCTGCTTCATAATATAAATGGTACCAGCCGTCTAGCCTGAAGACAATAACTTAGATTTGTGACGGGAAATATGAATATTTTGAGAATGTGACAGACTCAAGTCTTTATTCATATTCATTTGCACTTATAAATGCTGTACAAAATTATTCTTGCCACTGTCACATTTAAGGCCTGCGTACACCTAGGTGGTGTAACACTGGCGTCAGGGATCAGTGAAACGCTGTCAAATTTGACAGTGATATTTAACAGCGTTTCACTGATCGCTATCGCCAGCGACCTAGGTGTGCGCAGGCCTTTATGTCAACGAAATGTTGGCAACAGATTTAGCGGTCAATTAACCTTTTTTTTTATATATACAAGTAGCTTATAGAACAAGCATATGACCCACCTTATGTTAAGTGGTAACCATCGCATTGCCTCATAGGTCACGCACGTCAGGGACGTGCCCTACGATGCACCTACCTTCATCAACTTACTTCACTGAGAGAAACGGTAAGTTTAAGAAAGTACAGTTTTTGAGCCTTCTCTATCTCCAAATTTCTCGCAATCTTTTGGCAGTCCTTTGGATAAATGAGTGTCCTTTTCATCTTCAGGTTCAATTTTAAATTACATGGCCAGCCCATTGCCTCGTTTTTTCTGACCTCCGTAAAAGTATGATACTTTACGTTTTATAGCTACCCTCCTGATTGAGTTCGTACCTCCAGTCCCCCAGCTCTCTCAAAGATTAAACGGACGCAATGACATCTGGGCGATATAAAATGCACTTGTTCTCATAAAGGATGACTTTACATCTGGCATACTTTACCGCGACCATTCCACTGAGACTAAGAGCTAGGATATACCAAGTGGTTTCTTATATTATTGTCTGTGTGTCCAAACATACTTCTTAGACACTACATTTATTCGTACCAAAACCAGAACATAAGATAACTTTTAACAGACCCCAAATATCAAACAGAATTGTATTTTTCAAGAGAACCCTCAAACTACGCAGAAGCGCAGAAGGCATAGCTACTTCCAACTGAGAAGTGTTAGCATCCCAACACAGATAATAAAATATAGTCTGGTAAAACGACATTCATAGAAGTTTAATGGTCTATGGTCACTGTATTAACCTCGTACTATGCGCATGAGCTTCATCTTGCAATTTATAACCTTGTCTTGTTCGTACGTTTTTAATATAGAAGTTCAAAGTTTAAAATGTTTATTGTGGTTCTTCTATATCCTACAGCAGTAGGCCTACCACAAGCTCTATCTTGCTCTATCTCTGGCTCTGGTTTTGAGTCCGTATGAGTGTTGACTAAATAAATCCTACGTTGAAACGTCACACACACACACGTTTAGTGAGTGCTCACCAGTGAATTAGGGTGTGTACCCTAATTCACTGGTGAGCACTCACTCAGACTCAAAACCAGAGACAGAGCCAGATCTGTCTGGCTCTGTCTTTGGCTTGTGGTACTGAACTAGCTTACAACACCTATACAGGCACGCGAACAAGCAGTAGGCCAGACAAAGCCTTCAATTGGAGATAGAGATTCTTCTCTTCAGTCAGTACTACTATGCCAGGTATATACTCCTAACCTCTTATCACGAGCCCATCATGTCTACCCTCACCATAAAACCTGCGGGATTTTACGACACCGTAAACTCATAGCGTGAAGATTCAGAGACCGACTATAAAAACTATAAAATATAATTACCAGATCGCTTTCAGGAATAAAAATACAGAGGAAGTTGGAAACAGTCTGAGAAAGTTAGGTGCCGGACGGGCAGATGGCCTACCTGATGTTAAGCAGATTATGTGGGATCTCTGGCTAAGGCAACTACAATCTAGACTAATATTTTATTGTACAAGTTCGTCTGTCTGTGAATTATATTTTCCCGTCTTAGCTTCAATGGCATCTACCTAGAAACTACCAATATTGGTTTTATATTTTGGGACGACACGAATATTGGTTTTAAAACAGCGTTACCAGCTAAAGTTAAATGATCGTATTTTGTAAAAAAAAATGCTTTCAAGTTAAAATATTAATTGCATAAAATACATGTCATGTTTAAGATGTCAAATTTATAAATGTCGAGTGTATTCTACTTAAATACAGGCGTGCAGTTTAAGATTTACTTATATATGAAGTTACAAAATTAAATGTTAATTATACGAGTGTGTCATAAGTTAAATATTAATTCATTTAATTACACTTTATAATACAAAAATACAAATACAAAATAACTTTATCGACATAAACATGCTTTAATATGTTACAACAAACCATCAACACACTGCATTTTCCCCAAGCAAGTGAGCTAAATTTATCAGTCAAAGCCATCTCAAAAAGCTCAGTCTACATCGTTATTTCAACCCAGTAAGCTCATAAAACGATTCAGCATAATCCCATTACAAAAACTGTGCAGCAGAACTAAAGTTATCTTACAAAATAAACGATGGGACTAAATAAGCTGGCGAGTTAATGAGATTGGATCCGGTCCATTCTGCGCAGGAATAAGGCTCTGAACGTCCCAATTTCGTCTGACCTGAGGTGAATAGATCTGTCTAGTGGATTTGAAGGGGGGCCAGAGATGACCTCTGTGACGCAAAAGGCACGGGTTTGATTCTCGCAGCGGTGCAAGAGTTAATTTTGTTCATCATCATCAACCTATTGCAGTCCACTGGAAAACATAGGTATCTTCCATGGCACACCACTGAGCTTGGTCTTTTAAATATTTATAACAGGTTTGTTTTATGGTACCGTATGGTATTGACAATCTACAGACAAGATAATGGTGCTAAAACATAAAACAATTTTACTACAATTACAACAGAATTACGCCATTTTTTCAAAGGCAAAACCATATACTTGATGCTGAAACTAAATTATTTAGATTTCGATAAGTATACCTAAGTTTAAACACGTGTGGTGTTTAAACCACCACACCACAGTTATCTTAAGAAAAATAATCAGCAATTTCATGAAGTTAGTGTAGTGGTGGACGGATAAAAAGTCCAAATATAGAACCCCAAACTCATCCTATAAGATTTTAGCTTGTCCTCAAATAAGATTATCTCAGCTTACTTTTAGTGCAAGGAGGTCTCATCATTTCCTCAATCCTCCAAAATTAACCGAAAAAAAAATCATATTTCATATCCAATCAGGAACTCTTGTCAGTTTTTTCTTGCTTTATCATATCCGCAGGTCTTCCAAATTCAAGTTTCACAGTCTTGTTAAACGAAAAAATCTTTATCCGTCGATCATTTGGCTTGTTAAAAGTTCCACGTACCAGATAGAAAAAAGTTTTAATGATCTACCGTAGGTAAACACGATCAAAGGAGATGTGATCTAAAATAAACTTGAAGTTTAATATGGGACGATGAACGAAATATTATAAAGAATATGGAAATTTCTAGGTTATCAAAGAATAAGGTGAAATAGGTTATCTAGACTCAAAGTAGATCAAAATCTGATACAGAAATAGAATTAACTTGGGTTTTATCAGTTTTATTGGGTTCTATTACCCACACTAAGCAATCTCAAAGGTTATAAATCGAGTGGGATTTGAACTTACGACCCTCTCCTTGTTGTTCATCAACAGTGATATTGGATTTTAATTTGACAAAAAGCAAAGAGGAAAGGCGGTTTCAAATCCATAATTTTTGGTAAGTCTTATATCGTTAGTTTTATTGAAGCCTGATAGCATGTTTTTCTTAAAATACTAAAATGTTGGGTGTATCAAAAGGAATTATTTTCTAAATAATATACGAGTAGGTGGGTAAGTAATGGAGCCAACCCACCCTTTCAACGAGAATCCAAACAAAATCTAATTTATTCATCAACCTTCTATTATTGCTTTATTTCAGAGTTTCATGTAAATAATTGGCGGCATTCCGTTTATTAATAATCGGCCATCTCGGGGTTTCTGGGTCAATTAAATTGCGAAGCCTTCAAATGAGATGAGGCTCTGATTATATGGGCCCACATTTATGTTGGTGAAATAACGTTAATGACAATAATTCTACGCCGATGGGATATCAGGATAGAATAAATAATGTTTTTAGTTTAAAGTACTACTTCTTTTTAATCGAATTCAAATAAAAACGGAAAAAGTTCTCTTTTTTTTGTTGTCACACAACTTCATCATTTTATAAATCCAGTTGAAAAATAAATAAATATGTAAATATAGATTGGCCCCATATAAATTTCATCAAAATCAGTTCAGCAGTTTGGCAATAAAGTCGGGTTCTCAAGTTTCTTAAACTCATATTTTTATTAAATGAAAATGAACCCTTAAAAATGTTACAATCAAAAGAAAAACAATATGATACCGGTTGAAGCTTCATACGATAAAACGCAGTGTGTGTTTACTCCCGTCATCTCATTATAAACCAACAAAGTACCAAATAAGATTGCAAGCAAGATTCACACCTCATACAAAGTTATGCGAAGCCCATTAAAAGTTACCGTATGCAGGTTCAGACCTTTGTGCACAGTGAAAGAGAACACGGGTAGTGTACTTGACGGAACTTATTATTTTACAGGCAAATCGGTCTGTTTAGATGTTATTTAACTCACAAAAGTATCAAACACCTACAGATAAGGATCGACGATTTGTAACCCGGATCATAATCAAAAAAGAAGAACAATATTTAAAATAAAAAAAGCAGCCAAGTGCGAGTCGGACTTGCCCATGAAGGGACCAACTTTTTTCCACTTTGGAAGTGTCTCTCGAAACCTCAACATCATTTTTAAAGACCTATTCATAAATACCCCACACGTATGTATTTGATGAAAAAAAGTTTTTTGAATTTCAGTTCGATGTATTCAGTTATATATGGGGACCCCCAAAATTTATTGTGTTTTTTCTATGTTTGTAAAAAAATCTTAATGCGGTTCACAGAATACATCTACTAACCAAGTTTCATCAGTGTAGCTCCTATCGTTCCGGAGAAAAGTGACTGTGACATACAGACGGACAGACAGAGAGACATGACGAATCTATAAGAACCATCTTAAAAACCATCTGAACACCTACAAACCATCAGGTAATTACAGTCGTAGAAAAAAAATACCTTGATCATGTTTTATGTGTTTTTTTTTTAGAATTATCTGGAAGTATTTGTCATAACCATGATTGAGACTTTAATTTTTGAAACACAATAAATCTTAGTAAGAGCAAGGCAATGTACTCTAAAGATTTTATCTAAAAATTCTTCATAGCTCATAAATAACCAGTGCAAGTGTACCGGCTTACTCGAAATAAAGCTACGGTATCTTTCTACGTAACAGACGTTAAAAAATCGTCCAACTTATTATAAGGACGTGTTAAAATGTTGCAGTATAATTTTTATCACGCGAAATGAAATTTTATTCAACATAAAATTTTTACGTGAGCTTTTACGATCACTGTTTTGGTTAAAGCATTATTATTAGTAGGAGGTAGTCATTACTTTTTACCTGGAAATACAAAATTGCTAAAAGAGTAAAAAGTCATAAAAACTACGCAATACGTGACCGTGGGATACACCATACACCACCAGCACTCGTCGTAGCATCAACCACGCATGAGTAGCACGCTCTACGACGTAGCAGCTACCGTAGATGTGCTTCGATGGCGTAGCACCTAAGAGCGGTTTCAGACTAGCGTTTTATACGCGCGTATGAGCTCGTTTTTGGAAGCGCATGTAGGCGCGTATAGGCGCGCTTTTTGTCACACGCTCGACTCGTATGAGCGTTGACGCGCTTCTAAGCTCGTATAAGTGTCAGAATCCATGTTGATACTGACACGACACCACCGGTTCGAGCGAACACGCCGAAATATGCCCGTTTACGCGAGTATGGTTTTTAGAAGCGCGTAATGTAGCGCACGTATAAGCGCGTATGCTGAAACGACCGTATACGCGCAAAAAAATACGCTTGTCTGAAATCGCTCTAACAAGCACAGTTTTCGACTGTGAACTTTCGGCTTATAACTAAAACTATACTTAATTCCATGAAGTTGTTCAAAATTGGCAATCTCCACCTATGGTTGAAATCTATACGGTTAATTTAACCGCCTGTGATGCATGACTTCAAGAGCTTATGCCGACTCAAAGGACGGGATCCAAATCTGCAAAACTCACTTCTAATCCAATTAGCAGCCGCATTGTGATATAATTGGAGAGCGATCGGAGTGACCGTTGTTAAAATTTAGAACGGGTTGGGACGTGTTTTGCCCAACTGCGGATACAAAAGAGGGTGATTGTTTTTTTTTTTCACAATATTACAAGTATTTATTAGTGAAATCCCGTGTTGATTTGATTGCTTGCTGGATTTTGCAGTCGGGATGCAAATTAAAAATAATATCTTGATTGAGTGCATAAATGAGGTAACAGTTAACATTAATTCCAAAAACATTTGATTTATGAAGTCACAGCTCAAACGGGTGAATAATAAAATAATTGCTTTTATAAACGCTTTTTCATACTTTCCTTACACAGATGTTTAATAAATATTAGACAAAGTTGAGCTGCGAGGCCAACCTGAAACCTCCTCCAGGCCTTAGCAGGGCGCTCCCAAAAAAGAGCATATACTTATACTTGCATTAGAATCTACCTATTTAGGGAACGTCCAGCTAAAAACAAATTGGTTATGACGGCAAAACAGAAGTACCATTTACTCAGAACAAGGTTATTAGTGATCGTTTGAGTATTGGTTACTGAGCTGTAAAATGTAATTTGGACTGTAACTGTGACACAGTTGACTGCCAGGAGACTGTCACTAATGACTGAACATAAGGCGCTCGCACACTTTGATATTTATAAATATATTTTGACACGTGAACTTTTTTATAGAAAATGTTTTGTACAATTTGATTGCATACAATTTAGAAAAAAATAGTTAGCAAGGGTAATGTGTATTTTCAATATTTATTTTTATATTCATATTTTTATAAAGTTACCCTAAGTTTCTTTATGGTTAACAACAAGTAAAAAACGAGTATATTTTAACTCTTGTAATAAAAATCCTCTTTCACACTGAACAGCAAAAAACGTGCTCATTACACATTAAATAAAAGCCTTGCAAAAAATGATCCTTCACAGAAACCACTTCATTTCTGTGGGTCATTAGCTAGAAGAGAGACGAAAGTAAGAACCTTATTGCGAGCGCATAGGGTTGATAATTGGTACTTCACACCTGGCTTAGCTGAAGTTAGGAGTCGAAAGTCCAGTGTCACTGGACTGGACCTGTTCACTCGAAAATGAAACCAATTATGAGTTTGGTGTAAATGGTAAGCAGTAGCGGTTTTTTACCTGACTGCCTAGAAGGAATGTTTGCATAATGTTTTATTTCATCAACTTGGCCGTGATTTGTTATGTACATTACACACAAGTTTTTTAACATTACGATTTAGACTCAAACTTTCCTACTAACCCGTCTAATTCCTCTTGTCTGTCCCGAAAGAAGGTTGGTAATGTTTTTCGAGTATAGTATGTATGTATGTATGTTGTTTTATTACATCAGGTCTAGACACTTGTCCTTTTTTTTTTTTTTTTTTATGTAACTTGCTGATGGAACAAGCATATGGCCCACCTGGTGTTAAGTGGTAACCATCGCCTATAACAAAGCCATGCCTCGTAGGTCACGCACATCAGGAACGTGCCCTACGATGCACTGCTCTGCGTCCATCAACTGGAGGCATACAGATATTCAGCCTCACGTGCCAGTAATTACAACGGCACCCACACCCTTCAAACCGAAACACAGCAATGCTGCTTCACGGCAGAAATAGGCATGGCTATTCCTTTTCCTATCAAACTATTAGCTATTAGCTAATAGCTAATAGTTATTTAGCTAATAGTTATTTTGGTTAGGGCTATTTTTTTTTTGTCCTATTCGCTTTTGACAAAGACTTCTTTGCTAACTTTCATTCCTAATCCTTTAACACTTTAGTTTACACTTTTTAGCGGCTAACTAACATATTTATGTCGATTTCGCTTTCATGGCATCAATTTGAAGATAGCGACATTCCTAAGCGGCCGCAGCTAAGCTAGTTCAGTACTAAAAGACCATCTGACCATTTATTATCATCATGTATAAGGACTTAAGTATAGATAGTGCAATCCACGAAGGTGCGCCCCTCTATTCCTCCTAACCGTTTATAGTATATGTGTGCAAGCTTCCGTCAATGTTTGAGTGTTATCGGTACACACTAATTACCTATGAGTGCACACGCACACTACAATGAATAGACTACGGTTCGCGACTGCCGCTCGGAGCAAACTCCCCGCACCCCGCGAGTAGTGTTGCCCAAATTCAGTCTTGGTCTTGCAGTCTTGGTCTTGTTCTTGCGTTTTTGCAAGACCAAGACCAAGAACAAGACCGCGTATTTTTAGCAAGACCAAGACCAAGACTGACCGTGCAAGACTTGAGCAAGAACAAGACATAGCCTGCAAGACTCTTGCGTCTTGCAGCTAGGACTTAGCGCTATTTCACTGAGTAGTTAGGTGTAACAGTTCGGTGTATAGGTAGGTACGCTTAGGAATTCTATGAGACATCTTCATTTTATAATCGGACGGCTCGCCATAGGGAGAGGGCTCATCCACATACCTTGGAGCCGGCATGGTCGCGTACCGTCCGGTTCCAGAGGAACTTCCTTCCGCGCACTCTAAGGTTGTGGAATACTCTTCCTGCCGAGGCTTTCCCTATAAATTACAGCATGGGGCTTTTCAAGAAGGGCGTTTTAAAATATTTAAAGGGTCAGCAACGCGCGAGTGATGCCTCTGGTGTTGCAAGCGTCCATAGGCTACGGTAACCACTTTCCATCAGGTGGGCCGTATGCTTGTTTGCTAACTTTATTGTATAAAAAAAAAAAAAAAAAAAAAAAAAAAACTGTATCAAAGAATATGAAAAACTGGACCTATGCGCATTACGACTAATACCATAAACATAGCGAATAAAAAAATATCTATTAAAATCAAACTGAGTGCATGCATAGTTATGTTTTATTGTAATTCATTTGTTTTTTTACATGTTTTAGCAAATGTAAGCTCATAAATCATAAATGTTTATTAAGAAACAGTTGCTTCCATGGAAAACGACACATAAGTCAGTTGATTTTTCGAATTTCTTATCAAATCTTCAGTTATTTATTAATCTGCTTGATCTTTACAATGGCTATGTTAATTCAAGCTCACAATGTTCCAATTCTAATACGTTTTTCTAAGATTTAAAGTAAACTTTAATAAATAGTAATAGACTAATAGGTAATTGCAAGACTTGCAAGACTCTTGCTGCAAGACCAAGACCAAGACCAAGACTGGGAGCGCAAGACCAAGACCAAGACCAAGACCAGGTGTATTGGCGCAAGACCAAGACCAAGACTGGCTAAGTCTCGTCTTGTTCTTGCATTTGGGCAACACTACCCGCGAGGGGCGCGTCTTCGTGAATTGCACTATCTATAAATATACACACGAATTCTATTTATCATAGATGAAATAACTAACTTTCACCAGAATTTCCTTCTACTTTTCTGTTCATCTTCTTGTATGTTTTATCGCTTGAAGCTTGTCGCTTGAAAAGTCAAACTACCATTTCTACACCAAAATGTCCGCAGTCGATTTTAACAAGTTCAACTGTTTCGGCACATTAGTGTGATATACCGATATTTGGCATCAGCTATTCCTTATCTGCAGATTAATTTGGCCTGCCAAATATTTAACGTTAACCATTGTTTATAATATTTGTGTACTCGAGACTTATTCGATGATAAAACATTAGGGGTGTTATTAATAATCCTGGCGTAGCGTTGGACTAGTTGATCCGTGTTTTATCTCTTGCATTGACATGCAATTGTCAACTCGAACAAATGTGACAAAACACGATTTAACTACTCCAGCGTTGCGCCAGGATTATTAATAACACCCTAGGAGTTTTTTCAAACTATTTTTATTTTTTTTTAAATCTTGGACAAAAGCCAAGATAGTGAGATACAGTAACCTATAGTTTAAAATATATAACAATGCTAAGCATTGTTTAGGACGAATAAAAATAAAATGACGTCAAGTATCGAATAACAGTCATTTTGAAGAGCACTTTATGACTGTTTGCACCATTGCCTTTGAAAAGAAAGAAGAAAATCAGACTTTAGTAGACATCAAGCAACAAAATTTGTACATCAAAAGATGTAGGCAAATAAAAAAGTTTCTTATCTCACCAAAGTCTTAAGTGACTCTCCGAAAATAAACGAATATGGACTTTATACGACCGAATTAAAGTTTTTTATCGGTCGTTCGAGATATCATAAAAGGTGAATTCAATTAACCTTCCCTCTAAAACATGGGACACAGGAATGCCATAAAAAGCTAAGATACGGGCAATTCATTCAGAGATCTAGAACTTAAGAGGATGAATGCCAGTGGGTGATAAACTTGACTTTTATCATACGCACGTACCCGGTAGTCTTAAGAAAGAGCATGCAATAGTAAATATTTAGAACATAGCGTTTTATTTGCAAAACTCACATATTTTTCCGTTTGAACTGTGACTGAGCAAAGTTGTAGTTTAGTAGGTCAAAATATGTATGAAAGATAAAAAACTAACGACTTTTATTATAAAAATAAAACTCTATTCATGGATGTCCAGTCATTTTCATTTTAAATATTTTTACCCGTATTTTGTGTTTGAAAACTTTTAGCAAAAGTTTCATAGAAAACAATGCAGTAATCAGTGCGTGTTGTTGCGGCATTCTATTGGATTAAGGGAGTTACCCGGGTTAGGGAATGTGGATGGACTATTGTTTGACGCGGAGTTTCAAACTATGATATTATTTATGGACTCTTTTTCCGCTCTTTCAAACCTGCGAAATTATATTTTGGAATTTTGTTAAGTTCAATCTTTCTAAATATATACAACTCTTACGTTACTGACTGACAATCAACACACAGCATAACATTTTGATCCAAGGAGTATGATCTTGTTGTATTGTAGAGAGCGGTGTACTAAGAACGGAATCCTCGAAACCTAACCCTTATAGGGGTTATTTAATTCATAGTAAATGCTATTGTTTAACATGCCAAGAACTAGCACGTAATTTAACGACTGAAGGACCATCTACATAAAGGTGATAACACAGCAATTTGCAATATAACTTGAGGCGTTCAATTTTTTTATCAGAAAGGTATAAACTTTTTTGTACATTTTTTCTATGTTTGATATAATGCATACCTAAAATACAATAAAACCAAGTTCACTTCTCTATTCAACGAGCATAAGCCGTACCGCATCTAACAATTAATTTCAAGAAAATCACAGCATTTCTAGCACCAAAACATTCCTCGGGCTCGGAAAGCTCGTAATCTCCACTACCGTCGCTCAGTCACGTTGGGAAAACAGCGCCAGTCTTAGCACGCATCGTGTTTCATACTAACTGTGGAACGAACTGTGGCGCTGTTTGCGTTGCGTTTTAGAGGCCTCGTAGGCAGCCTTTGAACAATCTACATAATAGGACGATCATAAATAGCGTGTAATTTAAACGGGCTTAAAAAATATAGCTGGAGGTCTAGTTGGAGCATTAAATCCTACTTGCATAGGGAACCTGGCCTTATTTAAAGCCAGGTTCACTCACGTTTATTAATACTTGTAGCCGTCCACTTATTTACTCTGTTCCTGTTAAAAAGTAGTCTATTAATACTAACCATCTCCCTTCCACTATAGGACTAGCAGACGCACGGCTCAGTACCATCCATACCTGGTTAGCATACCACCCATTCGCACTAAGCGTTTTAGCTCCACCTTCATTATGCGAACCTCCAGGGAATGGAACTCATTGCCGACGGCTGTTTTTCCTGACAACTACAATCTGGGCCTCTTCAAGGCAAGAGTGAATAGGTGTATCGTTGGCTACATCGTCGCTTACCATCAGGTGAGATTGTAGCCAAAGGATGTTCTATTTAATGTAAAAAAAAAAAAAAACCCCAGGTTACTAATTATACTAATTGTGAGATTCATCCAAATTAGTTCAGTAGTTAGGTCGAGATTGTGGCACAAAGATTATTTTGACTAGATTGACTGCCACAGACAGAACTTGTGGTAGGTAGGTAGACTGACTAGGACTAGCCTCTCAGCTCAGTTAGTAGTTGTTCTGCCTTCTGCGTCGTCATGGGTTCGATCCCCACCACGAACAAATATTTGTGTGGTGAACACCAATATTTGTTCTCTGTCTGGGTGTTGTATTGTATTATAAGCTTGCACTCGTATTTAAATAAAAGTATCATATCAGCTATCTGGTTCCTATAGCACAAGCTCTGCCTTATTTGGGGCTAGATAGCGTTGTGTGGATAGTCCACAATTTTCATTTATTTTATTTATACGAAAGGAGCCTCTTTGAGGCGCACTTAAAATCCTTTCACCACACTTGGTTCGAAAGAATCAGTGACACGATAAGAAGAAGAAGATTTATTTATTTACCAATTGAAAGAGCACAGATAAGTTACTCAAAATCAAAGTAAGGTATGTCTCTAGTTTCACTCCAAAGAAATAAAGTTTAAAACAAGTAGTACACAAAAGAGTGTTCAAAATTTAAGTTCATTACAAGAGAATAGGGCAACGGTACATTGTTGGCACATCGTAAATCATTACGCGCCCCTTATAAAGCGCCAGAAACAATTATTGCTTGTTAAAGAGCCTCTCGGCCAAGGAAATAATAAAGAAATAGCAAGGAGTATTACACAACGCTTTTGCGCCGATTGTTTTATTAGTTTACAGCTAAGATTGCGTTTATTGAGCGCCAGAGCGTAGCGAGGGCGCCAATGGAGCTTGAGGGACTTAAAAGACTTTCACCCGAGGTAAACACTGTGCTTTTCATTACGAATACAGGGAAAGCAAAAATAAAAACATGAAAGAAAAATTAGTGAAAATGAAGATTGAATTGCCGCCTTCCCGTTTTTTTTTCTTTTTCTCTGGCGGGTCTTCGGCTTCGGCTCGCCAGCATTATTCAGCTATTATTTTCATTTTCATAATTTAAAAAATGGTAAATTGTTTGCTCAAATTTATGTTATTTTAAATAAATAGTTGACGCTATATATTAATCAAGTAATTTAGAAGATAATATATTCTTTATTTAATACTATCTTTATGTTATTTAAATTTAAATTTTACATTGCGCTAATTAGACTTTTTAAACTTCTTACCGTTGTAATGGGTTTCCAACCTACTTGCTGAATAAAAAGTTGGAATTTGGTTTTGGTGACCTCCTCGCAGGTAGAAAGACTTTAGAAAGTTGGAACATGGTTGAATAAAATAGAACTTGTTTTTTTTTATAATTTGACAGCTGTCAGTAGAAAGCGATTCTCCCTAGGGCTGAAAGTATTACTTTCAATTAGGCCCCTCAGGCAACTTCAGACCTACTTTCACAGTATGAGCAATGAAAAATAGTTTTTGGTTACATTGTCACAGAAACGCAAAACTTTCCGTTTATTCTAGTAAATTTAAATTGTGTTCCGACAATGCAAATGTTACCTTCAAACAATTTTGTTTTACTAGCTCAGAGTTGTTTTCATTATCTTTCTACAATCTGCGAGGCTAGATAGATATTTCTTGACAACCGGATATTGCAAGCATCTCAACCTGCAATTTCCTCTTTCAAACAGACTATCCGAGCTTTATTTACATTTATGCATCTTTATAATGCCTTTATAAGCTACCTTTAGCTGAGGTTCAGCAATATTTTGATATATTGAGTATTGAGTACCACTTTCTCAAAATTAATATCAAACTTTGGTATAACTATGATCTTTGTGTGATCAGTATTTTTGAAAACTGGCGATGGCTTTGAAACCTGCTACGATTTTTTTTTATCAAAGTAGACAAACGAGCATACGGCTCACCTCACGATGGGAAGCGGCTACCATAGCCTATGAAAGCCTGCAATACCAGAGGCATCACAAGCGCGTTGCCGACCCTTTAAAACTTTTAAATGCCTTTTTTGAAGAACCCCATGCTATAGTTCTTAGGGAAAATCTCAGCAGAGAAGTCATTTCACAGCCTGAGTGTTCGCGGGAGGAAGTTCCTCTGAAACCGAACGGTGCGCAACTACCCAGGCTTCAAGGTGTGAGGATGAACTCTCTGCCTATGACGAGCAGTGCGATGGAAGAACGTAGCTGCTGGCATGATGACAAACAATACTTCGGAGCATGCCCCATTATACAAGCGGTAGAACACGCACAATGAGAAGTCTCTCCTCAGACTTAAGGTCTCAATACCGCTTGTGAGCTTGGGATCGTCAACGATTCTAGCAGCGCGTTTTTGGACCGAATCAAGGGGTCCAAGCTGCTATCCAGGTGCTCCTGCCCAGAGGTGACAGCAATACTCCATGTAAGGCCGGATTTGCGACTTTTAAAGATAATATTTTATTTAAAATAGTTTCATTAAATTCAAGTCAACTCTTGCTAACGTCACAACAAAAAACTAATTACTAAACATCATAAAATATCAAGTTGTATAAAACTGTGTCAGTGACAAGTCCGAACCTCATTTACTTAGGGCTTTGATCTCAAAAAACTCGAATCAAAAGATTCATTTCTACTTAAACCAAATGGTTTTCTGCCGGTGTTTTGACAGGGGACCCTAATCCCAGCGCACCGCGGGACGTCAGTGTTCCTGACGTTTTTCAATTATAACCAGTCAAGTCGTAACACTTTTTGAGACGAAAACTAACACATTGTCCCGTGTTGTTTGTTTCTATAAACATGTTTGAGTTTGTTTCGAATGTCGCAAGTTTTAAATGTTTTTATTCGTAGAACTGTTAGAAGAAAAAAACTTTTTCTTGTTAGGGTTTGGAAATATTTTATCAAGAAAACATTTTTTAACAATACCAAAAGTTTGAAACAAACATTTTCAACAGGAAAGTCATATCGCAATATTCTTAGAATCATAGCACCTACAACATGAACAAGAAAAAAAAACAGAAACTCGAAGAAATTGTGACAGTGACAGAAGGAAGGCGAAAGATACCAAAATATGATACCACAGTACGACTAAATTATCACTATATCTGGAAATGAATCAGCTATATTACGACAGAGGTATCAACGCCTGTATACCTAGAATATAAGTAAGTACACACTTCGCCGACAGAGACGAACGAAACTCTTGGTACACTTCGGATCAATTTCAGAAGTTTTCCTTCGATCTTTCTTTGATAGGGCGCGTGTACACTGCTGAAGAAAAATTGACTAGAGTAAGATCTGATGTCAGATTATGAATACATTTTTTAAACCCACATTAATATTTTGTCTCATAGTGTTTTGCCGTATTATAATCATCTCTTGTCAGCTGCCGCAACGTTTAAATCCCACGGTGCAAATGGTCGTGTGACGGGTCTATGGTCCATCCAACCCGTGTCTATCCAAGAGTGGTCATTGCCATCATGGATTCCATGTCATCAATATAACTTACAGTCCACGTATTAAAACAAACATTATGCGTATTCCTATCTCCTAACATGTACAGTGGAACTAAATAGTGCTATGACATAACAACATATTGCGTGCACTCGTGGAATTGTCATTTACTTTCAAAGTACTGCAATTCAACTGAATAAATGCCTTGCCTAACTTTAATATCGCTGTCATATTTGACAGCGTTTCACCGATCGCCATCGCCATGCGCTAGATGTGCGCAAGCCTTTAATTATGGCTTTGACTTGTACATTGATTGAAAATTCTTTAAGTCTACTTGGATATAAAAGGTATAATTTTTTTTTTATAAACAATGTTGTATTCGAGCGCTATATGCACGCGTCTTATCGCCTAAAGCTCTGCTTGTACGGAACTCTACCATTCACTTTATTAGCAAACTTGGCTATGAGTAGTCTTTTAGTAATTATACCGGGTTATTTTCAAGCGACTGAGCCTCAAACTCGTTTACAAGTCGTGAGGAACATAGAGAATGTTTACTGTTTTATTTTACGCTTGTTTTATGTTTTCGTAAGAGATTTGACAATAAATAAAGCAGTGATTACTGTAAGCTCTGTCTCTGGCTCTAGTTTAGAGTCTGTGTGAGTGTAGACTAAATAAATCCTACGTCAAAACGTCACTTACACGGTATAATACACTGGTGAGCACTCACACAGACTCAACAGAAACAGACAGAGCTTGTGGTAGGCCTACTGGTAGACATTACATTTGACACAATCCCATCTAGCCATGCAAAGACAGAGAAAACATTTATATTCCTCACGCAAAAAAGGTTGAAAAACGGTAGGGATCAAATTCACAACCGATGTCAAAGAAAACAACCAACAGAGGTGTGGCTAGCCGATTTCAGAAGCAATAATGATGCTTGAAAACACACCTAACAACCAGACTTGGTAAAAATATTTACAGATCACGAAATTCTAATTTTATCACAGTAATTATAGCATCTCTTACAAGCTTCTCCGTTATACGCCAATTCCATCTATTACTTCTAAGTCTACATTTTTAGAAAATAAATACGCTGAATCAAACCAAGCAAGAGAAGTGCCTACCCCCCTCCCCCTTCTGTAGATTCTCAAGAACCTTGACTACGAAGAAACCAATGCCTAACCAACTCTGAGTCTGAGTGTTTTTATTCCTAAAGTATATTTTATTTCTACAAGAAACATTATGCTGACGCTTGTGTACGCTGCATTTGTTTCATGAAATCGATACACACATTGTCTGGTTCTTTTTAACCGACTTCCAATCAAAAAGGAGGAGGTTCTCAATTCGGTTTTATTTTTTGAAGTGAAAACTTCTTTAGCGGCGTTGAGCACTTTTTCTGTAATGGGTATAAAATCTTAAACTCGCGTCAGCGCGTCAGGACACGTGACCTGATCGAAAAAGCGTAAGACGGATGGAGAGTAGACAGCTATCCCCTCTCTACGGCGCGGCGAAAATGTATGCCTGGGCCTACTGTTTCGTTTAGGCAGCGCAGGGCGCTTGCGCGAATGTTCGTGTATGTTACAGCGTGCCAAATAACAAACAAGCCCCCCCTAACCATTCCAAAATATCAAACATGCTCAACGTTAATAATCAAGTTTTCACTTCTGCCGGCACTCCCGGAGTGCAACCCGATGTATTTTTTTTTTTATTTTTTTTTTTTATGTTTGTTACCGCATAACTTCGTCATTTGTGAGCCGATTTGAAAAATTATTTTTTTTATCTGAAAGGTACTGCTTCCAGATGGTCTTATTTTAATTTTATTAAAATCGGTGTTGGCATTTTTTTTTTAAATAATTTTTTTAATGTTTGTAACTGCGTGCCTCCGTCATTAATGAACCGATTTAGAAAACTTGTTTTTTATTTGGAAGGTTATTTTTACGTCCAGTTTGTCCCAAACAAATTTCATTAAAATCGATTTAGCCGTTTGGCAATAAAGTCGGTTTCTCAAGTTCTTTAGACTTATAATTATTTACGGACTATCTGATATATCTATGGCTTGCATCCATACCAACATTTCGTTAATTCTTATCGGGTGAGCATTGTCTACAGTAGGCCTACCACTAGCTCTGTCTGGCTCTGTCTCTGGCTCTGGTTTCGAGTCTGTGTGAGTGCCACCAGTGTTTTATACTGTGTGTGTGACATTTCGACGTAGAGTTTATTTAGTCAACACTCAAACAGACTCAAAACCAGAGCCAGACGGAGCTTGTGGTAGGCCTAATACAGATGTATGTCTATCTTAATTTATTACATCATATTTTTTTTAATAGTTTTTTTAATATAGATAGTTAAACATTTGGTTGCCATCACGCCTGATGAAAAGTGAGGATGCATCTGAGTTTATTATCAACAAAGTTCTGAGAGTATTATCAGTCGTGAGGCTATATTCACTTCGTTTTGCAGCAGCAAAACAGTGCCTGGCTTTTACCACTAGTCCTACGAAAAGGTGTCTAGCTCTTGTCGGGTGGATGTTTGCGTAGCGCTTGTGTTGCCAAGCGTCAAACACACGCCTGCGACCGTTCTGCGTAACTCTTATGATGATATACGGCTGTGTGTGAAGAGACGCACTGGCCATTATATTGTTCCAGCACAATTTTTGGATGATCCCACTCCAAGAGTCAACAGCGTGCGGTAGGTTTGTGGCGTTATTTTCTCAGAATTTCACAAAGTATTTGTGAATGATTGTTTTTAGGAATTACTCTTGTTAGATGATCGAACAACCAAACATTGCCATTCAGTGGTAATGTAACAAAAATTTTAGGAGTCTCACAAATTTGGATGATTTGAAAAAGCGCAATTGTTTCAAGTGTATTTCATAAATGCTTCTAAAAAATGTGATTTTCTTTATTAATAAATAGTAATAAGCTTAATTAACATAATAATTAAAAAAACAGATAAGCCAATTCATGTTTTCACAAAAATTAATTGAAAAGTTTTTCCAATCAAAAAACTTTTTCAAACTTAGCGTTTGTAGAACGCCAATTTGAAAATACCTAAGTGTTGTATCTATTATCGTGCTCACTGGTAAGTATTGAATTTGTTGAATAATTCGGCCGTTTGTAGACCAAGTTGGCCGCCTCTGAAACTCTCAAGTTTTATTAGGATACTTGTAAAATTTCCCTCTACACCGCTGGAAGTGCTTTCGCCTGATTAAATAAGATGAATTCATTGACTTAGACCCAGTCAATGTCTGCTGAATTTTGTAAGGTATTTTTCATTATTTTAGAAGGAACCGGAATGAATATTCTGTTTATAATAGAACTACCTTTTATTTGGTGGTGTACGCAGTGAATTTTTTTTTACATTCTGGCTTTGACTTGGCCATAGCCGAGTTGACTGACTAGTTGAAAACACAATATTTTCTTACGTGATAAAAACGTAACAAAGAATTTCAAAGTTTAAAAATGAAGTTTTTCTAACCAAAAATGTATGTGCTCTAAACTACCATTTAATATGTGCCTTATACTTTAAAACGGTAATGAAAACCATCGCGAAGAAACCGGCATATAAAGAAACCTCAAAAGTTTCAAAAACATGTGTCAAGTGCACGAAACTAGCCTTTTTTATTCGCTTTTAATTCTTTTCTTCACACTTGGTTCGATAGAACTAGTGACACGATAAGAAGTTATTAAATTAACCAAAAGTAAAATTTAAAGACTTTGTATGAGCTTACATCATTAAGCTCTTGAAAATACAATGAAATATTTTTTCTCAGATGCCTAATATTTAATTAAAAAGTTATACCAAAGAAAAAACTTTCTAATTGTAGGAATGAGGTACTAATTATTCAAACAATTACGCTACCGACTTTAGGTCGGAAGACTTATTTTTTCGGTATCATTTGGCAAGAACGTCTCAACATTTCTTTATTTCTGAAACTTAAGATAACGAATGCCTTTTAACTTTCAGAACAAGTGTTTTTTCTCTTTGATGAAAACAACAGTTTGTATATTTAAAATTCTGGGTGTATTTCCTTTTTCAAGTTTATGATCAAGTTAAAATTCAAGCACCTAATTAAAAGGAAGGGGCGGAAAGAAAAAGTAGGCATGATTGTGAAGCCCGCGGCTTTTTGCAAGTTAATAAAATGAAATGATGATGCTACGCCTATACCACAAAAAAAAACTAGATAGCCAAAGTTGCAGTGGGCAGGTCATGTTTGCCGAAGAACCGATAATTGCTGGGATAAATGATTTTTGAAGTGGAGACCGCGTTTAGGTAAACGTAATGTAGCACGACCTTAGACTAGATGGAGCGGCGAATTGCATAGGATGGTGGACAGCAACTGGATGGGAAGAGCCAAAGACCGGGCTCAGTGGCGCTCCATGGTAGAGATCGCACAGTCATATATAACACAGTCACATCATCAGCTTGAAGAAGTCCACTGCTCGATGATGCTTTCCTTATACATTTCCAGGAATAACAATCTTGAGCCCTTTCCCTTCCCGGACTTTCCTCGACTTCATAATTTTGTCTGTCCATCGGATAAAGAGGCATCTTATGCTTTGCCATTTGGTTCATGGTTGCCATTCGAGGACCTTTATTAATCAATAGTTTTTTCTTCGAGTTAAACAATATAACTTTTTATATCGAACTCCAAATATCTTCCTTCCGCAACATAAATAGACATCCCTAAAACAAAACTTTACACTCTACTGACTTCATCCCATATCACAACTTCAAGGTGCCACCAAACTTACGCGTTAAATCGCCCGCGTCGTCACATAAACCTATTTCCCACTGTCAAAGAACATAAATAAAGTTGGACAAGAAAGTGCGGCAGTGAGCCAGTAAAGGCTCGAACACACCTAGTTCGCTGGCGGTAGCGATCAGTGAAACGCTGTCAAATATCGCTGTCAGATTTAAGATTTGACAGCGATATTTGACAGCGTTTCACTGTTCGCTACCGCCAGCGAACTAGGTGTGCGCAGGCCATAAAGGCCAGTAAGTAATGAGGGAAAACCCATAGCAAACATATAGTGTAACGGAGGTGCGGTTTGCGTTAATTGATTGCCTGGCCGCGCCTTGACGATTCAGGCTATTGTAGTTTTAAGGCGCATTGTGTGAACTATGTAGGACAAAATGGTGTGCTAATGTGCGCAATGCCAGTGCTGTATAAAGAAAACATCACAAGGTAACCAGCTAGCGGCAAAAATGAGCTTGTAACATGACAATCATCTTGTGCGATTTCATTTCACGGACAAAGATGCAGACAAAATAGTAGGTAAATAAATAAACGTTGACCTAACTTAATTTGCACTGCAGTAATCCTCGACAGGCATCGCCTCGAAAGCAAAATTATAATCATAATAATATACAAAACATGTATAATAAAATTTAACATACATATCATAAAATTATACATTATAAAGATCACATCTATCTTCTTCTTATCGTCTCACTGATTCTTTCGTACCAAGTGTGGTGAAAAGATTTTAAGTGCGCCTAAGCGAGGCGTGCGACTAAACATCTATGATAATCTATAATGTTTGCAAAATTGTACTACGAGTACAATAGTTTATGATATACCTACGAGTATTACTATTTTAATAAACCATCAGATCAAAATCAGAATTCATATCAATAACAATTAGAACCACATTTTCATTTGTTTGTAAATGATAGCATTCATAAAGTGATGAAACTCGGCGAAATGCTTTGACGAGGAAAATTTAATATTATTGAAAATAAAACAGACACTGAATTTGAATGTACTGTACATTGCATAACGGTAAATATTTACAAGGCGAATGTTTAGTCTCCCTGCCCATAAACGAGTAGGTAAACCTCAACTAATTGTGAAACCTACTCTATGGCTATGATTATTATTTTATTCATAACACTTCATGATTAATCATTTATTTTAACAAAATATAATTTATACTCACTCTCACATTCAATAAAAATACTTTACTCGTAGGTACGTAGCATATTATAAAAAACTTCTTGTCGTATCACTAGTTCTTTTGAACCACAGTGGTGAAAAGTTTTGAAGTGCGCCTCAAAAAGGCTCCTTTCGTGCACTTGGGACATGCTTTCGAACATAAGTACATTTGTATGTACATATTATGTACATTTTTGGATAAAAAACGATCATTTTTATATATCTAGCAGCATGTCAAGCTTCACACGGGTGGACATTTATTTTTTAAAGAAATAAATATATCCCTTACTAAGGGTGAATGTAGCTTTCTAATGGTGAAAGAATTATTGAAATCGGCACAGTAGTTTTTGAGTTTATTCATTTCAAACACACATTTAAATACAAATATCTCCTTTTATGATATTTGTTTATAAGATTTCGAACACTTCACATTTTCACTTATTAGCACGATTTATGTGATTATGCCGATACCAATAGGCTTGCTATACGCACCTTTAGGTAATTATATTGTTATGTAATGACTAAATGATATGCAAGACTATCTGTGACCGGCTGTCTCAAAGGAGGTCAGTTGCGGCTCAAGGCTTGGGAGACAATTTCCGGCTGGCAATGCAGCTGTAATAGGCCATTTTGCGGTCAATCCATTGGCGCGTCTCTCCCATCTTGTGATTGGGAGGAGATGAGCACAACGCTAGAGATTGCGAGATCAATGTGGTTGGCTTGTGAAATGTATGTGATACATGTAGATTTGTTGTGTGAATTAATAAAATAAAATGAAAAAGCCTGTTTATTCCATAACATCCACCAATAACACTTTACAGGTTATATACATGCATTATTACACATACAATATTTTTAGTGATTTGAATTTTAAATTACCTTATAATATATTTAATTTATCTTTTCCCATACTATCGTTATTTTATATTGACATTCATTGTTGTTATACATTTATCTTATCCTAATTTTCATTCAATAATTTTTCGAGCTTGCGGACTTTTCAGCGCTTGCGGTCTATATGCTTCAGTCTTTCTTGTTTGGCTCCTGTTTTCCTGTTGTCCCTGGATGTATATTTATTTTTATGAACTGGAGGGTTTTATGTAGTATGAATTACTGCTTATATCAACAAGATCTACAAAAGTAATCAGTAAGCGAAAATAATGAATAAGTTACCAACTTGACTCCTGTCATTACTTTAATGGCGCTTCAAGTTGCTTTCAATGTGCTTGACAACATTAAGGAGGTTAAACCAATTCCAAAAGCAACACAAATCGATGATTTGAATGGTTTGAATTATACGCAAAAGACACAGAAATGAGCAACAGTAATAAGACCCACAGAGACACTCAAAAAAGCCAATCACACTCAAAGAGGACTGGGCCCTTCCGACCCAGGAAACTCGCATATCAAAGTCACATAATTAGGCAAAGGCACTTTCATCCCATATAGTTGTCCATCCCGACCGCTGATCAAAAAAGGGCGAAAGGCCACTTTCCGCACCAACTAATTGCCACAAGCATTTACTCCTATGAAAGTGGAAACAGCCAAATTCAATTTAAGCGGCATCCTGTGGGCCTTTGACCGGCGCACAGTCACTATTTTACATTGCAAGCTTCCAAAGTGTAGGTAATTCGATTATGCGCCGATTTTATAGAATCTTTTAAGGACAGTTAACTTTGTTCCGCGGCGTCAAATATTGGAATATTACTTTACCTGAAAGGAAAATATCATGAAAACGTATTGCAAATTTTAAAATCTTCAGTGCATAAAGAGCGTATGTTTCTTTCATAACAATTCATTTACCATTTGAAATTTAGGTTTACTTTTATAAAGTTTATATTTTTTGTTAAATAATGTACTTTTACGCTAGTGTTTCTGCTGTTACTAAATTTAACCATTCTTCTTCTTCTTATCGTGTCACAGATTTTTCGAACCAAGTGTGGTGAAAGGATTTTAAATGCGCCTCAAAGAGACTTCTTTTGTAAATGTTATTTTAATTGTAAAATTTATATCTTCGTCGAAACTTTCAATATTATTTCCTCCTCTCCTGTTTTCCTTGAGCAAGATGGTTTCAATAAAGACGCGTTTGTTTGTCTACTTCATATTATTCGTGCACGCTCGGCTGCTCCGCTCACTCAACTTTGATTCAAATTCATGATTTAAGAAATTTCTGAGGCGTTTTAATTAATTCGAGTAACTGAGATACAGGCGGTTGCGATTTGAATAGTAATAATGCAATTATTTTGGTAGGTAATTGCATTTTCGTAAATATATAACCAAGTATGTAAGTATAGTAAGTAATATGTAAGTAATAGTAGTATGTAAGTAATATCATCACCATGTGTGTAGAAAAGTTACAAAGCCTAAACAATTAAAGAATTATTATTGCGATAGCACTTTTTAAATTAACGCGATCGTTATGCATAATATGGAAGAAACGAGTATTTAACGCCTGATGTAACCCGGTCAAAACGTCAGGAAATAATAAGGGTAAATGATAAATAACCGTTTCTTCCATAAAATTATTACTACGATATTATTTCATTTGTGAGGTTGAAGTTTTACGCGTATTAAAAGTAAAAATATATTTTTAACACGTTTGTAGGTTTACCCGATAAATCTCCACCGAATAGAAAGGCAAAATGCATACTTCAAAAGAAATCTCATCCAAGCAAGAAACTTTATGATACATCTTTGCAGCAAGGATTAAAAGCGCTTGTTTGGCTTAGTGGAAAGAAGCAGAGGGCGATGTTTGTACGAGGCTTAGTGAAAGTTACGTAGATCCAAACTACGTGACGTAATTAAGTTTGAGCCCAGCACCATTCGGAGGCTTAAGTTTCGCCTACCCGCAAGGGCGCAAGTAAAGAAGCTCATTTTAGGCTGCTTCAAGCGCTTGATGGTTTTCTGAAATTAAGTTTGAAGCAAGTTCTCGCGCCAGTAAAAAGTTACGCCAAGATATACAGAGAATATTGCAGTATATCATAGGATCAAAACGCGGTTTGGAGAACTACGAAACCGGCAAAATAGCAATGGCAATAAACTCGTATATAGTAGAAAGAGATACTAAATGCATTATGTCAATCCAATTAAATCTATCTTTGAAACTAGCTAATTAATTATCACAATGAAGAACAAACACATAATACAAAATCTTTATTTCAACAATATGCATACAGCAACTTAATGTTATACTAACAACAACAACACCATGGTCAAATGTGTCTGTAATGCTATATTTGCAGTATCTTTGCAAAATGTAGACAGACCGCTATTACCTGAAGGAGTAACAAATATTAAACTATAGTTATTAACCAACGTAATAATCCCAAAGCGGCCGAAATCCAAGTCAATTACTAAATCACATCTGTAATTTGAAATGTTTGCCTTTGGGAGGATAATGGTCGATTTAAACTAAGCAGAGGTTAACTATTGGGTAGCCGCTCCTTGGGGAAGCAACGACACGCCGTCTAATGAAGCTATGACCAAGAGAATCGCCTTTGTAGACCTTTTGGACGAACCAGACCTTTGAGTAAAGTTATACCTATTAACTAACCCTGTTAAGGTTTTGAGGTACAATATTATTAAGTAGAGATATAGTTTAAAACTATCGACCTGCCTAACGATATTGAATAAATAAAAGATATACCTGAACTGAAAACTCGAAAGGTCTGTGTCAAAGATGACATGAGCAAGAAAAAGTGAGCACTGAGATGAAGAATGAATGAGGTGAGTGGAAAAAGGAAAACTGTTATGCTGACCCTGCTTCACGTGGGATAAGGACAAGAAAATGATGATGATAAAAAACAAAAAAACAAAACAAAAATCTTTTTCTTGTTGTTACAATTTGATGATGATGATGGAACAAGCAAATGGCATACCTGGTGTTAAGTGGGCCTATCGCCTTTATCAAAGCATTATCTCGTAGGTCACGGATCAACCTGTTTGTTGAACTACGAGTATCTTGTGTCTTAGGAAGATATAATAGACTGGATCTTTCCTTTCGTTGTTATTTGTCACATATTTTTATTTTTGAATATGCGTTAATGCTCTTGCAAGCAGACCGACGCCTCTAACCATGAGAGTAAAAAACAAAATTGAATAAGAAAAATGATGACAAAAACATACGTAATCTATTTTCATAATTCTATCAACAATGATGTTTGCGAAACGAAGAATTGTTATCGTGCCGTGTCCATAAATTGCAGCCGAGTTATCTAACGTAAAGCTGTGATCATTAATAATAAGAGCTTGTCCCCTTCAGGCTTTGTTTGCAGTGACATTGTTAACGCCAATGACATCCACCTCACCTTCAGTATCCTGAGCATAAGTTTCTTGAGGTATCACATCGCTATCCATATGTCCAGTCCATGTGCCTGGCAAATCGCTGTACTTTGCAATATGTATTAGAGATTCGAATGGAAATGACTGCAAGTGGAAATAAATGAACACTCTGTTTGCTAACTATAAAATGAATGGTAGGTTATAAAGGTACCTATAACTAGTTCTAGATGATAAAACCGCACACCTTCTTACATCTCCCTAATGTAAACAAAGACTGCATAGTGAATATCCACAGTTTTGGAGTAATATCCAGAAAGCTTTCATCTTATTACGTGCTATTTTACACTTTTCTGTATAGTATATTCTGTATAGCTTGGATAAATGGAGATTTAAGCGAATCTATTCTTCAGGTAAATAAACAAATGCACAAAATACTACGAACTATAGTGTGTTCTCAAAAAATATTGTTTTTTTCATACAACTAGGTGATGAAACAAGAATTATGCCCATACGCTTGTTCCATCACCTAGTTGTAAGTTATGCCTGATGTTTAGTGGTAACCATCAGGTGTTGGCATAAGAAAGCAGAGGCAGGGTTATACCTATAACAAAGCATTGCTTCCTTCACTCTCACCCTATAGACAGAAATCAGCTCCTAAGTCTTTACGCCTATGACTAAGATAGATAACTTGCTTTTTTATTGGATAAAACAGGTTTTAGGTATTAAAATGGAAGGAGAGACATCAAAGAAAATATTCATAATTTTTTTGCAGACGTAAGCCTAAGTTAACGGGAAGACGGAACCAGAAGACGAAACGTAGAGCACCCACCCACCAGATAGACCGACGACATTGTTAAGATCGCAGGAAGTTGGTGGATGGAAAGGGCTCAGAATCGTTCTTCCTGGAAATGTGTAGGGGAAAATGATGATGATGATGAAGACTAGATTTCGTTTCATTAAAGTAATAATTGATGAAATAGCATGTCGTAGAACCTAAAAAGTTCAAGTACATGATTGTTTCAAATGCACGAAAGGAGCGTCTTCGTGGCGCACTTAAAATCTTTCTACCACACTGCACTGGTTTCAAAGAACTAGACAGATGAATTATGAAGAAGAATAATTGATTCAACCAACTGAGTGGTATTTTTCCTACGCCATTTGTTTTTACCGCAAGAGTTCTACTTAAATTCCGAGTAACGTAAAACGAGCACAACAAGCCGTAACATACCGCAGGAAGACAGGACAAAGTCTTAACAATCATAGCCAGTGACAGCCATTGTGAGGTTTGCAACGAAGTGCAAAATAAAGCTTTTGGGACCGTAATGCACCCAGTCTTCTATAAATGTAGGTTTCTATGGAAATTAGCAGTGGGAACTGTACATCTACAGTCTAAAGAAAGAAAGAAAGAAAGAAAAAAAAACACACATAAACACAGCACACACAGAGCACATAACACAAAAAGAAAGAAAACGGAATAGTAAACAGAACAAAGAGCAAATACAAATATATGTAAGTGGAGTACAAATCCGTCTGTGCGCGTGTCCCCATATGCGCGTGAGCCAAAACCGGTCTACAGAAAACTAGTTAAAACTGGGTGAGAATTGGGAATGGGCATCGCTACATGATATTTTGACCGTCTTCTTTCGTTGTTTTCTTGCCTTACAATCGTGAGTTTAATTAATACAGCAAATATTTGGGTTAAATTTCCAAAATCACTTTCGTCATTCATTATTTTTCCTGCGAGTTTCTTTTCTTTCAGTTGACTGTCTTTCAAACATTGCAAGAAAAGAGATAATGTTTGTACCAGCACGTGATGTTTAATATATAAAAGGTGGCACTTTATTCTGCCCACATATTTTATTCAAAACGCCGTGAGTGCGACCAACGAACGAGTCCTAATGAATTTTACGAAGGTGGCGCCCCAACAGGGGCAGGTATTACGGATTCTAATGGCTGACTGATTTGCGTTTCATTTTTATATTATGTTGACAAAAATAGAAGTAAAGAAGAAATCAACAAGAAAATAAAACATCCCAGGATACACACTTTGTAATACAAAAAAAACTGCAGTAAGGCATTCCAAAAGGGACAAATTAGTAGGTAGGTATATTTTTTAATCTTTTTGCTACAGAGTATTAAACAATCTTTCTCAAAGAAGTTTGTATACTCACAAATAAAGAAATACTGCAGTAACCTGTTTATCCGAAGCCTTATGAATACATACAGCACAGTCCGCTTACAAAGGCAAGGAAAAAGAAATAAAAATCATTAAATATTTTTCTTTACTCAGCGTCGCGTATAAGCACTTTCGTTTCATGAATGTATAATAATCATAAAAAATGCATTATGTTTTGGAAATACTTCACCACGAAGCAGCAAAAGACTTCACAAAGTACTCTTAACCCTGATTTTGTGAACCCTCTCACTAAAGACGAAAACATCACTACCGAACAGACGTCCGTGGCAAACGTACAAGTCAAGGGCCTGATAGACCGAGAATAGAAGAGGGTTCCATCACTATAATAATTTAACGTGCTTATACCTTACTAAAAAAGCTAAGCTGCAATGCGTTACGGTGTTACAGTTATATAACTATAATATTATACCCATTTAAAAAAAACTGTAAAAATATGGGTAAACTTTGGAAAATAATGCATTTGTACCATCATGTTTGAGATATTTATTAATGTGAATGAAACTCTGGGGCTATGTCAAAGCAAGATGAACAGACTGATCTTCTGAGGGTTATTTTTGCTCGACGGATCTATAAAAAGACTCATTCTTTTGACAAACGCGGGGGAACGGTTGCCGGGGATACAATTTGCGCTAAAGGTGGCGTGGTTTCTTTCCAACGTGACGAGGGTAAGGGTGCGGTCAGAGTTTTAGCGGGAATCAAATTATTGTCGGTTGTTATTTACAAGAAAAAACATATTTTTTTTCTTGTTGAAATGTTCTTAGACTAAGTTTAACCTAGATGGCGTTAGCAATTAGTGGTAACCAGGATTAAAATACTTGCAGTATTTTGCTAAATAAGTCCAACAGACTTAAAGAAAAATAACACGCATCAATTACTGATGATTTACAGAAAATAATAATTTAAGTATAATATCAGCTATATTGGTTCCCATTGTATATGCTCGGCCTAATTTGGGGCTAGATAGTGTTGTGTGGATTGTCTACAATATTTATTTTATTTTATTGTACCTTTGATTTTACCTCTGACACACGAACCGCACAGAAACGAGTGAGAACGCGACCACAGTAAGAAACTGAGCATTTCTAATGCAAATGTGGATACGTGGTTCATTATGTTCTGATTTTAGAGCGTTTAGTGAGTGAGAGCGAGATTTCTTTGCGTTTCTTTGTCGTTTGCCAGGAAATGCCACGTTGTTTGCAAAGGTAAGCATAAAGTAAGGGGGAGTGGTTGTGGAATAAAATTTTACCTGCGCTGGGTGTTACTCGAGATTTTGTTTGGTAGAAGCGGTTGTTTGAACTCCACCGTAATTTTCAACTTTACAAAGGGAAAGGAAAGGAAAAACTAAGTTTTCTATTTAAAAGATCATATATTTTGTTTATAGTACAGTTATTATAAACGACTCTTTAGATCAAATTTTTACCTACTAATTTGGACTCCACTGTTGTTCCCGGAATTTAAAAGTGATGAGTTTAAAACACTTAAATTTAACAAAGCGCAAGGAATGCCTTAATTCCATTTCTGTACTTAATCAAAAGAGTATTAATTTGCCACCTCAAAATACATTACACCATTATAATTGCCGCACGTCACTATTCTGTAAGACGACGTTTTTGCCAAGCAAGCGTCTCCAGACCGCGAGTAATTCAAAACATTAATTTTCCTAATGGAGTAAAGCTCCGCTAAGCTCGACGACAGAAAACGAATGTCGAGAGAAGTCACTAGGTGTCTCCGTGCGTAAACACCGACTGTTGCGCTTCTCCCTTCCCGCCCAGTCTTAATTAATTAAAATGCAAACCGCTGACTGTACTACGTTATTCCACTCGTATTACGATTGCTATTTTGATTTACAGAATAGGGTTGTTTTAAGTGTTTTACCTATAGAAATTGTTTTTACTCGGAAACTATTTTTAAGGATAAAGTAAGCTAGGTAACTAACATTCTCTTATTAATTTACTGACTAAATTTATACAAACTGGAGAGTAAGGAGTAAACTCTTGAATCTACAGCCCATTTTCATCATTTAGCTTTTACGTAAAGTCAACAAAAGCTTCAAAGAAGGAATTTTCGGCCTAAATAACTGGCTAGTTAAGTTTCTACTAATTAGTTTGTCGGCAGCTCTTTTTTATCAGACATTATAGCTGCTGACAATAATTGGTTTGTGCGTATATTTTTTTTAACTTTTGCAATATTATTTTAAAATAAAAATAAATAAATATTATGGACGCAACACTATCTAGTCCCAAATTAAGCAGAGCTTGTACTATGGGAGCCAGATGACTGATATAATACAATTTTATCAGTCAGTTAAGTAAATTAATACATAAAATACAATATAACACCTAAACAGAGAACAAACATCTGTGTTAACCACACAAATATTTGTTCTCGGTGGGAATCAAACCCACACGGTGCAGAAGGCAGAGCTACTACCAGCTGAGTTGAGAGGCCAGTAATTTTTAAAGTGCTTACAACAGTAAGACAGGATGTATTTATAATGTAAAAAGCACAAACCAACTTATAAGCTGGAACGTCTGCGCGATTCAGGCGCGTTCCACGTACGTTCGTCGCGCATTCGTTGCGAGACTTCATTTCCTTTCGGTGATGGATGGCGGTGTATCTTCAATGAGATTTATAATGGTGTGTCACATTCCTGGCGCGTGATGTGTGGTGCTAGGGATTGATGCTTGGATCGTGGCTGTTACAGTTTAAATAAAATCAGCAGAGCACAAGATTGATAAAACGAATCTCGTGTCTCCAAAATTTAGAGTCGGTGCCTGTGTAGGTAATATATTTTTTCTTTTATGTTTTTACTCAGCTCAACATACTTGGCGTTGTTGTTTGAACAAACATTGAATTGTTTGAGCTAAATAAACTCTAGTAGATGTTTTTGTGTGAAATTAAATTACATGCCTATAGAGAATGATAAATATATTTTTAACTAAACAAAATGAAACATTTAGTTACTTAAGCTATCATAATTATTAAATAAATACCTAGTGTTAATAAATAAAATAAGTGAATGAATTAATATAAATTGATTATAGGCGAGCTTTTTTATTAATTTATTTATTTATATATTTTTGTCCTTGTAATAGGGTAAACCGACAGTTATTGGACAGCTAACGATCAATTTTTGCAAGATTCAAATATTTGTAAAAAGTTTATATATTTTTTAGGTAATTTTATGAGATTCTAATTCTAGAATATATGCACTAACATGTAAATATTCAAAAATACCTAATCTAAAAGGCTATTTATATTTTAAGTGTGTTTAAAAAAAAAGTTGTTGAAATCATAGTCATTGGACATTTTTTTTAATTATTGGACTAAGGCTATATAGTTATTGGACAGATTATAAAAATACCTTTTTTCTTCAATATGTGTTGCATTCGTCACAATAGAGTGTTTAAGGAAAGTCTAATAAAACACAGTATTAAAAATAACGAACTTTAATCAAGGAACTTATACCGTATTTATCAAATATAATAACTTTGTTAGGTACCATTTCTTTTATTCATTCTTTCAGGGGTCTTAGGCAGTGAATTTTTTGGCACACCGTATTTTCTAGCTATGTCGCGTATCTTTGGTTTATCTGATTCTTCTAGCTACTTCAGTGCTAAATTCAAATCATTTAAAGACTTATCTGCAACAGCAATTTTATTGGATATAATAATATATTCGACGGCTGTCCAATGACTGTCTTAATATTAATATGACAGTCATTGGACAGCCGTCCAATAACTGAAAAAAGCCACCGACAAAGCTTAAAATATGAATACGCCTTTATCAACCAAATGGCCAACATATAGAAGTGTCAAAATGGTTAAAACTTCTTATTGAAAAAAAATATAGTTATTGGACAGTGTCCAATATTAGATTTTTGTTTAAAAAAAATTATAGACATTGGACAGTGCAAAAGAACCTTAAAACAGCACACCTTTTTATTTAAAACCATAGAAATAAACAGCTTAAGCAATAGTCTTACCGCTCCACCAATAGCTAGAAGCATAAATTCATCAGACCCGCTGATATCACTCTGGAACCAAACTTCTATCCTTATGATTTTTTTAATTTTTACGCTCAAATTCCATCTGCCACGATGTCCGACCGGAAAATATTTTTTTGTGTTTTTACTGCTGCCATCTGTGATACTCACTAAGGACTATTACAATAACAAATGTCAACAGTCCCTATTGGAATCGACTGATGGCGCATTTTTTCAAACGATATCTTATTATTAACGTGTAAATTGTAGGTGTCCAATAATAGTATGGTGTCCAACGACTGTCGGTTTACCCTAGTACAAAAAAAAACCTTATTTATTCCAGATTAGGTTCGTTTATTGCGGGATGAAAAAGGCTCAGAAAACCCTTTACAACAGATACTTCATCAAAAACCCAAAACCTAACCCTATACCTACCACCTAGCTAGACTATCGTAATGTAATTGCAACGGGTCGAAAATGCCAAGAGGAAAATTTTCTTAAAAGGTTGTCCGTAGACTGGGGTAGCACGCGACCATTACTTATGCATTAACCTGGCTAAAGCGGTCCCTTAGGCCCCACTGCCTCATGATTTTATTCCCTTCATTGCCTATTCTTTTTGACAATGTGAGTGTTAGTGTAATTGGTCTTTCATTGTTTTGTATGAACCATTTCCCTCTCAAGGCCTGCGCACATCTAACGCGATAGCGATCAGTGAAAAGCTGTCAAATTTGAAAGCGTTTCACTGATCACCATTGCCATTGCACTAGATGTGCGCAAGATTTAAGTACTCTTTTTCATGAAAAAACATGTTATTTTGTAGACTTTTCTGTGCGTAGGTAGAAATGATATTTGCATGACAAGAATCTAAGCTGTTATTGAAAGAAAATAAACAAGAAACTTTGTATCACAATATACTTTTCTCAAACACAAATATCGTTCTTTCAATAGAGATCCAACGAGCGCACTAGGAAATCAAATAAATACATATTAAGGACTTCCTGCGGACGGCATTCAGTGAAAAAGAAAATAGATACTTTCTTCCTTCTTTTATTATGGAATATAGAATACGGTCTAAGCGAAAAGCGCTGTGTAAGTAAATGAATTTTAAAACTTTTGAAACTAACATGGTTTTTAACACCATTTTTATGAACAACAGGATATTTACCTTGATTTACTTGAATTTTTTGAGTTTTGACTCCTGATATTTTGGCAAAGGTTCATGCACCATGATCACGGGTTGACCAAACAAGTAAAAAAAAAAAAAAATTGTAAATAAAAATATGTGTTAAAACCCGTGATAGTTTAAAAGTTTTAAAATTTATTTACTTACACATTTTGGTTGATTTATGATGACATATCTTTCAGCATAAAAAAAATATTGGAAAAATCATTCATCCAATTCATTATTAGATGTAAAAGTTCAAACAAATACAAGTTTGTATGGACTTAGAGCATAAATACGGAAGAAAATGTGCTATCCAATGCCAACGGAAACGGAAAACACCATAGAAATAGATAATAAGGCATTATTGCGTGAATCCGCGCACTTGTTGTAGGCACTGAGTTATATTAGCATAACGCGCCTCTATGTGCTCGGTTATGAGCATAACTACGTTATTATGTATAATATGTAGTGTATGGTTTAATAAAATAGAAGTAGGTTAAGACAGTGAGGGGAGGACGCGAGTGAAACTTGTAATTTTGGCCGTGAAAATATAAATAATTCACGAGAATACAAACATTTTCTTGATATTTGATGAGCTTTTGCTCGTATACTTAATTATTAAAAGTATCATATGCATCTACTTAGAGAAAATACTTGGTATCCTTATGTTCCCAGCCATGTGGCCGGGCCAACTAACTGGTTTGATTCAAACTAGGGGACAGCGTTACAAAAAAAAAAACCTTTCATTATTTTAAAGTAGTTCTCTATTTCATTTTTATTTCAATTCTTGGCAAAGCAAGTTAATCATGCATGAAATAAAAACACAATCGGTCACAGTATCAACTTCTGTCTTAATAACCTACGCGTATCAAAACAAAAATAGATCTAGGTACACGTTTAAGGTAGGTACACGGTAAAGGTTGTCTGGAAGAGATCGCTCATAGCGATAAGACCGCCCATTGTGCTTCGCTGTAGTTTTAGTTTTTCGCTATGTGTATGTTCCTATTCTTGTGGTGTACAATAAAGTGTTATCTATCTATCTATCTATCTACACGCAATAAACTTGTCTGCTGATATTTTACACAAAAATAACTGAAAAGAATTCGTCTCTCGTAAACACGCCATATTTTCTTACTAAATAACAAAAGCGTGAGCTTCACGCCGGAACAAATTGAAAAGCCTGTTTCTTTTCACAGGAAGGTAGTCTAAATTACGTCACATCCGCGATCATTGCGGTCGGACGCGGGCCTTAACCGGTGGGCCATTGCAATAACTCTTGACCTTCATCGGCCAGGTTATTGCCAGTTCATAATATAAAGGTTGTTTGCTGTTATTTTATTGTTTTGGGGTGTGTGGAACGGTGGCAGGTTTGTTAGGTACGTATTGGTTCGTTTATCAAGCATGTAACCGTCTACAATCCTTTCAAAGTTTCTTATTCTTCCCCCCTTCCCATTTTATGTTCTGCTAGCGGTGGGTTGCTTGGTAGAGATCGTTCGTTCAAAATCTGTTACCAATATACCTATTACATGTTAATTTTTTTTAGGTGTTGGTAGGAAAGTTTATTTGTAATCCATAGATAATTATTTATCTATTATTTCATTTCAATCCGGTAGAGATTTTACAAAAAGTGGTTTTCGGCAACTTCAATTTTAAATGCAGCGAAAGGTGAGTCGTGGAAGACGTTTGGCGTACCAGAAATCGCATTGTCCTTGCAGTGAACCTTCAAACAAGATATTAAATAAAATTAGGCGTTGCTTATGGAAGGGCTGCCAAATTTTTAAATTTTTTCATACATTTTTTAATTTTATATTCAATATTGAACCAAGGAACAAAGATTTACTCACCATCTTTTATCTTATCTTTTGTTTTTATGTCATAGATAAATAAAATATTTATAGCATTTTAGCATCATTATTTTCAAGAGATCTCGATGGGGGAGCTATTTGGCCATTTGGAGTCGATAGATCGATTAGCTGAAAAACAAATCGGACCTCCTTCTTGGGCAATTAAGCAGAGATTGCTGATAAGGTGTTTTATGAGCTGACAATGGCAAAAATGTAAGGAAATAACAGCTAATTTTCTGTATTTTATCAGCAAAAAGAGTCTTCAATAAATACGTTTCCGTCGGTATTTTATTCTCTCGTGAAAGCGTCGGCACTAGTACTTAAAAGACTTGATTAATTGTAAATGATAGATCTTATAACATACAGCTTTGCATCAAGTATAATGTATAATAGTATCAGTTAGTTTTATATTGACTGGTTTTAGGTGAAAATCAGAACGAATTGGTATATACGAAGTTTGGGATGTTTTAACAAAATTTTTGCTGAAATTCAACTTTAACTAAACAAAAGCAGTGAGGTTTTTGCTGAGTATCAAGTAGTGCAGCTTTGAAACTCTTATATTATTTGGTAAGCCTCGTTAAGCATTTCAAAACTTACTTAATTAGGAGTCATTTTAATTTTTATATCTTGAAAGTTTTTTAGTTTTCCCGCAATATTGTTTTACCATGGTTAATTAAAGTTGCAAAAATTTTCTACTAAAATACTACTTTTCAAAGTTAAATCTCAAAGCTACTACGTACTAAATACGAAACTAAATAAGTAACAATTCTGTGACATTTTACTTGCATTTTACTAATATCATGTTAAAAGCACATTTCTTACATCTTCGTAATAAAGCTATTTGTCTAATTAAAAAATTACAGTCTTTTTTTTGACAAGCCTCAAAAGAGATATATTTTTACACGACGGATAAACTTATCTGTAGTTTGAAAAATAGCCCTTAATAAAAAACACTGCATGAAACGCAACTTTTGAACGCCCGGGGCTATGAAAAAACAATAACGCTTGCATGAGTTCATAAAGAAAAAAAAAGTAATATACGAGTGACATTACGAACATAATAATATAAAAGCATTCTTCCTGTCGTGCAGTCCTGATTCTCGCTTCCTTTATTAGCCGACGTCCTGGTTTACGCTGACGACTTTTTTATTTCTGGTTATCTGTCTACGAGACGTGTTTTTGCCGGTTTTAGGGACCCACACCGCAAAAGGAGAAAAACGGACACTGAAAAACTTCCGGTCGAAATTAAAAAAGGCTAGCGTTGTTTTGTGAATCTGTTTACTGTTGACACAGACGTCTGGGATGATATTCGTGTTTTTTTTTTCATTAGTATACCACTTCAATATGCTAACTACTACTACTATCTAATAACATAACTGGGTAGGCTAATGAGTAATTTTGCTTCGACTTATTTTGTGACGGTTTCCATCGGCACTTTTCTTACAGTCTAAACTTTGTTCGTGTTCATTAAAAGTATCACTATTACTAAATAACTTTCTCATGGTAAATTCAAACAAATTAGTACAAACTAGCCTATTGATATATCTATTGATTCATCAAATAACAAGTTTACGTCTAGAACCCTTCACTCGTAATCTGTCTCGCTCATGACAGCTTTTTAAACACCTATTCCTGTCGTAAAATATTTTTGACGTAAACATTTTAGGGTTAATAAAGTGATGCAGTCGCGAGGGTTCATGTAATAACTACTTGAGTAGTGAACCAAATGTTTTACAGCTTTTTTTCATAATATCATAATAAAAACAACATCTCTATTTCATATAAAACCTCCATTATCATTTTTTTGTGGCCGTGAAGAAACGTTACCTATATAAATTAACAACTTGCTGATGGAACAAGCGTATGATAAGTGGTAACCTGATGTTAAGTGGTAACCATCGCCTATAAAAAAGTTATAACGTTCCCTACGATGCACTGCCCTGCGTCCATCAACTTGAGGCATACAGATGTTCAGCCTCACGTGCAGTCATTTCACCGGCACTCACAATCTTCAATCACAATGTTCAATCAAAAACACAGCAATGCTGCTTCACGGCAGAAATAGGGATGATGGTAGTACTTCCCCAGACGAGCCTTTCGCAAAGAGCTCTATTTCTGGAAACATTAGATATGCATCAAATTTTCTAGGAAAATGTTGCCAAAGCTTTATTGCGCTTTATTAAACAACAACTCGTAAATAAGCAAAAGGGAACACTGCTGAGCTTCTTATCATTTAATATTCCTTTTAAATATTGTAAAATAAGTTTCACTATAAATTTAATAGTAAACAGAAAAATAAACTTGTTTTTGATCAACTAAAAGTAATTATGAATATGAAAAAAACTATAGGTACCTAATTTATGAAAGTGAAAAGCCAAGAGGCTATGTAACATTAACGAAGTAACGGCTCGCAAGGGAGCTCGGGCACACCTAGGTCGCTGGCGATGGCGATCAATGAAACGCTGTCAAATATCCCTGTCAAATTGGACAACGTTTCACTGATCGCCTTCGTTAGCAACCTAGGTGTGCGCAGGCCTTAACGCTACGTAGCCAGTATTCTATAATCTGAAACACACTTTTGCTCAATACACAGAAGAAATAGTATTAGTAGATTTCAGGTGTGTTTATTATCCCCTTATGAACTGTAGGAGTAAATGGTAAGTGTACTACCCAAATGACAATACTAATCTTTAAAAATTCTCAAATTATGTATCGACAATACCTACTGTTTTGTTCAATAAAACAAACTGAAAAAAACAATAAACCAAACTTATGTAAAAAATATGTTTGGGAATGTCCTTTGAATAAATTTATATAAACTCTAAAAGAATTGCTTATGTATGCAGGCGTTTAATCGGGTATTACACAGGGTATTACGAGGGAAGATTTTTGCTTTGGCGTCACGTGTGGCTTACGTTCTTGATGAGTTATTAATACAACTGATTTTAGGTTAATATTAAAGAGAAATAGTCCCATCAAAAGGTTCTCACACCTGCCAAAAGCATGAAAATGTAATGATCATTTCAACATTATTCCGAAATGTTTTCTATCTTACCTGAAGCATACCACCTCCCGAAATTGGGCCGTAACAATAAAATCTTTGGGCGTTTTATTACAAGCATGAAAATCTTATTTTACATTTAACTGTAACAGATATTTTTAAGCAATGGGCGACTTGGTCGCGGTAGGTTCAAAGTGACAAAGTAATTCATAAGATTTTTCACTATCCGCCGTGTAGACAAAAAACTCATGCTTTACGGCTCATGACGTCATCATTTAAGCAATGTGTACTTAACATTACTTAATAGATTAAATTAATTATCAAATTATGGACTGTAACATGATGACATAAGACTTATTAAATTTGTTAAACAGTCTATACCAATATAACGATGAAGCATCTTGGTCGAGCCGCTCAATGCGTTTGAGTTTGAAAACTTTTAGGGCTTCACCACAAAATTCGTCATGGAAACCGAGGAATCAATTTCTAAACGAGTTATTGCCTCATTCAAAGGAACATAAAGTTTGTCGAAGGCGGCCATGATTGCTGTTTAAAAGGCGCAGAAGCCTTCTTCGGATGGGAATTTTCGAAACGATTTTGCCTTTATATGGGCTTAAATAGCGGTGCTTTGCTTTAGCGATTAACCATGAAAAAGTTATGAAGATGCTAAAACATAGGATAAATTAAATTAGCTGCAAAAATAAAAAGACCGTGTCGTAAAAATGTACATTCATGAAGAGATTAGCTAAAAGTTTGTATCGTCGGCGTCATCACTAGGTCGTCATTCAAATAGTATAGAGACCATCTTACACTACGCATTTTTTTCATACAAATGATAGACAAGCGCTCTAACGGTCCACCTCATGGTAAGCGGTCACCTTCGCACATAGAAACCAACAACACCAAGGGCTGCCGCTGCGTTGCCTATACCCTCAAGGAACCTATATTCATGTTATAGCTGAAGGGTACCTCTGCTCAGGGCGTTGATTCCAGCAACACGGCTTGATTGAGTGATCGCTGATTCCATACGTTTCATTTTCAAATTTTGCAAACAAAAATTGACAACTCACATCGATTTACGCGATCGCTTGAGTGATTTGTGTTGCTGGAATCGACACCCTGCGTTTGGATGCTTAAAAAGTACACTACTTAAACCCAAAACGCACATTTCCGTACCTCTGCGTTAATACGCGTCTGAAACTTGAACCAAGTAACCCTCTGCTCTACTCTCAGGCCCAGAACATCCTCGGATATCCGAATAAGGTCGGCAGTTGAATCCACTACGGCGGGATTACCATAATTGATATTAATGTACTAGGAAAGGTTTAATTAAACAGGACAAAGTAAGTCTCGAGAACTCGTAAATTGCGCAGAGCACTATTTCGGCCATTTCCCGTGTCTCAAATTGCTTTTATATTTGTTTATATTGCGTAGCTATTTTCAGAGCCATTTATATTGATATCCTATGCTAATACAACTTTACAATCTCGTGCATGGCTTAAAACATGTACTCAAACCTTGACAATAGAATAAACTACTCTGCAATTAGCTTAGAATACTGATTCATGTGTTTTATTTATTCACAGCATGAATTTAAATCATCCACGCGTGACACCAGTTGACTTTTGTTTTTGTCAATAAAGACCGTAAGCAAAAGAAGGCTCGACTCAGACTCAAGCATTACTTTTAAATTCAGGATACAAATGAATATTCGCTAAAAGAAACACGATAAAACATAATACGGTTTGAATACAATGATGTAATATTTCATTAGATCACAGTCACGTTTTGGAAGAATACTGCTGGAGAGATTATATAAAAAAAAACACCAAAAAGCATCGAGATATAAGTACTACGTACGTAGTACTTATATCTCGATGCCAAAAAGTAAAGAATTATTCCAGTTTAGGTGTAAGTTATATTTTGACCCTTAAATCCAATTTACTAAGACGTAAGTTTTTCTCTTCTTCACTGAACTTTGAATCTCCGGGGTAAATGTGAAGTTAATGTTTCGGAAAAGGAATAAAAGTAGTGGACTTATTCAATTTTCAATCTTCTTTCCCGTGATTTTCTTTCTTTGATTTAATTTTTTACCGAATACTACCACGACGCTGAAAATATTTACGAAGTCTGAGAATATGTTTATAAAAGTATGTGAAAAAAACTTCAGCATGTTTTACACACATTAATAAAAAAAAATATTAGTAATTCTTTACATTTTAATAAAACGCGAATGTGATCTTTAGCATGTTGCCATGCACATTATAAATTACCTTTCAAAAGACTTCGTAAAGTTACTAGAGATAAAAAATCTGGACACAAATCAACTGCAAAGGTTTTCTAGAAAAGCATTTTTAACTGAGTTCTTCCACTAGCTCGAATTTTCCAGCACAAGTAAACCGTACCGCTGCAGTTTTTGTCCGTCGGACCACGTTCGTGGGTATCGTCACGTACGGTTTGCAACAATTAAATCTTTCGCCGGCATGCGAGGCACGGACGAAACTCACAGGATATTGATGCGTATTGATTGATACTAGATTGGATTTATTGTTGATTTTTTTTAACACGATTATTGAGCTTTTAATAAACAAACCACCCGATAGGCTAACGGCATTGTAAAAATCACTGGCTCTCAGTGGATGGAGAGAGCTCAGAATTGTTCTTTATCGAATAGAGGAAGCCCACATTATGTCCAGTTAGACTTCTTCAGGCTGATGATGATGATGATTAACACGAATATACATAAATACATCTTTTTGAAATGACTTAAATCTTAATTAATCATGAATCTTAATAAAAATACACAAAAAAGCCTGGATGAAAATATAGTTCCGATGTTTTTGATATAGGTAGATGGGAGCATTCGTCAAAAGGGAGAGACGAATAGTATCCATTTGTAGTTACGATTTTATTCGACTTGTAAGATGATGAGCAATGTACCGTAATTCATCCTACGAGAAACGACTATGCATAGACCGAATAAAATACCTAGTATATCCCCTTGGTTATAATGTGATGTATTGTCATTATTCAAATAATCAATGTTCAGAACGTTTCAGAACCCACTGCCACAGTGGATTTTACAACCGAAAACAACTGAAAAGAAAAAAGGGAGTAAAATGAGGGTACTAAACACAATCGTCCATAAAACTCAATATTGAACAATATCCGATATACTAAAGGAAACATAAAACCAAATCATTATTATGTTAATCTACATAATTTTGTTCCTAATCACCTCGTTAGGAAGCGGGGTTCTAAAAAAAGGAATTAAAAAAAAAGCGGTTCGGACGAAGCGAGTACCGATTGGATTTGCGGCGCGCGATTACATTAACAAGTAGTAAGGAACATTTCCGGACGGAACGGGTCTTAACCGGTTTAGCGTGTAGGGCTGTCACGTGAATTATGTCCGGTTTATCACAGGAAGCTGTGCGCTGGTGAAATTATTGTAATTTTCATGTTATGTGGTTTAAGGTTGATATGAGCAATGGTATAATTGAAAATTTGTTAAATCACTAATGGTAATTTTTGTAATCTACAGATAAAAATAATTATGTTCATCTCATTTTTAGGCTTATCATAAACGACAGACATTTTTTATTCGACGAATAACGGTATTCTGCAGATTTGGAAAACATTAGTATCAGTATTTATTAAAATAATTTTAAATGACTCATAAAAGAATTGACAATAGTCACCTACTGAGTAATCCAAAGTCTATATTATTCGATAAAAAATGAATCATAACATTGACCAAGAAGAAATATTGAAGCACAACTTATCCTCTCGAAACTTCGTAAATTACCTATGAACCAACTACGTGGGCTGAAGTTTTGGCATCCCTAAACCGGACGTAGCCGGTTCAAGTCGGTATAGTTTGTTGTAATAGTGTTGTATAGAAGTGGACTTAATCGTGTTCCGCGGTTTCCGAATGTGCTCTCGGAACGTGCCGGCGTGAGGTGGGAAATTAGTTAAGGGTTGGGGTTGGGAATTTTCGGGAATGTTTCGTCACAGATCATAGGAGACCGCCTGCTCACACACATAATACCTCCTACCAACTTAACTTTTAAATCTGTGGGTGTTTATTTTAAACATGGACATTGATTCTATAGATAAAATTAAGTTATAATCGTCTGTAAAATTGTCATACAAGTTGATTCAGATTCCAATTCTTTTATTTTATTCCAGTAAAATAACATGGTACACTTGGCAAAGTCAAAATAAATGAACATGAAGAAATTATCGAACTAATACATACATAAACAGATACATTCTCATCTTCAGATCCTTGGAAACGAAAGGCATATTACAGGGGCATCTAGAGTAGCAATGTATAGACTAAACCAGCTGTTTGAATGTTCTACAGATTTGTGCTTGTAAGCCGGGTGTGCCGAACTTGCAGCCTCCATCCACGTAGTTTTAATATTAGTTCCGGAAATTATTGGTTACCTCTAATGGAAGCTGCATAGTTATTTATAAAGCTTCTACCGGTGCGCTGGGGAACATCACTGAATAAAGACTCCATGTCCTATTTACACAGTTTTTTACATTCCAATTTTACAGATTATCACTCCACCTTCCAAGTATGTTAATAACGGCTAACCATTTCAATATTAGTAAGGCTTATCCACCCAGAAGACTCACTTAAGTTGATAATGATGATGAGATTTTACATGTATTTGAAATCTTTCAATGCAATAATTCTGTGACTGGATTACTGTAATTAATCCGCATCCGCATCAGCATGTATTCGAAGTATTTTCGTACCTTCTGCATCAAATACTCTGCCGCGAGATTCAACACCTAAAACTGAAGTTGGTAAGATTGGTTATCGCTTATCACACTTCAGTTTACTTACGTCACCATCGAGTATCGTATAGTCGAACGGCCGACGAAGATGCAATTGTTCCGCTTGGCGGACCAACTAACTGAGTTGCCCTTCATTACTACATGTCATGTCTGCGACCAGTAAGTGGCGAAATCTGAATTTTGCAGTACGGCTCTATATTGCCCCAGGCTCCCTCACGGGAGTCTGTTTTTATCGGGTTCGAATTGGAAGCAGATTTACGTCAAATTTTGGACGAATGATTCACGTGGTGTATCTCGCTTCTCAAACATTCCACGTAACTATAATTATTTAGCTTTTGATTAAAGATGTTTAGTTACCTTTTTTAATTCAGAAAAAAAACTAAAGTGTTTATATTCAGTAGAATTTCAAGGATCACTTTGAAACGTCTTAAAGCTAAGTGAGTCTAGGTGGTGCCAAGTTCCACGCGACCAAGCCTTCCTGGTTCCTACCGTTTTTTTATATGATCCTTTTACAAATCAAAAGTAGTAGGTATTAATAGCAGTGAAGTTGCAGTAAAACAAATTTAGGTTTACAGCCGCCTATAAAATAAAATTCAGGTCACAATCCGTCGACCCTTTCATTTCTAAGAGCAACCGACACTACATAACTCACAAAAGTACTAGTACACTCCACAAAATTAGCTCTTGACTCGGCGTAAAACGAGTCAATCCGGCCCAAGATTAAAAGTGTAACCAGAAACGCAACGCAAACACTGAAATGCCATTAAGCCACCCAACACTCGACTTTAACTTTTAATTTCACCGGAATAATACACCGACTTTGAATGAAATAGCTGGATCACTTTAGCAAAGCCGCACTCGACGCTTACATTCACGGCACAGTCGGTTCTTTTTTAGCGTCTGAAATAAATATTGGCTTACCTTTTACGCAGTGGAATCTAGCAAGAAACTTAGTAGTTTTTCTTCATAGGACCCGGTACTTATTAGAGTATAGTAGGTACTTTCACATTTCATTTTTTGTTAATACTGAAACGTTGTCAAATATGCCAGCGATATTTGACAGCGTTTCAAGGTCGATTTACATCAAACGAGCGAATGCTCATTCTATCCCCACTACAGCTAATTCTTCTAGTGTAAACAGGCGTAGAGCATTCCTTCGTTGTTCTTAGTGCGTTCGCAAAGATTCTATGGAATATTCTATGTAAACGCTGAATACAAGTTTTCGTTTACACTAAAAGACCACGAACGAATGCTCTTGTTCTAGCTCTAGCTCTGTTTTCGTTTGATGTAAATCCACCTTCAGCTGATCGCGTTCGCTACCAGTATCACACAAAACAAACATTATGATAAGTTATATAATGTGCATCACATTAATGTATGTCAGTGACAAGAATCGCATCCACAACCTACATAGAAAAGACTAACTAAGCTGTGAGTTCTTTTAATTGCAAATTCATCATGCTACGGCTCCAATAATGGTCTATGGCGTTGCGTGACAAGGATAGCCATTACATTTTTATTACATAGTAGAAAGAGACGCATGATCAATCGAGGTTGCTCAAAAATGTGACCGCAAGGGGTGGCTATGACAAATCAGGCAATCTGGCAGATTGATTGAGAATTGATCATGTAAATTGTTTGCAATGAAACGTAAAACCATTTTGGGAAGTAACAAAGAGAACCGTTTGATACACGTTTGAACTGATTTGATCAAGCGAGATATGTACAAGAGAAGCCTCTTTAAGGCGCACTTAAAATCCTTTCACCACACTTGGTTTCAATTAGAAGAAGATCAAGCGAGATCAATTAAAAGTAGGTATAGGTACCTATCTGTTACAAATAATCTCGGATTGGTGAAGTCTAGATAAATCTAATACGTCGCCAATCTATCCCACAGTATTTTTTTTTCACTACTTCTTTCTATAATTTCCAACCAACATGTTTTTTTCTTTACATTTTTTAAATTAAAAATATTGAAAAACTTTGACATAGGTATTTATATACTTTTATATAATTATTTACTGCGACTCTTAACACTTTCAATAAGGTACAAATTATAACTAAGCTCGCTGTTAGGTTTGACTGAAGCTATTTTTAAAACTTTGCGCACATCTAAGGGTTCTGCGGTGGCAATCAGTGAAACACTGTCAAATATCGCTCTCATATTTGACAGCGTTTCACTGATCACCACCGCAGAGAATATTTTTTATAATACTGATCAAGAGGTTAATTTTATAGGCTGTGAAATTACTCAGCTTAAAATCTTCTGATTTTAGAAGCGAGAATAGAAGCTCGGCTTTCATTAAATTAGACAGAGTTTGCAGGTAATAATATTATTTAAGCGTTATTATTCGAGTGCTTATTATAACAGAGCCTGTGTTTGAGGATACTGTTGCTCGGAGCTCATTGGATTTCAGCTAGATTCCAACCTACTTACAAAAGAGAGAGGCTTCTCGTAAATAAATACTTTACTGCTTAATATTCTATTACAAAGAGAGTGAGAAGTCGCTCGCTAACTCGGAATTCAATGAAGATAAAATTATTTCAACAACCCTGTCCTACATAAAAATAATGTTTTCCTCTTGTATATCTGATTACCAAGAGGCATACATGTACAGTCAGTTGCAAAAGTAGATTTAAACATTTACAAGAACATTTACATAATTCAAGGCTCTTTTTTTCTAAGAAATGGCAACATTTGGTTAGAAGACACTATCACATTCAAATAAAGTTCAAAACTTTGTTGAAAATGTTCTAGAACGCATCAAAATTTTACAAATAAAAAAAATCCTTCTACTTCAATTAAATTCAAATAATTCAAAATGAAATAAAATACATTTATTTGCACGAGATATGGTTACATATACATATATGACTTTTTACATATTAAAAATAAATTAAGATTAGGTTCATTAATACAACTAAAAATAAAGTCAACTAATAGTCAAGAAATAATTAATTAGCAGTCACTACTCAAACAGCTCTCTAATATTATAAAAACCCTTATTAGTGAGCCAACCAACAGTCTTATTTTAAATAATTGTCAAATTAGGTAGTTCATGAATTTCATATTTTTATAGTCCTGACATAGCAATTGGAACCATGATGGTGATGAAGCAGGCACCAGCTTATCAAGTTATATGATGTTATCGCGCACGGCACGCCACACTAAAGGGGTGTATTTACCCAACGCCCGTGTACCATGTTCCGCTTAATAGAAAATTATGAAAATCATAATAACGCTTCATCTAGTGTTTAATTAACAATTTAACCTTGTTTCGGTTGATGAAAGCGTAATTTATGTTAAACCGATTTTCAAAATTAGATGAGCTTTGATTTATTTTCCTTAAAAAATAAAATTACTAGAAAAATGTGACATGCGTTATGGGATCCTCTTGTTTGATCAATTCATCTGTTAAGTTATTTCTGTTCCGAACCCTTTGGGATGCTCATGAATGATTGGGTTCAACCCTTGGTATGCTTCTATGGAGTCGCCACAAAAGGTCACGACCAATATCTATTGCAAGCTACATCTGAAACAGCCCACCACTCACTTTTTATCTTTGTTTAAAACGATGTTTATTATTATATACTATTTACGCATATTAATATGTAGTTGTCAGATGGACTGACGACATTGTTAAGATCGCAGGAAATCGGTGGATGAAAAGGGCTCAGAATTGTTTTTCCTGGAAATGTGTAGGGAAGGCCTTTGTTTAGCAGTGGACTTCTTCATACTAATGATGATTATGTAGTTAGAATAGGCATATAATATTCATAAAATATATTAATATGTAGCATTACTTGATAAGTTGGCATTGCAGTACGTCCATAATATTGAAATGAAAGGTCAAGTGCATATAAAATACAACAAAATAATCGTAATTGACTAGGAGGCTTTAACCGGATAGAGGAACCTAGCCATATTGAATAAATAAATAAATAAATAAATTACTGTTTTATATATTTACAGCAGTAAGTAGCGTCATTATTAAGGAATAATAATGTAGTATTTTTTAGGTCTTGTAATGATTAGTTGGTAAGGATAAGATATTTCATTTGTATAAGACAATATTAATAAATCAAAGTGACAAACTCTTACAGAGAAGTATCTTTTTCAATACAATCAAACCTACGTAATTTGATCAAAAACAAAGCAAATAAATAAACACTCACTCCAATAGAGCGCCGTGATGTAAGCCAAATCTGAAGCATAAGAGGCATAAGGGCATTTCTTTGTTCAAATATAATAATAGCATGACTCGCGTTATAGCGCGGAAGATAGCGGTTTTATATTCCAATGATGTAACATATTTTATTTCCTATTTTTGTTCAAAATTATCTAGTAATACTTACCTTCTTAATTTTAAAGAGATTTTATAGTTAAGTGAATGGTCAAGGTTGATTTAGTGAAATTCTTCAAAATATATTTTTGTACGAATAAATATGAATATGGCTGACAACGCTCCACCAGATTAGGCAATGTTTGTTCTTTCCAAACCAGATAACTAACAAATACATGATAACTTACATACATTTAATATCCCCCAGATAAAAAATGCTGGGATGGTGGGGTGCAGACAGAGCTTGGAGGAAATTCACATTTTTTGTCTGACAGCTTGAAGCTAGCGAAATTGAAGTTGAATTTTGCCATGTTATTTAATCTGTTATAAAAAGCCTTAAACAACTCTGAAAAATATGTGATCGTATTTGTATTTGAGTATTTATTTTATTTGTAGTTTGAGAGAATGGAAGAGGAGAACATGTTGTGCTGCCTCCACATATAGTGGGATAAATATACTGCAGTATATTTATGATACTGATAAGGACAGGAAGACGAAAAAGAACAGAAATTGAATTTGAGTATCTAAATTACATAAAGGCCTGCGCACACCTAGGCCGCTGGCGCCTGCGATCAGTGAATCGCTTTTAAATTTGACAGCGATATTTGACAGCGTTTCACTGGTCGCTACCGCCAGCGAACTAGGTGTGCGCAGGCCTTAAAGCCTTGAATTGTGTGGCTTGATAAAAAATATCTTGAGCAGGCTCCCGGACTAATAACAGAATGACTAGCGACTACCGACTCCTCGAATGAGATGTGAAGTGAACGCGATGTGAACGCAATCTCATTCAGAATAGTGCTTTTAGGCCGTTTTGATGGGTATGGTAGGTATGGGGGAGATTATATCGATGACTGTATCAATATATAAATAGCTCCCTTACTATGATGGTAAGTTGACTTAATTTATTTACACAAAGAAACTTACATTTTAACCAATATTTACAAAATGTACCAAATACGCAAGAAATAGTTAAGCTATCTACTGACCGTTACAAACGATCTAGAGATAGCTCAACTGGTTCAAATCAGACGGAAGCGTCCCTAAGACGCTGGCGGCATTGCCACGCTGAATAGCAATGCTAATTGCTAATGCGCTATCTTTCAAAAAGGATGGTCAATGATCACTACCTAACTAGTTTATAGTCTATCTTTGTTCTTTGTATATATATATATAATATATATATGTATATATATATGAATGTTTGTATTTATATAATATTTTTATTTGTGTAATGTATATTTATATATTGTAAGTACGTTTATGTAGGTAATATTTTTGAAAATACTCGTAATATTTATTTAATCTCATCAAATCAAACTCCCCCCCTCTCTTGTTTATGTTTGATTCTGTCCATCCCAAGGTTGCCTGGTAGAGATCGCTGTTAGCGATAAGGCCGCCCATTGTTTTACTGTGAATTTTTAGTTTTAAGCAAAATACTGTACCTATTCCTATATGTGTCATAGTAATCAATAAAGAGTTATCTATCTATCTATCTATCTATCTATCTTTTTTAGGGTTCCGTAGCCAAATGGCAAAAACGGAACCCTTATAGATTCGTCATGTCTGTCTGTCTGTTTGTCTGTCCGTCCGTAGGTACGTCACAGCCATTTTTCTCCGAAACTATAAGAGCTAGACTGATGAAACTTGGCGAGTAGATGTATTCTGTAAACCACATTAAGATTTTAATACAAAAGTAGAAAAAAAAGCAAAAAATTTGGGGGGGTCCCCATACTTGAAACTGAAACTAAAAAAAAAAAACATGGGAAAGAGTCGTAATTTTAAAATATGCTGAATTTACACGCATACTTATTAGCGTTATACTCATAGGGTGTTATTAATAAACTAGTTAATCCGTGTTTTGTCACATTTGTTTGAGTTGACAATTGCATGTCAATGCAAGAGACAAAACACGGATTAACTAATAGTCCAACGCTACGCCAGGATTATTAATAGCACCCATAGTGTCATCATACTCATTAGCATTTTAACATTCGTTTATCCATTGGGTTCAAATTTCATTAAAAACATTCAAATTCCATTGGCGAGTTCTATATTCAAAATTCAATATCACAGAAAACAACTCTCATAAATTTCGTTGATTTGAAATATCGAATTCAGTTCAATCGATATCGAATCGAATCACGTCACTAAAAGATTGGTCTCGAGCACCAAGTGATACATTATGGGGATAAAAATATTTCACTCCACCTGTTGCGGGATGTGAGCAAGTGTAAAGCTTTAGTGTGGTGATACACTAAGCGAATAGTGGTAAACTCTAGCAAAAAAAAATAAAATACTTGCAGCAATTTACTTTTTGCTCAGGCATATTTTTTATAGGTTTACCTAAAATCACACAATTTTTATGCAAAGTCGTAACCAAACCTAGTTTGAAGTGAGTATGTTCGAAAATAGTAAGTTACAGCAAAAAGTTTTCTTAGATTCTTTTTAAATATTTTTAGTTTTTAAATTAGATAAGAATCGTTGTTAGAATGTGACCCTTGTGAGTGATGATAAAACCCTATTTCTAGCCTGATGTGTTACAGCACTATGCTTTTTGAGCGAGTAGGCTATCTCGATCGATTCCTTGCGGTCGAAGCGTACGAGATTTTATCGGAGTAATGGTTAGCCGAAGAGCGACGGCTTGAAAGGTGTTGATTTATAACACAAAACTGTTTGCGTGATTATAGTTTTTGGATACATTTTTCTACTATCTAATAAACATAGTTGTAACTACATTATTTGACAAACGTGCCTGACGTCATCCCTGAGAGTGTCTTTTTTCCAGGCAATCTTGAACTTTGAGCGGAATTTTAATCCAATTGAACTAGTAAGTAAAGTAAAACACAAACCTGATTCCAGATTTTTCTATGACACGGTTTGAGCACGGATCACAAAGCAATTTCAATAAAGCAGTTCACACACAGTAATGCTTGCCGCAGCGACGCGGAACTATTGCATACCTACGTCATAGTTGCGTGCAGCTTGACTACAGCGCTGTGATGTTTGTCCGTCTGAACTTGCAACTCTGCAGTAGGTGTTATCGTGTGTTGTACGCCTAATTTTGAACTGTTTGAATATTTTTTACGCTTTTATTTGACTTTCTTTGTAGTTGAACTGCACTTACCTGAAACAAAAAATAAAAATGTTAAAAAAGCTTTTTTATTAATTCTACATGCTGATGGAGAGATTTAAAATATACATAATATTAATACTAATATGTACAATCCACACAACACTATCTTGCCCCAAATTAAGCAAAGCTCGTACTATGGGAACCAGATAGCTGATATAATATTCACACACTTTTATTTTGTAAATACAAACTAAGAATAAGAACACAATATAATACCCAGACAGACAACAAACATCTGCGTTCACTACACAAATATTTGTTCCCCACTGGAAATGAACCCACACCCTCCAGCGCAAAAAGCTGAGCTAAGAGAGCCGTCAAAATGTAAAACTCAACTGCCTGTAATTTCACCTGCACCCACACTCTTCCAACCAAAACACAACAATGGTATTTAGCAACAAAAATAGGTATTTACTACAACATATAACGAAAACGTTAAATCAAACGTTGGTACTTCTAAGTAACCAACTGTAAAGCAAAAATGCAGATCAAAACTTATAAACCTTTATAATTCATCAGACAGCACAAGTTGTTCCACCCGTCACCTCCTGTTTACACAGCAATAAGTTACAGGGTGCTTCCGACACAACTTCGCCTGCTCTTTTGCATCCTTCCTTATTGCATAAAATAAATTAACATCCTGTAGCAGGTATTCCGATGAACAAACTTGTGAGCGTTTATCACGGACAGGTGGGCCAACCGTGAAACAGTTTACTAAGATTTAATTTTACATCTTGATATTGAGGCTATCACTCTTCTCTTCTTTCTGCCTTTATCCCATTTTATGAAGAACAACAAAAGAAGGGGTCGGCAAAACATGTTCTCCTCTTCCATTTTCCTCTATCAGCCGGCTTCTCTGTATTCACTTATTTCTTACCCATGTCATCTTTCACACTGTTCAAGTGTTCATACATCTTTTATTTGGCCTATCTTTACCCAAATATCGATCTACATTCATACTCATCACTCTCCTAGTCACATGACTTTCATCTCTCCTCATGACATGCCCGTAGCACGCCAGCCTGTTTCTCCTCAATTTTTGAGGATAAGAATGATCTACCTTCAATCAATTTCCTATGTGTTGTGTCATTTATTTTGCTTATTTTGGTAGCAAATTAGTTTTTGAAATACGCAAAGTTTTTTTATAAATTATCATAAAAGTTTTTTCATTTGCTTTTTTTCTAGAAAGATTCTGGTGTTTTTTTATCTAACTTAAAGAAGTATTTAGGAAAACCTGATAGTACGTATCTACATACGAGATTACTTATATTTGACATTGATATCCAATGCTACTAAGTGACAAAAACGTCGAAAACTCGTGCTACGTGAAAAACAATACAATCACTTGTGCTTTCACGGTAGCTCTAGGCCGACCGCGGCGGCGGCGTAGACTAGCAAATGGTTACGCTTCTCGCTTTCTGTCGCAACTATATGCTTTATTAAGTGTGTATATTTGCTTTAAAAGACATGGATGGATAAAATAACTTTTTTAGTTATTGGACTAAAAAAGAACAAAACTCGACGCTAAAAATATAACTGATTAAAAAGTGCCTCGTCTTTTAGTGGTCTTTAATTTTGTTTTGCTTTTGGAAACAGAAAACTCGCTTTTCTAAAATAATACAGAACCCTAAGAAATAAAACACTGAACTTATCTCTCAAACCACGGTCTCGCTCTGCCTCCACATTGACCTTTAAAAACAGACCGCTTCAAGTTCCCGCAAAAATAAGCAGAAATTACCATTTTCCAGTTCGACAATCGATTCGTGTCAAAGCCGGGTGTGGCAGGTGAAATCGGAATGTACGCTGCAGGCTCCCGTAATCCTATCGCACGCCCCGGACGCCGCAAACATTAAAAAAAAACCCAAAATGACATTTCCAATTTTCTACTGTTGCTCCCGGCCAAATTCATTTTATTTCGTAGGCTCGGATTTCGCCCGTCACCCCAATCGGTACCTAGGCAATATTTCATCCCCATCAAAGGAATTCACGCCACGCGACTTTATTAACGAATAATTTGAACTTCCGACGTAAAAAAAGAATTTCTTAAGAAAATTAAAGAATTTGCCGCTTGCTTTTTGATTTCCTTTTTACAGCAAAATAAAAAGTAAATGAGTTGGGAGTGCGACGTAAGTACCTACGCTCTTTTCTAACGGTTTGGGAAATTTTAATATTTATTTTTTGAATGAATTCTGAATTCTGATACGATACTGAAAGTCTTGAAAGTTTATTAGGAATTTATTAAATAGGCAAGTAAATTTTTAAGGGATGTTTTATATCCTGGAAATAATTTAACGGGTGAGGAAAAATACATATTTGTTGAGTTGCTGCAATAATTAAAAATAAGTAACAGTTGTTAAAAGTTTGTAGACTTCAAATAACATAGTATAAAACTTTGAAAATACCAAAGTTTTTTCGTATTATGTCAACTTTCGATTAAAATTCTGGAGTTGCCATACGTTTATACAATTTTAAAATTAAGCGCTTCAATCATCAACACCATCTGCTTTAAAATATCGAGCCAGACTAAAGATTCAAATGAGCTTAGGAAACGAAATAATGCTGAAAAATGTTCGAGTATCAGCGTAAATCATCCGCAACAAAGGGCGGCTGCGATTGTAGAAAAACTACGAGCGCGGAGAATGTATAAAAGATGGACAGAATTATCACAGTGATAAATGCATAAACTGATTCTCACTTAGACACTTCAGCGCTTTGCATTTTCTAATGTTTTTGATATTATTGAGAATTTGGGTGCTACGGAGATATAACTTTCAAGCACGATAGGAAATTTCAGCTTACATCTATTATGATTTTCGACGGTCCAACCATTCGTCACAACCATTTATCAAAAATAAATTATAGTTTAAAAAACTAAAAAAAAACGCTTTTATAACTAATTGAACTAAAAAGTTAAAAATAAAACTGTAATAATCAATTGAAAATTTATAATATTATTGTACAAAAAGCGTGGGGTGCTTTTTATAATAACTTCAGATATAATAAACTATTGATAAAATATTTACAACAATCAAAATCAAGCCCCCCACGCTTTTTGTACAATAATATTATAAATTTTCAATTGATTATTACAGTTTTATTTTTAACTTTTTAGTTCAATTAGTTAAAAAAGCGTTTTTTTTTAGTTTTTTAAACTATAATTTTTTTTTTACTTTTTAGTTTTTTTTTTTTTTTCATATATTTTTTTTCATATTATTGCATTGTCATCGACCTTTGACAGGTGTGCAAAGTTTGAATCAAATCTGATCGTTCAAAGTAGGTTTTTTGTTTATTTTTAGGGTTCCGTAGCCAAATGGCAAAAACTGAACCCTTATAGATTCGTCATGTCTGTCTGTCTGTCTGTCTGTCTGTCTGTCTGTCTGTCTGTCCGGCCGAGTCACAGCCATTTTTCTCCGAAACCATAAGAGCTAGACTAATGAAACTTGGTGAGTAGATGTATTCTGTGAACCGCATTTAGGTTTTTACACAAAAATAGAAAAAAAACTATAAATTTTGGGGGTCCCCATACTTGAAACTGAAACTCAAAAATGTTTTTTTCATCGAACCCATACGTGTGGGGTATCTATGGATAGGTCTTTAAAAGTTATGTTAATGTTTCTAATATAGTTTTTTTCTAAAACTATAAATTTTGGGGGTCCCTATACTTTAAACTGAAACTCAAAAATTTTTTTTTCATCGAACCCATACGTGTGGGGTATCTATGGATAGGTCTTCAAAAATGATGTTGAGGTTTCTAATATAGTTTTTTTCTAAACTGAATAGTTTGCGCGAGAGACACTTCCAAAGTGGAAAAAAGTTGGTCCCCCCCCCTCTAACTTCTAAAATAAGAGAATGATAAATCCAAAAAAAATATATGTTGTACATTACTATGCAAACTTCCAACGATATTTGGTTTGAACGAGATCTACTCAGTAGTTTTTTTTTTATACGTCATAAATCGTAAACCGCAATTTACCTTTCGACGAACTACAAAAACTTTTATATTATGTTAATTGATGCTACGGAACCCTTCATGGGCGAGTCCGACTCGCACTTGGCTGCTTTTTTTTATTTCTTTTCATTTTTTTTTATTTTTTTTTTCATATTATTGCATTGTCAACGACCTTTGACAGGTGTGCAAAGTTTGAATCAAATCTGATCGTTCAAAGTGTGGTTTTTTTTATTTCTTTTCATTTTTTTTATTTTTTTTTTCATATTATTGCATTGTCATCGACCTTTGACAGGTGTGCAAAGTTTGAATCAAATCTGATCGTTCAAAGTAGGACAAAATCGAGCTCAAAGGGGTCGGTTACATACATACATAAATACATACATACATACAGGTGAAGCTAATAAAAGCGTTATAAAAAATATCATCGCACAGATTTTTGAGTCTTGCTGACCCAAGAATTAATAAAACAGGGTACTAAGGCAACAGAGTGGTAGGGTAAATTATGTATTTTAATTTTTTTTTTATTATGTCACAATCCTGTTAATTATTCTTTACAAAATATGTGGATCACAGCGCGTAGAGCGTATCGATTAGGTATCCGGAACAAAACAGCAAAGTTGTTTGCGCTCAAACTGCACACCTCTGAACAATCGACGCAAACAAGTTTTACAACGTCATTCCACGTCGAAGTCTGCCAAAAATGAATGACGAATCTTGTCGCAGATTCATGTAAAATTCATGCCGAATCCGTCTCGCCCCGCAGCGAGAATTTCCTATAAAATTACTCCAGGTCTAATCATGTTACGCGTCTGGCAACTGAATAAGTTGGAATGGTAAAAACGCTATTTCTGAAATGAAAATTATTGAATTTGGTAGATACGTATTTTTTTAGGTTACTAGCGGTTACGTGTATCCCGCATCCACGTGGTCTTTGCTTTTCTGTGATTTCATTAGAAAAAAAGTGACTTGTTACATGCTCATATTCTTTGATAGTTTAGAGCAGCCCTCTATGATAATCTTGTAACCGTTTTTTATGTGAACAAATACAGACACAGACATAATAGATAGTGCAATTCACGAAGACGCGCCCCTCGCGGGGTGCGGGGAGTTTGCTCCGAGCGGCAGTCGCGAACCATAGTCTATTCATTGTAGTGTGCGTGTGCACTCATAGGTAATTAGTGTGTACCGATAACACTCAAACATTGACGGAAGCTTGCACACATATACTATAAACGGTTAGGAGGAATAGTGGGGCGCGCTTTCGTGGATTGCACTATCTATAGCAGCCATAAATGTTCAGCGTCCATATTATTATGAATAAGAGGGTTAGTGTCTTCTGACATAAATTCTGCTAAGAAAACATTCACCACACGAGCTCCTTTAAGATCAAGCCTCCAGGGCATGTTAGCTCTGTCTTGAATATCATCAGTGAGTCTGCGAGCTTTGATTCGTTTAATTATATTACTCAAAACTGTAGGTTTTAATAAAATAATATGTTCGTCTCTCAGCTGACATCTGCTGGCCTCAGGTCATACTCATGTAAAACGTAATTGTAGTACAAATTGTGATTTTAACTTATAATAAGCTTGTAAGAAAGTATAATGTAATATTTCATTTAATATTAATCTCGCAGTTCAGTCTCTATTTATGTAAATGTTTGCTTTGTAGCAATTTTAATTAGATATATTTCATCAATTATAAAACCTAAGGAAAGCTTACTTTTATTCTGTTTATTGTTAATAAAATAGAGCAAAGACTTAAGCCGTCTATTGTGTGAATTTTATACAAACGTGCGAGCAAATAATATTTTTTGAAAGAGTATTCAGGAATAAACCTGTATTGTGAGACTTCCAGAGCACCTTTCATTTGTCATTGTACAAGAAACAATAACTACCAATCCGCTTACGTAGAGCCTAGAACAATAAACAACTGGACTCACAGAATTTGTGACCCTTTGTTACTGTTACATAACTGTTAGCATTCACATAAATTGAACATGCTAACGGCTTACCTTACTTTTTAAAGCAGTGATTTTAAATTGCGATCGTGGCGCATATATTGATTGAACGGGTATTAATGTTGATTACCTTTTTTGCTGTGGTATCTGGCAGTCTTTTTTTTATATAAGTCTGCTGTGGTTGAAACGTGGAGAAATAAAAAAAGTAGTACCTAGAAATACCCGTTTAATCTATATAAAATGTAAATCATGGAACACTCTCATGTACGTTGTTCACTTGATGGTGAGCGGTACTCCTATCGCAGAACGATCAGGTAAAATACTTCTTGTGGCTTTTAATAATTTATTATTCATTTACTTTGTCGTCGAGATATTTCCACAAAGACAGCTATTACGTTTATTTCCTTCCGGCCTTTGCAATAGAATGTTGAAAATTATGAATGGAGTTTGGTAGTTTATTTTAGTCTAGTGGCAAGATTGTTCATAGTCCGATGTTCAGGGCGCATTATAATACCTTCATTGATATCGAGCTCCATTCAAGTCTGTAGGTATTCGTATCCTTTGATATAGTATTTGCATTGTTATGCCAATGTCTATGTACCTACATCTTGGGTTTAAACTAAAATATTGTGAATCTCTGTAGTATCTTAACCATAATGTATACACAATTTTTTTATGTTACAGATAGACAATCGAGTATACGGGCCACCTGATGGTAAGCAGTCACCACCGCCCATAGACACCAACAAAACCAAGGGTGCTAGCGTTGCGTTGCCTACCCTGGAGAGTTTATTAAAAAAAATATATATAATTATATTAATTGTTCTGTTTTTTTATATTTGTTGTTATAGCAGCCTTATAAATAAATACACCATCTGTGAAAATTTGAATTGTCTAACTATCATGGTTCATGAGAAACACCCTGGTGACAGACAGACAGACAGATAGAATGGTCAGAAGACAGCGGAGTCTTAGTATATATAATAAGGTCCAGTTATACTTTTTGAGTAAGGAATCCTAAAAATAAACGTGAGAACTGCACCGGCCGTCTCTTTGTTAATAACGAGCTTGAATGTTTTGGTATACACCCTTGTGTAACAGGGCGTAAAGTGTTCGGGAAATAATTGCTTTGACAATCGTAGCGATACAAACAATTGATTATTTACCGAGTATTTTTGTAAGGGAGGGTCAGAAGGTAGAATAAAACAATGATAAGGTGAGTAGATAAAATATACTACTTGTAGGTATTAGAATAACGAAACTTTAACAGTAACGCAAGTGAACATGGGATACCACGCAAGTGTTTTTTTATACAACAAAGTAGAGAAACAATAATACGGCCCACCTAATGGGAAGTGGTAACCGTAACCTATGGACGCCTGCAAAGGCATCACAAACAGTGTTGTAGCTAGGGTCATTCGTAAGTGTTGCCGACTCTTATAAATGACCCTAGCTAGATCGATTTATCGCCTCCGAAACCCCCTGCATAATACATTTTATGAAAATCGTTGGAGCCGTTTCAGAGATTCAGATTTGACCTTTCATAACAGCTCATATCGGAATAGAATGTGAACAGTATGACCCTACTTTAAAGAGCTTAAAGCTCTTCTAAGAACTCTTCAGAGTATTTTATTCAAAAAGAAACAAAACAACGGTTAACGAACACGTGCATAAGTATAAAGTAGCAGAACACTTTTGTACAAAAATAAACATTAAAGTTTTGAGCTGCTATCAATAGGGATGTTTTCTATGGGGCTTACTCGAACAAAAGGAATGTTACAATGAACGTTGTTACCGATCTGTGGGCTGAATATTTCCCTGCGTTAATTTTTAGTGTTTTGGTTTGAATTTCAATAATTCTCGTGTCTGTGTGAAATGTTTTTATGAAAATATTCTGTTGTGCAACACTGAATACAGACTGTTTGATACGGATTCATATTACGAATTAATATTACCTACAATATTTTTTTTTCATGTTTTCTGAATAAACTCAATTTGTATTTTTAAATATAACGAAGAGAAAAATTAATTAAATTCATTTACTAACTTGCTTAGTTTCGGGCTTAATAGTGTTTTGTAGATAAATATTTATTTTATTAAATAAATAAATATATTTAAAGCATAGGCTTATGTCTAAGCGACGGATAGAAGCAACGCATGACCCAAGGGCAACATTGCTTGCTATTCAGCGTGGGAATGCCACGCCAGTGTCTTGGGGACGCTGGATTTGGATAAGTTGAGCTATCTCTAGATCGTTGTCTGCAGATAGCGCAACTGTTTCTCGTGTATTTTGTACATTATGTAAATATTTGTTTAATTTTTTGATTTTTTGTGTATTGAAATGTATTTATTGATTATAAATGTATTTATTATTTTATTATATTATTCGTGTACCATGTCTCTACCAATCCTATCATTAGCTACGATAGTACTCTGAGCCTATCACGCCTCAATACTTGAACCTTTGTATCGCAAGTTGCGATTCGCAGCGCTGTGGTAGGCTGCCGGGCTCACTGCCTAGCCTCGCAAATTAACCGCCGAGGTGAGGCGAGGCGACGTAGCAATTGGATTTGCGTCCACGGACTTACAATTCAGGATACGATGGTATGTTGACGTAATGTATTAATTTTGGAACTGGGCTGTGTTTTGATTTGGAGAGTTAGTCGCAGATATTATGTCTCCCATGACTAAAAGACGGGGCTGGAAAAATTGCTTTTCTAGTACACTAACGAACTTGATCTTCTTCTGGTAGTGTCACTAGGTATTTTTAATCAGTGTAGTAAAAGTATTTTAGGTCTGCTTCTAAGAGGCTCAATGAACTTTGATGACCCAGTAAACAAAAAAGTTTTAAATAGTGTTCGCTTGTAACTCATGTCTTCAAACAATATGATCATGTTTTACAAATTAAATGATAGTTTTTTATCTGATTTAAAAAATTAAGAAATTATTAAAAGGTTGGCCTCGCAATTTCATAACAAGCTTGCGGAATCTCGTTATTTTAAGCTTACTTGTCAATCAAATTTTAGATCTGGAACTTACTCATCAACAAAAATAATATCGATTTTGAAAAAAATACACACGAAGTGCACATTTTTACCTGCGTCCATTAACTCTGTTTAGCAGAATTAATTTTGATTCTGAATAATTGAAATTAAGCATGTAGGTTTGTAGGTATTCACAAAACGTATGCAACCAAGTAACAAGCTCTAAGCTTATTACGTCACCGCCTCACCTCACCGCAGCAAGCTCTAAGCCGCACCTCACATAGATGCTAATAATTGCGCTCTAATTGATTTGCTTTGTATATGGATTACCAATTAATTAGAACGTTATGTCCAACAAGCATCTCAGGCAGACGCGTAGGCTGGATCCGAATGCTCTATTTTGGTCATTAGTAATTGTACCTACAAAGTGATTGGTCAAATTTATTGAATTGACAACATTGTATGACAATGTGGGTTTAGATAAAAATTATAAGAACATGCGTGACTTGCGAGGCACTTTGTTATTAGTGAGAGCACTGGTGATCTAGTGGTAGCGGCCCCGCCTTCCGATCCTAAGGTCGTGGGTTCAAATCCAGTCGTGTACCAATGAGCTTTTCTGCCCTAAAATTTATGTACACTATGCCAGTGCTTTCAAACGGTGAAAAAAAACATCGTAAAAGTTCGAAAATATGTGCCAAGTGCACTATCAAACTATAAGACTCCATCGAATTATAAGACGTTGTCACGTCAAAAAATTATGCTTACCGCACGTAAAATATTATGAAAGTATCAATTTGAACCCCAGAAAATCTTGAAACATTAAATGCTTGGCAAACGTTGTCGGTTCAGAATAATGACATAACCTACATACTATTACTCGTACTACCCTCTTTGTGTGCTCTACCGTCAAAACGTCGTAATTTGCACACATAAAGGTCAGAGCTAATTGGCAATTAATATCAAGTCAACTGACTTGTAATGATGCGTTCGTGTAATTATTGTACTGTATAATTGTATGTCTGTTTGATTGGCTGAGTCAAGTTGCTCAAAGGTTTGGAGTTGTCATGGCATATACATATAATTTTTTAAATTGTCATTTAACCAGATTTTTGTTTCAATAATAAACAAGTTGGCAATCGACATGGTCGGTTGATCAAATTGGCATTTTCGTTTAGGTACATAATGAGGCAGATGATATTACAGATAAGACGCCGGATGCGAGTTTAAAGTTAAATATTTAAGTGAATATATTTAGCGTATTATGAAAGAGTAACAAAAAAACGCCTTTTAGGGCCAATCTTATGGTTGATGCTATGGGCCACTAACACCAGTAGGCCTACAATAAGCTCTGACTGGCTCTGGTTTAGAGTATGTGTGAGTGCTCACCAGTGTATTATAATACTGTGTGTGTGACGTTTCGGGGTAGGATTTATTTAGTCAACACTCACATACATTCAAAACCAGAGCCAGAGACAGAGCCAGACAGAGCTTGTGGTAGGTCTACAGCATGAAGTGGACCCTAAGCCTGTTTTTCTATTTTAAAATGAAAGATTCAGTTTTAAACACTGCATCCGATATTAATAGAAATATAAGTACATTCGAAAATGTAACAAAATTGTAGGTCAAGTAGCACAAATAAAGAGCAAGTGGATGTAAGAAGGATTCCGTATAATGTCGTGCGAGGGTCAGAAGACAAGAACCGGGTCAGAGGCTTTAGAGAGGTCACGCTGAAAGGTTTTACATACATTTAAACTGACTGAAGAAGCAGTTTCGAAATACAGGACTTGCTTATTGAGGCTTAGCATCATGAATAACCATTTTTAAGACAAGAAGAGACGACTTTAGCCTTGCGCAAATCTAAGCGTTCTGCGGTGGCGATCAGGGTCAAATATCGCTGTTATATTTGACAGCGTTTCACTAATTGCCAATAATAACGCTTAGAAGTGCGCAAGGCTTTAGTTCTCCCTTAAAGGCCTGCGCACACCTGAGCCGCTGGCGAACGCGATCAGTGAAACACTGTCAAATTTAACAGCGATATTTGACAGCGTTTCATTGATCGCGGTCGCCAGCGGCCTAGGTGTACGCAGGCCTTAAAACAAATGAGCATAATGCAGATTAAGTTTTATAATCATTAAATTATACTGGCGAAAAAAAAAAGCACCTTGGGATCATGCAATTCTATCCTGTGATTATAAGTGTTATGATCGCGAAAGTTTAAAAAGTAGTAGTAGTATACTACCAACTCGTACTTACTGAGCCAGTCAAGGCAAGTTTGTTTTCGGGAATATTCACTGACTTTTCGTGACCTTTCTATTAAGTTTTATTTCTTGGAAGGTTATCTTACGCTTCCTATTCCGGTCTTTCATCTCTTCCTCGTGGTCGCCATTTTGTTTTTTTATTTTCCAAAATATTTCATTTGTTTGTGTTATTGAAAAAAACCGTGCAATTTTCAATAAAATAATACCTTAAAAGATTCGCTTCACAAAATTTTCTGTTCATAACGCATAAAAATCTTAACATATAAATATCTAATGGGCTCTATATGACAAAAAACGTTAAGTAACTGAAAAAAATCATGACTCACATCGTAAAAACAATGTGAAAAACGAAACAGGCTAATGTAAGGCGTATTATCATGAATAATAAAAAAAGTACAGTATCGTAAAGTGATGTTGTAGGAGTAACGGCGGGAAAAATGCCCCTTGGGGCCCTAGATGGGTAATGCTAGCTAAAGATTTTAAAAATATTAGGCTGAATGTGTCATAAATATCTATAAAAATGTCGAGCACAGCAACATGTGGGCTTGCGTCAAAATTAACATTTGCGTCAGATATTTTCAATTTAGTATCAAAAGGATCTGAGGATGTGCCTACTGAGGTTATTAAGGTAGGTTTATAATCTAAAAATACAGTTATTGGTACCATATTTTTTTAACTGGTTATATTTATTTACACAAAGAAACTAAAAATAAACAAATATTTTACAAAATGTACAAAATTCACATGAAACAATTGAGCTATATTTTTATTGCTTGAAATTTATTCGTCTTTAGCTTAGGTGTCTTATAGCCACATCTGCGATATTTGAAGCCGGCTGTACACTCTCGGCGAGAGAGTCTCCCCGAGAGCCTCGGCCGGTGAGGCTCTCGACGAGAGCATACCTGTACACTCTCGTTTTTCATTAGTACTGTAGATTCTCGCAGTAATGGACGTAGAAATTGCTGCTGCTGTTTGTCTTTGTACTGTGAGCTATTATAATTTGATAAACATTTACCACAAAAAGAAAATTAAAAAGCCATGGCGAAGAAGAAGATGGTGGATGGTTACTATGCACCGCAATAGAAACCGGTACCTACTTCAAATTGAACAACAGTCAGTTGATATGTGTATTGCATATGTATACCTAGCTAGAGTATTATTAATTCTGTGTATTTAAAAACGCGTCTTCACACAAACACAGTCAACGAACAACTAAATGACGAGTGTGTACATGCACGCTCTCGTTTTCCTCGCGAGACCCAACGAGATCCTTTGACTCGGGCACAAAAAACCGACAAGCGACCGAGACCGACCGAGGCAAGGCGCGAGAGAGCGAGACACGACGAGAGCCCCATGTACATTCTCGTTCTCGGCCTGTCTCGGGGTGTCTCGTCGAGAGTGTACAGCCGGCATGATAGAGGTAAAAGTCAATTAATATGCTGTCAAACATCACATAGATGTGACCGTACGTTTAGAAGTTTGGAAACACGCAAAGTATATTTACATCATACATGCTCAGTAAATAGGATTTACTTTATCGCAAAGAGGCTGTGTAAGTAGGCGTGTGCAGCCCAGTGCATTGTAAATGCGTTCCATTTTCAAATCACTTTTACCGTCACACTATGCTTGATACGTAATGGTTCATTAAAGTTCAAGAGCTATGAAAACCTCCTTGGTGATGGTTCATTACAGTTCAAGAGCTATGCAAACCTCCTTGGTGAAACAATCTCTTTTCTTACAAAATGATATGAAAACTTTTTACTGAAAAGATATAGTAGCTCACAGATGTGTGATAAGTGTGCGTCTACGACTGTTTTAGCAGATACCTACCGGTACAAATATTTTACAATTAATTTTAATAAAATTAATAGGCAATGGTTACCACTTAACATCAGGTGGGCCATATGTTTGTTCCATCAGCTAGTTAAAAATTTACCTCGCATGAATGATGTAAAGTAGAATGCTTACCTCGGTCATAAGTAGCTATTGCACCCTCGAACTATATTTGCCCTCGCTCGCTTTGCTCGCTCGGGCATCTAAATATCTCGGGTACACTCGATCCATTAGCGCCCTTTGCGAACTGCGCTCGCACGGGCGCCAAAAAGGATCTTGTTCTGCAAAAGCTCACTTACTGCCCTTGTATAACAATCTACTATTTCAAATGCATTATCAAAATTTTGAGATACTTTCCAGAACACTATCTACCCGCCGGCATCCCTCTCCCTCGGGCACAGGATAAATTCAATCTGTAGGCCGCACTCCCAAATCACCTGAACACTTTCCACCGAGAGTATTAGGTTTACGCGAAAATCTAATTTGGATACATTTTCTTACATTTCAAAAGTTATGTCTATTTTGGGTGTACTTTTGAGTGTAAACAGATGGAAATTTGGGGCAGTATGGTGATTTTGTAAACTCGATTTTATGTTATGGATAGAGTAACTCAGAGTATATTTTATCTTTTTCTTGGATCTTTGAAGATCGTTTCTTATTTATTTATTAAAATATTTATTCATTTTTTATTGAAATAAATTCGCATAAGTAATAGGACAAACAGAATATAAAACGCGGATGTTTTGTCGCGCGTGCAATACACTCATTTTTTTTTAATAATTTCTTCTAGGTATCTGATGGAACAAGTCTGATGTTAAGTGGTAACCATCGCTTATAACAAGGCATTGCCTCGTAGGTCACGCACGTCAGAAACGTGCACTGCCCTGCGTCCATCAACTTGAGGCAGCCTCACGTACCAGTAACAGTTATTTCCATAGCACCCTTCAAACTACACCACAGCGATGCTGTTTCACGGCAAAAATAGGCCGTGATAGGTATGCGCAAATTCGCTGAATGCATGTTTTTGGGGATAACTTTATAGATCTTTATATTTTTGTGTGTTATTAACTGTAATACATCTATTCGTTTAAAGTATAGTTAGAAACAAGTAGGTATTTATAAGTATTCTAAAAATTGCAACAAAAATGAACGTTGAACCCATAAGTTTTCTTGAGTCAAAGCCAAAATCAAACTACAAAAGTACAACATCTCTTATAGCCACAATATGTCTTGCTTTGTCCCATACGTACTGGTGTGCAAAAGAAACGGTGGTGGCATACTGATGTGCTGCTTTTAAATTTATTACTCTTAACTCTTTGCTGAAATGTGCCCTGTCGTTACTTTATCGATAAATCTGTATTAATAAAATGGATGTAGTCTAGGCTATAAATTAGAAATGTTTTCGAAGTCCTTTTAGTTACAATGTGGTTTAAGGTGGTCAGTTTATTGCTGCAATTTAGGCAGTTGTAGGTATTTAATATACTCGTATGTATACAAGACAAAATCATACTTTTTTCATTCGTTGACTGATGGAGTGGTTCGTAGTTTAAATAGCAGATTGAAAAACAAAACTTTCACGATGTCCAAAGGTTAATGAAAACAAATGTAGGTAGTATGTTCACGAAATGAAATGACGTCAGAGTTGACATTTGACAGCTGACATTTCTACAAAAAACAAGAAGCAGAAGAAACATTCAAAATCTCGAATTTAGTATTCTATTTTGCCAGACTGATACCTAAGCAAAGCATAATTTAACAAAAAAATATTCACAAAAAGATTTCCGTCTGATCACGTGATTTCTCCCCTCTTATTGTCAAAATCACTATCCCAACAAGCACCGGCTAATGGCTGTTTATCCCAGCACTAACAATCCCTTTCATCGATAACCAGACTGGCGTTGAATGCACTACTCGACTGCGTCTCTGAATAAGAAGTAATGAGTTTTCTTTTACATCGTGCCACCTGACTTGTAGTCTGCCAACCGACGCCTCGTAGACTTTACTAAATAAGATTAAAATCTTTTTTACTCCTGCACTGCTTCTTATTTTCATTCATTGGTAGATGTCTGCTTTGGTAAACTTGCTGATGTTGCATTTTAAAACGAACGCCGGTGTTTTTTTTTGAAATGCGGATATACTTTTCAAAGCTTTTGATATAGCAAACATGCAAAAATCTGAAATTATATACATACATACATTAATCAAATCACGCCTTATTCTCATGGGGGTAAGCAGAGATAACTGTTTCCACTTGCTACGATCCTGACATACCTACCTCTTTCGGTTCATTCACTATGTTCGTATCCTATCTAACACCTTTCAATACAAAATCTTTTTTCAGGATACCTCCCATGTATCTTATCTTATAAGCAGATACAGAACTATCCATTGATGCATAACTGAATACGTAGTTAAAATGAAAAACCATTCAAAAATATCAACGAAACGGTTTGTAAAATTTAATCATGATGTAGACTTATCCGAACAAAGAAACACTAATTTCACTTAGGCGAACCATCGGCATCGGCACGACGTCTCACGACAATGTCCCATTTGTAAACTATTTGTATGCGGACGAGTGTTCCAAACCCACTTTTCTTACTTCCCGTGACGAGTGACTTGGCGACGGAGTTTCATGTATTCTAGCTGCCAGAGCTGTGACTCATTGGAAGCACAGATGCGAAGTTTTTTAGACTATGAGTGAAAATCCCACCATGCATTTGTGTAAAATGTTAGAAGTCGAACGGATATCAGCGATTTTCCTGAGTAGGTAAGTTCCTACTTAGGAAAATCGAGTAGGTACCTTACCTTCGGAGAATTCGTTTTTTTTTATGCAATTCTACCGACCTATGTTTTTGGCTGCGCGTTGATTCTCAGTCAGCCTCGGAATTCACTAGCATTTACTACTGAGTTTTTTATTGATGGCAATATATATCAGAGGGATTTAACAATACATGGAAATACAGACGTTTTTATCGTGTCAATAGGCCTTTTAAACCAGTGTGGCGAAAGGATTTCAAGTGAACCTCAGAGGCACTTTTCGTGCACTCGAGACGTGTTTTAATAAATAAATAAATATTATAGACAATCCACACAACACTATACAGTCGTAACTAAGCAGAGCTTGTAGGTACTAGGTACTATGGGAACCAGATTATAATACTTACAAACATTTTTTTTGTAAATATATACTTAGAATACAATATAACACCCAGACAGAGAACAAATATTTGTGTTCACCACACAAATATTCACGGTGGGGATCGAGCCCACGACCTACGGCACAGAAGGCAGAGCTACTGCCAACTGAGGTGAAAGGCCAGTCAATCTTTTAGATTAATAGACCAAACCCTTATTTCGAGACATCGGAAGACTAGAGTGTTCTATCTGTATGGCAGCATCTTACTCTGTGACATCAGAGCACAGTGTCAATTCTCTTCATTCGCATTGTTATTTATTTGCAGTTCGAATGAGGCATGCATGCTCTCTGAATGAAATTGTGTTCGTGAGATCTTCACGATATTCGCTTGATACGTTGATTGAAAGGTATTTCTGGTACGTGATCCCAAGTTCTACTTTATCTATTCCTCGGTTGTCAGTTCAAGTTTCCAATTGATTTGCGCCGAAGTGAACAGTTCAGTTGCAAGTAATGAAGCGGTATTGATATATTAAATGTTAATTAGCTTTGATATATTATTAATGTAGCCTTTTTGAATAAGATATTCATATAATATTAGAGCTTATTTATAAGTAAGTATACACTGAGATTACAATTGTTATTTGATTTACATTTATACATATAAAAAAAGGCAGGCATGGTACTTACTTGAATATTCCCTCGAACCTCCCGGTCATATTGATTGATTATTTATTAGAGCACGGGTGGTCTACTGGTAGCGATCTAATCCTAAGGTCGTGGTTTCAAATCCAGTCATGTACTAATGAGATTTTCTGTAAAAAAATGTATGTGCACTATGTCAATACTATCAAACGGTGGATGAAAAAGTTCTAAAATTATTTGTTGAAAAGAGCCTCTGACGCGCACTTAAAATCCTTTCACCACACGCACTGGTTTGAAAAAACCAGTGACACTATGAAGAAAAATTTATTGATTATTTATTCAGTGCATTCGAAGTTATGGCAGTAAATGGTTGTATTAGTGATATTATGTTTTCTTCACCACGTCTGCACCACTCGCCAAATACTCGCAATATTGTACAAGCAGCGCTCTAATAACATAGGTTCAATTTCTACAAAGACGGTCCCGTAGACGGTCTCAAATCTTATTTAAAGGAACCTAAACTTATTTCTCGTCGCAAAGTCTACGATATTGTCTGTTGAAGCATCGTATAAGACAGCAAATAAACTATCTCACGAACTATCCAACGTTCGATGCATTTTTATTGTCGGGGCAATAAACTGCTACGAAAACGACAATACTACACTTAAGTTACCCATAAACGTTGTATCATATCCTATGGACATTGTTATTTATATGGATTACGTCATTCCGTGCTTCGAGCCAGATTCAAGTGCTATTATAACGATTGTTGGAATGAATCATGAGGTAATCTCACTTCAGTGTATGGCTTACTATTAGCTAGTATGTTTTGGTTTTGAATATGTGTTGTTGAAATGCTATGAGCGAGGCTTTTACGCTGGTACGGCTTGAAATGTTTGCAAGCACTACAAAACACTTACTGTACCTAAGTCAGGTGAGAGCATGGTGTAAGCCTACTCCATTTAAAATGTTGTTTCAGGTACTACAGAGTCCCGTTTATAGGGTTACTAGTAAAAGTTAACTGACACGTTAAATAGGTGCAAAATCATCACTAATGTAGGTCACCTACAGTATAAAGTAATAAGTTCCAATCAACAATGAGATATTGAGGAATTTCCCAAATTTAAGAAATACTAACAAAAAAGCCCGTATTTTTACACAATCATCATCGTCAACTCATTATTTATCCTCTGCTTGGTGCTGTTTTTTTAGCCGGAAGCTTTTCTAATCGGAGCTTATCTGATATACAAGGTGTATCTAAATATGTGTACTATGCGAAGGTGGGGGGTTTCAGACCACAATGGTGATCAGTTGTGGAGGGGAGATAATTAAAAATTCCTATTTTCAGTTTCCCATACAAAAATATTTAATTTCATAATGCCTAAATAAATTGACAACCCTATCCTTGTAACCCCTTGACCCCTTGACCTACTACCTCTGTAGGTCTACTACTACTACCTACTACCTCTGTAGCTGAGTTTAGGGTTGTCACTTTGTATAAAGTCAGCTGTTAATGTTGAAACTTCGTTGCAGTTTTTTTCAGAGATACCAATCGAAGTTCGAAAAGTCGTTGAACAAAAGTTGTTCCCCGGGGGGTGGAAATTCACCCCCCTTCAGGATAGTACACATATTTTGATACACGTTGTATATTTTCATCTGTATCAAATTTTACCTGACTTCCCAAAATGTTTTATCTTCATAAAAAGTTTTAACTTATCGTTCTATACATTCGAATCTTTAGTAAATTTTGAATAAAATAACAGACGCAAACAAAAAGTAAACTAGGTAGTTGATGTCGTAGAAGCCATGTCATATTTTTACTATTCTAGATAAAATTTTACCGTCCTGTTTGTAACGCTACGCTAGTGTTTGTGGCGGCTGTTATGCACGCTTGGAATTTTACGAGAGATGAAAAGAGATGCACTGGTTTTGAATATACCCCTTTTTTATTTACGAGTATATCTTTTATAATAAATAAATATCTGCTAGTAAAAATAAACTTTAAAAGTGCTGTATACATCTTATTTGGGTTATTAATTCTAACAGTAACGCCACGGCTCAGTTATTTAATATCAAATAGTTTTATCAGAATTTTGGAAATCTTTATGGAAACTGAGAAAACCGGATGAAGAATATTATTACCATTTTTATGCATAAAAATCTGTTCAGCACCATTTGTTTCAGTAATGTTTTCGCATAAAATCAGTTCGGGCATCAAAAAGTTGATTGGACCAAATTGCCGAAAACATTTTTGAACGCATCATTTAGTAAGTCAAAGTACAATTAGTGTGTTGGATATTTTCAAAACAAAAATTAACATCAAGTACTCACGTCATAGCATAATTATAATTTGTCGTATTACCACCATTTTCTTCAAAACGAATTATGACGACTGACTTTACTATAAACCGACTTATTTAAAAAGTATTATTAATTACTTGACACTGAAAAGTCTGTCATTTTGACAGGTATCATAAACACAGAGAAGAAGAAGTTGACTTTTGCGGCAGGAAGTTTTCCAATAGCAGAACAATCCCTGAATATTCCTGGTAGTGATAGGAATATCTTATTCATATCAAATTGAACTGGCACTTAGACAGGGAGCCAGTAATTGAATACTCCTTAGGAATCCACGGCCGGCCATCACATAATGGCGGGGACCGCGAGGGTTCTTGCACTAACTTGCACAAATGTTAGCTTTAGTGTAGGGCGACCATTTTTCTCGAAAATGAGAAATGATTCATAACTGAAACGGAAAAATGCAGAAAGTTTTGAGCAAATAGTAACTGTTTTTAGCCGGCTTGAAAATAAAGCGGAGGTTCGATCTTTTTTTTTGTGTGCCTTTGCGTAACTTCGTTATTTGTGAGACGACTTAAAAAAAAATATCTGAAAAGTTCGTCTTATATATTCCAGATTGGTCTTATTTAATTTTCTTCAAAATAAGTTCAGCAGTTTGACCATGAAGTCGGTTTCATAAGTTTTTCAAACTTATATGAGCTGTAATGGTGGCGCTCGTTGAGAGATATCTATGTTCATTGTGGGCTATATTGGTTGGTGATGATGATGATGAGCTGTAACTGCGTCTAAATCATCACTTCTCATATCCCGTAAAAACCAGGACGCTCGACCACCATCTCAAATAAATTAATTGGTTTAAAACGTTTTAAATGAAAAACTGCTGTCGGTTTTTTTTTTGTTTTGTTTCTCCAAAATTAGATTTCATGGTTACCTCACAGCCTGCATCAAATGCTCAGAAAGTCCAGCAAGGCAGTGGTCTCACGGTAATCAAAGTAAGAGTGGCTTCTTCAGTTTGCACTGAAGGTACATTATAGTACTTCTGAGAGGTAGCATAAGTTGATTTTGTAGATAGCTCTGACGAGTCAAGTTTCGATTCAGTTTAAATTTCTTAGTAAGTATGGTTTTTCTTATACCAACAAGATGGTTCACAGAATAATAATTATGACCCTATACTTGATTTTATTATGTTGATAAAAGGCTGAGTTTTTTCTGTGAAAACCCTGAACATAATTTTGAAAATTATGAAATTTATTAATCAGGTACCATATTCAGGCCCTACTACTCAGCCTGTGCACCTTGAACAGACATATCCAAATAAGTAGGTAACTGATTACAAAACAGTGCAGAAATTTGATTTTACGTAGCTGGTTACGAATCAGAATCAGCTAGTTACCAAAGTGGCTGAAAGCAAATAATCTTGAATGGGTACTTGGCACCAAAGAGATCCTAAGGAATCTAACGCGTCTGCGAATAATAGTCGTGAGGATTTTTTTTATTAACTACGTGAAATAGACAAATATTTACAGATCATGAAACCCGATTTATGAAAATAATTATGATAAAAAAAAAACAAAAACGTCTCAACTGAATGAAACCATTGCGTTGCGTTGAATGGAGGGTAGATTTAATAATCACATTACTCATTTTCAGTGAAATGAAAATATTTGATGATTGCGTTTGTGGCCGACTGAGGCACCCGATACTGCAACACAAAGGTATAAAGTAGGATAAAAAAGCCAAGGGACCAAAAACGAATTGAATCTGTATTGTGTGTTTGTGAAGTTTTTCGTATTTTACTGATGATGCTGATTATTATCCCATGGGTTCCAAAGGTGTGAGCCCATGGGAACGCGCTAAATTATTCCCACTGGCCCATTTGGTGGTCCATTTCATGTATTTTTAATGGAATCACGACACCCCATGTGACTACAGCTCTTAAATAGTATTCAGCTTTAATGAAGTTACGTGCGGGTGGACTTTATAAGGATTTTTTTTACCTAGAATATCAAGTCCAATTTGGTTGGTGCCGGTGCAAAAAATGACACAAGATTTAAGCCTTGGGCACTGCTAAGCGTTCTGCGGTGGCGGTTAGCTTTCAAATTATGACACTGATATTTGACAGCGTTTCACTGATCATTATCGCAGATCGCTTAGATGTGCGTAAGGTTTTAGATCTGCGTAAGACTATAGAGATTAGAGACCCAACTTTTATACCTGAGAATGATCGACGTGATGCAATGTCACAAGGGCACGTAGAAAAACAGATGTAATGAAAGAAATTAATCATGCGAAAGCATCGAGATATAAGTACTACGTACTAGAGAAGACACCGTAAATTCCTACTTTGTCTCGTTCAACTGCGGCGATCGCGCTGCACCTCACTCAGTCGCCTCAGTCGCTCTCTCTCGAAAACGCGTAAGTGCCGTGATTTACATGGCGCTTATGACCTTTTTGCCGAGAACAAATTACGAAGAATAGGACAATTCAGTTATTTGACGTAGCTCCTCTAGTACGTAGTACTTATATCTCGATGTGCGAAAGCATTATAATAATGTAGGTATTAAAACGTTGGGTTTGGAGTTCTTTCAGTGGGTAACATTCCATTGATATGTTTTCAGTGCATCACATTGTTTATTTTTGAAGTGAAAACTTCTTTAGGCGGGCTCAAGCTATTTTTGAGGTGGGAGAAAACCAATAAACCCACGTCACGTCACCGTCACGTCTCCGTCACGACTGACACCTCTTCTGCAAAGATTTACAAACTTAGCCAAAAAAGGGGGGAGGAGAGGGGGGGACAGTACATCACACTATTTATTTCTGAAGTGAAAACTTTATAAAGCAGGTTCGAGCATTTATTGTGGTGGAAGAAAACCAATAAATCCGCGTCACTTCATCGTCACGTGACCGACACTTTTCGTCAAAGATTTTCAAACTAAGACGAGAGAAGGGGGAAGAGTGGGTGGGGGGGGATTGGTCATGTTGTCAATTCTTTCGTCATCATTGGCACGTACCACTATCTATGTTTACCTACTCTCTTTTAAACAGATAAATTTACAGAATGTATACTGAAAAGCGGCCCAAGCGAAGGCACATTATCTAATATGTATGAAAGCCGCGTGCCCTTTCGTGAAAATATTAAACAAATATCGCGGCAAAGCACAGACTTGAAATGTTGTGGCTATGAAACGTTAGGCAAATACAATATTTGCGACGTTTTTAACAAGATACTGCAAAATGGTAAACTGTTTCAATGCCATTTTTAAATTTTCATTTATGTTTTTAGAAGTGTACTAGAAGGTACATTATAATGTACCTATTTGAGTAGAATTTATTTTTATTATACCCTACAAAATGTATTTTGTATGTCAAGATTCTTGATCATAAGTATAAAAAAATGTCTGTTTGTTTTTAATAGTAAACTAACAAATTAAATATTATATTTCCGTTTATTTCATAGCCACAACAAAGCACACAGTCGGCTAAACAAACCTTGTCAGATTGAAACGTTTCTACAAACACTACACTCGTAATGAGACCATCCGAAGATATTATTGTCGTATTTTTATTCGGCGGAATCACGACCGTTTGTATTTAACCGGATTTTAAAAGGATTAAAAAAATATTAGATTTTTGAGGTGGGTAAAAACCGGAAGACGAAAAGTAGGGCACCCATCCACCAGATGGACTGACGACATTGTTAAGATCGCAGAAAGCCGGTGGATGGAAAGGGCTCAGAATATGTCCAGCAGTGGACTTCTTCAGGATGATGATGATGATGAAAAACCAAATGAACGTCACGACATCTCTTCGGCAAAGATCGGAAAACTTCGCTAACAATCGGGATCTGTCCGCCCACTGGCAGCCAAGGAGGGAGATACACATGTAATTGTTCAAGTCCTCACTTTTCTCGGCATTCCCGAAGTGCCACTGTTTTTTTAAAAGATGCTCCTGGTGTGATGGCTCACTGTGCGTGTTTTACCGCTTGTATAATGGGGTATACTCTGAAGAACTGTTTGACATCATGCCAACAGCTTCATTCTCCCATCGCACTGCTCGCCATAGGCAGAGAGTTCATCCTCACACCTTGAAGCCTGGGGGTCACACCGTTCGTTTCACAGAAACTTCCTCTTGCGCACACTCTCAGGCTATGGAATGATCTCTCTGCTGAGGTTTTTCCTAAGGACTTATGGCATGGGGTTCTTCAAAAAAAGAGTTTTAAAGGGTTGGCAACGCACTTGTGATGACTCTGCATCGGCGTCCATAGGCTACGGTAACCACTTCCCATCAGGTGGGCCGTTTGTCTACTTTGTTGTATAAAAAAATGCTTTTGCATTAAGCTAAATAGGCGCTGGGTGAGCCTTTTCCATCTAAAATATTGTCTCAGGCACTACAGCGTCCTGTAATAAAAGCATAAAAAAACAGTTGCCCCCGACGCTATTGAAATCATCTACATTGTGAAAAGCCTTTTTTTTACACTTTTTAAAACTTGCTTTTGGGAAGATTGCCGATACGTGTATTTTTCTAGAATTCAATCCAAAGTCTTTTCTGCGAACAATTTAAAGAATGTATTGAAAAAAGACTATCAAACTTTTACGAGGCCATAATCGCGCCTATAACTGGGGTCACTTGATATTTTTGAAAGCGAAAATCCATATTTCGGTCGTAATAATAAAATAAAAATTATCGTTAAACAGCCTTCAGTGAGTTGACCGCCGAGTTGGATTTATTTTCCTAAACGTTTTCGTCATTTGGGCTAGACCTTTACCTTTATTTTACGAATCTGTTTTTATTAAACCTGAAAGTTTTTGAACTTTTCTGGGCCTTTTTTACATCAAGGCCACAGAGGTAGGTTACCTATATACCTACCGTATATGAAAGAGATAGATATAAAAATATAAAAAAAATATCCAATTAAATTTTCCGTCCTCTTTGGATAAAAAGCTATAATATACGTATGCGTCTAGAAGAGTTCTCAACAATATTATACGATAATGATCAAATGAAAAGAGAAACAAACAAATGTATCAGGTATGTACAAAATCTAAACAGGCGTCCAATGTATATTAATTTATTTTATTTATAGAAATTACCAATTTTCTGAAAGTGTTTTGCGATCATATTCTATTGTTATCTATCTCATCAATTTTAAAAAAGCGTAAGGTCCTTGCGCCTACAAAGTATAAATATATACAACGTTGAATACAAAGTGACTGCAAGCCACGTAACCTCACTAAAAGTTCCCAAAACGTTTTAAAACTTTATTATTAACTTCCATTAAAATGACCTCGCTGCAATATTTCCTGAAACGTAACTAAATAATGTGAAACTACACGTGTTTCCTGGACACGTGAACATCGGGCGAGGACGTGTTGTACAAGTTAATTTAACTCTGGATTCGAAAGTCTCACCGAAAAGTTCGTTTTACCATGATTTTTACATGACATGAATAACTGCTACTGAGATTGCGGATTTTTTTATTTATTAAATTGCATGAACAAAATGAGCACTAACATTAGAGCAATAGCTGGTTACTCTGGTATGCTAAATGTCCTCCAATTATAGGATCAAACACAGAAGAGAAAAAAACGCTTTACAACAAACTCGGAACAAAAAAATATATATTTCTCTTCTGTGACAACAATAATAATAGTATTTTAAAAAAGAATCATAGTTATAGAATAAAATACACTTACAATAAGAATATAAAACAGAGGTCTATAAATTAAGAAGTTAGATAGTACTTTCGAAATAATAATAATAAATACGTACGAAATTCTGACACCTATAGATACTCTGATATGGTTTTATACCTAGGTCCAGATATAATTTTAGAATCAATTTAATCAGGGCTGGGGTTTTATATCCGATTTCACACTCAAGCTCTTAAGAGCCCATATCAGTTCAAACATAAAAAAGCACGTACTAAAAATGTGTGTCCTATAAAACACCGTTCGGCCCCCGCAAACGCCCCGCGCCCGCCCCGTAGCCGCCGGCGATACGCAGTGGTGCGTGATCTTGCATGAAACAGGAGGATTTTAGACCTGCCTGAAACCACCCGATTCTAATGCAAACGTTTACCAAACTTTTGCACTCAAAAGAATGTATTTGTGTTTGCGGACCATGAGCGAGTACGTGAGGTTTTAAGGAAAGATAGGAGGAAATGCAAATAAGTTGATTATAAAAATCACTAACCTAGCTCAATTTTTTTTTATATAATATAATTATAAGTTTAAAAAACTAGAGAAACAGACTTCATTGCCAAACGGCTAAACCGATTTTAATGAAATTTGTTTGGGACAATCTGGACGTAAGAATAACCTTCCAAATAAAAAAATAGTTTTCTAAATCGGTTCATAAATGACGGAGGCATGCAGTTACAAACATTAAAAAAAATATTTAAAAAACAATGGCAACACCGATTTTAATAAAATTAAAATGAGACCGGTAGCAGTACCTTTCAGATAAAAAGATATTTTTTTAAATTAACTCACAAATGACGAAGTTATGCGGTAACAAACGTTAAAAAAAATACAACCGAATTGAGAACCTCCTCCTTTTTGATTGGAAGTCGGTTAAAAAGGAGGTCGAAGCCATAAATTTATTTCAGAAGAATATAAATATATAAAAAATGGTAACGTGAGTTGTGAAGAAAATCATGATGTTCACAAAACACTGACTATACTTGCAGCGCCCCAGATGCCTTACAATCATCTGTGTTTGTAAGGTTTAGCACATTAATGTCTCAGTGGGGATCAAACCCACAACCTTATACCTACACCGAAAAAGGGTTATAAAAACTGAGCTATATAAGACCAGACATTTAAATAACCTGGAGATTCAAAGGTACAGTTTTAACATAAACAGTTTCCATATTATAAATACCTATTTAGTGAAAGGAGCATTACTACAGCTCAATTCTAATGAAAAGTAATATTAGTGAAAATGTCGTGCGCACAAAACAGGCAATTATACAAAGCTCTATAGAAAACGCCTGTACTGGAATAGATCTCTCTTTGATGTACCTCTCAAAAGCTGTGTAACTGAGTATCGTATTTTGTGTCGCATAGTATCCATTCAATTCGTTCTCGTCGCAGATTTCTCAAATATAATGTAAGCAGAACCGGAGATTTCTATAACGTATCTCACTGAATGTCTTGCAATTTTGATTGGTAAATATTTTTTTGTGATACGGCTTTCAGTTCCACAGATAACTGATTACAAAATACATAAATATTTGTTTGTCCTGACAGTGAGAATACAGTATTTTTTTTTAGTTCCGGACTTTTTAAATTGTCTGTTAATAATTCTAAACAACAGATTTTTTTATTTCATCTCGAATTGTTTAGTTTTAATCAATATCACATTAGCGATTCGTTCTCACGTACGATCGTATCACAGTAGCGACTAATAAATCAATAATTTCATTTAAACATGGTCAAAAAGATCTCAAATACTTTAGCATCAGATACTGACAATAAATAATAAAATCGAAACTCAAATAAACCAACACCGAAAACTTTCAGTGAAATGATCATCACGCTGTTACTAGAAGCCGTAAATATCGGATACAAACGCTGTGAATCGGTTGCCTATGCAAATTTCATTTGGCCGTAATCCACTCAGTGAGATTGGAGTTGATTGATAGGCGCAAATTGGAAATAGGCCGGAGCGACAAACGCGGTATGCAGCAGCGCCGGAAAGGAAGCTGTTTACGTGTTTGAAGGTTGAGCTGTGTTACAAATAAATCTTGCGATTGGCACTGATTTGGATCAATTGTGCTATCACTAGATCGTTTGCTATGAAACTCAGCTGCTTCGTATACTACTTTTTGTAAATTCTTGTGGGTATTGTAATTTTCTTTGAAAATAAAATTCATACAAAACATATTGACAATTTCTTGAAAATACAACAAACTCAACATTAGAATTTTTCTCACTTTATCACTACCCACTTACATTACGTATGGGATGATTCATAATTTTTCAATACGTTAGAAAAAGAAAAACCATATAAAGTTTGATTCAAATCTTTCTAAAAATGAATTTTAGAGCAGACATTTTTGCCGTGAATTCGAAACAATATGATCTAAAAAAAAGGCTGACCGCTTTTTTTTATGAAAAACGACTGCATCTCGCTTTTGATGGGACGGAACAAACGACGGAAAAGCCGCCAGCGACATACCTAGCCACGCGTCAAATACTCGCAAAAAGCAGCTCTCATTCAATAGAACAAGCTTCCAATGAAATTTTAATAAAAAAAGTCACTGCATGCGGTGGACAAGACAGGCATATCAAATACCATTCGCATGTTTTTTTATTGCCTTTTATTTATCGTCATGAAAGATTTAATTATATTCTGATTGGAAAAGGATATGAATTTTCATGCTTTTTATAAAGTTGACTGCACTATAATGTATAAATTTCACGTGGTCACAAAATTTTTATCTATTTGTTCTCAGTTATATTGTATTCGCAGTACGTATTTACAAAAAAATGCTTGCGTATAAGCGTTTTCTCTTTTCTGTGTATTCATCAGTAATTAGCAATTCGTAGTAATTAGTTATCTGGTTCACATCATACAAACTCTGCTTAGTTTGGTGCTATATAAATAGTGTGATGGACACTAGTGTAAATTAACAAAATAAATTAAATTATGAAGTAATTATATAATAGTCGTGTTCTTTATAAAGATATGAATGCATGTTTGACTACATTAGAGCGAAATAACAACTTAATCGCGACGGTAAAGTGTACAGGCGGGTATTGAGCCCCGAACACCGCATTGTTATTAGTTTTACTGCTTTTTTATAGCTTTAATTGAAGTTGACGCCATTTCGTGGGTTTTTATCGTCGGTCGGGAATTTAAAAATGGGTATATTGCTCACCACGTACCTACTTTACCACGTACCCGTATTTTACAGGTTATGTGAGTAATTTTTGAACATAAAAATCTAATGGATTTATTTTCGCCATTGCAAGTTTTTTACGTTTTACAGTTTCTAATTGTGTAAATATGTAACTGTAGGTAATAAGCTTTAGATAGGAACTAATTTTTAATGGTTATTCATAATATGATCAAGATCCTTTTAACCCCTATGTTCAAGTCAATTCGAATAATGAAACTAAACAAATAAACCTTTTATTTGTTTTTCCTTATCACCAAGACATGATCTTTGTAGGCGTTTATGTCGTCCAGCCAAACAGCTTGATCGCACCCCGAGACGTCGATTGAGATTAACGGTTAATCGATACGGAACCCTAATTGAGACAAAAAACTGTGTTAATTCTCGCTGCGACGCTGATTTTGCTGGTTTATTTTTAGCTTTTTAAATGATTTTGCCAAGTTTAATAGACCCTGAGTTTGTTAGGATCGCGGCAAATCGGTGGATGGAAAGGGCTCAGAATCGTTCTTCCTGGAAATGTGTGGGGAGGCCTATGTCCAGCAGTAGACTTCTTCAGGCTGATGATGATGAATAGCAAAGTTCAACATTCTAAATTCAATGAACATACAGAGAAACAGAGGATACAAATTTTCAATTAAGCATAGAAGCTCAGAATCGTTCTTCCTGGAAATGTGTGGGGAGACCTATGTCCAGCAGTAGACTTCTTCAGGCTGATGATGATGAATAGCAAGACTCAATATTCTATATTCAATAAACATACAGAGAAGCAGACGATACTAATGTTCAATTATGTATAGAATAAGAGTGCAACTAAAATGCTTTTTAATATAAGATAGAATCTATATAGATTTTGATTGTAATACAGGTTTTATTCAACCTCTCTCAAGCTCCAGTCTCTTGCAAAGTGGTACCAACATACCTATATAGGTATTGTGTACCAACTCTAAGACCTAGGTACTGTATCGTTACTTAACTTACTTTGTAAAAGGAATATTAATACATTATTAATACATTATTTACTATTATTACTTTATTCTTCCGATATTTTTTTTTTTTTTACAACAATTATGATTGTTTTACAAATATATCTAAAACTAGTGCACTACCAACAGCGGGGTTAGGCCCAAGCTATTACCGTTGGTCAAGGCTGCAGACTTTATTTTTTTTTATTTATTTTTTTATCCTAGTTAACTTTGGAAGTTTAAAACGCAAAATTCATACCCAAACTATGTAGATATTTATACACATGTAACTCCAAAAATTCCAATCTTGGCAATTCCGTCAGTCATTGGAAAGTTTTGGCCGTTAGAGTAACGACAATGGTACAGAGCAAGACATAAAGGAGACGGGGCTTCGTGCTGCGGATGAGAGTCGACGTCCCCATTGACCTCGGATGCTAGTTGCACAATCGTATAGGAAGTGGTGCAAGGAAACGGCTTATGAGGAAAAACATAGGTACATTAATCAGGCATGTTGTCTATAGGGCATAAACAGATACTACAGATCATAATGCTGCCTTCCTATATACGGTGCGTGTTTTGCAGATCATCACGCACAGCGCACGACGACGCACGGCAACGCACACAGAAAGGGCTCCTGTGCTACCGCGCACCTCGGCGCACGAGACCGTTCCTATAGTGTGTCGTGTGAGCTGATTCGCCTCCGTGCGCGATATCACACACCGGTGGGAAGGGGCTATTAGACGCTAACTCTGTAAAACAATTTCTCGCTTGCATACTTTGACTTTGTGAAAGATATGAAAAAAGTGAACTTATTGAAAAACTAAATTAGCTGTGTGGTACGATAACCAGTAAGGCAAACTTTAAAAATAACGGAAGACGTGTTAGGAAAAAAATATCCAATCAGATTTGCACATCAAATAGTTGCTCGCGCTGTTCGATATATCTTTGAAATGGCCAAAGTATGCAAGCGAAAAGTACATCGTTGGGGGTCTTTGTTTTAAGAGAAAATATGGTACTTATTCAGTAATAGGAGTAGAAATTTTGTAAAAGAAAAAAGTTGGTTATGGGAGCAAACACTGTGCCTATGTCTGGCATCATTTCATTCCATCTAATCGGGTTCTGGCTTGAAGAATATTCATTTTACAAAGGGTTTCCGCCAAATCCCATAGAAAAAAACCCCAGTCCCGGCGCAAAAGAATTGTATCTCAGATTTTAGATAATTATTAGTAGAAACAATATCAGGTGTCGCTATTTCCTGATTTCGTGGCTAACATGTTTTTTTTACCCAGAGAAGTTTCATAGACGCTACATGCAAAAATGACACTTTTTAGGAAAAACTTCGTGTAACTGTGCTAGTTGACATTGAATTGGCAAAAAATTAATAAAACACATAATATAATCACATTATTACTTATGTAATATAATGTACCTATACCTATTATTTCATTTTTTGAAAAACTTTATTTTACTGATTAATTCACTCATTTACGACACACACGTGTGGATAATTGCAAAAAATGAATATAATAGGTAGATATGTATTGTCCGTATTATAAAAAAAAAAAAAAAAATGCGTACGCACTGATACGCCTGCATCATACTTATATACATTTTGTAGTTATATTTATTTTATAAGGAAAATAATCGCCTTTAAAAGCTGCCTTTAGTAATCGGGGTGACTATGTTTCTCCCTTTAACAAATTGAGTGGGAGCGAGAGCGCGCTCACTCACGTCACAAGCCCTTATTGAATTCTGAGAAACGATAATGAAAACCTATTGTAATATTAATAATATAACAGAGAAAAGTTAAACCCCGATTACTTAAGGCAGTATTCTTTTTCTTATAAAATAAAGATAACTACAAAATGTATATAAGTATGATGCAGGCTATACATATCAGTGTGTACGCATATGTACCTATTATATTCATTTTTTGCAATTATCCACTCGTTTATGTTGTTAACGAGTGAATTAGTACAGTAAAATGAAGTTTTTCAAAAAACTGGCACAATAGGTATAGGTAGGTACATTATATTACATATGTGATAATGTGTTTATATTATGTGTTTTATTCATTTTTTGCCAATTCAATGTCAATTAGCAAAGTAACATGAAGTTTTTCCTAAAAAGTGTCATTTTTGCATGTAGCGCCTATGAAACTTCTCTGGGTAAAAAACACATGTTAGCCACGAAATCAGGAAATAGCGACAACTAATATTGTTTCTACTAATGATTATCTAAAATCTGAGATACAATTCTTTTGCGCCGGGACTGGGGCAATTTTGGCGGAAACCCTTTCTACTCCTATTACTGAATAAGTACCATATTTTCTCTTAAAAACGAAGACCACCAACGATGTACTTTTCGATTGCATACTTTGGCCATTTCAAAGATACGAGTATATCGAACAGCGCGGGCCGCTTTACGTATAGTCCTTTATGTCAAATAAATGCTTTGCCTTTCTTTAATTTATTCAGTTCAATCATTTTCAACTGATCGCTTAAACCTATGCCTTGTCACAAAACACAAGGAGACAGTGTAATACTCTGTGTCGAATTTTCCGGAGCGGGTACTACCGTGAAACAGGGCAAGGCTGCCTTTGAACTTAGTCACTGTTTAACTAATCGAATACCGACTTGGCTTAGAACTTGTAATAACCTTTTATACTCGCGTACCTACATTACAGCACTTGTTTTTATCTCTTTTATTATGAACAACGGGATATTTACCATGATTTAATTTTGTGATATAGGTACTGAAAACAACATCAGAGGCAGATAAAACAATGATGGTTTTTAACACTATTTTTATGAACAACGGGATATTTACCCATGATTTAATTTAGTGAGTTTTGTCTCGATATTTTGGCACAGATGCATGCACCATGATCACGGGTTTTAACTGTGCTGAAATAATTATATCGGGAGTCAAAACTCACTAAATTAAATCATGTATAAATTAAAATAGAGATGAAAGCCATGATTGTTTTTATCTGCCTCTGATGTTTTTTTCAGTAAGTAAGATCGTTTGTTAGTTCAAAGTGATACTTGAATTTTACCAAAATGGCGCATATTTTTGTTTCAATCTAAGCGTTCCCAGAAAGTTTATTTTGACTGAAAGGATGCCTACCGTGCGCAGTAATAACATTGTGGAGCCAACTTTGAGGAACGAGTATTTAGTTTGAAGCATTACGTATATGCAATGGTATTCTTGGACGTGGAAATTGAAATTACCGATAATGGATTAACTGATCTCACTAGTTTTATCTATCAGTTGAGCAATCTCTAGATCGTTTGTAATGGTCTGCAGATACCTCAACTGTTTCTTGTGTATTTTTCGTAAATATTTGTTTAAGTGTGTAATTAAATCCTAGTTTTATTTTCTATCACATTAATAAAATAAACGATTTTGTTGTGTTGAGCAAATAATATTTACCTCGTACGCAGTCTCTATTTCTCACCCATACTATAATCGAACGGACACAAGTAAATACAAACTTCAAGTAACATTTACATTTTGCGAGTTCTCTGGCGAGTCAATATTAATCGAGGTTCCGTCAATTATCAATGTTTAGTGACGCTGAAAATTGTGGTCTACTGAAGGGTAGACTGAACCCTGCCACAGATATTGATCTAAGTTCTAAATGTACAGTCAGCGTCAAACGAAGATTGGTGATGTAGATTTTGATTGGTGATTTCAGTTATTTAATGCCACTTCTTTCTTGTTTTGACAAAGATATAGCTACTTAAGATTTGCAAATAGTTACTCCAAGCAGATCATGAAATAAAATTTAAAACTTAAATTGAAAGTGTTCGGCTTAAGGTTGTTCGATTCCGATACAAACTGAATTTACACAGCTATGGTAAACAAAGTATAAATGTACACTGAAACATCTGTAATAGAATTTTACAGTGGTCTTTATTGCCGGCCAGTTATATAAAGTTGGAAAAAACTGTAGGATAACAGAAATATTAATAAAAAACCAAAGAAGTAATTTTTTCGTCATTCTTTCTAACGGGTACTCGGCATTGAATACGTGAATGAGCTTAAAACATATGTCTCAAAATAGTCGTAAAAGTCTGTTAGTTCTTTTTCTGAAGCCTCGACTGCCACGACCAACGGCTGACACTCCAACTTTATATAACTGGCCGGTAATAAGGACCACTGTAAAAGCCTATTACAGCTATTTCAGTGTACATTAATACCTTATTCGCCCATAGTTGTGTAAATTAAGTTTGTATGGAAATCGTACCCCCTTAAGAAATGACTTTTCGAACCAAAAATGCTAATCTATTTCATTTCTACTGTACCTATTTGTTAATTGCTTAGTAGAAATCTGCCTATATTCACATGCTTCACACGTCTTCATATAAGTTTTCAGACCTACTTAATTAACACACAAGAAACTTGGAGTTTCCACTAAATTAAACTTATGCAAAACAAATATGACTTTGATACGCTGTTATTAGTTGAGGTTGAGGCAATAGATAGTTTTAGGAGACCTCTAAATTCTAGTACTAACAGAGTTGGAATTGTTTGGTTTACATTACAAAGTAACTTAGAATGTATTTAAAGTTTCTTTTATACAATGAGCTGATGGAACAAGCATATGGCCAATGGTAACCATTACCTATATCAAATAATTGCTTTCGTAGGTCACGCACGTCAGAAACGTGCTCTACGATGCACTTTCTTGCGCCCCTCAACTTGAGGCATACCTACATAATATGTTCAGCTCCACGTGCCAGTAAATCACCGGCACATACACCCTTAAAGCCGAAACACAGCAATGCTGCTCCACGGCAGAAATAAGCTTGGTGGTAGTACTTCCACGGACGAGCCGCACACAAAGTGCTCTACTTCTACTAAAATCATTACTACTGCTGATTCATAGATTATTGATTAATTTTACCTTGAAGTCATTCTAATAAAGCGTAAGGGATTTCTACTACGCCGTAGAGGTACTACGCTGTGTCTACCCAAAGATAACGTGGCAAAAACTAGAAACAATATTTTATCAAACTTATTACAAAACGTAGCGTAGGGCGAAAACAAAACGTAGATGAAACGTAGGGCGCCCACCCACCAGAAGGGAGGCTTATGACGAGCGGTGGACTTCTTCAGGCTGATGATGATAATCACAAAACACTTATCCCTTTTCTTTTTGTGACACTTAGTTACTTCGAACGGCGTGGTGAAAGGACGTTTCCTTATTCAACGTTTTGCACGATTCAAATATTTTTCGATAACAAATAATTTGGCGTAAACTGATGATTTTGTTGATAATAAAAATATTTGTTTTGTCATAACATAATACAACTTGCAATTAAACATTTATTTGATTGTTTTTTTTTATTTTTATTATAGGCTTGCGTTTGACCGCAATCTCACCTGCTGTTAAGTGATGATGCGGTCGTCGTTTCACTCTTCTTCATAAATCATCTACCTATTACATCTTTAAATCATTTAAACATGTTTTATTTTTGAAAGCAGGGATTTTATTAAACTTTACGTTTGTTATAAAATCGGCCAAAAGAGTTTATTATGATAGGAATTGATGTGAATTTACGATTTCATCAAATGAACGTGCCAACATTCCTGTTTGTACCGTGTTGTTTGCGTTCCCAACTCACCTGTGCCAGCGTGTAAACATTTAATATCTGCAGGCAGTATCGATGGATCGTAGCGCAAATATGTACTGAGTTATGTCATGCTTCTGTGTTGATAAGACAGAATACTAGAGTGTTTGTGAAGTTATTTGTACTGAAAAAGAAACAAACAACAGTATCAACTGACTTTGATGTTATCAATGTCCTTCCCAAGGATATACTTACCGTGCACCGGGCATGTATTTTAATATCTAAGTTCCAAAGTTCCGACTCAAGAGTCGTCGAGAATGTTAAAAGGGGCTAGTCAAAAGTATGTCCGAATATAACATTCGACGTATAAACGCACGTTGTAGTTGGTGTTCCTGAATAGAACCTATTTACGACAGTACTGGGGACACATTTTACACGGGCCGTGCTAGCATCCCTCGTTCCATGGTGGAGGAAAGCCGAAGAAAACTTGTGTCTGAAATAGAGGGTTCATTAACCAGAGTTTCCAATTGGGGAGATGAAAACCTGGTTCAGTTCAACCCTACTAAGACACAGTGGCCCCTCAATTCCAGAACACGACCCTTACCATCTTTACGAGCATTGGGATCCTGGGTATGGACATCTCCAGTGACGTTCAGTTCCACAATCATCTATTAGACAAGGTAAAGCTGGCGTCCAAAAAGCTCGGGGTGCTTAACAGAGCGAAGTCGTACTTCAGTGCAGGTCACCGACTGCTTCTTTATAAGTCGCAAGTCCGACCTCACATGGAGTACTGCTGTCACCTCTGGGCAGGAGCACCTGGATACCAGCTTGGTCCTTTTGATTCGGTGCAAAGACGTGCTGTGAGAATAGTTGATGATCCCATGCTCACAAGCGGTATTGAACCCTTAAGTCTGAGGAGAGACTTTTTCTCCCTGTGTGTGTTCTACCGCTTGTACAACGGGTTGTGTTCTGAAGAACTGTTCGAAATGATGCCCACATCTTCATTTTATCATTGGACGGCTCGCCATAGGGAGAGGGCTCATCCACATACCTTGGAGCCGGCATGGTCGCGCACCGTCCGGTTCCAGAGGAACTTCCTCCCGCGCACCCTAAGGTTGTGGAATACTCTTCCTGCCGAGGCTTTCCCTATAAGTTACAGCATGGGACTTTTCAAGAAGGGCGTTTTAAAATATTTAAAGGGTCAGCAACGCGCGTGTGATGCCTCTGGTGTTGCAAGCGTCCATAGGCTACGGTAACCGCTTTCCATCAGGTGGGCCATATGCTTGTTTGCTAACTTTGTTGTATAAAAAAAAAAAAAAATTGAAATGTCAAAATAACAAAATTTATCGTTTAGAAATCAAAACTAATTTAAAAAGGTATATTTGAATATTAAATAAAATTTGTTTAAACAGCTACCACTTATCATTAAATCCGCAAAAACAATTTCTATATCGCACCCGCAAACAAATTAACGCAAACAAATAATTCCGAAAACCCAGACGAGTCAATACGAAAAGTATCTGATGAGATTTGGAGAAGAGTAAACAAGAAAGTTTAATTATACAACTGGGATAATATTTAGATAAGATTTCAAACTGGTTCCAAACGCTTTAACCCTACAGTGAGCGTGCTTTTTGCACTAATAGAGGGCATAATGACCTCCACTAGGCTTTTAGTCTTGACATTGTTAGTAGAATCAAGATTCGAGAACCTTCGTGGTGATGCAGTAGTATTAATTTGTGAAACGACTAGTACGAACTTCTTAAACGGAAGAAGAAGCCATCCACTTTCACACAAAGACCACGACTATTGTGATAAGAGGTTTGTATTCTTTCTTATCACAAACAACGAATGACAGGGCACCTGAAATCAAACCTAAGATGATCAGACTTAAGCAGTAGCTAAAATGAGTCGTTGACTGTTTATAAAACAGGTATTACAACAGATGGCCAGCCACTTGAAGACTGGCTTTTATCAGAAAGTCGATATAAACCATTTTTTTTGACAGCACTAAAATTAACTAAGTGACAGCGATACAAGAATTGCTCAATATCGCTCAATTATCACCCAGATGTGGCCGTACTTTAAGACGACAGACAGCGACAGCAATAATTGCTGTCAATTATTGAGATTTGTATATTCAATTAAAAAAAAAAAAACCAGTTGTATCAAAAGGATCGCTTTGAAACGTCTTAATTTCGTCGTATAAGAGTCAATTAGAAAAATTCTTTCATTCATTCATCATGGTCCTATTGAAATTACATCAAAATCGGTTGAATAGTTTGGCCGAAGTCGGTTTCTCAAGTTTTTTAAACTTATAATACTATTAGTAGAAACTGTTTGCTTAGCTCGTAGCGACGGAAGGCACGTTGCGGGGTGGACGTGACACGTGACGGCTGGCTACTGCGTGGGACAAGCGGTGATGACAGAGGTGCGGGTGCGATCTGCGGCTGTGGGGGGAAGAGAGGGAGGGGAGAGGGGGTGGGAGGGGGGGGGGGGTGGGGGGTTAACACACTTCGAAATCAAATAAAAATTAAAGTTGCGGCCCTAGCCTACCGTTTTATTGTTTGAATAGTTTCTGGTAGAGCTTTCAATATTGAAACAAGCAACAATCAATATCGAAAACTTTTGAAATCACTTCCATTATTTGAATAGATTGAAAATGGATTGAATATTGCAAACCTTTGCTAGACCCTGTTTTTTAGGTGTTTCTCTTTATTGATTGGTGTTTATTTCAACCTAGAAGACTTTAGAAACGTAAATCCATATAAAAATAAACTAAAACTTAATTTTCATTCTGCCATGATTAAAATGGCATAGTCTGAGCACAACGTCAAACCCACAGCTCGCTCAATTAAAAACATAATTGAGTATTTGGCGAACGAAAACATAGTACTTCTATTTATTCTGTGGTGGCGTTCGGCCGTAGAAACTATTGTGTATTCAACAAGAGGGTTGAACTGGGAACAACATGGTTATACGACACTTGAAAATACTTGAAGTTTAATTTAGCGAGGATATTAAAAGAAAGGTGGTGGGAGGTTGTATATTTATTACGCGCTTAGCTGAAGTTACGCTGTAAAAATGATCAGTTTATCCTTATAGCAGCTCTAAAACAAACATTTGTGCATCTATAATTTTCAATTTAATCTGGGGCCCTATCATCAGACCTCATAGCTCAGTTCGTAGTAGTTTTGCCTTCTGCTCTGGAGGGCGTTGGTTCAATTTAAAAATTAGAATCCTAAGCGTAAGTGAGGTGGTCAAAAGAGCACAACAACACACTTTTCATCCCAAAAAAAAAATTGAAAAAAGAAATATGCCAAGAATGTTCCAAGTCTGAGTTTTTAACAAATTAAAAAAGGTTGTATACGATAAATTCGGCACCATGAAAGCAGAGTAAATAGTTTTAATGATGTTTTGAATTTACAAACTTTGTGCACACGATGTTCTCAATTCAATTAACTTTAACCTCTGGCGGATAAAAACGGCTTTTGCACTCAAAAATCGAAGATCAAAAATACTCTTTCCGAGATGGGGGAATGAAAAAGACGTTTTTCTGATACTACTGGTTTAAAAATGAGTTTTTATCAGAAATATTAGCTCAAAGCGTTATCAAAAACAATCCATTATCCGTATCTTGTTCTTCAAGAATTCCAATCCGACTAAAAAGGGTCAACCTATAAAATAAAACTGGCCTGTTTAAATCGATGTGTTCCGTTCGGTTTCATTCTGCACGAGAAGGCTGTCTGACACCTGTACTGTTACTGACACAAGTGTAATACAATGTACAGTGCCACCAACATATCGTTTTTTTTTTTGTTTCAGACGATTATAGCGGTTATATCGCATTACAACCAATTTTTAACAGACTTCCAATCAAAAAGGAGGAGGTTCTCAATTCGGTTGTTTTTTATTTTTTTTTTATTTTTTATTTTAAATGTTTGTTACCGCATAACTTCGTCATTTGTGAGCCGATTTGAAAAATTATTTATTTATCTGAAAGGTACTGCTTCCAGATTGGTCCCATTTTAATTTTATTAAAATCGGTGTTGCCATTTTTTTTTAAATAATTTTGTTTGTAACTGCATGCCTCCGTCATTTATGAACCGATTTAGAAAATTATTTTTTTATTTGGAAGGTTATTCTTATGTCCAGATTGTCCCAAACAAATTTCATTTAAATCGGTTTAGCCGTTTGGCAATGAAGTCGGTTTCTCAAGTTTTTTAAACTTATAATTATTATGTATTGTATATTCGGATTCTACGCATGCAAATCTTTCACCTACCAGATGGACCGACGACATTGTTAAGATCGCGGGAAGTCGATGGATGGAAAGGGCTCAGAATCGTTCTTCCTGGAAATGTGTAGGGGAGGCCTTTGTCCAGCAACGGACTTCTTCAGGCTGATGATGATGATGAAATCTTTCACGCAAAAAGTACTGAATGGATTTTAATGAAACTTTACAATAATATAGCTTATACATCAGATAACACATAGGCTACAATTTATAAAAATATTGTAACGGAGAACGAATGTAAGTATAACGGAAACGGGGCAAGCGAGGCCGCGGGCGGCCGCTAGTCTTTAATATTTTTTTTTCTTTTAGAGTTGCAAGGTTGCCTGGTAGAGATCGCTGTCCCATTGTTTTACTGTTAATGTTTATTTTAAGGGCGTTCATCATAAAATTTATAAACAAAAGATTCGATGCCAGCGAAATGACACTTCATTAGTTCTTCTTTGGGCACCTCAACAGATGAGTTGGTGGCACTGTATAGTTCAGTACTTGGCAATACTGTAAACTGAAATGCAACAAGGAAATCGTAAAACGAATTGAGCTGTCCTAAGACCAAACGTATCTGACAATATGCAAACCGCTTTCTAAGGTTTTCGGAGTCGTAAGTTAGAAGAATGAACCTTTTGTTTTGAAAAGTAAGAAAATGTGGAAGATAAATAAATAAATATTATAGACAATTCACACAACACTATCTAGCCTCAAACTAAGCAGAGCTTGTACTATGGGAACCAGCTAGCTGATATAATACTTTTTTTGTAAATACATACTTAGAATACAATATGACACCCAGACAGAGAACAAACATTTGTGTTCACCACCAAATATTTGTTCTCGGTGGGGATCAACCCACGACATACGGCTCAGAAGGCAGAGCTACTACCAACTGAGCTGAGAGGCCAGTCAAAACAATCAACATAATTATTTCAAAAGTTGAGTTAAGTCACCAGCTAAAATTGTCTGGAAAAGATCGCTCTTGCGATAAGGTTGCCCATTGTACCTATATTTGTAATGTTTCTTATGTGGGCAATAAAGTATATCTAGCTATCAAAAGCCATGAGTACATCTAAGCTTTCTGCGATGACGATCAGTGAAACGCTGTCAAATATGACAGCGATATTTGACAGCCTTTCGCCATCCCCTAGATGTGCGTATACGCACTGTAATACTTTCAGAAGTTGAAATATACATTGTCCAAAAATATGATATTCCTATTTGATATATTTAATACATGAAGCCTTATTCATGAAGCCATTTCACCGAGATGATGAAATCGAGATTTACGAAATCAGAAAACTTTCCTTCAAGAAAAAATATTCATTATAACTTTGGTATACACGGCACTCATACTAATTCTCCAAGGATATATGCGGCCTACTACAAGCTCTGTCTGGCTCTATCTCTGGCTCTGGTTTTGAGTCTGTGTGAGTGCTGTCTAAATAAATCCGACGTCGAAACGTCACGCACACAGTATAATAGTACACTGGTGAGCACTCACACAGACTCGAAACTAGAGACAGAGCTAGACAGAGCTTGTGGTAGGTCTACTGGGATGAACAGACGCAAAAGCAATTTTCTATGTTATTACCAGTCCTACTTCATTTTGCACCTGAGTTGACATCAAAACCTACTGACGGTAATTAGAATTACTAGTAGCGATAAATTATAATTACGAGGAAATCTTGTTACTTCGAGTGTTTTATTGAGTGACTGGAAACGTATTTAGAGATTAAACATTTCCCAAAACCTTCAACCGAGAGGGATAAATTTCAAATCAGTGCTGGATGTACTTCCAGCAAAAGCTGAATTTACACCCTTTGTACTCGTATCTTTAGTTTATGTTAAGTATAAATATGTAGTTCTAGGTTTATGACGAGGCAATAAACGTTTATTTATTTATTTATTTATTTATCTACGAAATTCTTCTAATCGATTTTGAAAAGGCGAGTCCCTTCTTCTTCCTGCCCTTATTCCACTTAAGTTGGGTCGGTACAACATGTCTTCCTCCTACATTCCCCTCTGTCAGCAGTCATCTCTGCATTCACTCCTCGCTTATCCATAACAGGTGAGTCCCTTAATAATTGATATCACAACATTTAAATTATCTCACAAAAACAGTTTTTTTAGTCTGTACATACTCGTTATTAGTACTTTAATTAAAAAATATTATTTCTTTAGTCAGTGGGGGTAAAAACTCGAACAGATGCCATCTAATTAAGAAAAAGAAGAATATGTGGAGTTGGGACCAGTTTGGTTTTATTGTACTTTATATATTTTTTTAATAATAATTAATAATTATTAAATAATAAATAATTAAAAAATGATTACCTAATTTAATAAAAAAATACAGATTTAGATTTTCGTACTCACATTATCGTCTTAATTAAGAAGAAGAGTATTTGGAGTTGGGACCAGTTGCGTTTTATACCTATTTTTTTGAAATCCTGTAAATTACAGATTTAGATTTTCGTACTCACATAGCATCTTCAGATCTGGTACAGAAAAACCTGTGCTGAATTGACTTACCTGAAACAAAAACAAACCATGAACCATAATTCTTATAATAAACCAGGAAATCTAAATACAAACCAGACACCCAATACACTTTTCCATTTTCGAAATCTCTCCACATAGGTAACGTAATTCCCCAAAAAACTTCTACTATGCAAATCTCGGCCGCTCCCTTTGTTTAGGTACAGTTCCACAAATAACTCAATCACAACCAATCCATCAGGCTGTCATCTTACACAGAAACACTTTTCGGCTGTACGGCTGTTAACAGCTACCTTAATGCTTGGCTCAGCGGGGATTTACACGGGGAAAGTGACTAGCCACCAGTAACTTTAAAGTGAGGTCTATAAAGAAAAACCTGTGAGTCAGTTGGAAGCGAAGTGAGGAGCCTAGCAAAACTTTTGTTTCTTTTTCTGCTAATGGGGATTTTCGGAAATACCAGTAACTTATAAGTGAGGAATACAGTGAGGATTAAAGACCTTGGAATAAATTGGAAGTGAAGTGAAGAGCCAGGCAGAAGTTTTGGTTATTTTTTGCTAATTGGGATTTTTGGAAATACCCACTTGCTGTGTCTTTGCATGTTATACACGATAAACAACATATACAAAGTAAGTATCTACCTAATGTTATAAGAATGTCATGAACGGTTTTGATAAACGAAATATCTTTTAGGCAACGGAATATCAAATTCGTAGAATACCAGTAAATAAAATTCGATAGAAATAAAGTCCATTTTACAGTGTATCGAAAATCTTGAGCTATTTTTCCGCCCGACAAATATCTCAAATATTCTAAAGGACCGGTCACTACACTTATGTTCACGGACGATTTCTCACGATATTTTAAAAGGAATTTATCGAAGGACGATTCAAATTCAAATATTCAAACGGCTGAAGCTTAGGGTATATAGAAATACTAGCTGCCTGTCCCGGCTTCGCACGGGTGAACATTTATTTTTTAAACACATAAATATAGCCTATGTTACTCAAGGTGAACCTACGTCCAGCAGTGGACTGATATCAATTGATGATGATGATGAAAGAACATTCTATAACGTTTAGGAGCACTATTTTCTAGAACATTTTGTCCAAATCTAGAATTCAGAACCGTTTGCATGGGTATATTTGAGTATTCTAGATAATTCTGGATTACTAACGTTTGGGTGGGACCATTCCGGATGCTAACCGACTTTAAATTTGATTATTCCAGATCATTCTAGAGCAATTATGTGCATTCTTTTCTAGTCAAAGTCGAGAATTTTCTGAAAAATCCCTAAGCGATAGAAAGGGATAGACATATATAAGTCCCTACGTGATAGAAAGGGATAGACATAGATTTCGAAATTTTTGCCCCTTATAAATAAATAACACCTAATTAATGAATATAAACTATCCTATATTTTAAGTCCGACCATATTAAAGGCAGTTGCAAAAGTTTATCGAAATCCGTTCAGTAGTTTCGGAGTTTATCGCGTTCCAAATTGTGACACGAAAGATTTATATATATATATATATAGATAGATTACACAGTGCATGTAAATAAAACTAAACCAGACAAAACTAGCAATAGTTTATTTTGATTTAGCAAAAGCTTGGGGTAAAACGGGACCCTATTACTGAGACTCCGCTGTCAGTCAATGTGTCAAAGTAAAGTTTGTATTAAAAAAAAAATAGCTTCACGTGACTACGAACACGTCGGACTTAGTAGTTGTAAATAGTAATGGACATTACAAATACTTATAAGTTTAAAAACTTGAGAATCTGTCTTCATGACCAAACTGCAACACTGATTTTGATAAAATTTTGATGGAGCCAATCTGGAAGACGTTTCAGATTAAAAAAAAGTACAATAGCGTAAGTGCGTCATCGTATAGCTTTTGTTTTTAATGACTCTGTTTTAAAATACCAAACAAAATACTATAAGCAAAATGGTCTAATCTCTGAGTGAAATGTGCTTACGTTCGTTTTAATGCTATGAAAATAAAATACTTGAGCAGGTACCTACTTGGCCAAAAAGGCTAAGAGGATACCTACCTTGCCTAAGGATAAAGTCCTGAGGCTGTCCTGCCATTTTTTAAAATTAAATAGGTAGAACCTGGAATATTAAAGTGCTCCTTCGTATTGTGTTTTCTCTGAGCCGTTTTTTTGTGTTGAGGTCTTCAAAATTTATACCGTAAAAGGTAGATTACGGATTTATTCGATTCAATAAAAGAAGCTTTTAAGGAGAGGGTTTGAACTTACAACTGTTCTGAGCACATTCTACTCGTATCTGAGCTCACAAAATACTTTGGATAGATAAGATTACTTTTACGATCTTTGAAGGAGTTCTAACTTATTTATGGATAAACAATGGCAGTCTTTTCAGTTAAGATATAAAGGTAGGGGTAGGCCTAAGAAAAGATGGATAGATTGTGTGAGAGATGATACTCAGATGACGAATGATAGAAAGGGGGAGAATGGAAGAAAAATACATGTTGTGCCGACCCCACCAATAAGGGCAAGAAGAAGAAGAAGTCTTTTCAGTTACAATAAACATCATCATCCACAGCTTGCCTTCATCCATTGCTGGGTTTCCGTATCTCAGACAACCTCAGTGTAGCAGTTGCAGAAGGTCATACTAATAAGCTACCCATTGTTCATGGCCATAAGAGCGCAGCGAGTGATTAAAAAATTTGAATCCTAATCGTTAGTGAGGGTATCAAAAGACCACGAGGTGATAAATCTTTGCACTCGAGTGCAACACGTAATTTTTTTATCCCACTTCTGCAAGGAAATGACTAAATGCAAAGAAATACGAAAAAGTGATTTATAATAATCACAAAACGAGTTTTTGCATTGAGATGAAATAGTAGTACGCACCTATTATTTTGTCTACATAATACTCCCATTGTACCTCTAGTTATTAAGTATTCTTTTAGACCATGTCTACCTTATAATTTATGGTGTACAATAAAGTTATATTCTATTCAATTCTACTCAAATAAAATATTTGATATCAGCTATCATCCCTATCAAAAAGTTTGATTCAATATTCATGATAATGGTGAACCAAACAACAAATCCGTGAAATTGCATATGAATAAACCTACCGCTCGCCTATTTGCGCTTTTAAATAGTGCAAATTAAGTTATGAATGCATGCGACGCCACGTTCCCTTGGTGTCCCGCAGTTGAATGCAATTATATGATATACAGGGGAATGACGGCTGTCGGCCGCCAGCTACGGGAAGAGGGATGCTCGTTGATCTGCCTTCTATTTTAAGTATTTGTTTGTGGCTTGTATTTATTGATCCTGCGTGGTTCAGCGACGTTCATATCAAATGGATTTGATAAATAGACAGATTGAAATTCTATAAACTATAGACCACGCTGTTAGGTTTTTGTAAAATGTACACAGTACATGCCTACATTAGATTTTTTTTATATAGCTTAGTTTTACTCTGACGCTGTTAATTCTTGCGACGGCGACGTGTGATCCATGGACAGCGCATTTGGCATTGCTATTCAGTGTGGCAAAGCCACCAGTGTCATAGGGACACTTCCATTTGGCACTGATTTGGATAAGTGGAGCTATCTCTAGATCGTTTGTAATGGCCTGCAGATAGCTCAACTGTTTCTTGTGTAGTTTGTTCATTTTACAATTGTTTGTATTATTCGTGTAATTGTAGGTTTTTCTTATCTGTTGTCAGTCATGCAGCAGTTTTTCGGTAAGAATACTGAACCTAAGCCTTATAGAAAAAAACATAGTGACTATCAACTGAGTTACTAAGCTGAACCAGATGAAAATATAATATGTACTATCAATGAAACAGTGCCCAAAACCATCGACACTATCAACGGTCTAAAACATCTCCTTTTCCAATTCCCAACTAATTGGAGTCACATTTTTCGAATTCCCATTCCGTTATTCCTTTTCTGAACGGAGAGACTCACTAGATTTTATCTAACAATATTACCGTCTGGAAGTCAGTGTTAAATGTTTGTGACGGGTGGAAGAAAGGGACACTGGTGCCTGAGAACAATATCTTTGGGAAACAAAATGCTCTGAAAGGTTTTGCGACAGTAGTTATTTGCAACAGAGAGTCAACTTTGTGTCGAGTTTTTGGCAAAAGTTATGAGAAGCGTGATCGTTTTCAACTATGAGTTTACAAGATGTCCTTCGGGTATGCCACATGGAGGGAAAGTATCTTAAATATTGCAGATTTAAATAGTGAACATTTTAATAAAAGAAGACATTATTTGAATTTAAAAAACAATTTATTCTGCATTCATAGATGTTCAATTAAAAACTGAGTGAAAGTTAATGTATTAAAATATTAATGAAAATGAATGAATGAATGAATGATTTATTTTGCGAAACCAGAACTTACACTATTTTTAACAACTAAAATTCATAAAACTAAATTTATATGTAAGCCTGTGAATCACAAAACTGGACTCTGACTCAGCATGATGCTGGTTGTTTACCAGTGAAAGTGCTTAGATTTTCCAAACCTTTGCCAACCGAGCAAAAGAAGAATATAATACTTATATTTTTTCTAAAATAATATTAGCATAATGGAACTTTCTGTTTAACATTTGTATTGTGATCTTGTAGCAAAAGAAGGAAGTACGTGACCGTTACAGTTTGTCAGAGGTCATTTAGCTGTTCGATGAGTTCTTTGGCCGTAGAATTTTATTTTGAGCCGGTCCTGTCTGGTCGCAATGGACTTCAATATGTTTGGAAGCACCCTATTTGGTAGAAGTTTCTTTGTTAACGTTTTATATTGAAACTTGGAAAGTGAAGTTGTTTGTTTCAATTTCAGTCTTTCAATATGCTTTGTGTATGGAATGATTATTCACAAAAAAGCGGGTTGAAAGGGTGCGCTGACTGATTAGTGAGAGATTTAATTAACTTTTAAGCAACTAAATTAAATATTACTTTTTAAACTTTCGCGATCATAACACATACTGAAACTATTACACGGGTATTTATCGCGTTAATTACCTTATTTTATTTATTTTCCCGACGTTTCGGCTATGTTGCAATAACCGTGGTCGCGGGCTGACTGGAGCATTGACATGAGTGCTACCGTGGCTGAGAAGTGTGTAGTGTTGTGTGTCGTAGTGCGTGCACGGACATTACGAAAAAAGATCAAGTGAGGGTAGTTAGTGATACTGCCTCCACTTCTCAGCCACGGTAGCACTCATGTCAATGCTCCAGTCAGCCCGCGACCACGGTTATTGCAACATAGCCGAAACGTCGGAAAATAAATAAAATAAGGTAATTAACGCGATAAATACCCGTGTAATAGTTTCAGTATAAATTAAATATACCAATAAATAACATAATAATGTACAATCTAGATTATAGTTAGGTACAAGAAAGTGATCTCTTGTGTGTGATGACATGTTTTTAATTTTCAATGAATGCATGCAACATACAAGACATGAATGGATGAAAAAACAATTATAAATAAGCATACAAGTAATATAATAATAATACATTGAAAAAAAAAACAAGGACAGAAATTAAAAACAATATGGATTTAAAAGTTATGACATGAGTTAGATTTAAGTATGCATTGGTCATTTATATAATTAACATCTTTGCATGTATTTCATGCAGTAAATACGTTGACCTTTACTTTACATTTTATTTATGCTGTGTACAAAATAAGCAAACTACCGCAACCCGGCCTTAGCCGAAACGAACTCCCAACTCCGCGCAAACAATTACGCTTCGCGTTTAAGGCGCTCCACAAAAGAAATTACTTCATTCTTTCTAAATTTCAACTTCTCCGGCGAACGTCTAACGGGCGAGAGTTATTTATCTTAGCTACCGTATAATAGAATTTAATTAAGTTAGGTGCGACATTGCTCGCGCGCTTGGAATTTTGCGAAGTCGCGCCAGCCCGATACAGTGTGTACATAGCCTTATGTAAATGGGGTGATACACATACCTTATTTGGAATTAGGTAAGTGTTAATCACTTTATTGTATCAAAAATATAATCAAGAAAGTCAATAAGTTCTTATTTCCCAAATACTCTGAAAATAATTTACATAATTAACGACGTAGTATTACCTAATATTGCATTGGCTTTCATATTGTTTTTAAGCTTAGAGTCAATTTATCTCTGGTCTATGGTAGACATCTTAAGCATAAAAAGTGTTTCAAATTCAAACAATTTAATAACTTATTCAACTTATTTATTCATTTGTATCACAAGGATCACTTTGAGACGTCTTAAAGCTTGGCAACTCTAATTGCCAGTTCCACTTGAACTTAAAATTTAATTTAAAAAAAGCACGAAGTCCCAATAATCAAGCAAAAGCGTGAATTTATGTTTGCAATCACACAACTCAACCCTGTCCTCAAAACAACGTAATCCAAGACTACATGTAATGTTCTCCAGATTAAAAACAAAGCTGGCACAATCTCAAACTAACCCACCATTGTCTAAAAGTATCCGAACAAAAGCCCTCAGCGCTTTAATCAAGAACTGATCAAATATCCGCTAACTTAGGTAAGACAAACTAAACCTGTCGTGTATCTACTTTGCACTATGTTTACCGTAAGCTCCAAAGATGCATTAACGGGGCCGCTTCTAGTTCTGAACTTAATAGAGTTTGGCATCTATTGTGTGAAATCCCTCACAACTTACCGGTGAAGGGTTTTGGAAGACGACGACGGTCGAATGCATTAAGGCGCGGACCCACCGTGGTGCACATATGCATGGCCACGCGGCGCAGTTTAGCTGCGTGTATTAATTTGTTTGACACTTCCACTGGAGTACAAGAAGACTATGTATAGCGTGTCAAAGCGCACGGAGAGGCTACGCACGTGCCACTTCAATATACGGACGAACTGCGCTGCGATAAGCGAGCTGTATACGTAGTCGTGGGTCATAATCGTGTATTCCAGTGAAAACGTAGACCCACGTCGACAGCTTTAAGCTATGTAATCACCTATTCGAGCAAGCCACGCATGTGTCAATGACGTCAATTTATGCGTAGCCTCTCCGTGCGTTGCAGTGGATACAGCCACATACATTTTCTTACAAAGCAAAGCTCAATACACGTAGCCTTTCCGTGCGCAGTGGTGGGTCTGCGCCTTTAGAGTTGTGGTGACCAGAGGGTTTACTCCGCAAGACATGGCAACCACTCGATGCAGTCAACTTCTTGACGACGAGTATGCCAACTACCGATAATTTATGATGATAACTTATTTTTGAACTAAAATTGCACACAGCTCATGCTACTGCGTATATTAATTTTGAAATAAACTTTTATTCCAGCGAAAAAGTTGGTAAAGGGATGCTAGAACTAAGCGCACAGTCAGAGCGCTACAAAAAATAATATAAAAATGAAGCACTCGTTTAAAATTATGTGTTTTGTAAAAAGACACATAAGAGTTCCGTCGGTTTTGAATCGCTGACCGGAAGGCTTTTTATGCAGAACCCGCAGTGTTCACAAATTCAAGCTACAGCAAACCCCTAATTTAGATTCGTGGAGTACTTGCGATTTTCAAGTATTTTTTGATATTGAGATATATCTAGATAATGTTTTGTACTTAAAAATAGCATAAATATTATTACACATACCTGTAGGCCTACCACAAGCTCTGTTTGGCTCTGGTTTGAGTCTGGGTGAGTGTTGATGTTGACTAAATCAACCCTATGTCGAAACGTCACTCACACAGTATAATACACTGGTGAGCGAGTGTTCACCGTTTCGTCACTCTTGCTCTAGTTTTGAGTCTTTATGATTACAAAGACTCAAAACTAGAGCAAGAGTCAGGACCGGATAGAACTTGTGGTAGGCCTACAGGGCATCATGCCTTATTTGGTACTAAGTAAGCATGTGGGTATTGGAAAAATAATTTTAAAACAAAGTTCTACGAGATTCATAAGAAGAGCGTTGAGTTTTAACTTTCGGCAGCTAGAAATTCTACTGCTGAATAGTACCAAGCACTACTGAATCACAGTCTTTGATGCTAAACTGTTACACAGGAGTTTTAGGAATATTCGAATGATTTTTATTTAGTTGTTGAGTTAGAAATGAGTATTCGTCACTAATTAGACTTTTATAAACCTCAGTGGCACATGGCCGAACTAAATGCTGAACGCTTATTTCTGTATTATTTTTCTTAAACAACAGTGTATCAAGATATTTTTGCTATATTTATATTGTTCCCTTTAATATCATCATTCATTTAACTTAAAGAGTAATAAAATAACGCAAGGTAATTAAAAATAAAGCGTAGGCTCAAGCTATTATTTTTACTCAACGCACAGTAGGTATGGTCAATAAATCGTCCTAAGGCGCGGGCACACCGCGGCACATACTGTGCACGGGCACGCAGCGCTGTTTCGCTGCGTGTACTCTTTGCGTGTACTTGTTTGGCAACGTGGGTCCACGTTTCCACTGCTGTACACGAATATGAACCCACGACTGCAGCGTGGCCCACCACGGCGCACGGAGAGGATACGCACGTGCCACGGTTTTGCATGCAAGCGTGCATAGCGTGCGTGTGTTGAGCTATGTAATCGCCATGTCAATGACGCCAATTCATGCGTAGCCTCTCCGTGTGTTGCAGTGAATGCAACCACAAATGTTTTCTTACAAAGCGAAGCTCAATACACGTGCGTAGCCTCTCCGTGCGCCATAGTGGGCCCGCGCCTTTATATGAGTGTCAGAAACGTACAAGACAACTAACTTGGATAAAAACAAATTGGATGGTTACCCTCCGTAGACCAGGCTTGAGGTACAATTATCACTTAGGGGCACTTTTTGGCTTTATCTCGAGCAAATTTGTCGCGATAATTTTGGGGTGTTTTATGGGAAAAGTTACTGGGCCTGCGGTTATTGAGTGAATTTTCATTTAGTTCAAATTATTTGAGTTTAGTAAGAAATATTACAACTTTGTTTAGTTCATCTCTTAATAAAACAACCATTGACTTATAAACGAGTAAGTGCATTAGGTTTAAAAATAAAATGCAATGTCCGCTGTCCTGAGATGAACGCAACAATTTTGGATATATAGCATTCTCATCGTGTACATGTACAATTGTACCTAGGTACCTATATGACTTACTTTCAAAAGTATAAAGTAGCTTTATATGCTTGCCCCGGCAAGGTGGGGCGACGATCTGCGAAATGTACCTGGCAAGCACTGGAGGAGACGAGCAGAAAACCGGGCTCAGTGGCGCGTCTTGGGAGAGACTTACGTCCAGCAGTGGACTGATATAGGTTGATGATGATGATAATTAAGTTTGTTTGTTTACATTATACTGTTATAATGATTGTTTACTCACAAAACTATTTATCGTCTATAAAGTTAAAATTAAATTCAACCGCTCCTTACACAAAAATAAAAAAGACGGGTTGCACTCCGGGAGTGCCGGCAGAAGTGAAAACTTGCCGCTCGTATTAAAACTTATTAAATTTTCATCCAGTATATTTATAAAGTACTCACTCATTTTCTTTCGCTATTTCTTCATCACTTTTATCATTAATAGATGCACGAACCGCACGCGCCGCCCCGCCCCCATCGTAGCAACAGTGCCGGCCGGCGAGCGAAGCGGCAACGTCGCACACCGGGTACGGCGCGGTCAGTCGAGCGGAACGGCAACGTCCTCTCCATCCGTCTTACGCTTTTTCGATCAGGTCACGTGATCCTGACGCGAGTTTAAGATTTTATACCCATTACAGAAAGTGCTCAACGCCGCTAAAGAAGTTTTCACTTCAAAAGTGAAACACGATGAGCCTCACCGTTATAATATGTCGTATTTATTCGATTTTTATACAATAAACACCGTATTGCTTCAAGTTATGAAAGTTTTCATATCGACGTTTATTGTGTCAGGTCGATGAAATGCTTATATTGGAATATCTATTCTCCAGATAACGTGAATAACGGTTTTATGAGATTTTGTGTGGAATATATGGGTATTATTATATTTTAAAGAGAATTATTTGATAAAAAACATATACTACACACAGGCTATCAGTTAACCAGTTCTCATCTCTCTTATTCTTCTCATCTTTGCTACTAAGCAAAGATGACTACTGGCTAGGTAAGTGTTGCTATATAAAATGTCCAACAAAAATATTATTTCTATTTTTACTATTACATAGAAAGTAGTATTTCACAAAACAATAACAACAAAATCCCGAAAGCTAATTATATTAAAAACAAAAGCAAACCTATTTTGAAAATAAAGAATTCCATTTTCAAATACATTCTTTAATCAAAAAGTATTTCACCATCAGCATCAAAAAACAGTCTGCACTGCGAAGAAGCCCGTCTCAAAAGTAATCGTAGTTTCAACTCAGACGTTGGGACTTGAAATAATATCATCGTAGAATATTGTGAAATTTCAAGTTCACGTGGCGAGCACGTTGCGGACCCACTTCGGGCGCTCTTACCCACTGGGGACTGTTTACATGGAGACAGTGAACCGACTGTATAGTAACTAGCTTACATAACACTTTATAATCACCACGTTAATATTTATAGGTAGGCAACTTCTTCTTCTTCTCATCGTGTTACTGGTTCTTTCGAACCAAGTGTGGTGAAAGGATTTTAAGTGCGACTCAATGAGTCTCAATTAAGCAACTCATGCCACGTGAACCATGTTGGTAGGACCCGCACTGATTATCTCGGATTTCTCAATGGAGTTTAGATTTTTTAAAAGGCACATCCATTTATTTTTTAATTCATTTCAATTATATACCTACCCACCCCCGAAGAACTGATAACCGTTGGGGAATAAAGGTTCTCAAATGGCGACCACGAACCAGAAGACGAAAAGTAGGGCGCCCACCCACCAGATGGACCGACGACAACGTTAAGATCGCGGGAAGCCGGTGGATGGAAAGAGCTTAGAATCGTTCTTCCTGGAAATGTGTAGGGGAGGCCTATGTCCAGCTGTGGACTTCTTCAGGCTGATGATGATGATGCTACCCACCCTCAATGACACTTCTGCTGCAGTATTTTTTCCCACTGTTCTTACCAAGTAAAGTTAGTAACTAGTCCACTGGACTGTCTTAGTGTAAACAGCCTTTAAAGAGGCAGAAGGGGTCCTGCCCTCTTTTATCGGTGGATAATTGAATTTCCGCGCGCCGCTACAAAACAGGAAGTTCCGCTGGTTCACGTCCGTTGACGCATCAAACCTGATGGAGTTATTATATTGAATGATTAAGGTGAGGGTAGTTTGGTAATTTAGAACGTTTTGAGTTTTAGTAACTTCCAGTTGGTATAAACTGGTTTTAACTTGTGCCAGTATGAAACTGAGTGACTGCAGTAAAGTGGCCTACGTCATAGAATATAAACAAGTAGGTAGGTACTCTTTTTTTATTGAAGAGGTATCTTGCTTGTGGATCATACCTGAACTGTAACACATCATCCAACACATAATTTTTTCGTTACCAATTTTTTTATAGTCTACCAAAAAATTATGACTTTTCTTTTACGAAGTGAATTGTGAGTGAGATAGTCGTAAACAGTAAATTTTCATACCTGTCAATTTGATAAAGTTTATTTATTAATATTAATACCAGCATCCAGAATATGCCATTACTCCAAAGCCTCTTTAAATAGTTTTTGAAAGCTTTATTCACGAGGCCTTCTGCTAGCGACTTCCCCCTACCTCCCCTTTCAAGCTTCCGTTCTTATTTACACAAGGGGAACCTTCAAAGTCCCAAGTTGTTCGGCACTTTCTTAAGCAGCGGTTGTTCAATTTCAGAACGTGGTTTAGGAAATTGGTAATCAATATTTTTAAGGTTTCTTGATTTTGCGTTTACATAATTCAATATATGTTTGAAGGTGCTCTATATATAATAGCACCTTCCTATTTACATAGGTGCTATGTATATGTATACAGGATGGTTTTTTGAGAAGGGCGGTGATGGCCAAGTCCGAAACCATGAGGGTTAGGGAAAAGTCGTGAAAGATGTCATGCCCTCTATTTATAAGAAAACAATAACTGCTTATTTTTTTCCAAAAACTTTTACTGGTGACGGGAATGAACCCCTATGATTAAAAAAAAATACACCCTGTATTATTGAACCAATGGATTCTGTTTTTTGTTTATAAAAGCAATTAAATTAATCTGTATATATGCAAGATGATTTTCACTTAGTTTTTATTTTGACACGATAAATTCAAGCTTGCAATTCCTAATTCAGACTAGAGATCTTAGGTATGTTATAAATAAAGCACAACTAACGAACATACCCCCTTCCACCTTGTTCCGTCTCAAGGGAGCTCCGAACTATTTGTAAAAAGCAGCAAATAAGGCTTTGTCAGCGATAGGCGGCCGTGTTACAGCCCCACAATACGCCTCGGTTCATTTCCGGTAATACCCACTTCGAGGGCACTCGCCTACGGTAACAGCGACCAGAGTTTAAAATTACTTGATGTTCGTTGTGTAAGTTAAAGACTTTATTTGGTGCAGTTTGAGTGAGAAAGTCAGCAAACAATTTGGAAAACAATCTATTTCTGTTCCTTGCTATTAAAAGAACTGACTTGTTTCTAAATATACGCTCACTGCATATAGGGTTTGGCTATACCAATAATGAAAGGGAATTAAAGCTTTTGGCCAACTGTGGGATGAGAAAAGGTTGAGAAAAGCATTGCTTATAAAATTTTATACTCAAATAATCTGTTTAAAATAAATACTCGTAGGTATATCGAATTCAAGTTATAATGCACCTCTTCACAGTAGACTTGTCTGTGCCACATAATGTAATTCAAACATCACTACGAGACGCAGCACATAATCTCAAATTTATTCGTGCTTAGCCCCTTCGCCTCACTAAGTTTCCGGATTTGTGTTACCAGCCTCAAACGAAATTAATCAATTCCAGTCATAACTATCACATATTAACTTTTCCAGCCCTATTGGTAGTTAATACAATGAAATTGGGATTTCAAAAGGCCTTTGATGTTGCAAGGCTTGACGGTACTCGATTGTACGCGTATTTGCGGTGCTTCGTACGTATTGGATCATAGGGTGACACACAAAACCACCTTTTTCGAAAAACAGCCCTGACTTTCATAAATCAAAATAGAAGTAGTAACTTTTATTTAAGAGTTGAACTTTACTTCGAATTCAGTCATAAAACAATGCTCAGCTGAGTTAAATTAAAATTAAACTTGATGTTAGTCAAGTTTAATTTTATATTTTTTAAAGGTGTCAAGATGCAGAAGATAGGAGAGTTATTTTATAAGCACAATGCGAGTTTTTAAGTGAAAAAAGAAGTAAAAGTTTTCAGGACACCCTGTAGTAAAATGAATGCTGTGGTATTGTTTACGAAGCCAAACAAATAAGGCAATTTTAATAAAAGAAATGAACGTATTTTATGAATACTTCAGTCCTGAAAAGCATGAACAAAATGTGATGAAACCTTAATTTTTCTTTTTAATTTTTCCCCAAACTTTGCTACAATAAAAACAACCAAAACAAACAAGAAGTCAAAAGTTTTTTTCCAAATTGTGCATGACTTATTCAACTTATAGTCGAAAAATGAACCATCAGATTGCTTATTTGGTCTGATAATGATCAAAGCACTTGATCATTTTTATAACAAACATAAAAAACATATCAAATATTATGGCACTTATATTTTTGAAGGAGCTAAACAACAATTCCCAAAAGTCATTAAAAATTGAATCTACAAATAATTTTAAATCGTTTTTTATAGTTTTTAGTCGCTACAGTTGTTATTGAAAATGTTGCGTTATAATATTTCATATGTACAGGTAGAAATAGGTTCGTACTTTTATTTGTCTACCCGTTATATATGACTATTTTAATACCTACTAGTTAGCGTGTTTACCGTACAACATTGTTTTATAAGTTATCTTAAGTTGTCTTTTTAGTCTTCTTCATCTTATCGTTTCACTGGCTATTTCGAACCAGAGTGTGGTGAAAAGATTTTAAGTGTGCCTCAAAGACGCTCCTTTCGTGCAATTGACAAATATGTTTTCAAACTTTTTGGGTTCTACGACATGCCGTTTACCTCACTAGGTTTTTTTTCACCGTTTGAGAGCAGGTACTGGCATACTACACATATTAAAAAAAAACTCTAGTCTCTTCGAACATTGTATTTCAATACACCAAAATATTAAACGAGCTTTTCTTGTTCAGCTGCAGGTTCCAAGTCTTTAACAACGCAGCAAAGAGAATTATTAAGTCATGTCTACACTAGTTAGAAAACAGCTTACCTTCCTGTGTGTTACGAAGTAGCAATAATATAAAGTTACGTAAGCGAAGTGGTTTAATGGTAAACTTTGGTTTGGTAACGCATGTGGGTTCGTGGAAATTATGTAAGTCATAATCACTCTATTACTGTGGATGAACAAGCGAAGTTTAAAATACTTGAGAAATCAACTTCATGGCCAAACTTTTGAACCAATTTTGATGACAGTTCTATAGGACCAATTTAGAAGTAAGTAAGTTCTTTTCAAATAATAATACTTTTTTGAAATCGGTCCCTAAAAGATGAAGTTATAGCGATAAGAAATTGAGAACCTCTTTTTTATTTGAAGTCTGCCTATTTTTACCTATTTTGGAATACTGGGAAACTGCTAAACTAGTCACTGCTGACTAGTGTAGTGTCCAGTATCCCAAAGTATTATTTATGTAGGCCAAATGGCATAGCACAGTTCAATATAATTTTCTATGAATGCAAGAAAGAATTACAGTAGAAAAGGCAAATTAAAAACCAAACTATAAACATTCTTAAATTTTAAAGATGGCGTTTCCTAAAGATTTATGACTGATCCATTTGCACTAATGGCTTTAAAAACAACAAAAATCCAAATCCACTTAACAGAAAGCACAAATGAAAACAGTCTGTAATCCACAATTACACGGAGACATCGGTAAAAGATTCCGGATAAAACGCGTAATCCGGCGACCGGTCCGGATTGAGCCGGGAGCTCTCAAAACGTGCTCGATGCAGTACTTTTATGTATTTATTTTGTGCGAGTAAAATGTAGGTACTTGTCTGAGAAGGTCCAGACAGAATAGGACCCGTCTATCACCACCCGCGGATGTTGAAAGAAGTGACGAAGACAAACAGCATCTCCTGAGTTCTTAGTACCAACCTGCGATCATGATTCTTCCAGCTGCAAGTATGGTATTAGATCTAACTGGAAGGCTTGATGATGATCACGAAAATAAGGATGGCAAAATTGGAAAACCCCATGATGGACACGAAAGAATGACAACCCTAGTTGCAAAATAATTATTTCTTAAAATATCGATACGTGTTTTTACGTATGTACGTTGTGTATTACGTATGTGTGTTGTGTATATAGGTTTTATAACACATTTGCTCGAAAAGGGTCTCTTATTCCACTAATTTCAGTATCGTTATGTATGTCATTACGCACTAGTGCGGTAATGTAATGTAAAACGCACGGGTTGCTTTCTAATAAGGTAAAACGTACGGTTTATCAAGATGCTAAATTTATGAAATGAAACTGAATGAAACTGAATGAAACTGCATGAAACCGAATGAACTTAATGAAACTGAGTGAAGCTGAATTAAACTGCATGAAACCGAATGAAACGGAATGAAACCGAATGAAACCAAACGAAACCGAATGAAACTGAATGAAAATGAATGAAACTGAATAAAACCGAATGAAACTGCATGAAACCGAATGAAAGTGAATGAAGCTGAATGAAACTGAATAAAACCGAATGAAACTGAATGAAACTGCATGAAACCGAATGAAAATTAATGAAACTGAATAAAACCGAATGAAACAGCATGAAACCGAATGAAAACGAAAAAAACTGAATGAAACTGAATGAAACTGAATGAAACTGAATGAAACTGAATGAAGCTGAATGAAACTGAATAAAACCGAATGAAACCGAATGACTGAATGAAACTGAATGAAACCGAATGAAACTGCATGGAACCGAATGAAACTGAATAAATCCGATTGAAACTGCATGAAACCGAATGAAACCGAATGAACTTCATGAAACTGAATGAAGCTGAATTAAACTGAATGAAACTAAATAAAACCGAATGAAACTGCATGAAACCGAATGAAACGGAATGAAACAAAATTAAACCGAATGATACCGAATGAAACTGAATGAAACCGAATGAAACTGCATGAAACCGAATGAAACTGCATGAAACCGAATGAAATTGAATGAAACCGAATGATACCGTATTAAACTGAATAAAACCGAATGAAACTGCATGAAACCTAATGAAACTGAATGAAACCGAATGAAACCGAATGATACCGAATGATACCGAATGAAAATGAATGAAACTGAATAAAACCGAATGAAACTGCATGAAACCGAATAAAACCGAATGAAACTGAAAGAAGCTGAATGAAACTGAATAAAACTAAATGAAATTGAATTAAAATGAATGAAACCGAATGAAACTGAATGAAACGGGATGAATTGGAATGAAATTAAATGAAATGACATTTACAATCTGTTATGTCATTTCATTTCATTTCAAATTCTCTAACTGCTTTATCAAGTGATAAACAATTTATTCGTTTAATTTTTATTTATTTCCTCGCAAATGTGTTATAAAACGTCGTATGACATACGTGCGGTAGGTTGATAATTACAGCCTCTGCTTTCTTGTAGCCCTCGCCTACGGCTCGGGCTTCAATAACGCCTCGGCTGTAATTTTCAACCTACCGCACTTATATCATAATGTACTATTACGTATTTAGTGAAATTACTGGCACGTGCAGCTTAACATCTGTATGCACATTTTTTAGGCAATGCTTTGTTATATGCGACTTAACTGATGTTAACTGTGTCAGGTGGGCCATACGCTTGTTCCATATGTCCAGCAATAGACTTATTAAATTAGTAGTCGCAATCGTCATCAAGTGAGTACTTACAGCAGTAGTAAAAAAACTGATAACCAAACTAAGTAAGTAATAAGTCGTTATAATCTGCTGGCTTCTCACGGTGCGTGATTCTGCAGATCATCACGCACAGCCAACGACGACGGACGGCAACGCACACAGAACACATGGCCGGTAACAAATTTAACAAATAAAATTGTTTCATGAATGATTTCTTTAACCGCGGATTTCGTACCGTTTGCCGAAAGTCAGCTGCCACCCGCGGGAATTCGGCTAAGTTTACTGGATCGGCTGCTTCGACTCCTTGGAACAATCGGCTACTAAAGTGTGAAGACAAGTTTTCACAAGTGATAACAGAGATTATTTATGGGCATAACTACAAAAAAAAAATGGTTGTCTAGCTAAGCGAAAGCAGAAGTTCAAAGATAAACCATCTGACTTTCTGATATTTTTATGGGAACGATTACTATTGCCTGTAGCTATGGGGGATTATCTTTGCGTTTGCAAACTCAAAGAACGTGATTTTACTGACTAATAAGATTTTGGTTAAAAACAAGCAAGACTATAAATATATCTTACTAAATTTACTATGATTCCTAATGGAAATACTGTGCAAGTTATTTTTATTCCAGTTGGCAAAAATCGTGACAATAATATTTTCTCCCACTCTCACTAAAATCATTAACTTACTAAAAGAACTTTTACGGATTCCAAACAATGTAGGATATTAAATTTCGTTCGATCTGGTTTCGTTGTTTTGCTTTACGTATTGAATTTTGTTTGGCTTTATATATTGAACTGAAAAATTATTTATAAACATTTTGCTACGCGATAGTACTTCGACATTGTTACTGGACGAGAACTAAGAACCACTCGTATTTTCCGATAGGGCGGGCACAGTATCATTCAACTTTTTTATTATCTTCGAACAAGCCGGACTCGAGTTGTATTGATCGAACAGTCTCTATGGAGATCGGAAGGCTTATTGTGATCAAATAATATTGTTACGATACAAAATATGATTTTAATAATAATTTGCAAATTTTTGTGTAGGTATCCAAAGTGTGAGACATCCCAAAACATCTTCCAATTATGAGTGGTGTTGCTATCAGAAATTTGTGTTGGGAGTTCTTTGTGAAAGAGTTCGTCCAAGGTTTAATTAACAGCGTACATATTTCTGTCGCCAAGTAGTGATGATCGAATTGCTGTGTAATCCAGATAGAATATTTTCTTAACAGATAACCATTACAAAAAATGACAGTTATCTGTGAAGAAAATAAATTCCTTTGAAATAACCGAAGAAGAAAAAATTATTCGCAGATTTCTCGTTATCTGACGATAGTTATCTGCTAGGAATAAGCGTGTTTTAAACTGAGAAAATTGAACACAGTGCACTGTGTCAAGACATGCTTACTGATTTAACGCAATTGCTTTAAGCAGAGGTAACCACTTCTATCAAGTCAGTAGGCCAGTAGGCCTACCAAAAGCTCTGTTTGGCTCTGTCTCTGGCTCTGGTAGAGTGCTCACCGGTGTATTATCAGCACTCACACAGACTCAAAACTAGAGCCAGAGTCAGAACCAGACAGAGCTAGTAGTAGGCCTACAGGTGTACTTTTTCTAGATGTTTTCCTCAAACAAAATGTGATAGGGAAAATCTGAATCTGAAATCAACCGCGTCCGGAGATAGTCGTAAGCCCATTTTTCAAGGGGTCTCAATAACCCCATTATACTAGCAAATGGATAGCGTTCCCGATACTGTCAAGTCAATTATTCTCCCATAGTCAGTGTACAGCATTGACATGTCCAATCCCAATTCAATTTTTCAACACCCTCGCGCTAATTCAAATAATGAACGGCTAATTTAAATCCTGTCCGGAAAAATCCGGGGAAATCCGTTTGGATGAATTTAATTTCACAGATTTTTAGTGAAATGCCATGTTGGCTTACTGTGACTCTGTAAGCTTTTTCGTGATGTTGATTTCGAGACTTTTTAATATGGATAGGTGGTGGTAGATATGGATGTGTGCATTGAGCATACTCATACATAGCTCAAAGTTTCTGTACAATTTTAGATCTTATTATGTGACAAAAAGACGTGAAATAAATAGTAATAGTAAAGACTACCATCGTTACTATTACTATTAGCCCGAATTATCCCATAGTTGGGCAAGGCCCTCTTTCGATCCCCACCACTATCCATGGTCTTGTGCCACCAGTCACCAGTCCCTCTCAAAGCTCGTCATGCTATCGCCTGCGAGGTCTACCGCGACACCTCGCTACCTCAGGGCTCCATAATGTGGGTAGTTTGGCCCACAGTGCGTCAGGCGCGCGGCAAACGTGGCCGGCCTATTCCCACTTTTAGCATTGCGGCTTTTTCTTCTATGTCAGCGATTTCATCTTAATATAATTTTGTTCATAGATACCTAGCTTATGAGTTTCACATGACTTGGTTCTAAGAGGTAAAATATTTTTTATCTTATCCAGTAAGCCTACCTCAAGCTCTGTCTCTGGTTTTGAGTCTGTGTGAGTGCTCCCCAGTGTATTAAACTGTGTGTGTGACGTTCCAACGTAAGATTTATTTAGTCAGCACTCACACAGACCTTAAAACCAGAGCCAGTGACCGAGCCAGGCAGAGCTTGTGGTAGGCTTACAGAACGCGTCCCCTACATTTTTCTAGTTTCATCCGCTTCAGCCTAGTTTAAATAAGGAAACACAAAACTTTGACTTATAATATATTTTGTTGGATAGAATGACGCAACGTTACCTCCCCAAAATATACGCAATTTTAAACCAGAATCCAATATAGGCGTCAACACGCGTTGTAGAACTTAATTAACATCCGAACATGTTTGCCAAATGGTAATATGCCCAGTCTTTGATGTCCAGGATTTGATGACGCAGGACCCCAGTGACGTCACGGTCAAATGCACACGAAAAGCCGATTTGAACTACCTCCACACATTTGGGTATTTAGGCTATCGGTCGGCTTGTTTCATTATAGGATGTCACATTTGAGTTGAGATGAAATCAAACAGATAGGCTAGTTATTAAAGTAGTAAAGTTTATACTTATGTAGGTAGGTCACGATTGAAATAAATTGATTGCCCTAAATACCGTTTTTGCCATTTGGCTACGGAACCTTATAAAGCATTTTAGATTTTTTAAATACCTTTAAAATTATTGTTAAGTACTTGTTTCTCCATTGTTCGTTTTAGTTATTCTATATTTAACCAGTAGAGGCTCACTTAGATGTGTATTTTGAGGTCCTCATTGTAAAAACTCAATTTAGTCTCTATGAAAGATACACACGGGAATTTTGAGCTTGCATTTACAAGCCGCCGCTCTACGGCTCAGGTATATGGTGCCACATCATGGAATATTAGTTGCTCAATAATTTTTATGATCAAAATTATAGAAGCATTAGAGACGAGGTTTCATCGTGATTCACACAGTAATGACTAACTTTGAATAGTGAACATGCTGTAGGTATGAACGGTAAAAGTTTATCATTTTGTCATTGTGTCAGAATTTGCTGACCTTATGACCTTAGCTGGTTTATACCAATCAAAAAATGTGGTCAATCCACGCAACACTATTTAACCCCAAACTAAGCAGAAAATTCTTTTTAATTTTTAAAACATCACATTTAGCACTTTTTCAAACGTTATCATCATTATGCGTCTGCCCGTAACCACGGCTGTTGTAACACGGTTGAAACGTCGGGAAATAATAAAGGTAATCGCGATAAATACCCGTTTCTTCCATATAGTTATATCGTTCTTAGAACATTATTATTGTGTATTGCAGCTAAATGAGTGCAAACTAAAACAATCTAAGAGTAAGCCCATAAGCTTTGTAGTTTTGGAAATCTTGAGATAAATACGTTGACTGTCCCTTTACAAATGATACTTTTTGAAAAGTGAAACAGCCTGTAAAATAATTCCTCTATGTTCCAAGTCTTTGTTCTATGATGTCCTGTTATTACTTGCGGTGTCATAGCAATAACGTTTTATTGAAGGTCCAATAATACTCTGTTTCAATTTAATGTGAACCTGCTGAAGCTTGTAAATTGAAGATTCAATAACAATAAAATGCAGGTCTCGACAGAGCCTACTTATTTGCTCCTCTTGGGGTTGAGACTCTGGGTCCGTGGGGAACCGAGGCCTCGCGGGTCTTCAAAATTTTGTCTAGGCGACTGATCGAAGCGACGCGTGACCCAAGAGCTGGTGGGTATCTGGCAATGCCGCCAGCGTCTTGGGGACGCTTCCGTCTGGCACTGATTTGGATCAGTTGAGCTATCTCTAGATCGTTTGTAACGATCTGCAGATAGCTCAACTGTTTCTTGTGTATTTTGTACATTTTGTAAATATTTGTTTAATTGTAAGTTTCTTTGCGTAAATAAATTTTAAAATATAGTTTATAACAATAAATAAATTATATGCAACTGGTTTTTGTTAAATTAAAATTACGGTTAAGTTTGACTTTGTACATTTTCTATAATTTATGTTTATTTTATAGGTACTGTATTATGTAGGTACAACAAAGAACTATTTTTTTTGGGCCATAAAGCGATATATATTTTTTTCTTATTTTAGGTAGGTTCTAATTCTGCGCACAGAACATCACTTCTAGTTGTGTTCTGCGCTCAGAATACAATCAAGAGAACGAAAAAAGAAGAGAACGCAAATTCCTAGTTCATGGGTTACAAAATGTCCTGGATTATTTTTTTCAATGCAAAAATACTACCGTGTCGTGGTTTGAACCAGAGTCCTTGTCTTGATATGATTAAGCAGAAATCGAGTCGTTGATTGACTGCGCTACGGACGAGATACATTATTATACAAAACTATAGATCACTCCCAAAAGAATTATTCTCTTTCTTGCTCACCAATTGTAACCCATGTAAGTAGTCCCCACTCTCCAGCCACAGTCGACAGAACCTAGTTTTGCAGTCACTGATCGACGCCGCAGAACGCTTAGATGTGCCCTGGGTTTTAAAAAGCTAAGACTGTTCGTCCATCACACAGTGAATCTCAATTACACTTGTCTCGGTGGCTACGAAAACGTTTCAATTCAGTTGAAGGTTCTAGTTCTTTCTCGTTTAATTAGATCGGCTATTGGAGGCACCTGAGGCGAGTCTTTGTGCTTCGTTTGGCGCAAATTGTGTCTTCTTCGGTTAATGGTGACGGTTTTACACTGTCTTGTAACTTAGAGGTACAAGACGGTGCAAAATAATTGAGCAAGTATTTTCAATAATACAAATACGAAAAATACCAAAGTTATAAACAGTTATTGAATTTTTGAATAATTGATTAATTAAAGTGTTTTATTTTCTACGATTTTTACTTTTTTTCTTATAAAAAAAGGAAAGGGTTCCGTACAATTTGGTTGTATTTTGTATGTGAAAGGTAAATTACTTCCTGATTGGTCCCATAGATAGAAGTTTAATCAAAATCAGTACCTAAAGCAGTTTGGCCATGAAGTTCGTTTCTCACGTCTTTTAAACTTCACTTTTATCTTGAAATTTATATTGATTAATAAACTAATACTTGAAATAAAAAAACTACGAACAACGAATGAATAAACCCTATTTAGTAGGTAATTGTGTAAAAATGCTAGAAAAAAAAGTAAGTAAGCTTTTCAAATCGTATCACGATCACGCTTTCAATTCTGTGTACCTCCATCTTGTGTAACAAACATTTTAAACTTACTACTTTTCAAAACAAGCGAGCTTTCAAACTTAATATACGTAACGCTACAGTGTAATAAAGTTCCATTTTCCCGGTTAATGGAAGTGCACGAGACTATTGCTCGATGTTCCGCGGGATGCACTCGATGAAAGGCGCCGCCTCGAATTACGCGACATGACTCTCTGTTTAGTCAAGCGTGTTCCGTACGGTGTAATTGGTGCCTTAGTGCCAATTTGGGCCGATACGGCAATTTAATATACAATTTGTTGTTGTTATACATTTTGAGGAACGTTGTTGATGTTCATGAGAATTGAAGTTGCTAAGTCACTTAATTCCTGCGCACATGTAGACATGACGATGGCGATCAGTGGAACCCTGTCAAATATTGATGGTGATGACAGCAATATTTGACAGCGCTTCAGTAATTGCCACCGTAGAATGCTTAGATTTACAGCAAGATTATAATTATAACAATACGAAGTTCGATTAGTTGGTCTTTAATATTGATGATTGTTTAATATTCACGAACTCAAAAACTCAAACTCAATATCTTTTTATTAATTTCAATTCCAAGAATCACTTTGAAACGTCTTAAAGCTAATAGGTGAGTCTAGGTAGTCCAGTTCCACGCGACCAAACCTTGAAGAACAGGCAACAAACTAAACTACGGCTCGGTTCCTACCGATTTTAGAGTAAGAAAACATTCTAGATTGGTACAAACACATACACCATGTTCGTGCTAACAAAACTTCAAGCGTTGAAAGCTTTCTTTTTGTTCCTTTCTCTAGTTTTTTTCTTCGGAGTATTCTAGAAAGTTCCCAAGTCACGCCCTACGGGAACACGATGACCGTCTGTCAACTTGTAGGTATCTGGCCTTTACGAACAAGCCCTCAGGGGTCTCAGATTTTGAAACAGACAGAACAACATTGTGCTAAGAATATTATACATATTTTTATGATAACTTTTACCTACTTTTTTGTAAGATGAAAGTTTTTAATAATTTATTTCATTTCAAGCATCTCAATTTCACAATTATGTAGACAGAGTCTTATTTTCTTACAACTATCAGATGGATTGCCTCGTAGGTCACGCACGTCAGGAACGTGCCCTACGATGGACCTCTCTGCATCTATCAACTTAAGGCATACAGATGTGCAACCTCACGTTCCAGTAATTTAACTGGCACTCACACCCTTCAAACCGAAACACGCAATCACAACTAAATCGTTACGAATGTAGAATGACGAAAACAAACCAATCGCATTACCGAGCCCGTCGACAAAAGCCTATTCGAATCTCGAGTTGATGCAGCATTGTGTGCACAATAGCCGTAGACTAATGCCGTGAAACGAATTGAGAGCGGGACAAGTTCATTGTAGCTCGAACATAAATAAGCATTTGCGGTGATACGGTTCGGTGTGAGTGACGGTCGCCCGCGTATTGACTGCGGTACGTACCAAAATGTAATTTTTTATTATTGGTACTAAAACACTTTTTCTACCTTGAAATTCAACTGTCAAATTACAGGTGAAAATTATGGTATAGGTACCTATACAAAAAATTATTGATATTTGTTTAATTAATCTGAAGTTCCAGCTTAGAAATCATACGGTAAAACAATCTCGGCAGAAAAAACCCTCCAAAAACATATGCCATATTATTATGTATTTGGTAACTCCAAGTTCAGTGTGTAAAAAGTATCAATAAAGTAATTCACTTTGATGGCGGAATCAAATGACCAGACAATTGGAGGAGATTAAAGTAATGGCGTATAAAATAAAGTCAAAATACTATAGTCGATAAAAATATGTTTAAGGAAATACTTCAAAGTTATATAATTGCAATAAGTTATGAGCCAAGTGGGATTTGAACCCATGACCTTCCCCTTGTTACGGAGGACTGATAACCAGCTACGCCATCGAATCCTAATCACACTCAACGGATAACTTGGAGGGACTATTATAATACAGCCTTGCTATTCCTGCAACAAGGTTCGTTCGGGAGATCGCTGATTCGCGTTTGATTTTTAAAATTTTCAAACAAAGATTGAAAACTCACAGCAAATTGAGCGATTGCGCTGAATCTGCGTTCGATTTTCAAATTTTTCAAACAAAGATTGAAAACTCACAGCGGATTCATCGGTCACCTGAGCGATTTGTGTTGCAGAAATAAATAAAATATAGTAATAAATATTGTTAATCCACACAACACTATCTAGCCCTAAACTAAGCAGCGCTTGTACTATGGGAACCAGATAGCTGATATTATACATAAATAAATTTAGTAAATACCTACATACTTAGAATATACTACATAACACCCAGACAGAAAACAAACGTGTTCACCATACAAATATTTGTTCTAAATTAAAAATAGAAAAAAAAGTTGTAGAAAAAGTACCACTGCACTTATAATTTACTAATTTACTAATTTACTCGCTACATCCCATGACTTACACTGAAAAGGACAAAAGGGGCGTCCCAGAATTAAGATCGCACCACCCTGTGATATATTATTGAGACCGGTGAGCGCATTTATCATAAGCAATTATTTTCACTATGTACGAATGGAGCTTAATGAAAGTACTGCCTCGAGTTGTTCTGTGGCCTTTGATAATTGTGTAGGGGATTGGCTATTAAAATCAGGTGTAAGGAATTACTTGCAGGGAGATTTCATCAACATAGGCAAAATCCTCAGACGCCTCAGACGATTTTGGTCTTTTTTGACTGCTGTAGATATCATACATAAAATTTATAGATAGATAGATAGATAGAAAATACTTTATTGCTCACAAATACGTAAATTAAGAACAAACAATGGTACATACTCACACTACAATATTATATATTATATATAATGTACAAAACTTAACAACTATTTGTAAAAGCAATAGGTGGTCTTATCGCTAAGCAGCGCTCTCTACCAGACAACCGTGGATGGATTGGATTAATGTTACTTACAAGGGGTGATTTGTGTGCGTGGATAAAAAAACAAAAAACACAAAAATGTGTAGCTAGCTACACACCTAATACAAAAGAAAAATAAACCAAGAAATATAATTATAAAATACTTACATTATACACGTTTTAAACACGTTTTACAAAACGTGCTCCTTAAAATAAAAAAGATACAAATATAATATATTTGACTGGCCTCTAGCTCAGTTGGCAGTAGCTCTGCCTTCTGCGCCGTAGGTCGTGGGTTCGATCCCCACCGAGAACAAATATTTGTGTGGTTAACATAAATGTTTGTTCTCTGTCTGGGTGTTATATTGTATTCTAAGTATGTATTTACAAAAAACATACAGCTATCCGGTTCCCATATTACAAGCTCTGCTTAGTTTGGGGCTGGGTAGTGTTGTGTGATTTGTCCACAATATTTATTTATTTATTTATGTTATAAGCGCTAGCTTAAAGTTACAAAAAATATATAACCGTAAGCAAGTACATTCGGTTGCACTAAAATGTGTACAATTCGTAATATGTATTTTCACAAACCCTGATGTTCTCTCGACAAGTGAACAACTAACTACTAAATATGAAGTACAGGTTGTAAACAAACTACATCTAAAACCAGGAACGCATATTCATATACAGCCTGCACGGATGAGAATTGAATTTAGTGCCACTACGAACATAAAAGCTGGTAGGGTACTGCTGTGGTGATAGCGATAAAGCAATAACATTAGAATCCATAATTACTTAGTTAAAAAATCACAATCTCTCTAAATAAAAAGCAGCCAAGTGCGAGTCGGACTCGCCCATGAAGGGTTCCATAGCACGACGAACTACAAGAACTGTTTTTAGGGTTCCGTAGCCAAATGGCAAAAACGGAACCCTTATAGATTCGTCATGTCTGTCTGTCTGTCTGTCTGTCTGTCTGTCTGTCTGTCTGTCTGTCTGTCCGTCCGTATGTCACAGCCATTTTTCTCCGAAACCGTAAGAGCTAGACTGATGAAACTTGGCGAGTAGATTAGAAACCTCAACATCATTTTTGAAGACCTATTCATAGATACCGCCCCCCCACACGTATGGGTTCGATGAAAAAAATTTTTTTGAGTTTCAGTTTCAAGTATGGGGACCCCCGAAATTTATAGTTTTATTTTTATTTTTATGTAAAAATCTTAATGCGGTTCACAGAATACATCTACTTGCCAAGTTTCATCAGTCTAGCTCTTACGGTTTCGGAGAAAAATGGCTGTGACATACGGACGGACAGACAGACAGACAGACAGACAGACAGACAGACATGACGAATCTATAAGGGTTCCGTTTTTGCCATTTGGCTACGGAACCCTAAAAATGTTAGGTTGGTATGTGTACTACGCTTCAAAAATTCAAAAAGTTCTGCACCGATCAAGCTAAAATTTTAGCATTATATTATATAATCCGATTTTTTTGATCAGTCACCATTATGCCACAGCGAAGCGTGACAGGGAACAGCTAGTAATATTTATAAGTTAAATTACTGGCTCGTGAGGCTGAACATCTGAGTGCCTCAAGTTGATGGACGCAGGAGAGTGCAACGCAGGCCACGTGCGTGACCTACGAAGCAATATTTTTTATATGCGATGGTTACCATTTAACAGCATAAGGGCCACATGCTTGTTTTATCAGTTATTTGAATAAAAAAATGTATAATATGTATAAAAATAATGAGTGACTAACATACAATACACAGCCTAAACCATTAAACCTAGCAACTTGTGAGGGTTTGTTCTATATGAAATGTATACACTAAAAATATTGTTTTAAACTTTCATTTTGTAATCGCTATCACTGTAACCAAACACTGAAAAGAGACTAACAAACAATTTGCGAACTCAAATCATTGTAGGAAGTTTCTCGGTTATTCTCGGAAGCGGGTATTTTTACTGAATAAAATATTATAAAAAGCTTCAGCAATCTATTTTTCTAGTTTAATATTTTACATTTTTTATTCAATTATTTACAGGAAATTATACATTTTTCAGTCAAGAAATATTTCCGTCAGCTGTTTTAGTACAAATAAGTTACATTTTTACATTCCAGAAGGCCAATCACAAGCTCTGTCTGGCTTTGTCTCTGGCTCAGGTTTTGAGTCTGTCTGAGTGCTCACCAGTGTATTATTGGACATTCTAAACATGACTACTTAGCTCGCTTCAAAATAAGCAAAGAAGCTTGTGTTGACTTAAACTTGCGATCGATTCGTTTACAGAAAACACTTTAAACAAATTCAAAACCTTATATATTGTAACGCATAATCTCCACTTGTTCCGATAACCCGCACACGATAAATGCATATTTCATGAAATGGTATTGAATAAAATGTGGACCGAGTATCGCCCCTTGTGGAACCCCATTCCTTGACGTATATTAAAATGGCCCGCTTCTAAGTGTATTAGATTCTTACCGGGACCTTGCGGTGGAAACTTTTTTATGGTGGATGTGTTGAGCTACAAAGTATTTAACAGTTTTTGGATAAGCCATGGACGAAGTGTTGAATAAAAAATAAAAATTGATTTACAATTTTTTTGCAGGTTACATTTTTAATGGTCATAACTTTCACTTGTAAAAATCAATGAAACCAGAGAAATAAATATTCAATTTTCTAAAAAGAAATTCAATTAACTTGAAAAACATCAATCGATTCAAAACGACAAAACCACAGGCTAATCAACATGCTAAACGCGTGATTTGTTTTGCGTCAAAGTTGAAATTAATTCATAGCAGCGCTTTTGAGGTGAGTAATTCATGAAATGACGTATTGGTTCCGCACTGATGAAAGATGGCTGCTGTTTTTTTATTAGAAAAACATTCGTGAATGAATCTATAGTATAATTACACGTTATGTAAGTTGTAATAAACGTGGCCGCGGGCAGACTCAATACGGTTATTGTAAAATAAATAAAATAAGGTAATTTCAATAGATTAAGCATTGATAAGATCGTGAAAGTTCAAAAAGTACTACATTTATACAAATGTACTCCTGGCCAGGTGTAAATAAATAGACGGATTAGATTTATTTGTGTTGGTTATTAAAATAAAGTGTCTATACGCAATGCATGTGGCTTTTTTATTTTACTACAGGGAATATCCTCATTTTTCTTTAATGCTTAATGATTCTTTAAATTTTCTAAAATTACATTTTTCATTATTTTAATGGTTCTTTAATGGTACAAAGGTTACAAAGTTGTGTCAGTTAAGCTAAGGCCTAAAGACTTTTCCATCCAAGAAGTAATACAACTCCACGCCATGTAACGTCGAATAAAAAAACTACAGTTCTTGTTTGAGAAACCTAAGTAAGGGACGGATACATTTTTATCGGACGGATAAATGTATCTTTAGATGGAAAGATAAGCTTCTATAAATATGTTTTCCTTCTATACAAACTTCTTTAAGTTTAGTTTTCTAGTTATTCAGTAAGCAGATCAAAGACTTAAAATACTGAACTGAAATTGTATTCAGTCGTAGTCACAAAGTGTAATTCCCGTCCATGTAGTCTAGGGCGTCGTGTTATCGTGTTGTTGACATCTTGTTTCGACACCGATTATTCCGGATTACATTCAAGTAAATGTCTACATTTACCACGTTTTGTCAGTTTCCAAAATGGGCCATTACTCTATTGTGATCATTAAAACAAAGTCTTTGTCAAGACACACTCGTTTATAAAGATTCTCATATCGTCATACACACCACGGTACCCATACTCATACCTAATAAGATTCTTCTAGTAGACAGCTAATAGTCCGTATTTTTATTAAAGAATGCGGACTATCTACACTTTTTGCTACGACGTAGGACGTAAGTATGCTACGACGTAGCAGCATTATTATTTAGTATCTTAAAAACATTCAGATCTGTATTATTATGTTTGTGTGGATTAATATATAAAACAACTCAGACGTTATTAGTTAATGATTAAAAACCCTTTGGAAATATTTTGGTGAGCTCCTCCGAGAAGGTTATCCTTGACTCGGAACAACTTTTCCTATTAAACAAACATTAATAACAAATATTTTGAGCAAAATAAATCTAAACTTTAGATTAAAATAAACGAAACCCTTGAATCCCTTGAACCTTTCTAGCAAATCACTTTTACTTAGTGTTTTTGACTATGGCGGTGATGCGGCCGATAGCTTGCCTAATTGTCTTATAGGTACATAGTTCCTGTAGGATCTATTTTTGGTCTTCGATAATCTAGCTTATAAATGACTAAACTTTTATGTGGTAAAAATAATGAACAAAGCGTGCTATTGAGATGGTTACGGAGAAAAATGTGTTGGTTCGCACGAGTTTTTTTTTATTGTCTTGAAAAAAAACGCCATCTTCCGTCTCGCGTTGACACTTAGGTTTAACAAACTTGCACAATGAAAAAGCAAATATTTTGTATCCGAGCTAAGTTCGTATACGAACTTGGCTCGGATACAAAATATTTGCACCAAACTCGATATTTTCACAATTAAGCACAACCGCGAGGGCAATGAATACCTGCACATGATTTGTTACGCCAAACCTCAGCAGTTTTAATATTTTAATCCCCGACAGCGGAGAACATAAATTCGTTTCGGCTGTTTGATCGGCCATACTCAGGATTCGCATGGTATTCAAACGTAGAACAATTTCGCGGTAGCAAAGAGAATGTAAACAAAGAATATGGCGTGAAAGTTCGATGTTACAAGAGTTTTATCCGAGTACACTCTAAAATTTGTTTTTATACAAATAAAATCAAAGATGATGTGTAAAAGAGGAATGTAGTCATGTAAGTAATTATGTTGAGTAACATTCTTCTACAATTATTTTGAATCAAATCAAAATATGTACTTAAAATACATTAATTAACTCAATAAACAAACTGTTCTATGTTTGTGATTATCAGTTCACTGTATAAACAAGTTCTTTATGCTTTATTGTACACACACAGATGACTTTTAAACATTCTAAAGTGGTAATGTACAGAGGCGAGCTTACTCTAAATAGAGTTTTTTCCTAGCAAACCTACTCATACTATTTATTGCAATTATTATGTTACATGGTGAGGTCTTAAAGTAAAAATAGTAAATACATAATAGGCCCTTATGTATAAGGCATAGCAATATTTGGCCATAACCTTGGAGGATAGAGGGAGCTGATTGGCGGGTGGTAGTTCTTAGCTAGATTTGTATCCAGAAATTATGCGAGCAGGGTTGTGGACAACAACTAGTAGTAATAAGGTGATAGTACTCTTTCCTCATGAAGCGAGTCATGTTTAACAACTTGTCGAAACAAAGCGCCTTAATGGCAATAGAGTTGAACAACGTCACACAATGCCTAGTTACTGAATCACCACGTTTTCAGGGATCGTTGGGGACGAAATGCGGTAGATTTATCCACCGACGCAAACATTCGGCTGTAGCTAATAAATCACGGCTCTTTGTCAGGTGCTACAAATTGTATTGGCTCACGAAAGATTTTTCAATTTTTCGGCTTGTTATCAAAACAGGAGACGGAATGAATAATGTTCTTTGGACAAGTCAACGGACGGAAATTAAAAACGGATGCAGATGAAAAAGGTATCGGCTGCCTTTGAACATTTAATTTTCGTAGAGGATTAAATTTTCTTATTTTTATTTCGGAAAGTATATCCAAAGTTTTGGAAAGTAGTACAGGTTTTGTCAAAGCAATTCGTAATCTGAAGATGATGAGCTATTCATAATTATCATTCATTATGCGAGCGCAGTCAACGTCGTCGTCAACGCAGCCTTGTGACTGCTTTAGTTTGGCAATGACTTTGATTAGTTAAGCTATCTCTAGATATTTTATAGCTGTTGCAGATAGCTCACCTGTTTCATGCGTATTTTGTAAATATATTAAAAAGCGTAATTTTCGTTACAAATAAATACATTTAACTAATAAAAGAACATCATAAACAAAGCTATTTATTGCAGTTGGGTTGTTCTCGTGAAGTCGTAAGTTAGATGTAAACACAGACTTCAATGATAAAGAGCATGAATGCCAGTTAGTAAATGGAAAAACACGTTCAAATAGCATACTAAGTAATACGATAGGAGCTCACGTCGAAGTCAAAGCACAGACAGAATTGCACATTTATTTAAATAGTGGCACACGCGAGCAAATATTTAAAGTTACATAGAAAATGGCGGGTTTCTCTGCTACTGAGAGACGCCTTACAAACAGAGCTAATGTGATCAGCTTGTATTAATAGAATTATAGTGTCTGGGATCGGTTTTGATTTATAATTTTGCTCTGTTTTGATTGGAATGTTTTGAATCTATACTTGAGACTTGAAGGGATGGAACTGGCACTTATTTATAGAACTAGTTAATGGAACAACCTCTCACTGCCTGAATGACACTGGATGGACTGGCCTCTCAGCTCAGTCGGTAGTAGCTCTGCTTTCTGAGCCGTAGGTCGTGGGTTCGATCCCCACCGAGAACAAAACTCTGTCATGTTTGACAGCGTTTCACTGATTGCTATTGCACAAGGCTTATGGAGATATAGTTTTTATTTAGGACAACAAACAATTGCACTCACATATTACAAAACAATTACCAAAACTGTTACAATAATACAATTCTTTCGTAAATATTATAGCTCGTAAATCTACCAGCATAATAAAACTCGATGCAAATGAAAACCATGAGTTTGGAGACTTTTATTTGGCACAGGAAACGCCTTTTATTTACCCCATAGGCACACATCCGGTCAGAGGGGCACTCATTGATTCCTACCCTTTGATATTTGTGTATCGCAACCGTAGTAAATAACGCTATATTTAATATTTGACTTTGTCTGTTGGCTATTGAATATTAGGGGTATTCTTTGAAAACATGCTATTGAAAATACTTTATAGATATAAACTTTTGTAGTATTGTCAATTTGAGTCCAATAATATCGAAATTCTGTTTGAGTTGGGTACTAAATAAATTCAATATCCAGACCGGGTGTAATGAATGTATCAAAAGTTGATTTTGGCTTTACTTGTTCGGAATATGATTTTATTTAAAAAGTCTCATAATTTCATGAACCTTTGTGTAATAATGACATTCTTCTTAACGTGTAACTGGTTCGTTCGAACCGGTCGGCGTGGTGAAAGGATTTTAAGTGCACTTTAAAGAGGCTTTTTAATGCACTTGACACATGTTTTTCGAACTTTTTAGGTGTCACATGTTGGTTTCCCCATGACGTTTTCCTTTTCTCACTTTCACTTACTCATTGGTACGCGACTGGATTTAAGCCCACGACTATAGGGTTGGAAGGCGGAGCCGCTATCACTACGCCACCAGTGCTCTGTCTCAATAAATTATCTCATTGAAATGGATGTAAAATTATCCTTTGGGTGGATTTTGTGCTGGTGGACGCCTAAGATTTTCTCAACAAATAAAATATGCAAACTCTTGTTTTTGTCTCGCTATGAGAACCGTACCTGCACCACTGGCATTGTATTAGTATGCCAGTAGGCATACTAATAGCTCTGTCTGGCTCTGTCTCTGGCTCTGGTTTTGAGTCTGTGTGAGTGCTCACCAGTGTGCATTATGCTGTGTGTGTGACGTTTTGACTTATGATTTATTTAGTCAACACTCACACAGACTCAAAACCAGAACCAGAGGAACTGGCACCTAGACTCACCTAGATTTAAGACGTTTGAAAGTGATTCTTGGAATTGAAATGAATTAAGTTTTATTGAGTTGAGTTGAGAGACAGAGCCAGATAGAGCTCATGGTAGGCGTACAGTAAGTTGTCACTATTGCTAGTGATTTGAAACACTTCAGTCTGAAATGCACATTCGCGTATTCCAATACAGTCCTTACAACATGCCAAATTGCGACCACACGCCGTAATAAACCTCAAGCTCAGTTCAAAAGGCTCTCTTATTTATGATTAGGCCGTGATTGCCCGACGCATACAAATGAAGCCGCCACGTCGTCTGTCACACTCCATGTATGAAAATACCCATCACGACTCAACGAAGTTACTTTGTTTCGAACAAGGGCACGTCCTTATGTAATTTTGTGGTGGAAAATTAAGGAAATATATTATGTTCGTCTGTAATAGAGTTGAAAGTTTAAAATAAAACAAAAAGATTGCTAAAAATTCATCAACTGTTTAGGAATTTCAGAATATTAATTAATAAGGTTGTGTTTTTATTTCATTCGAATGACATTATGAAAAAAAAATACCAAAATTATTTAGATACCAAACACAAATAATACATTCATGCACTTACAGAGATAAACGCGTTGAAAAAGCATTTCATCATACCCCGAGACCAATTCAAAGTTGGAAGCGTCCGCAGTTTTTATTGGCGTCAAATTGCATACCAACCTAATTAACAACCTCGCAAAATTTTCATAAACGCCCAAACATTTTACGCGCAGGAATGCCAACCGTAAAAACCTTAGGACACTTCGGGGGGCGTTTAGTGTTTTATATGCCAAAGGGATTTATGTTATTACCGACCATATTTCTGCGGACCGAAGCCGCTGAGAGGTCACGAAATCTTGCTGAAAGGTGGTCTCTTTCCGCCAGATAGGTGTGTCCCTTTTCCTCGCATCAAGTCGATTTAAAGCGATGAATATTAGGAGATGGTATTCGGATCACGTAGGAACACGCAGCGTGCGCTCTTATGAACTCTGATGGCAAACTGTATGAGATATACGTAACAATGAAAAAAATCCCCCGAAGGTAGAAGAGTTGCGATGACAACTTCCAACAAAGTTGGTAATCAGTTGTAACGAATTTATGTGTTGTGCGTGAGAGTTGTGTAGTAATTCGACGTGGCGGGTTGTTACGGCTGTTTGGGAGACGGTAATTGTCTTGTTTAAAGCTTATTGTGTGGATGTAGTACAGGGTTGGGAATATAATTTGGAACATACCTACAGTTTTACAACATTAATTGTTGGGTACCTAACTCAGATAATATATGAAATGAAAGAGCGGACTGTTGGACTTATTCTATTAAAACAATTAAAAGAGACGTGTTAACTCGGTTTAGTGGTTGTGCGTGTGGTGCCGATCGGGGCCGACAATGCTGGGTGCCCCGCGCCCCGCCGCGGGAACGAAAGACCGGTGTAAGCGCATTGTCTCCGACATAAAGAAAATATCACCTCCAATTCATATTTCATATAAATCATATGAGGGTCATATTTTCTTTATCAATAAGTTTCTGAAAAAAAGGAAAACATACGAGCACGTATATAGCAGATCTGGATTTTATGAGACAAAATGGTTACTCTAGAGGCATTATCCAGGGAGGAAATAGGGGACTACGTTTGTATGTATGAATTAGGAGGTATCAAAGCAGCAAGAGATGTATACTTTGCATATTTTCACTCTATAATGACGTATGGGATTATGTTTTGGGGTGCTGCCGCAGACTCTAATAGGATATTTATACTTCAAAAACGTTGCATAAGATATATTTTAGGTATGAAACAAATGGACTCTTGTAGAGATAAATTTAGAGAACTAAGCATAATGACCATGACCTGTGAATTTATTTATCAAAATATTGTGTATGTTAGGGAAAATTTAAGTTATATGACATTGAAACAGGATTCTCATAGTTTAACACAAGACATAAGAAAAATTTAATGACACCTGCTGTTAGACTAGTTAAAACAAGGAAAAGTTTTGTTTATGTGTCTATTCAATTGTACAATAATATTCCTATTGACATCAGAAATAAGAGTGACATTGATTTTTTTAGGTTTATTAAAAATAGATTAATATCTAAAAGTTATTATAAAATTGACGAAGCTCTGGCTGATAAATTTATATTTTGTGATCAATTACCTGTGTGACTTATTTATTAATTTTACATTCCTATTTTAAAATAGGAAATAATTTAATTTACAATTGTTTTACTTTTATTTCATCATTTAATGTATGTGTTGATTAGAATTTATTTGAATTTTTTATGTAAATCATATATATACTATATTTGTGTGACGTATCTAAGCACATGTAAAATGTCTAAAGATAAATAAAGGTTATGATTATGATTATGATTATGGAGAGTCGCCTGTGTGATTCCCTCTTAATGATTATTTTATGCTTTTATTTGTTCAACTAAATTATCGCGTAATTACAGCGTCTCAACTGGCGTGTTCTGGATATAGCGCAGGCTATAGTGAGACTGGTCTAGCCGCTATGTCCTGATTGATCCATTAATATGTCCGCAGTATTTGGATGGGCAGCAGCTTCTTCTAAGTACTACCAACACGGTCACCAACAACAAAACCAAGCATTATCGTAAACATATTAGTGCTACACCATTTTTGAATAAATGATGAGGATTGGTGATTGATTCGGTGGGAGGTCTGTATGTAAGAGAAACAGAGGCTTAGAAGTAGATGTAGTAGAGTTAGCAAACTAGATGAACCAACTTGAGTTTTTGTGAAGTATAGTAATTCTAGTAATCCAATTAATTTATTCTAGAGGTATAAGTTTCATCACAATTCTTTTCTTGCTATGACCTTTTAGAATAGCTACTAAGTTTTATTAAACACACTAACAATAGTATATTTATCAACGAATCTAGATCAAGACTAGTTTTGTACGAAAAGTTTTATTTATTTTTGAGCTCGCCAAATCTTTTCTCCACACCATAGCTCCTATGTTTATGTGACGGACGAGTTACGACATTTACGAGCTTGGGTAGGGTATATTTGCACTTTGTAAACTGCCAAACGATTTTATACTTAAATCTTAGTGACCATAAAATACAATGTAGAGACTTTACTGAAAACACTGCAGCTGCAAGTTATTTAGTTTTTGATAGGAAGCAAAGTATTGATGGTTTCTCGAATATTTTAGCCAAAACTGTCTAAGCATATAATAGAGTGCCATAAAAAAACTTTCCAAATTAACATTTTATTCTGCATAAAAAAGCACTTTTTCAAATAAATGTGAAACCAAGTTTTTGCAGACTGTTGCAAACGATCTAGAGATATCATTTTGAAGGCCTGACTGTCACCAATCATACAAAAAAAATCCCATGTAGGTAAACATATATTAACAAAAATACATCAACCCTCTTGCAAAAACATCTGGTCATGAATAAATGAATAACCTATACATTTGAATGAGACACCTCAATCTATATTCACATCTCAAAGAAAAGTCTACTCATTAAACGCCTACAGGCGCGCTCGTAAAAGCAAACAAATCTTTCACTTCGCTATCAGACACATAATGATTGGTCCGCCGTTAAAAAGCATTATCTGACAACTGGAAAAGCATAATCTTACTCCTTGAATGCATAAAGAACTATAAACGTCAGATATCATCTAATTGAAGTTAAAGTAATGGGGAGAGGTACGGCCGTTAAAACGCCTAGAGACGGAGGGTAAATGGGAGGCGGGTGAAGAATCAGAAATCAGCACGAGTTAAGGCCTGCGCACACCTAGGTCACTGGCGATGGCGATCAGTGAAACGCTATCAAATTTGACAGCGATATTTGACAGCATTTTACTGATCGCCAGTGACCTAGGTATACGCAGACCTTTACTTGTACCTACAGTCACCTTACATTTTTTAAAGGAAATAACAGACTAAGCGTTTCTTAATCTAAATTTAAATAAAAAACATATGATAAAGATTGATGGTTACACTTTTATTCTCAATAGGTTTTTGATGTATTTTTCTATTTTTTTTTAATGCGATAGTTATTTTATAATCTACTTTATGTGAACTATATGTGAATGCAAAAGTATATCATGACACATTTAACTACGTATATTAAAATCTAAAAGAGTACATCTACATTATAAATAAGAATTATGTAGGTACCTATTTCATAAATGAATGTCGGTTCTATTTATTTGTGTAAGATGTATTTTCTCACAAGATAATAATTTGTATAAATGACAAACAAACCAGACAAATACTGAAAATATTTTAAATGACAAATCTTTAATACATTCCAGAAAACGCTATTCATTCTTCAAGAGCCACCTAAAACATTGACGTACCTAAACAAATTATTCCAAAACGTCGAAGAAACTTCAAGAATTTCATATCCCAAACAAATTTCTGAAGTAGGTAATGAATTCCTTCGAGAAAGGAAGCTCGGCCATTGAACGACAAGTCATTCGAAAATGTTTAAAATACTTGGTGAAATGCGCTGGCATTTATTGTACTCGCACCTACAGATCAAAATTTAGTTTCAAACCCGCTTAGGCCCGTATTCGGAAACAATGCTGAGTCATAGATTTTTGACATTATTCAATGGAGAAAATTTCAAAAGTTTTTTTGAAGTGAAAACTTCTTTAGCGGCGTTGAGCACTTTTTCTGTAATGGGTATAAAATCTTAAACTCGCGTCAGCGCGTCAGGACACGTGACCTGATCGAAAAAGCGTAAGACGGATGGAGAGTAGACAGCTATCCCCTCTCTACGGCGCGGCGAAAATGTATGCCTGGGCCTACTGTTTCGTTTAGGCAGCGCAGGGCGCTTGCGCGAATGTTCGTGTATGTTACAGCGTGCCAAATAACAAACAAGCCCCCCCTAACCATTCCAAAATATCAAACATGCTCAACGTTAATAATCAAGTTTTCACTTCTGCCGGCACTCCCGGAGTGCAACCCGTATTTTTTCAGTTCTCCATTGAATAGTGTCTATGCTTGAGAGTGCTTGAGGCTCGACTCAGACTCAATCACTGTTTCTAAATACGAGTCTAAGACTTGCATGATGCCTTACTTTTTCTTGTTGAAAAAAAAAGTAGTCGAACAAGCATGCAGTACCTACGAGTACCTTCAAAGATTAGTTTTTTGTTGTTTATTAACGGACGTTTTCTCTATAATTTCCTATTTATTTATATTTTGTCCATCTTCGGAATCATCCTTAAATTTTATTGAATAAAAAAAATCAGTCCTTGTTTTTGACAAGCCTATACATAAACAAACGATGGATATATTATTATCGAACATATAAATAATATATTATGTAGATTGATAGATTAGGCCATAAAATAGTATAATGCTAAAACTAATCAAATACTTATTAACACTGATCAGATAGTAAGTAAACAAAAAGTAATAAAGTTCATTGGAATAAAACAAACAGTCGCACCTGTTTTTATAAAAAGCATACCTTAATATATCACACACGACACTTCAATAAAATTAACAATGATAAATGGAAAAATCGCCTGTTGGTTTCATCAATCATAAAGTTAGCTGGAAACTATGCGGCAATTCTTAAAGGACGATACGATTTTTTTCACTTTAAAAATATGCTGCGACGTCCTTGCTGCAAATGAAGGAATACTGAAAGTGCCTTAGTGCTACGAAGTGCCAAGTATAAGGGACCTGGAAAGGTGCCTTAGCATTACATTCAATTTATTTATATTTTGATCATAAAATCGGTCTTTGTAAACAACGCTAAACGCCTTGGGCTAATGGCGTTGTTATTGTGATAGCGTTGGTTTTTAATCATCTCCGCTGACACCGCTAATTTGTGAGTCCTTTCAGCGTACACAGCTGGGTGTGTACACATCAATATCTATTATCTTGATGAAAAACAAAAAGCAATCATAGGTGTTCAACATTATAATCTAAACTGGCCTCTCAGCTCAGCTGGTAGTAGCTATGTCTTCTACACCTTACATTCCCATCAAGAACAAAAGTATTTGTGTGGTGTTCGCAGATGTTTCCTGTCTCCTCCTGCACGGTGTTTCTCGTCTTTTATTCCAGTTGTCAGTTATTAGGTTTAAAAGTCTGTGTATATGCATTCCATACAAGGTAATTTTGAATTTGGAACACATCTTGCAAACATTGTGTAAAATGGGTGCGTTTGCGTGTGCCTCATTAATTTCAAATTATATTTGAAAAATGCCACTGGGCGCCTGGAGTTTGTTTTAATTTAGAATAATTAAATATGCATATTGCCAGGAAGGAAGGAGTAATCTTGAAAAGTTGGTGGTGACTGGCAAGGTAGAGGGGAAGAGGACGCGATACGGAGCCCGATTCGACAAAAAAGTCACGACCCTCAACAGTGATCTTATTGATGCAAGGAGGAGGAGAAGAAATATGAATATTAATAAAAGGTACTGGTAAGTACTTGGCTTGTCTGTTTACATAGATGAACTGAACCCTGACGATACCATTAATTACTCTCGCTATCTGCACTTTGCAAAATGTTTCTTGTTCACGGATCTGAATGAACAGATTTGAACAATTTTGTCGAATCATTCACTCTAATTATTTTCTTTTTCATGTTTTTTGTTTGTATGTCCACTTCTAACTCTGTTTATATTTATGAAAAAGCTTGAATTTATTTTATTTTTAGAAAATTATTGAGTTCATCCATGTTAAATTTAACGATTTTGGTTATGTATTTTGTTTTGACCTTTTGTTAAGAGGGAATAAAATAATTATAATATACTTAACACAAAAAAAAAACAATAATGACGCTTAAACTATTTTGATGTATTAATTAATTACCGCCCTACTTATAAACGCAATTTAAATTTAATCATTGCTTAAAGTTAGCCCTGTCCCTGTTTGTCATTACTCTCTATTACCCAGTGGTAAAAGATGGCAATAGTTAAAGCACTGTTTATCTTTTGACATATTTTTATAAGTAAGGCCATTAATGTTTAGTTTTTTCAAACTCTCGTCTCGTCAACGTCTTTTCGGCCGTCCCCGCCGTCGAAATATTTATTATTTTATAAAATTACATGTGGATGGATGTTTGGGTAGAGGTAGGCCAAAGAAAAGATGGATGGACAGTGTGAAGGATGAAGACTAAGAAAGAAGTGAATAAAAGATGACGACTGATAGAGGAGAATGGAAGAGGAGAACATATTGTGTGTGTAAGTGGATGGATGTTTGGGTAGAGGTAGGCCAAAGAAAAGATGGATGGACAGTGTGAAGGATGAAGGATAAGAAAGAAGTGAATAAAAGATGACGACTGATAGAGGAGAATAGAAGAGGAGAACATATTGTGTGTGTAAGTGGATGGATGTTTGGGTAGAGGTAGGCCAAAGAAAAGATGGATGGACAGTGTGAAGGATGAAGGATAAGAAAGAAGTGAATAAAAGATGACGACTGATAGAGGAGAATAGAAGAGGAGAACATATTGTGTGTGTAAGTGGATGGATGTTTGGGTAGAGGTAGGCCAAAGAAAAGATGGATGGACAGTGTGAAGGATGAAGGATAAGAAAGAAGTGAATAAAAGATGACGACTGATAGAGGAGAATGGAAGAGGAGAACATATTGTGTGTGTAAGTGGATGGATGTTTGGGTAGAGGTAGGCCAAAGAAAAGATGGATGGACAGTGTGAAGGATGAAGGATAAGAAAGAAGTGAATAAAAGATGACGACTGATAGAGGAGAATAGAAGAGGAGAACATATTGTGCCAACCCCGCATATAGTGGGCTAAAGGCAGGCAGAAGAAGATTTGAAAAAATAACAATATTAAATTTTAGTAAATCTCACAATCTGATCAGCAAAGCTACCGAGTCATGAGTAATTGATCGGCCTCGGGGTTAATAAATAAGCAAATAAAGTGACGTCATCAATATTCATGGTGGAATTACCGGTGTACGTGTTGAGTCGCCTGTCGACGGAGGCTGGGTAGTGATTTGAGAGGATTACTCTTTGAACTTAAATATTGTGGAAACAAAGTCAGATTCACTCAGCCGCTATGGAAGAATTTGTTAGTTTTTTTTTATTTGTGTTTTTGGTCTGTTGTGTGATTGTTGTCTGTAGTCTTTCAAAGTCTGCACATTTATGGATCAAAAGAATCGTTGAAGCTAAGACAATAGATAGTTCATAGCCTTTTAGACAGAAAAACAAAGGCATTTTACTGAGAGAAAAAAGTATCACTTGAACGTTGAATCTAGACGTCAGTTTCACAGGATCAGTAGAAACGTGCAGACAAAAAATTCAAAATTAAGTTTTTTTTAATTTTTGTTTATTAACAACAAATTGGGCAGTTTGGGCTAACAGCCAGCGCCGTAATGCTAGGCAAAATTACAATAAATAGGTGAAGATAGTCAAATAATAAATAAAAACTAATAACTAACATAGTAAAAACAGCAAAATGCTAAGGATACAAAAATATAATTTCCCAGTAAGTTCAAATACAAATGAAACATGTCAAAAAATAATAAAATCACGTCAGCTAAGTTGTAGCTAAAAACCTGCGCACAGCTAGGCGATGGCAGTGGCGATCGGCTGAAACATTATCAAATATCACTGTCTTATTTGACAACACTTCAGCTGATCGCCATCGCCGTCGCCTAGATGTGCGCAAACCTTAAATAGGCAGAGACAACCGGAGATTACATGGATTACTTTTTATACAGACAAACAAAACTGCGAGTACTTTTTAAAAAGCTTCATAAGCAGGTACTTATGAAGTTTTTTAACAAATACGAAAAAGTAGGTACTACTTTTTATATGTGTTTTCCATATTAACAGAAAATCATAGTTTTGTACAAATTTCATTTATAAATCTTCTTAGGTTTGTACTAATGCTATGGCGAGCGCATAAATATATATAAATCTAGTTGTATTTATAAATCTGTTTGTAGTCTACTTCACTTCGTAGGTCACACTGCTGGGCAAAGGTCTCGTTCAGAATCTTATAAACTACCTTTTTTAAAAATCAAAATACTGTGCTAAAGACGAGACCTATTTCGCTTTCAAAGTTATACTATGAAAATCATAAATATAAATACCAATGCAAACAAAAAATGAAAGAAACTCCCTTGGTTAGACTGGTCCATCTGTCATCGTTACACAATCCACTGGGGCAAGGGTTATCTTCAGGTGCACAACTCAGTAAGGGTGAAGAAAAAAACAATTTTGTACAGGATTTGCAGACTTCTTTATGGAGTGTTTGACGACTCCCCAACTTCGGGATTACGGTTTTTTCTAAGTTTAAGAGATGTGATTTAACTTAGTGATTTCTTGAAGGTCTTAATCTTAAGTTTGCTCTTTGCTGAATTATTAAAACGAGTTTGCGTGAATGCGTTGTTTAGGAAGTGTTTATGGCTTTTTGTTGCAAGGATTGAACGGGCTTTCATTAATTTTAGGAAGTTTTAGAGTGAAATAAGGTCTCGATGTCAATGTAAAAGAGATTTTTGGCATTGGGATACTATTTTAGTCAAAATCTATGCAAAAAAGGAAGAACTTCTTGAACTAAAAAATATTATTACTCTTATTTCTAACTATGATATTTTTTTCATATTAATTCTGTTTAATTCTATAGAGTTTTGTTTTACTTGTGCTTGTAAGGTAGATAATTGTGTAAGATAAACACATAGTTATGCATAATGTTACATCGTTATATTTATTTCATCCAACACAAGACTTCTGTATCGCTAGCCATGTGCCATAGTTGTAGTCAAAAGTCCCAGACATAGTCACAAACAGCCGAATCGCAAACTTTTTACGACGCCAGACAATCGTGAGCCATTTAGAAAGAGCTTACCGAAGACTTACAAACGAACTACTACTAACTATTGCGAAGTCGGTAAAGTCTGTTCGTATCGCAAAACTGTGGAACTTTATTCACAAATTGACTCCACGTATTCGCTTAAGATGCAGTTTCTTTCATCTGAGCTCAGCTTGTGGTATGGTGCTGGGTGTGAGATATCGCGGATAGATTTTTTATCAATAAACATTAATTATGTGTTATTCCATGATTCCATGCATTCGGATGTCCGAATACGGAAAACAAATTTGAAAATCGAATCAAGTAAGTAAACCTGTGTATGATGGCGGCCGACCTAAATCGTTTTAAACCAAGACAGAAATAGAAGAGGCTTTTATATATATTTATCGTGGATGTACTGAGACAGCTTACCATAATATGAAAATGATAGTGAGAACACATTTTGAAGCAGGTTTTCCCAGAAAAATCTGTACATAATTGTCTCATTGTTTCAATTAAATGACGCAAAGTCACGATAAATACTCTCTTAGATTTAATATGGACATTGATTTAAATTATTGGTCAATACCCATAAAGACTATAATCGCTACAGCCTATACAGTTTGTAAAGAATTTGGCTGGTATTAAGAAAATACGAAAACTAAGCAGAATGTCGTTCTAAAGAGTTTTGCATCTGAACTTTGTTTTGCAAAAGATTCAACGCTGTTTGCCAGTTTTAAAATTCTTTAGTCGACAGAGCGGATTAAGTGTATGTCTGAATGAAGAGGAAATGGGGTTGCAAAAAAATAATAAAAAAATAGCGACACTAAATAATTTGTTTTTATCATTCCACATTATAGTAGTAGTAGCTCTATCTGTAAGTATCTCCTCTATCTGTGTAGTTTATGTATGCCCCTGCCTTAAAAATATAGGTATATTGCTGTCACGCTGTGCCCGAAAGAGAGCGATATAGACATTAGACAGCTACACCTCAGACTGATTTCAACTACATTTCGTATTCTCTTGTTTCTTTCTCCAAAACTGGATCAATAATGATATTTTTTTCAAATTAAGATTAGAAAAGGCTATGCCTGTATTATGTTATTAACCGACTTCCAATCAAAAAGGAGGAGGTTCTCAATTCGGTTGTATTTTTTTTTTTTTTTTTTTATGTTTGTTACCGCATAACTTCGTCATTTGTGAGCCGATTTGAAAAATTATTTTTTTATCTGACAGGTACTGCTTCCAGATTGGTACCATTTTAATTTTATTAAAATCGGTGTTTCCATTTTTTTTTAATGTTTGTAACTGCATGTCTCCGTCATTTATGAACCGATTTAGAAAATTATTTTTTTATTTGGAAGGTTATTCTTACGTCCAGATTGTCCCAAACAAATTTGATTAAAATCGGTTTAGCCGTTTGACAATGAAGTCGGTTTCTCAAGTTTTTTAACTTATAATTATATTGTTTACTGAACGTCGGGAAAGAAAAATACTACACAGATAGAGGTACTACATCTTTTAAGGTGGTATGATAAAAAATATTTTCTATAGTGTCATTATCCAGAGAGAATACAGAGGACTGCGTATGGACTCAACACCATTCGTATTTTGTCTTATGGTTTAAATACTACAGTGAGTTATTAAAAATACCGTTGGCATGATAATAAAAATATTAAATTTTTTGTTGAGTAGTTTTTGATACAGAACAAGCATTTAATGTAAATATTAGAATGAGGTTGGCACAAAAAAATTACCTAACGAAAAGTTTCTGTAAAACTCGTAACTATTACACAAACTGACCTAGTAGATTATTGATATGAAACATAGCAATCGAGGTATCTTTAATGTACACATTGTTTATACTAGACAACTACAGCATTTAGCCAACTATAAAACAAACAGCTAACCAGTGTTTAGATTATTACCTACTGTTATACAAGTTTGTAGACTAAAACAACCATGCAACCCTCAAGTTCCCAAGAAAACAATCACTGGAAACTGATAATCAAACCGGGGTCGGGTCCATAGCAAACAAACTGGAATGAAGTCCGCAACATCAACTTTAAATACGTACCCGAAAAACAGACAGCCGGGATTCAAACAACAAACGTAACAGTAAATTACACTGTAATCTGGTTCATACTAGTGATGTGTCATTCGATTTAATTTCCTGAATAAAATGAAATATTTTGAGGATTTTTTAAAATATTTTTTTTATACAGTCTTGAATTTTGTAACATTAAAACTAAAAGCTTATTATTGAACCTTATAAGTTGGTCTCAGCTATAAGTAATCATTACTAAAGAACACCACACATACTCAAAACCAGAGCCAGAGATAGAACCAGACAGAGCTACTACTACAGCCTACTGTTTAGTTTTGAGACTAGATAGTATTGTGTGGATTTATTTATTTTATTTAACAGAACAAATGGAACATCACTACTGAAACAGAACCTACGGTTATTTGTTCAGAAGCAATCTCTTCTGTAGAGATATGATTAAAACAGTGCATAGGACACCGCCCTATGGGAAATCACGGGCGCAGCGCATAATTAGCACTCACAAAGGCATTCCTGCGAAACTCCCGTGGCTGGTCTGATAATGTTGTTGTGTACGTAGTTTTGAAACTGCAATTTACTAAGTAAAAAGCAAACTTCTGTCTGTTAATTATGCACTTGACTTCTACGAGTTACCTGTTTAAGTAAAGCTAACAGCATGGAAGTATTTAAAGTTTTTTATTTTTACCGTGGGGAATTTGGTATGGGATCGTATGGACATGAACAAATTAAATAAATTAAAAATAATGGCTATTTATTTGGTATAGAAAGAAGCTATTATTATTTTTTCTCTCGGTGTCTGTTCCTTCATTTTTTGGGGGTAACTAAGTGTGCCTTTTTTTATTACTGAAGGATATTAGCTGCTGTAAAATAGGAAAATTGGCCATCCTTTGGTTACCAATCGGTCATATTACTTTAGATCGCGCTACTCTAGTCAGCTGACCTATACAATCATCATTATCAGCCTGAAGAAGTCCACTTCTGGACATAGGTTTTCCTACACATTTTCAGGAAGAACGATTCTGAGCCTTTTCCATACGCATCTATCGACTTCACGCGATCTTAACAATGTCGTCAGTCCATCTAGTGGGTGGGCGCCCTACGTTTCGTCTTCCAAATACGGTTCACAAATTTCAATTTACCTAGTTTTTTAACATTGATAGAGCATTCAAGGTGTATAGGGCAAATTACAAAATATTGGAACCCTAACCACAGATTTAAGGATCTATCCTCCATTTAACGCATCGTAGATCCGTACGGACGGATGCATTTTGTGTGATTTTCTATGCAACAAATAATACGATCCGTTTGATGCGATGCGTCCGATACTTACGATGCGGTGCCATTAAAGTTACGAACTGTTTTGTACACTTTAGTGCATATGATTATATTGATATAAAACGATACTGATACAAGTACAATGCTTATTGACCCCAATAGTATACATCCGATCCATACATTTTACCATGATTAGAATATTATTACATTGTAGTGATGCGACGACAATCACTCAAGTCTGATTGGCTATAGATCGATTGTGCGGTAGAGCACTACACTATTTGACTGTTTCTAGGATATCTGATAGGTCATCACTATATTTGGGTTGAAATACTTACAAAATGAGCTCATATGCACTACTCAGGTACACAAACTTTACATAAGCAGATTAATTAGTTCTTAAATACACTTTTTCAGCTAAAAAAAACTACGATTAATTTGTGAAAAAAAACAGAAACACGGGTCTCCTGGTTTTGTGCGGTACCTTCTGCTTATTACAATTATGCATTGCTTTGCAGACCATGGTTTGTCTACTTGGCGTGATTTAATCGCACCTCAAATGAGGTAAAATGAAGCAACACTAATCACACGAGTGGTCAAACAAATTATGTCTATTTATCAGTATCAGTAAGGGAAAGATGATTGCCCAAAGAGGGTTAATCGACTTGTAAATTTCCAAGACGTCCAATACTGGGCAAGGGTCTGTGATTAATGGGAGGCGATCATTTAGCAGGATTTTGATTGTAGAATCCAATAGGATACAATCCCGTGAGACGACAAACCATTCTCAATCATGATTTATTTGACATATAAGTTACTCGTATCTAACTTGTAGACTATAATTTGTAGTTAATCTTGTACAGAGTGGTACATTTTGAGTACAAATTATAAGAATCGCTAATTAGGCTTAGAACGCAACTTCTTCCTGCTCTTATTCCACTTTATGTGGGGTCGGTACAACATGTTCTTCCTCCTCCATAACTCTCTGTCAGCCGTCATCTCATCATTCATACCCCGCTTATCCATGTCATCTTTTACACAGTTCATCCATGTTTTCTTTGGTCTACCTCTCCTCACATATCCATTCACATCCATACTCATCATTCTCTTAGTCACATGACTTTCTTCCCTTCTCATGACATGCCCATACCACGCCACCCAATTGTTCTGTCACTTTACTGTCAAACTTCCCCTGATATACTCGTTCCGTATCCTCTATTCTTGTCACTCCACACATCCATCTCAACATTCGCATCTTTTCCACATGTACTTTTTTTCATCCGTCCCTTTTGTTGCCTAACTCTCAACTCTTCGAACACAACAATTTAAAATAATTATATTATCATTATTGTTATAAAATTTATATCCCTCTTTGTGTGTCACAAAAGCCTATTAACATGGGTCTCAAAGCCTTCCATTGCATGCAAGATTCGTTATAGAAGAAGCTGTTCTTAACACCCTTTTGTTTCTTACGCCTGTGTTTTAGAGCTCATTAAATTAGAGAGTTGGTACAGTCGAGTTCAAAATAAAAACTTGTGGTAAAAAACTCGTTTACTTCTAAAGCAGTATTATTTTGTATATTAGAACCTGCCCTTGCATTAACGACATGATGAAAGTCTTCAGAGATGCACAAAAATATACTAACTTAGGTCAGTTGTTTGTAAGGCTTAGGTCTTTAATTGGAATTGCTTTTTTTTAATAAAAACATAAATTTAAACGGTTTTATTTTTCTTCACAAACTCTAATTATATGAAATACAAAATACGAGTGTTTTGTAATACAAAATCAACCATCAGCAAGCTATTAGCTATGTTTGATGCAATTATAAAGCTGGTTTTTCGTGGAGTCGATGCCATAAAAGCAGTGCTGAAAATGATGTTGTTAATGCAGTCTATGTTTCATCTAAAATGTTTATAACGAGTAAAAGTTGTTTGCGACTGTACCCGTTTGAAACCCGTAGTTTCAAAACGTTTTTGTTAGTGTCACGAGTTTATGTGTATTGCGCGGTCGGTATAGTATGCCTGAAAGCCTTTAGTGGTTGGGAAAAGGGTTTATTTGTATGAGAGTAGGTCGAACTGATTTCCAAGAAGAGATTTAGGATTTAAACTACTTGCATTACAACATAGCCTCCCTGATTAGAAGAATAAGATGTATTCTACTAATTTGGTCGTCTTTGCTAATGGTTATGAAATGTATTTTTTTAGAATATTTGTAAACGTATTGAAAAGGTATTAATTGATTAATTGTTTTTTTTTTATATTAACCAAAATTTCAAAAAAGATGTATTAACTTGTATTAGCAATAATAAGCACTTTCGTTTTTGATTTTAAGGATAAATCTGCTTATAGATAATATTGCCTGAAATATTACTTTGCTGCTAAACTGCTGGCGTATAAACTTACTACTCCGCATTCTCCAGCAGTGCTTAGTTGTTAACTTACCTGAAACAAGAAAGTAATACAATTAGTTAATGTAAATGACACAATTATTTATACATGCTTATATTTACAACATAGGTAACTACCGTAACGTAGTATTATATTATGTTATGTGTTACCGTCACAAACATTATTGCATCAAATAAATATGAAAACCACGGACACAAGTTGAACTAGATACCGCAAAAATAAGCGTGTTTTTGTCTACTTATAATTCTAGTGATCTGCCCCAGCTACCTATGGGCGAATAAATTCAAAGACAGATGCTTCACATTTTTCGCCTCCTTTTTTCTAAATTAAACATTGTTAAAATTTTGTATAGATAAAACTACTAATCGAATGGAGCAGAAGTTTATTTCGATTTTTAAATCAAAACTAGATATCAGGCTACTAGATACTACATAGTTTTTGCAGCAACTAAAAATCCATTTCATTCTATTGAAATGTTTGACGTTACCGTTTGAGACAGCGTATTGAGAACATTAGGATTAATATTGACACGCAAAGAGATCACTTGCGGTATCCAGTTTACTCTATATCTGCGATGACAACGCTGTACATAATATAGCACGTCGTGCCATCGGTCACCTAGCGTCCCGGAAGGCTCTACTACCGTTTCCCACAATATATTATTTAGAGAGCTGTTACATTTAATGCTCTTAGTGCGAATGAGTGTCGTAATAATATCAACGTCTGCCGCTTCCGCCAAGTTGAGAGATATTATATAATATTTTCCACTGCGTTTTGCTGCTTATTCATTTTGAAACCTAAAATGCAGTTTTGCAGTAAATTTATTCCAATTATTCAAAGTCAAATTAAAATGGCGTGTATTCTATAAAAACATGTCTGACTCTTACAGTAATTTAAGATACATACGATCATACTCTTGTTTTGGTTCTCGTTTTCTAGATTCTACGTCGTAGACCATCTACGAAATACGAAGAGATACGCCGCAGATAAATTTAAATAAATAAGTATTGTTGACAATCCACACAACAATTACCAACTGAAAAATGTGCCAAATGTAACAATTAAACCTTTGTCTACACCCCCAAAAAAAATTGACCCATTTCTAGGTATTAAGTCCGAGGGGATATTTACCGTTTTGCTAATTAAAATTCAAAGCTTTTTAATTTTCGTAAAGAAATGAAAATTTGTAATAAAATAAACTAGAAAATTTCAAATTAATTCAACTATTTTGTCACAATTACTCACCGTTCATTTTCTAGTGAATGGGTTTGTAAATGTGACAAGCTATTTTGAAATTTAAATGTGGTGAACGCCCACTTCACTATGCTCTCATTAATGCCTTTATGAATATTATTTGAAGCGGTTTGATTTATGCATCTAATAGTTTGATTTATAAAAGGCAAATATTTAGTAAAAGCACATGAATAGTATAGTTTCAGTGATGTATGTAAATTTCAGTAATAATTGTGACTTTTATTCCTAACACTCTCAAATAGTAAGTCAGAATGAAAACAAATTGTTGTTAAACCTAAAAGTTCTATAATATGTTTCTAGTGCACAAAAGCAATTTTAGAACTCTTTAATGTGGACTTAATATAACTTCGCCTCGTTCGATAGAACTAGAACTCGTTCGACAAGAAGACATTTTTTTTTTAAATCTTCGGAATTTATAACTTCGCCATACTCGTTCTATAGAATAAGTGATACGACAAGAAGACAATACCCTCAATTTTTTTTTAATCCTCGGAATTTATAGAATTTTGTTCGTTATGATTCTGTTTATTATCAATGTCACGTATTAAATAATATTATTAACATTAAAATTAGAATATGCCAGGCGTATAATGTTAGTCACATGTTAAGGTAGTCAGAAATTTACACGTGTGGTATATTATACGACACGTGTATCGCTTCTCTGACTGCCTCTCATCATAAAATATATCCCACAAGAGAGGTACTTCTTGTTGTTTTTATATAACTACTAATAATAGCTTGTAGTGTCCCACTGTTGGGAAAAAGCTTCCCCCCATTTTCTCGTAATTATATTTACATATAAGTTTAACTAAAAATACGAATTAAAATAAATTAGTGGTTTTCTCATAGTTTTTCTAAAGAAAACTTGTTTGATTCACAGCCCTTTGGCAAAACTATAAAAACACAAACAAGTGAATCCAATTAGGTGATTTATGTTTAAGGACTCATAATATGTTCTTCCTGAAAAAGCATAGTGGTGGACTCCTTCAGGCTGATGATGACGATGAGACAGTTTCACCCAATGTGACCAAAAAACTTATTTAAAAATTTATTTTCTTCTCCAAATACTGCAAAAACATGTTAATAAATTTATTTTCCTCTTCTATATACGTACACGTAACCAAAAACTACTAAATTAAGTAGTTTGCATACCCAATCATGAGCTCTAAAACGCACGTAACATCTTGAACGGACAAAACGCTACGTCCGAGGTCACCGTTTCAATTTACATGCAAATGGGATGGGGCGGGTGTGACCGTGCCAATAGTACGCTGATGTATCGCGTCAGAACGTATACTGTGGAAAGCTGAGCGGAGTGGTGCAAGGTAAAGGAGGTACCCGCTCAATAAAAGCATGACATTCATCCGCATCCATAGTGGATGTCCTCTTAGATCTGTATTATCCTTTCCGGGGTCTTCTTTCACGACACCGACCTTTTATTTACATAAGTACAATTTAATAATAATTGTATTAGGTAAAACCAATGTAATCACTTACAATTAAAAAGAGTGTATGTATGAATAACAATTCAAATAATTTTAATCAATGTTGTTTAAAGTTACGCGCAGATTATGAAGATTTGTGTTGTGAACACAGATGTTTGTTCTCCGTCTGGGTGTTATTGTATTGTAAGTATTATGTATTTACAAACAAATAAATATTTAAGCATTATATCGGCCAGCTGGTTCCCATACTACAAGCTCTGCTTAAATTGGGGCCAGATTGTGGTGAGTGGATTGTCTACAATTTATTTTATTTTATTTATTTTTAGCCTGGGTCGTCCCACTGCAGGGCAAAGGCCTCCCTCCCCTTCTTCCACACCTCTCGATCTTTGGCTACAGTGCGCCAGTCGTTCATATGAGAATCGAGATCGTCCCGCCATCTTCTCCGGGGTCTTCCTCTACGACGCCGACCTTGTGGGACCCAATCTGTTAATATTTTGGCCCAAAGAATGTCCGGCATACGAGCCACATGCCCTGCCCAATCCCATTTAAGGTTCGCCGCTTTCACTGTTACATCGACTATTTTTGTTTTGGAGCGCAGTATGGTGTTCTGTATGCGGTCTGTAAGTTTGACACCTAATATGCTGCGCTCCATGGCTCGTTGGCAAACCTCGAGTTGGTATCTCTCTTGAGCACAATGTTTTTATTTATTTATTTCGTCATCTTAGTTTGGACCAAACCCCGTGCGCGTGCAAAATATGACGCTACGCTGTAGGTAGGTGATATTGATAGGTTACATCAGACAGGTTGTCGGGTTTTTAATAATGTCGAGCTGGTGAGTGGTGCTTTATTAAATTAGTTGCTTTTAAAACTTCTCTGGTAACCGTAGTTTATTTAAAAAGAAAGGTTATTTTTATTAGATCAATTACAACTATTCCACTAGCCTAAGAAATTAGATGATTAAGATGTGCTTGATAACTAGCCCGGAATTAACAAGATTTAAGATTTTTATAGTAGAAGAACTATTATTCGTTTAGTTGAATAGTAAATTAAATAAACCGTATGAACCAAATACAGTAAACAGCTCATCATTGTCTCTGGCACTTTACAATAACAAGTACGTATATGTGTAACATTGACTTTTTAAGCATCTTTTTGGGCTGACATGAGTATAAAATCAGGTAATTATACCACGTTGTTTCGTCTCGATGGTGATGATGATGATACTTTACTCTGTAGCAACGGTTGATATTATTGTTAGAGCCTAATTATAGACCCACACACTGTCACCAGCATTGGCTTTAGAATTTTCTGCTGAAATGGATTGACCTCTCGCATTCGCTTCCAGGAAGAGCTATTTTGAGACTCTCCATCCAACGACTATATTTATATTTTCATTCATAGGCACAATAACCGCCCACCTTGATTTTTCATGTGTTTGATGTCAAAAATATAAAAAATATAGCCACTTATGAAGGGTAGGTGGCGTTTTGCTGCCTTCACACCTGACTGCAAGTGAGAATAGAGCTACAGACAGTGCATGCTTAGCAATAATCCACCTATCCACTTTTGTCTTAAAAAATCCAAATTAAACTCTCTGAAAATACTGACGCTGACTTCCAGCAACTTCACGATACATCCTCACACATTCTAAATCTAACCAATGCCTTTTCAATTGTTCTTTTAACCAAGAAATCAGCAAGAAATGGCGCGTTAAAATAGTTTGCGGCCGCGTCAAGGATTGCTGTTGCCGGTGCTAATGGCAGGTCGCGAATCGAAGCTTGTGGTCACTTTCAATTTGACGTGGTTCTGTGGTTGAGGTTTAAGCTTTGTTGTGCTTTTGATGGATTTGATATTTTATTGTTTAAACGAGACGTTTAAATAGTTTTGTGAGTTTCAATCCGATTTTGACAAATTTATTTCGTATTTTCTAAAATTTTTCAAGTTTCAACACTTCACTCTTTAGGTCAACCTAACGTGTGAAAGCCAGGAGAGTGATGAGTATGGATGTGGATGGTATGTGAGCAGAGGTAGACCAAAGAAAACATGAATGAACTGGGTGAAAGGTGACATGGGTAAGAGAAGAGTGAATGCAGAGATGACGGCTGACAGAGATAAATGAAGGAGAAAGACATCTTGTGCAGACTCCATATGAAGTTGTATAAGGGCAGGAAGAAGAAGAAGAAGGTTATCATACAATGGATTCACATTTTATTAACCGCTTATTTACTAATATCATCTTCAAAGAAGTCCCAGGTTTAAAATACCTGATAGAAAAAGATGCACAACACAAACGCACAGGAAACAAATTAGTATTTTTTATTTGTTTGTGGGATTGAGACAAAACAGTTCAATGAAACTCAAAACCCGGTTGTTTACAATCCACTTCAGTTGCACGGCAGGCGACATTGTTCTGCCATACTCGTAGTCGTAGGTAAAGCACCCCGGAGCCAGGCACGGTACATTAACATCAGCTAAATACGTCGGTTTGAACGTCTTCGTTTCCATGTAGGGTAGCAAGTTGCTATATAGCAACTAACCAAATTGTATTGTCTACATTGTTATTTTAGTGCAAAATATTGAAGTTAGAGATTTGCTGCTAACATAAAGATCAGCTGACACGATTTGGAAAGACTTAGTACAAAGTGATAAATTAAAGGTTAAAAAACTTGGGAAACCGAATTCATCAAATTTCATCAAAAAATGAAAAAAAATCTTAAGAGACTAATCTAAAAGTTATAACCTTCCAGATAAAATCAAATTTGAAATGGGCTCTTAAATGACGAAGCACTGTGAAAACAAGCTTAGAATAAATAAAAAAATAGAACCAAATTGAGAACCTCCTTTTTTATTTGAAGTCGTTTAAAAATAACGGTGTTACTATTTATAGTACTTGAATTATTACATTTAAAAGTGTGATAAACTAAAATCAGAGCTTTCTCAAAGAGACAAAGAGAGTTTAGTGAGTGCAAAGTATAGTTTCAAAAAATATACGAGAGCATTAAAAAAACAAATAGAAAACTTCGAACTAAAAGCAACGCCAATGGGAAAGCTGTGATGCTCCAGGCTAACTCAATTGTCACGTACGTCTGTAATGGGGCAGAAAGACAAAAAATACCGTTTCCGTTGGTTATTTGGTCTATTATTGTTAGTCAAAAACTTATTGACCGAGCGAGTAAAGCGAGCGAAGCGTCTAAGTTTTGAGATGAGCCAAAAATGCATTTTTCAAGCCATCTGAATAAAACTTGGTACACAGGTTATATTAATTTGAAGTTGGTGATTTTTGATTGGAGGGGTACTTGCTCCTAAAAGAAGCCAAAACTGGATATTGGATGTCTCTGCCGTATGAGATCCGATTCTTATGATTCTTTTATAAATAACATAAATTTTATACTTACTTTAAACTTCAGTTATAACTTTATATTGGTCTCATACAAATTTGACGCAGGTCTGAGGACGATCTTCAATTATCGCTGTCATATTTGATAGCGTTTCTCTGATGCCACTGCAGAATGCTCGTGGCTTTATAAAATCCTTCAGTTAAAATTCTGTGTGTCATAACAAAATGAAAACCTGATAGGTATTCATTTAGTTGATGTTTAAATAAGCATCTAAATAAATATTCATTTTAAACAGATCCGGCTATGTTTGTGCGCGATCCATCTTTCAGCGCGGTACGTAGCGACATAATGCATAAACTTGTTTGCGCGCCAGATGAAAAATCAACAAAATCACACGAACTCATTTAATATGCGACTACGGAACTTTAGACGATTTTGACCTGGTTTGCGAAAACGAAAGACAAAAAGCCGAAGAGTAGTTTGCTGATGTGAAAAAAACTTTTTTTTTTCTGAGGTTGGATACCTAAAATTACTGGCACGAGAGGCTGAACATCAGTATGCCTCAAGTTGATGGACGCAGACTAGTGCATCATAGGGCACGTTTCTAACCTACGAGGCAATGCTTTGTTATAGGCGATGGTTACCACTTATTATTAGTTGGGCCATCTAATTATGTTTGTTCCTTAAGCAAGTCCTATAAAAAAACTATGAGTAACTATTCGTCAAATAAAAGTATTACTTGAGACATTTAGAAAAAAAAATTTAGTTAAGTACTCTGCCATTATTTTTAATCGTACTCATCATTATCGTAAAGAAGACTACTGGACTTAGGCCTCACCTATACATTTCCAAGTACCAAGTACGATTATCAGCCCTTTCCATTCACCGACTTCCCGCGATCGGTCCCTCGGGTGGGTGGGCGCCCTACGTTTTGTCTTCCGGTTCGTGGTCGCCATTCGAGAACCTTTACACTCGTAATATATTTTTGACGTTGACTGGCCTCTAGCTCAGTTGGTAGTAGCTCTGCCTTCTGCGCCATAGGTCGTGGGTTCGCTCCCCACCGAGAACAAATATTTGTGTGGTGAACGTAAATGTTTGTTCTCTGTCTGGGTGTTATATTGTATTCTAAGTATGTATTTACAAAAAAAAATGTATTCAAGTATTATATCAGCTATCTGGTTCCCATATTACAAGCTCTGCTTAGTTTGGGGCTGGGTAGTATTGTGTAAATTGTCCACAATATTTATTATTATTTATTTATTTTGCTTTCGTCTGGCACTGATGGATCAGTTGAGCAATCTCTAGATCGTTTGCAATGGTCTGTAGATAGCTTTACTTTTTCCTGTGTATTTTGTAAAATTTTGCTTGATTGTAAGTTTAATTGTGTAGATATTAATGTGTTAACTGTTGAAAAAACATTCATTGTGTTACATTGACAATGAACAGTGTTTTAAAAATAAATTGACTTGCAAACGTCGCCGTCGGCAAGTGCAGACAATAACATTATCTTGCGCCATTTTCCATCATCAATGTTTTCACTACCATTTACCATACGTAACGACTTAAAAGAATTGAAAAATAAAATAAATTAAAAAACCGCAGCTATAAAGACAAACGAACCATTTCACTGAAAGCAGATTAAATCTCTTCACACACAATTTGGTAGCAGTTTTTACGAACCGTCTGCAAGGCAAAATAGGCTTTGTTTCAAGAGAGTTAAGCCGTTATGTTAAGTGATAAGGAATATAGCCTTTATGTCTTGGTGATGTGACAGGGTATTGTTCTGATGTCCGTCCTTCTAATAGGTGTCTGGTTACATTTGTATGGGACTGCGGTAGAGCTATGAAATACGCGAATAAAATAAGTGATTACGGTATTTGTAATCCGGGTTAAATTAACACAAAAAAGTTAAAAATGATAAAACGTGCATTTTTTCAATATTTCTACTTACTGAGAACTAAAACATGGTCGAATCTAGCTTTGTTTTTTCTGATAAAATTTACTTGATATTGTTGAAAAAATTTGAAGCCTGCTGCAAAAAAAAAGCAAAAAAACTACTGTTGATAAAACTCGCGTTGTCAAAACTTTTGAAATACACCGTCGGAAAGTTAGGCGAGACTACATTTTCTTTGCGTCATCCTACTATCACTGGAACCAGATAATCATGTTATCGCAGATGACTGTGTTATCCTTGATGTCACCACACCAATGGGGGCGGATTTATTCGAAGAGTAAATCAGATGTACCTAGGTTTGGCAACTTGCAAACATTTACAGCCCTACTTATAAAGGCAATTTAAATTTAATCATTGCTTAAAGTTAGCCCTGTCACTGTTTGTCATTACCCAGTGGTAAGAGATGGCAATAGTTTAAGCACTGTTTTTTGACATATTTTTATAAGTAAGGTCATTAATTCAAATAGGTATTCCGCTCAGCTCATCGCCAACTTCCTAGCCCAACCTCGTACAGTTGCTTACAGTAAACAATTAATCAGTTATGACGAAGGTGCTAAGGCAACAAAGGGTGTCTTAATAAGGTGATACTCAGCCCCTTTATAGGATGTAGGCTATTGTTTGATGCCTGGATGGTTTTGGGTTTCTCAGTATGTTGAACTTTTGTATTAACATAAAAATATTTAACTTACATTATTATTATGTGCCATTGTTCAACTTTTTAATATTCTGGTAAAACGAATTCACCCGAATCGAATAAATGCGATTTATAATAAAAAAATAACAAAAAGTAAGCGTTAAGTCTGTTGTCATCTCTATTTGTTGACATGAAAGAAACAGTGAAAAGAAACTTTAAACAAGCCGCTTAAAATGTGTTAGGCAGTATGGGATATGGAGAAAGATAGATGAAACAAATCAGTCAAATATAGCTGTCATATTTGACAGCGTTTACATGATTGTCATCGCAGAACGCATAAGTGTGCGCAAGGTTTAAATGAGTTCAGATTGTATGGAAATAAATTTAAAATTGATATCAAAAACTCCTACTATATTGTTTTTCAAGTAGAATTAGAACAAAAGTAGTAGCCCGTATAAAAATGGTCGTATTTATTTATTGGAACGTCAAACGAATTCCAAAACCACGTTTCTACTTAATCTACTTATACTGAAGTCCTCTGAAGACGTAAGTGTTACTTAACAGACCCTTACTTTGAACGTTATTTCTCACCTCAAAAATATTGTTTTACTTTTCTTCTTATTTCATCATGTCCTTCGAAAATTGATTGTAAGTTCAATAGTGTATTTTGTTTTACCCCACTAAATTTCACCTATTTTATTGATAAAACTCATTTGCATAGTTTGTAGTCTGCACTAATAACTACTCTCTTCTTATGTATTTTGTTTTACCTACCCCACTAAATTTCACCTATTTTATTGATAAAACTCATTTGCATAGTTTGTAGTCTGCACTAATAACTACTCTCTTCTTACGTATAACTAAGTGGGAAAAAAACTGAACTGAACTGAACAACTTACAGGGTGATAATAAGGTATCTTTTGTAAGTAAAAAAAGAAAAACGAATGGCCACGTATAAACTTAATTTTGAGAACAGACGAAGAATTAATTAAAGAAGGAAATAAAAGATCATAATATTTTATTATTCATAATATTTTAGATCTTGATTTGATCTTTTAACGCTTTTGATATCCTGTTACTAAGCTAAGTTTATATTATGGTTTTGATCCAAAATTTCCGTTGTAAGGAGTCAACACATTATTCTGTTTTTTTAAAGCTGCTAATATTTAGGGCTAGGTAATTAATTTATCAGAAGACTCCGGAAAATTGGTCCCCCTCACCCCATTTTCCCACAGTGTATATTTAGGTTTAATTTAGAATTGTTAGCGCAAAGGGAATGCAATTTACGTGAAATAATTGTTTGATTTCGAACATCCCAGCATTCCGCTCACCCTTTCCCGAGACCTTAATTTGGTTTATGAAAAAGGCCTTGACCAGTTTTGTTAATTTAATGAGATCGGTTTGCTTTTGGCATAACTGGATTTTTCTTAAAATTTAATTAATTCATCGCAAAACTTTTGGCGTGGAATACATAAATCAACACTTTTGATCTTTCATAATACAAACATGCATAAAATCACGCCTCATTCCCATGGGGGTACGCAGAGATCACGGATTTTCACTTGCTACGATCCTGACATACCTTTTTCGCTTCATTCAATCGCATAATTTTCTTCATACATGGTACTCCTGACGTGGCCTTACAAAAATAAAAATATATTTTTATAGTCTTCTAGAAATTAATACAAACCTATGGCATAATAAATTATATAACTTATTGCTTCTTTTACAGTTTTGTGTAGCCTAGGCCTTAGCGCGGCTGGCACCAGAGGAGCACATGAGATGATAACGTATTTAAATTACCCTAACTTGTGCAGACTGGAAGCTGTATCAAACTTGTTATTTGTGTGTTTTAAGTTGCGAGATGATTTATGCAAGTTGGATTTCAATGCTTATTAATATGGTGAACGACCAGAAAATCTAACATGATTTTGTTTTAAGACATGATTTGAACAATTCAGTTATTTTTTAAATTGATAAACAAATATGGCAGGCCTCTAGAAAACTTTGCGAAGTTTTATTTTTTATAGCCATGAGATTTTCTAACTGGAGACAATAAAGCATGAAAGAAAAAAGTGTATTTTCTTCTTCTTTTTATCGTGTCACTGATTCTTTCGAACCAAGTGTGTTTTAAAAAGTGAAACATATCTTTTTGTCTAGGCACGGTCCTATCTAGACTAGATAGGACTTAAATAGGGACCGATAGAAGGGGGCGCATCGGTTGAAAAAACTGAGTTTTGGCTCAAAAACTTGTATAACAAAACGATATTTCAGCCAAACAAAATTGTGGTCCCGATAGTCAATGCAATAAAAAATATTGCACTTCCAATAACACGCTCCAAAAACAAGTTTTAAAATGTTAACGAACCATGACAACTACAAATTGGGTTTCGGTACCTGGAATTGAATAACACCAAACAATTTAAAGCTCAGCATTCGGCCGGTCAGTGTGTCACGTGCTTTAGTGAAGTAGTGTTGCTGTAATTGGTTCTGACTGTACCAGGTGCTGCCATTGACTTACGGTGTTTTGCGCTGAGCGTCTCGCAAATACCTGATTATGTGTCATGCCCATATGCCCATAATGTGATAAACTTACGCTGTGCTTTAGCCTTACTCGACGTTTGAATCTATTCTAATCTTGAATGGAGTTTTAGCTTTTGCAGCCTTATTATCCACGTGATATCGCAAATTTAAAGTAATTTATCCCTAAGTCAAAATCTTTGTATTCGTAGTAGCTTAATTTTTTCAGCGAGTCTTGCGTCTCGCCTTGCGCACATTCGAGCGTTTTGCTGTGGCTATCAGTAAAAGCTAACAAAAATAACGGCAATATTTGGCAGCATTTCACTGATCACTACCGCAGAACGCTTAGATATGCGCAAGGCTTTATTAGTTAGGTAAGATGTAATTTCACTATAAATAATCTCATGTGCCACATCTCAAACAGAAATGCCAGGTTTGTTGCCTGGAGTTTTAGAGTATATCCAGCAATGCTACTCAACATAACTAAAAATACACCAATCCAATGTGTACAACAATAAAAATAAAAATCATGAATCTTGCAACATACAAACGTCACATGACAAGAGTACTAGAGTGTAACTCGTACAATACCGTATCTTCATACCGAACGTTTCATACGATCCGGAATGGGTACGATGCTGCTACTACGATACTACTCGTACATTCAACCGTCCGGGCTGGTCGTTCTAACTCAATAATAAAACCTCTCCAGTAGCCGTGACGTCTCGTGAAGCCCGTTTTTGGAGTTCCGGACAGCACTTGAGGTAAATTGAAAGTGGAATGCTACTGAAATGCAGTAAAATGAAAAATGTTCTGTTTTATGAAGACGGAGATGGTCAAAGATGGACCGAAAGCTTTGAATTTTATTTGTAAAAATAAATACTAGGCATGGATAATGGACAATCTACGCAATACTATTAAACCCCAAGTTAAGCAGAGCTTATTCTATGGAAACCAGATGGCTGATACAACACTATTTTTTTGTAAATACATACAAAGAATACAATATAACACCCAGACTGAGAACAAACATCTGTGTTCACCAGACAAAATATTTGTTTTCGGTGATCGAGCACTACCTTTGGCGCAGAAGGCAGAGCTACAACCGACTGAGCTGAGAGGCAATACAACAATACAACATTAAATTGACAGGTCTTTGAATGAAAATGTATTCATTTTTATTGCTACCGAAATCAATAGCTACATACGATTTACAATAAATAAACTCACTTCACTATTTAAAAAACCTGGTTTATACACCGTATAAAGCCACGTTTACGTGAAATGTGAAAAACAATTCAGTTGGGTTTACATTACTCCCTCGCATTGAAATTGTCAGCTGCCAATTCCATTGTCTATCAAAACAAAACGTTGCAATACCTATGAAATGTACCAACATTGTAATATTAATAATTATGGAGGTGAATGGTTCAGTTCGGATTACCGATAACAGAAATCTGGGAACAATGAATAATTTCGGAATGACTTTGACGCGCTTTACAATTTGACTGGTGTATATTTCATATCAAGTTTTGAAATTAATATATTTATTTACATAAATTAATGCACGTATTTACAAATATAAAAAATACACAAAAAACAGACCGTTACAAACGATAGCTCAACTGTTCTAAATCAGTGCTACACGGAAGCGGCGGGTCCCTAAAACGCCGGTGGCATAAATAAAATAATTAGGTATTAATATAATATTATCTATATATATATAACTCAAAGGTGACTGACTGACTGACATAGTGATCTATCAACGCACAGCCCAAACCACTGGACAGATCGGGCTAAAATTTGGCATGCAGGTAGATGTTATGACGTAGGCATCCGCTAAGAAAGGAAAATGGAAAATTAATTTCCGAAGAGGAGAAAAAGGGGAAAAATGGTTTAAAGAAAAATCAACGCACAGCCTAAACCGTTAGCCCTAGAAGCATGAAACTTAGAAGGTGTATTCCTCTAATAGAGCAAAGGTGTACTAAAAAAGAAAATAGGAAAGTTATTTCTCTAAAAGAAGAAAAAATGGAAAATGATTTTAAGAAAAATCACAAAAAATAGCTTTACAAAATACGCAAAAAAACATAAAAAAAATCTGCTACCGCAGCATCTGGCACCAGGTTCGATTACACACAAAGGTTCACAAACAAATCAACACCAACACGCATACGAAACCCCAAATTAGCCACTAATATAACATAAAACTACAAAAAATAGCTTTACAAAATACGAAAAAAAAACATTAAAAAATTTTCAGCTACCGCAGCATTTGTCACCAGGTTTTTATACACACAAATGTTTTCAAAAAAACCGATGATAACCACTTAGACAAAATCACAGGAAACATCTATCATACTTAAACTAAACACTGCTGAAAAAAATCCGCTCCAACAGCACTCACATTCAAATACATTCTAAAGTACAAGCTCAAAACAATGGTAACTAGCAGTTGGTCATATCAAATTAAAAAAATCTGATTCGATTATACACCAACACGCATACGAAACCCCAAATTAGCCACTAATATACCATAAAATCACAAAAAATAGCTTTACAAAATACGAAAAAAAAACATTAAAAAATTTCCAGCTACCGCAGCATATGTCACCAGGTTTTAATACACACAAATGTTTACAAAAAAACCGATGATAACCACTTAGACAAAATCGCGGGAAACATCTATCATACTTAAACTAAACACTGCTGAAAAAAATCGGCTCCAACAGCACTCGCCTTCAAATTCAAATACACTATAAAGTACAAGCTCAAATCTATAGTAATCAGCAGTTGGTCATGTCAAATTAAAAAAATCTGATTTGATTATACACCAGCACGCATATGAAACCCCAAATTAGCCACTAATCTTCTATATATATATAACTCAAAGGTGACTGACTGACTGACATAGTGATCTATCAACGCACAGCCCAAACCACTGGACAGATCGGGCTAAAATTTGGCATGCAGGTAGATGTTATGACGTAGGCATCCGCTAAGAAAGGAAAATGGAAAATTAATTTCCGAAGAGGAGAAAAAGGGGAAAAATGGTTTAAAGAAAAATCAACGCACAGCCTAAACCGTTAGCCCTAGAAGCATGAAACTTAGAAGGTGTATTCCTCTAATAGAGCAAAGGTGTACTAAAAAAGAAAATAGGAAAGTTATTTCTCTAAAAGAAGAAAAAATGGAAAATGATTTTAAGAAAAATCACAAAAAATAGCTTTACAAAATACGCAAAAAAACATAAAAAAAAATCAGCTACCGCAGCATCTGGCACCAGGTTCGATTACACACAAAGGTTCACAAACAAATCAACACCAACACGCATACGAAACCCCAAATTAGCCACTAATATAACATAAAACTACAAAAAATAGCTTTACAAAATACGAAAAAAAAACATTAAAAAATTTTCAGCTACCGCAGCATTTGTCACCAGGTTTTTATACACACAAATGTTTTCAAAAAAACCGATGATAACCACTTAGACAAAATCACAGGAAACATCTATCATACTTAAACTAAACACTGCTGAAAAAAATCCGCTCCAACAGCACTCACATTCAAATACATTCTAAAGTACAAGCTCAAAACAATGGTAACTAGCAGTTGGTCATATCAAATTAAAAAAATCTGATTCGATTATACACCAACACGCATACGAAACCCCAAATTAGCCACTAATATACCATAAAATCACAAAAAATAGCTTTACAAAATACGAAAAAAAAACATTAAAAAATTTCCAGCTACCGCAGCATATGTCACCAGGTTTTAATACACACAAATGTTTACAAAAAAACCGATGATAACCACTTAGACAAAATCGCGGGAAACATCCATCATACTTAAACTAAACACTGCTGAAAAAAATCGGCTCCAACAGCACTCGCCTTCAAATTCAAATACACTATAAAGTACAAGCTCAAATCTATAGTAATCAGCAGTTGGTCATGTCAAATTAAAAAAATCTGATTTGATTATACACCAACACGCATATGAAACCCCAAATTAGCCACTAATCTAAATATATAAAACTCTTTCGTTACTGACTGACTGACTGACTGACTGACTGACAATCAACGCACAGCCTAAACCGTTAGCCCTAGAAGCATGAAACTTGGAGGGTATGTTCCTCTTATAACGTAGAGGTGTACTAAGAAAGGAAATTGGAAAACTATTTCCCGAAGAGGAGAAAAAGGGGAAAAATGGTTTAAAGAAAAATCAACGCACAGCCTAAACCATTAGTCCTAGAAGCATGAAACTTAGAGGGTATGTTCCTCTTATAACGTAGAGGTGTACTAAGAAAGGAAATTGGAAAATTATTTCCCGAAGAGGAGAACAAAGGGAAAAATGGTTTAAAGAAAAATCAACGCACAGCCTAAACCATTAGTCCTAAAAGCATGAAACTTGGAAGATGTGTTGCTCTTATAGAGCAAAAGTGCATTAAGAAAGAAAATCGGAAAATTATTTCCCTAAAAGAAGAAAACAAAGGAAAAAAGTTTCATGAAAATTCACAAAAAAATTGCTTTACAAAATACGCAAAAAAACAGTAAAAAAAATTCTGCTACCGCAGCATCTGTCACCAAATTTGAATACACACAAAAGTTTACATAAACTCCACCGTAACCACTAAGACAAAATCGCGGAAAACACCTATCATACCGAAACTAAACACCGCACAGCTTCAAAAAACGGCTAAAGTACATGCTCAAAACTATGGTAACCAGCTGGTCATGTCAAATTAAAAAAATCTGATTCGATTATACACCAACACGCAGACGAAACCCTAAATTAGCCACTAATCTAAATATATAAAACTCTTTCGTTACTGACTGACTGACTGACTGACTGACTGACAATCAACGCACAGCCTAAACCGTTAGCCCTAGAAGCATGAAACTTGGAGGGTATGTTCCTCTTATAACGTAGAGGTGTACTAAGAAAGGAAATTGGAAAACTATTTCCCGAAGAGGAGAAAAAGGGGAAAAATGGTTTAAAGAAAAATCAACGCACAGCCTAAACCATTAGTCCTAGAAGCATGAAACTTAGAGGGTATGTTCCTCTTATAACGTAGAAGTGTACTAAGAAAGGAAATTGGAAAATTATTTCCCGAAGAGGAGAACAAAGGGAAAAATGGTTTAAAGAAAAATCAACGCACAGCCTAAACCATTAGTCCTAAAAGCATGAAACTTGGAAGATGTGTTGCTCTTATAGAGCAAAGGTGCATTAAGAAAGAAAATCAGAAAATTATTTCCCTAAAAGAAGAAAACAAAGGAAAAAAGTTTCATGAAAATTCACAAAAAAATTGCTTTACAAAATACGCAAAAAAACAGTAAAAAAAATTCTGCTACCGCAGCATCTATCACCAAATTTGAATACACACAAAAGTTTACATAAACTCCACCGTAACCACTAAGACAAAATCGCGGAAAACACCTATCATACCGAAACTAAACACCGCACAGCTTCAAAAAACGGCTAAAGTACATGCTCAAAACTATGGTAACCAGCTGGTCATGTCAAATTAAAAAAATCTGATTCGATTATACACCAACACGCAGACGAAACCCTAAATTAGCCACTAATCTAAATATATAAAACTCTTTCGTTACTGACTGACTGACTGACTGACTGACTGACAATCAACGCACAGCCTAAACCGTTAGCCCTAGAAGCATGAAACTTGGAGGGTATGTTCCTCTTATAACGTAGAGGTGTACTAAGAAAGGAAATTGGAAAACTATTTCCCGAAGAGGAGAAAAAGGGGAAAAACGGTTTAAAGAAAAATCAACGCACAGCCTAAACCATTAGTCCTAGAAGCATGAAACTTAGAGGGTATGTTCCTCTTATAACGTAGAGGTGTACTAAGAAAGGAAATTGGAAAATTATTTCCCGAAGAGGAGAACAAAGGGAAAAATGGTTTAAAGAAAAATCAACGCACAGCCTAAACCATTAGTCCTAAAAGCATGAAACTTGGAAGATGTGTTGCTCTTATAGAGCAAAAGTGCATTAAGAAAGAAAATCGGAAAATTATTTCCCTAAAAGAAGAAAACAAAGGAAAAAAGTTTCATGAAAATTCACAAAAAAATTGCTTTACAAAATACGCAAAAAAACAGTAAAAAAAATTCTGCTACCGCAGCATCTGTCACCAAATTTGAATACACACAAAAGTTTACATAAACTCCACCGTAACCACTAAGACAAAATCGCGGAAAACACCTATCATACCGAAACTAAACACCGCACAGCTTCAAAAAACGGCTAAAGTACATGCTCAAAACTATGGTAACCAGCTGGTCATGTCAAATTAAAAAAATCTGATTCGATTATACACCAACACGCAGACGAAACCCTAAATTAGCCACTAATCTAAATATATAAAACTCTTTCGTTACTGACTGACTGACTGACTGACTGACTGACAATCAACGCACAGCCTAAACCGTTAGCCCTAGAAGCATGAAACTTGGAGGGTATGTTCCTCTTATAACGTAGAGGTGTACTAAGAAAGGAAATTGGAAAACTATTTCCCGAAGAGGAGAAAAAGGGGAAAAATGGTTTAAAGAAAAATCAACGCACAGCCTAAACCATTAGTCCTAGAAGCATGAAACTTAGAGGGTATGTTCCTCTTATAACGTAGAGGTGTACTAAGAAAGGAAATTGGAAAATTATTTCCCGAAGAGGAGAACAAAGGGAAAAATGGTTTAAAGAAAAATCAACGCACAGCCTAAACCATTAGTCCTAAAAGCATGAAACTTGGAAGATGTGTTGCTCTTATAGAGCAAAAGTGCATTAAGAAAGAAAATCGGAAAATTATTTCCCTAAAAGAAGAAAACAAAGGAAAAAAGTTTCATGAAAATTCACAAAAAAATTGCTTTACAAAATACGCAAAAAAACAGTAAAAAAAATTCTGCTACCGCAGCATCTGTCACCAAATTTGAATACACACAAAAGTTTACATAAACTCCACCGTAACCACTAAGACAAAATCGCGGAAAACACCTATCATACCGAAACTAAACACCGCACAGCTTCAAAAAACGGCTAAAGTACATGCTCAAAACTATGGTAACCAGCTGGTCATGTCAAATTAAAAAAATCTGATTCGATTATACACCAACACGCAGACGAAACCCTAAATTAGCCACTAATCTAAATATATAAAACTCTTTCGTTACTGACTGACTGACTGACTGACTGACTGACAATCAACGCACAGCCTAAACCGTTAGTCCTAGAAGCATGAAACTTGGAGGGTATGTTCCTCTTATAACGTAGAGGTGTACTAAGAAAGGAAATCGGAAAATTATTTCCCGAAGAAGAGAAAAAGGGGAAAAATGGTTTAAAGAAAAATCAACGCACAGCCTAAACCATTAGTCCTAGAAGCATGAAACTTGGAAGATGTGTTGCTCTTATAGAGCAAAGGTGCATTAAGAAAGAAAATTGGAAAATTACTTACCTAAAAGAAGAAAAAAAAGGAAAAAAGTTTCATGAAAATTCACAAAAAATTGCTTTACAAAATACGCAAAAAATACAGTAAAAAAAAAATCTGCTACCGCAGCATTTGTCACCAAATTTGAATACACACAAAAGTTTACATTAACCCCACCGTAACCACTAAGACAAAATCGCGGAAAACACCTATCGTACCGAAACTAAGCACCGCACCGCTTCAAAAAACGGCTAAAGTACATGCTCAAAACTATGGTAACCAGCTGGTCATGTCAAATTAAAAAAATCTGATTCGATTATACACCAACACGCAAACGAAACCCTAAATTAGCCACTAATCTAAATATATAAAACTCTTTCGTTACTGACTGACTGACTGACTGACTGACAATCAACGCACAGCCTAAACCGTTAGTCCTAGAAGCATGAAACTTGGAGGGTATGTTCCTCTTATAACGTAGAGGTGTACTAAGAAAGGAAATCGGAAAATTATTTCCCGAAGAAGAGAAAAAGGGGAAAAATGGTTTAAAGAAAAATCAACGCACAGCCTAAACCATTAGTCCTAGAAGCATGAAACTTGGAAGATGTGTTGCTCTTATAGAGCAAAGGTGCATTAAGAAAGAAAATTGGAAAATTACTTACCTAAAAGAAGAAAAAAAAGGAAAAAAGTTTCATGAAAATTCACAAAAAATTGCTTTACAAAATACGCAAAAAATACAGTAAAAAAAAAATCTGCTACCGCAGCATTTGTCACCAAATTTGAATACACACAAAAGTTTACATTAACCCCACCGTAACCACTAAGACAAAATCGCGGAAAACACCTATCGTACCGAAACTAAACACCGCACCGCTTCAAAAAACGGCTAAAGTACATGCTCAAAACTATGGTAACCAGCTGGTCATGTCAAATTAAAAAAATCTGATTCGATTATACACCAACACGCAAACGAAACCCTAAATTAGCCACTAATATAACATAAAATCACAAGAAATTGCTTTACAAAATACGCAAAAAAAACCATTAAAAAATTTTCAGCTGCCGCAGCATCTGTCACCAGGTATGAATACACACAAAGGTTTACAAAAAAACCAATGATAACCACTTAGACAAAATTGCGGGAATCATCTATCATACTTAAACTAAACACCGCTGAAAAAAATCGGGTACAACAGCACCTGTCTTCAAATTCAAATACACTCTAAAGTACATGCTCAAAACTATGGTAACCAGCAGTTGGTCATGTCAAATTAAAAATCTGATTCGATTATACACATACGAAATCCCAAATTAGCCACTAATAAAACATAAAATCACAAAAAATAGCTTTACAAAATACGCAAAAAAAAACATTAAAAAAATTTCAGCTACCGCAGCATTTGTCACCAGGTTTTAATACACACAAATGTTTACAAAAAAACCGATGATAACCACCAAGACAAAATTGCGGGAATCATCTATCATACTTAAACTAAACACCGCTGAAAAAAAACAGCTACAACAGAACTCGCCTTCAAATTCAAATACACTCTAAAGTACATGCTCAAAACTATGGTAACCAGCAGTTGGTCATGTCAAATTAAAAATTCAGATTCGATTATACACCAACATGCATACGAAACACCAAATAAGCCACTAATATAACATAAAATCACAAAAAATAGCTTTACAAAATACGCAAAAAAAAACATTAAAAAATTTTCAGCTGCCGCAGCATTTGTCACCAGGTTTTAATACACACAAATGTTTACTAAAAAACCGATGATAACCACCAAGACAAAATCGCGGGAATCATCTATAATACTTAAACTAAACACCGCTGAAAAAAAACGGCTGCAACAGCACTCACCTTCAAATTCAAATACACTCTAAAGTACAAGCTCAAAACGATGGTAACTTGCATTTGATCATATCAAACTAAAAAAACAAGATTCAATTACACACCAACGAATACGATAGCCCAAATTAGCCACTTAAACAAAATCACGAAAAAGAGCTTTACAAAATACGCAAAAAAACATTTAAAAAAATTCAGCTACCGCAGCATTTGTCACCAGGTTTTAATACACACAAATGTTTACAAAAAAACCGATGATAACCACCAAGACAAAATCGCGGGAAGCACCTATCATACCAAAACTAAACACAGCTGAAAAAAATCGGCTACAACAGCAGTTACCATCTTTCAAACACACTTTATATAGTTTTGAATGCAAACTCAAAACTAAGGTAACCAGAACTTGGTCATGTAAAACCAACGCATACATAACCCAACTTAGCCACTAAGGCAAATTCACGAAAAATAACTCTCAAAATATAAGCAAAAAACAGTGAAAACATATCAATAGTTGTCCGCTTTCCACCATAAAATAGTTTCTTTTAAACGAACTCAAACTATGACTTTAAACTAACCACGCGGACGAAGTCGCGGGTGTCAGCTAGTATTGTAATAAAAGTGTAGAGATCAACCAATCTTAAACTGCACGTCCCACTACTTCAGTCAGTCAAAGTAAATTGTCATTTATCACCTAAATCACAAGGATCAATTTTAAGTACTTTACTGTGAGTCAACGTCAAGTAAACGTGGTGGAGGGGCGTGCATTTTTAGACTGGTTTATCTATACCAGCGTATTTTGAGTACCAGTGTACTAGCGTAGAACTCTGTTCATCTTTTTAGCACGGAAACAATCATCTACACATTACGACGCCATTTTTAGGGTTCCGTAGCCAAATGGCAAAAACGGAACCCTTATAGATTCGTCATGTCTGTCTGTCTGTCTGTCTGTCTGTCTGTCTGTCTGTCTGTCCGTCCGTATGTCACAGCCATTTTTCTCCGAAACCGTAAGAGCTAGACTGATGAAACTTGGCGAATAGATGTATTCTGTAAACCGCATTAAGATTTTTACACTGAATAATAATACTTGAAACTGAAACTCAAAAATTTTTTTTTCATCGAACCCATACGTGTGAGGTATCTATGAATAGGTCTTCAAAAATGATGTTGAGGTTTCTAATGTTGTTTTTTTCTAAACTGAATAGTTTGCGCGAGAGACACTTCCAAAGTGGAAAAAAGTTGGTCCCCCCCCCCCTCTAACTTCTAAAATAAGAGAATGATAAATCTTAAAAAAATATATGATGTACATTACTATGTAAACTTCCAACGATATTTGGTTTGAACGATATCAAGTTAGTAGTTTTTTTTAATACGTCATTAATCGTAAACCGCAATGTACCTTTCGACGAACTACTAGAACTTCTATATTATATTACTTACTGCTACGGAACCCTTCATGGGCGAGTCCGACTCGCACTTGGCCGCTTTTTTTTAAATGCCGACTAGACATTTTTATAATGTCCCAAAACTTAAGAGCCGAGCGGGATTTGAAACCGCGACCTTCCCCTTGGTACGGGGCTGCGCTGACCACTGCGCCATCAGATCCTAATCACACTCGACAAATAACTCGTAGGGACTGTTCGGCACTAACGCGACCGTGGTTCCATCTACAGGTTTGACGTTACAGTCAACTTCTTAGCTCCTAGTCGATAACCGAAGTTCAATTGAATCGACGAGAGATCTTTGTGATTTCCATAGCACTATAAAACAAATATGAACAAATATTTAGAGATTCAATAACAGCTTGCGAAACAGGCTTTTTAGTAAGACCTCTACATCTGTCGTCAGTAATGCACATTTAATAACGCCACTTCAAAATCCTCCAAAATGCTTTATTGCCTAAAAGTTCTCAAGCAGACTCAAGCCGACCATAAAACTTTACAAGCATAATGAATCTTAATCGCGGCGCCAATTCTCAAAATTGTTCGTGAGTTTTGTTTTAAAATAAAACTTGGATTCATCTCGTTTGGTGGAATTAATTTTGTCTTTTGTTACGTAATCGGTTACCTGAACGAGCTTATAATTTGTTTTTGTGACTTTTTGGCCAATTAAAGGAAAATTATGTTTTTATTCCTTCCCAAAAGTTATGCAAATTATATCATTACGATCGACTTCAACGTTTACAATTAAAAGTACAAAATTAAAGTCTACAACCTTTTTGCTTGGTCTTATCAAAACAATTATTTATTTAACAAGTATTTCAAAGGGCAGTGTCCAAATAACCCCTGTTTTAATTTAATTACGCATTCTATCTAATCAGTATGTTTGATTATTGCTTTCCAAACAAATATTTTAAAGGTTAGAGCTCTCACTTATATTCATTATTTATTAATTTAACTACATTAGTGTCGAGTAGTATTTGAAACTTATTGTCTTGGAAAACATAGGCTTAGGTTTTTTTTATATTAAGTACTTAGTTTATGTCCTAAGATCTATATAAGAAAGTGACATCTACATACATACCTAAACAAAGTAAATAAGTTAAAGTCGGTAGGCTACTCTGGAGATGGAGTTGGCGTTGTTAAACCGATGTAATAAGACTTTTATAATGACCCAAAGTTAAAGCCGAGCGGGATTTGAACTCGCGACCTTCCCTTCGGCATGAGGCTGCGCTAACTGCTGCGCCATCAAATCCTTATCATAATACACGATGAATAACTATTATAGGTATTGTTAATACGGCATTAACGTGACCGCCTACACAATATAAAATCCTTGTGGTTAAATATTATAAAATCAATAAAAAACACTAAAAGACTTGATAAAAATTATAAATTTTATAAAAAAAGGTTTTTGCGATAATTTAACTCGCTTCCATAAACGAATTTAGAAAATAGTAGATTGTTGTTTAGTAATAGTGCTAGTAATATAATTAGGGTTAGTAATAAATTATTCAAGTAATATATCTAGAAATCGGTGTAAAATGTTAATGGCGACATAAACTGCCCAGTTCAAATTTCAAATCTCAAAAGCAACACAGTTAATGGCAAAAGTTGCCTGGTTAATATCCATTAAAAACACACAAGTTAGGTGTGTCGCTGAAATATCGCTTCAACTGTTGTCCTGATGAAATATTATTGTTCCAAAGGTTTTATTTATGTTTAATATGGACTCAGTGGCGCGCCAAGGGAGAGACCTGTGTCCAGCAGTGGACTGCAATAGGTTGATGAAGATGATGATGATGATTATGGATAATAATAATCAAGAATAATTGTATAATAATTATAAGTTTAAAAAACTTGAGAAACCGACTTCATTGTCAAACGGCTAAACCGATTTTAATCTTTGTTTGGGACAATCTAGACGTAAGAATAACCTTCCAAATAAAAATAATTTTTTAAATCGGTTCATAAATGACGGAGGCATGCAGTTACAAACATAAAAAAAATATTTAAAAAAAAATGGCAACACCGATTTTAATAAAATTAAAATGGAATCAATCTGGAAGCAGTACCTTTCAGATAAAAAAATAATTTTTCAAATCGGCTCACAAATGACGAAGTTATGCGGTAACAAACACTAAAAATAAAAAAAATACAACCGAATTGAGAACCTCCTCCTTTTTGATTGGAAGTCGGTTAAAAATTAGATACCATGATTGTGATGACGATTTCAAATTTTAATGGTTAAATACACAGAGCAGCAAACACGCTTTTGCTTTTTAAATACAAAATACAAACACAAATTTATTATCATCATCATCATCCAGAAGAAGTCCACTGCTGAACATAAGCCTACCCTATAAGTAGAAATGTTCGAGAATGAACGATTCTAAACTTTTTCCAGCCACCAACTTTCCAAACGTATACGAAATTAGTTAATTTTCAAAGATTCTCTTAACTGTCCTTCGTGCCAGAAGATTTTAGTTTTAATTTTACTTTCTTTTTCATTTGTACAGGTCCCTAAACAAAATTAATATAAAATTACTGTTACAAAAAGAGTCGCATCAGAACGACAGATTTCATTATTAAAATTAACAAACACGAAATTAACTTTATACAGTAATTTGTGAGTTTGCATCAATACCAACTTCTATTGTTGCGTTAAAATTTTAATTAATTGTCAGAAACTGAATCGTTGGTACTACTACTTCTTCTAGGGTTTGATTGAAACACTTCAGAAACTTGTTAATTCTGTTTGGACAGGCTTAAGGCGGGATTACCAGTGTTTCCGAATCCGGGTTTGCATTGTCACAATGATTGAAAATGTTTAAATAAATCAAATTTTGAGCACAATCAGAGACCAGTTTGGGATTACAATTCAAATTTTAGGGTAAGTAAATCCTCTCAATATGAACGCTTCATAGTAAATACGCTGGCTTACTGATGAGAGTGACGATACTTATCATATAATATCAATAGTACTTTGCTAAATATTAAAATCTAAATCTCTCGGATGCAGAAAGTGAGTTAAAAAGAAACTGGATTTCGAACTCAATCACTGACGGTCCGTATGAAACCCGAAAGATGGGCCAAAGCCAGCACGGAGTGGGTCCCTGCAGATGGAAGTCACTGCTATGGCAGACCCAGGAAGCGTTGGTGGGATGACTTAGACGCATTCTGCTAGGAGTGGCCAAGTTTGGGTCAAGAACGAGATGAGTCAAAGGAAAGCAGGAGAAAAAAATCGAACTGAAATTTTGACATTCACTGGATTCATGACTGGCATTTATTGAAATTGTATTTGCAACAAACAAGAAGAAGTATACTTATAAAAATAGATAATGTAATAAACTAATATCTAATGTACTAAACTCGGTCTAAATATACAAAAAAAAATATTCCAACACAATAGATAGATAGATTAATACTTTAGAGTACACAAAAAAATACATTTGAACGAACCATTACAAATAAAGGTACATAATCACTTAAACTATTTCAGTTCACCACTGGACGTAGGTCTCAAGTCACCCAATCCTCGGCTCTTCTGTTTTGATTCTTGCCAAAAAGCAGTAGCATTTTTTCAACAAGTTTTTATTTAAAACCTTATAAAACTGAAGGTAAGGCAAAGAAGTAGCAAAGCACCTACGAGTAGCAATTTATTCCAGTCCGCAAACAATCTAATTTAAATGTAGAGTGAAGACTGATGTGGCAATTTTCTCTGTCTCACATGGCCTAAGGGGTTTGTCGGTTCCAGTGAGGTTATATCTTTGTATTAAGTGTAAGGTTAGATTTGAGTTCAGTGATGCCGTAACTATTTTACTATGCACGTTTTTTTGCATTTGTTCGGTGCAAAAATAAATATTCAAAGCTGAATGATAGCTGAGAGATGAGTAAACAAGTTTCTCCAATATATAATATACATTTTACAAATGTCACATTGGAGACTTTACATATCTATATTTATAAAAGAAAGTCGTGTTAGTTACACTATTTATAACTCAAGAACGGCGGAACCAATTTGGCAGAAAATTAGTGGGGAGGTAGCTTAGAACCCGGAGAAGGACATAGGATACTTTTTAACCCGAAAAAGCAACGGGAACAGGCGAGCGAAGCCGCGGGCGGCCACTAGTTATTGATAAGTGGCAAATCATGCCATAATGACCGATTTGAAAAACTTATGCCTATCTTTTTGTGGTGAAATTGATGATGATAGTAATTGATAAACGACTAGGCATGCGCTAAGCTGCATACCAATACTTCTTTCAATAATGAATGTTAAATCAAAACCGCAAAATAATTAACATAGTCAAATACAGGAGCACCGCTAAAAGCATCGTAGCGCTTCATCAAGCCCGTTCTCGCGGCTATTCGACTGATCGAAAAATTAAATATAAAGTATCCGTAGAATGGAATAACTTTATCCTTCCATTAACATATATACACGGCCTTTAAAAAAGCATGGAAGTTATCTGGTGCGCTAAATGGAGCTGTATGGAACATTTATTCTAATATTTGACTACTTCTAAAACATAAAATAGCGCCCGCCCGCGGCTTCGCTCACCCCGTTCCCGTTTCTTTTTCAGGATAAAAATTTTGTCTCCGCCGTCCGGTTCTAAGGTCTTCAGCCGTTCTTGAGTTATAAATAGTGTAACTAACACGACATTTTTTTATATAATTATTATTATTATAAATGCCGACGGCGGTATTATTTATATTGACTGTTTATCTATGCTCAATAATATATTTTATAAGTAATAAAGCATTTGCTTTATTACTAGTCCGCTACTTATTTCAGTAGATGCTTAGTATGTATTCATCATCATCATCAACCTATTGCTGTTCAGCGGCGCGTCATGAGATTATGTCTCTCATGATGCGCCACTGATCCCGATCTTCAGCTCTTCCCATCTAGTTGCTGCTCGCCATCGCTCGTCGTTGCTCCATCTAGTCTGAAGATGTCCTACAATACGTCTGTCTTAGCGCGGTCTCCACACCAAAACTCGTTTATCTCACCGGTTATCGGTTTTTTGGCAAACATGTACGGCTCACTGCCACTTCAGCTTGCTAATTCTTAATTCAAAGGTACGCGACTGGATTCGAACCCGCGACCTTTGGATCAGAAGGCGGGGTTTTTACCACTAGGTGACTAGTGCACTCATTGCAGTGCAAGTATTGAAGTAAGGCGTACATAATACTGTGTGTAGTTACATTATCTTTCACATAAATTGCTCCATTGGATTTTATGAAAAAATAAAACTATTGCATTAGTTTAAGCGTGCCGAATGCCGTCGGCAAATATTTTTTACTAGCTGCCTGTCCCGGTTTCGCACGGGAGGACATTTTTTAAAACACATAAATATAGCCAATGTTACTCAAGGTGAACGCAACTTTCCAATGGTGAAAGAATTAAAACTTTTGTTTATACAATGGTATAAAATAGTCTACAAAAATAATACAAAAATATTTTTTTATGATTTTGAAAATAAAAAAAAATACGACTCAACGCTGCTCGATAACGATAGCGAAGCAGAAAACAAAATTGTAATTTGCATGCAGTAGTTAAAGATCAATTTTGCCTGACAAAAAAATCCTTATCAAATTTTCTTATCACCAAAACATTGTTATCAATACCTGTTTTCTCAGCTCAGCTTGCAAATCTCTGCGATTCGGAGCGTAATCACCGCGGTACAACGCGAAGCTTTTTACTCTCATCAAGTATTCTAAACTAGCACTTCAGTGATAAGGTAACTATTGATACATTGAGTGATTTTATTGATAGGATGAGAGTTGGTAGCTGACTGGCAACGTATCCAGCGGACACAGCAACAGGCAGCATGGGCGGAGTTCAAGCGCGCCTGCGCCCGACGCCCGTTGTCATGGCAACGCAAGGCGGATGTTTTTGATAAGAAGTTTTGTGATTGAATGTACGAACTGGGGGCTAATTCTCGGGCCGATCTCGATCATTTTGCAATTTTATTTTATTGCTTCTTTTCACAACCCCGCACTTTTTGTACGTTTCCCGTATATCGTAGCTGTCGAGGCTTTTACGAAGAGGTCGTTGATGAATTACTCAAGGAAATCATCCATTCTCTCTTCGAAAAAAAGCAATAAAATAAAATTGCAAAATGATCGAGATCGGCCCGAGAATTAGCCCCCTGTTCAAGCATTCATTTATTTTGTACTTGCATTTACATGATCGAATGATGATATCGTAAAAGATTTCTGCGAAGGAGTAAAACTCGGCATACTTCGGCATTTTTGACTGATGGTACCAATCGATTGGTCATGCATTGAGCTAGGCCTATTTTACTGCTACGCTAATGCCGACCGTCGCATTTGAAATATGAGGTCAGGGAGAATGAAATGCAAGTACTATAGAGCATAGCTATATGTGGCTTTCCTTACATTAGGAATTTTACCTATACATAATATCCTTTTTTAATGTTCTATATATTCGACCAACAGCAATATAGAAGACGTCAACATTTTAAACTGCTTCTAGATTCACCAAATAAATTATTTATTTACAATTAAATTATCATCATCAGCATGAAGAATTTACAGTTAATTTCAAATTATATCTGCCTATTTGAACCTACATACATAATCTAACTAGATAACATTTGATTAAAAGTACCAGGGGAGAAGAAAACTAAGAAGTTGTTTTAAATAGAAAATAAAACCAAGTAATTAAAAAAAAGATAAGATAAGATCGAGAGGTGTGGAAGAAGGGGAGGGAGGGAGACCTTTGCCCAGCAGAGGGACGAACAAGGCTAAAAAAAAAAATTTGACAATCCACACAACACTATCTAGTAGTCTAGTAACTATGGAAACCTACTGACAGTTCTTTTTGTAAATACATACTTGGAATACAATACATTTAACACCCAGACAGAGAACAAACATTGACGTTCACCACACAAATATTTGTTCTCGGTGGGGATCGAACCCACGACCTACGACGTAGAAGGCAGAGGCCAGTCAATTCTACGATTACTATGATCTAAGAACAGAGATTAACATGTGCACATCTCAGCATTTTCAAACTAAAATTTACGTAAACGCATAGGTACTATCAAAGGCTAAGCGCGGGTCAACGTCACAATGAAAGTGAATAGCATACAGACATCAGAGTACCTATACTTATGGGTACATACATACCAGTACAGTGCTCGAGGTAAAAGCATCGGACCATAAAGTTTTGTTTCACTTTGAGTGAAAGCCGTCTCAAAGCTTCATTGTATAGGGTGTCTCTATTTTAATCTCTATTTTTTTTTCTCTTTCGTGTTGAGTGATGAGTTGGTTTAATTCATTGTGTGCCTTGAACGATGCGGATTACTCAACTAAGAAATTTATACAAAAGTATGTGAATTTTGACACATACAACCATCAAGATAATAATTACTTACGTAACGTTCTTGAGTAAATAAATAAATAAAGTATTGTCATTGCAATCATTCATCATTTTAAAAAGGTTATTTCTGGTCTAATATGCACTATATTATTATTTAAACTCTCATATATTTTCTTAATATAATTTATTTCAGATATCAGACGGACAATTAAAAACTAATTTATATAATTTTTGAAGTAGTCCTTCAGCAGCACCCACAAAAGTATACAAAAATTTATCTTGAAAATTAGATTCTGTAAACCACCCTGTATGGTGATAGTCTCCATAAGGGTAAGAAGTAGTTTGACTCAGCTCGCGGGTAAAGAGGGCAATGTGGGGCTATTTGGAAGTTGGCAATATCAACAAGAAGGTAGTTTTTATGTTACTTTTATTCTGAAGTATTATAACGATATTTTATTGCAAACTATAAATCATGGATCCAAAAATTATCTGACGGTTTTTTCTGAACAGATAATAAAAGTTTAAAAATTTGAGAACCGACTGCTGAACTGAGTTTTATGAAGTTTATTTACGATCATCATCGGCTCATAAATGATGTAGTTATGAGATTGACAACCTTCTTTTTCATTTGAAGTCTGTTCAAAATTGCAAACAATTGTTTAAAGTACAAATTACTACAACTATGACATTGTAATCTAATAATGATTCACTTTATAACTTTTGAAACTATCATGGTTTTTAACATCCGTGATCATGGTGCATGCAACTGTGCCGAAATATCGGAAGTCAACTCAGAAAAATTTAATCATGGTAAATATCCCGTCGTTTCATAATAATAATGATTCACATTAGTTCTGACCCCAGTGCAGAGTACCTACGTTTACCCCACACCACGATTTCTTTGGCAGAATTTTTAAAAACTATTTTATTTATTTACGCAATGATCAATTGAACATTTAAGTGACTATCTTGTTTTAAAAATCAAACCTAAGATAAGCCCCCGAAAATAATGTTCAAAATGAAATGTGAAGAATATCGTCTCCCTAAGATGAATTAAAAAGATGGCAAAGGCAAAAAAAAATAGTTGAAGATACAATAACTAAATTCTTCAACAACTAATTTTTTAGAACAACAGCTTTACAAAGAATTTTACCGTGATAATAATTCTACGAAAGCAATCTATTATGCTTGGAGGCTTAGATTCAAATCCGTCGTTTGAAAACCGTGATACCAATTAATTAGTATCTTTTAATCCTTTCTCGTATTACAAAAACAGCGTTGGCGTTTCACCCCGTCCTCCCCTAAAAAACCATCTACTGCGCTTAAATTAATCACGTTCAAATTAACGTTTCTGATAAGGGTTGATTTTAGATTTTTTGCCTTCTTTTACCAATTAATATCCATCTTACCTACCAATTAGGGGTATCATGTACCATTTTTGAACTCTTTCGTGCTTTTTTTATTTATTTTATGTAATTTTGGAGGAAAAACAGCTCAAGATTCTTAGTTTGTATTTGGCACCAAAAGATCTGCCGTGCATGGGTATTATAACAGTCATACTGTTCAAAAAGTTTTTTTAATGTTGACAAATAAATACCTGACTAATGCGTACCTATTCATATTTATGGTCAAGAACATAGCGTATCTAATCCTTACATTATTTATCCAAGCTCATTTATTTTTAGTTTCCTAGTCAGACTTAAAATGTTTCTAATCCTTTTGAAATCAAGCTGAGCTGGTCAGCAAAGAGCAGGTGAGATTACGGAACCTTCCAACTTCCTCAGCAATAAATTACGGAGTCACTTTTACAGCTCATGAGAACATACTGCTAAATTTTATGACCGGTGTGTGGGATGAGATTTTAGCGGCTCACGTTAGGTTTTATGCCTCAGTTGAGCCAACCAGTCAAATACCAGTCACTGCCAGACTAGTGAGATTTATGCCTCACAGTCATGAAAAATCTATTGACACGACAGTCAGTGTCTTCTAAATTATGAGCTTAAAAATTCGGTTTTGCTAGAATTTTGATTTTTTTGGTCTGTTTTTGCCACAAAACTTGGTAGGCATGAGTACATAAAAGTGTAAAACTGGCACTGGATCGGGTTAAATGCAACAAACTAGGGTATATCCTAAGAGCGAGTGATGTCTAAGAATTATCGTGACAGTGGTTGACCGTTATATTTTTAGTTTCACTTTGTTATTTTGAGATGGGGGATCTCAATCTCACTAATAGATCAAATATAATGATGGTGTATAATAATGTTGGTTGCACTGAAGATTGATATATTGATAATGCGCTTGAACCAGAAACAAATTAGTATTACAGCCATCAAATACAACGTTTGTACGTTCTAGTGTGTAAGCGTATACTCAATACACAATACATTTATTGCTTTACACATGGTTTAGTTTGTACATACATAGTTTTTAAGTGTAAGTAAGTATCACATGGACCCTGCATAGGGTATAACGTTAGTACCGCTACAGCCCACGCCCTATACCCCGATTGTAAGCGCCATAGCATTAAGTGGATAATCCAGGGTTCATACTTTCATCTCTGTAATGGATGCAGTGAAACCATTTATTGCCTCCGGGTTTTTATGATATTGAGTGCCAGTTGTATGTATGTTTATTATGATATTGATACGCGCATAACTGGTGCCGCTTTTATCGAGTTTAATCGGCTTATGTCATGTTTGTCATTTGTGATATTAAAATGTTGGCTGCAAGGATTAACTCGGAGTGTATTTGGAAAATTATTAATTTATTATCCAGAGTTGAACGGAAAGCCTGAACTACGGATAATGGAGAGGAAAGAATTATGAAAAAGCTCGAAGCGCTTTGTGATAGAAATTATTTTATTTCGTAGACACGCTTTTAAAAAGTAGGTTTTATTGTTATTTTTATCAGTGTACTTCATGTTTTATCAAGGATAACGTGCAAATGATTTTCTGACTTATAAACGAAGCTTAAAAACCTAGCGACTATTTGTAAGTAAGGAAATGTTCTGGACCTTTTACCATCAAATACGGTCGCTCCAGGAAATGACACCCCTTAAAGAAGTTTTCCACGACTTTTAGTTTTACTTGAAACTTTTTACCGTGGCAGTCTTATTTTGTAAAGGCGGCGCGGAAGTAGAATAATAGTTGTAAAATGTAGTTTTAAAATATATATTCTTGTATATCCGAGAGAGATTATTATTTGGTTATGCATTGCGTTTTCGGAAACCGCCAAAACTAATTTGCCAGCACATTTATAAGCGTCAGTATTAGTAATAATACAGGAAGACGGTTGTATGACGTCGGGATCTTCTGAAATCCGCCATGATGGATCACCGTCTTGCATTAGGATGTGCAGGTATCGTGAGCTCAGAGGCTTTGATTGTTCTACTCGTACATATTTGTTGATATTATTTGTAGTAATTCTTGTACAAAATTTTTCTTCAGGTTCTATGTAGGAAAAAAAAAATGCATAGTTTTTATGGGTGGGTTGGTCAAAGTTCATTTCGTTAACTACATGAACAGTTGTATAAAATGTAGTTTTTTTTTTATTGTAGACAATTCACACAGCACAATCTAGACCAAAACTAAGCAGAACCGGATAGCTGATATCATAATTGTTTTTTGTATAATTACATACATAGAATACAATACAACAGAGAACCGACATCTGCGTTCACCACACAAATATTTGTTCTGGGTGGGGATCGAACCCACGATTTATGGTGCAGAAGGCAGCGTTACTTCCAACTGAGCTGTGATGCCGGTCAAAGTAACAAGAACGCATATTAGTCACAAAATAAGCAAGGGACAAAATGGTCTGCATATCCAGTACTTTCTATTAGATATCGAAACATGTAGTAAACGAGGAATATTTTTCAATATTCTACGATGCAAAATTTAAAAGCAAAAGAACATTTTATATTAATACTGGGAAGCAATAAGGACGACGTGCTCGTAATACTTGGAACATAGTAAACAACTCATTAGTAACATCGCAAGTATCACATAAAAATTGAACAAAACGACAGACCAAAGAGACTTGCAATAAAACTGAACTAAATCCTGGAACATATTTTCTATTTACGCAACTGTCACAGAATAAATTAAAGTTTATACAGAAGATTCACTGATACATTCTTGTTTAATGAGCAAAAGCTGTCCGTAGACACAATGTATGAATCGTGGCATGTACAAAACGATAGAGGTGCGGTGAGGTGATGATACAGGCGATGATATAAGTGAGGTTAACTTTAAAAACTTTCATGTTTTTAACATTATTTTACATCAATGACGCGTCTCAATACTTAGTGTTTGTTGTCAAAATCGAGTAAAAAGTGAGAATGGAACCATCAATAGAAGTAAGAAATCAATAAAAGAGTGCAAAAGAGGGTAGATCGATTTGTCTGCCAATAAAATTTATTTTATCCTAGGACTTCAGTATAACAAGTGATCATGGTGCATGCAACTGTGCTGAAATATCGGGAGTTAAAACTCACAAATACGTGATTGTAAATGAATGGTAAATTATACCATTGTTCATAAAAAAAGAGATCTAGCGGTGTTGTCTCACCTTGTAATTATGGTTGAATACGCCATAGAAATGAAAATGACTGTCTTCAAAGAACCAATCATTTCAGAAGAACCAAGGTGAGCTTTGAGGCATGAAGCGTTTTTGAATATTTAATCCATTAAGTTTTTATCTGACGAAACTGAACCAAAATGCGATGCATTAAAGATCATTTTAGATTAAAAGTTATTTCCAGAGTGATTTAACCACGCCAATTCTCAAAGCGAACGGACTTATTTACCAAAACTTTATATTTATCGTTGCAGTGTCCATTCGTTGCAAGTTGACAGATAAATTAGCCGCAAAACAAACAAGTTGATGTAGACTTTGCAGTGTGGATGAACTCAAAGTACAAATTATGTAGGAAGGGGTAGTACCCAAAAGCTGATGACACTTGCACAAACTCTCGTACTTATTAGGTGCTCTCAAAATGTTGGTTATGAGGCCTTTTTGTAGTAGACCTCTTTGTAAAGGGCTCATCCGGGGAAGTACTATACCACCATACCGATTTCTGCCGGGAAGTAGTATCGCTGTGTTTCGGTTTGAAGGGTGTAGGTGCCGGTGGAATTACTGGGACGTAAGGTTGAATATCTGTATGCCTCTGTATGCAGTGCATCATAAGGCACGTTCCTGACGTGCGTGACTTACGAGGCAATGCTTTGTTATAGGCGATAGTTACCAACTAATATCAGGCGGGCCATATGCTTGTTCCACCAGCTAGCTGTATTAAAAAAACCTTCAAACCAATATCATTGAAGGCCGTATCCAAAATTGATTCCAGACTTTCTTCATTAACTTACCTGAAACAACATAAAAACAATGTTTAGTAATTGATTCTGAAAACTGCTATAATATTGACATAGCATTCTAAGAAAAGAGTAAAGTGGGAGTAAAGTCTATTAAAACAACATTTTCTTATTTTTTTAACATCTAGCCTAAGTAACCATCTCCTTTGTCAAACCGATGTCTCGTAAGTCGCACACATCAAGAACGTGCCCTACAATGTCATGCGTCCATCAACTTGAGTCATGCAGATATACAGCCTCCGTTGCCAATATCAACGCCACCCACACCCTTCAAACCGAAACACACAGCAATGCTGCTTCACTACGCACGGTGGTAGTACTTCCCCGAACGAGCCACACACAAAGAGCTCTACTACAACAGTCTACCATGCCAGCACTGCACACCTATTTCGGTTTAAATTTTTGCAGTACTTAGTATGTTAATAAGCGTCTGTATGTTTTAATTATTCGCTTGAAAATAACAATTAAAACAATCTGCATAGTCTACGTACATAATTTTGCCGAGCTGAGTCATTTGTTACAAGCTTATTAGTGGTGCCCTCTGGGAGCCTGCTTTGCTTGCGAAGTAGATGTTACCTACTTTGTATTACTGTTGTGTCAAACATTTAAGAGAAGCGCCGAATCGTGCAGTGATACTCCAGAGATTCTACTCATTTATATTATAGAAATGTCTATTTCTGCCGTGAAGCTGCATTGCTGTGTTTTACTTTGAAGGGTGTGGGTGCCGGTGAAATCATTGGCACGTGAGGCTGAACATCCGTGTGCCTCAAGTTGATGAACGCAGAGCAGCGCATCGAAGTGCACATTCTTGACGAACGGAGCCTCTCTAAGGTGCACTTAAAATCCTTTCACCACATTGGCACTGGTTTGAAAAAGCTAGTGACACGACAAAAGAGAAGAGACTTCATGAGGAAAGAAAGGTAAAAAACTTAAGGCTTAGTTCCTACCATTCTATCCTACCAATTCAAAGTTCTAAGAAGCACACCTTGAATACTTTTCTATTTTCAATATATCCTTTTCGGAAATCCATAACTTTAGCAATAAAAATGTCCACAAGTGTATTTACATCCACCGAAATAGGTAAGTTCCAGTCACAGTGTCTTGTGGGTTAAGGAGGAGTTGCAACCTTTAAAATGCAGAGTCGCGATACAACTTGATCAAAGACAAGTCACATTATAAGTATTTTTTTTATATAACTAGCTGATGGAACTAGCTTATAACCCGCCTGATTTGAAGTGGTAATCATCGCCTATTACAAAGCATAGCAAAACCATAGCAGCAAAGTCTGTTATGATTTTGCTTCTTACCCGCGCACGCGCTACTAACAAACCAAATGTTAGGATGATGATAACTGCTAAGTAGGTACTTTTTTCACGCACATCGTAAAATGTATGAAGATGGTATAAAATAATCACTGGATGTCGTGACAAATCCTTCCAAAAAATTTTTAAATGCATGAAACTATGGAAAACAATGTATGCTTCTCCTAAGGAATTGGATAGAAAACATCAAAAATACAATATCGGCCACGATAAAAATGTAATTATTTTACTATCTAATTAATAATCTCAAAATATTATTTCTTCTTTCCATTAGTCACGTGATCATCATTAGCAATCAAAAAGTTGTGCGTCTTGAAATGTCGCGGTTGCTAGTCGTGCGTCTTCAATCTCCACCTTATTCCGAAAAGAGGTTGTATTCAAATTACCGACAGGTCGTTTTGATGATACACGTGCTTGTACTGTTTTGGTGGATTTATGCTTGAGAAACGTGCCTGGACGGCGTATACGCGTAGAAATTCTAGCAAATATTTCAGCAACATCTCGGTAATTTTGATTTCTATAAAATCTCCAAAAATTCCAAGCTAATTCACAATACTAAAAAATAATTTCTCTTTTTTTACTGTATAATGAATACATTTATTGCTATAGTTGCATGCTAAGACAGCATAATTTTAATTTAAGAAGAAGATGCCAAAAAAAAACGAACTGCAAACTCATTCAACTAAAGTTAAGTTTTCAATTAAATAATAATAATAATGTGATTAACATTTCCAATTCAAAATGTCTTTATTCAGTTGTATCACACGGGTCACTTTGAAATGTCTTAAAGCTGGGATTTCATAATAATTTCATTCATAATAAACCGACATAGAATAATCTAGATGCATTTGATTTTAAAAACTCACACACAACATCGCTTGCTTTCTTTCTTGTCAATGTGTATCAAGCACCAAATAGATAACTCTACGTCGTTAGTGCGCTTTGAATTCCGTTATTTACGACTGTGGTTTTAACGGCAAATAAAGAGGTTCATTAGGATGTCTCCCCATGGCATCCTCTGTGACTTGTCCGAAACTATTCACTCTGCTTTCCTTTTCAATTAAAACCCTTTCAATAAACTGTTTAGTATATAAAAACTATAGACGACAAGAAGAATACTATCATATTTACTAAGTTTGATATACATCACAGAAAAACTACACTGTTATTTTTGTTTTACGCTACGGCTTGATTGCTATGGCTTGGTTTTTCCTGTTTTTTGAACCGCATTAAGATTTGGACACAAAAATAGAAAAAAACTATGAATTTTGGGGTCCCCATACTCGAAACTGAAACTCAAAAAAATTTTTATCGGACCCATACGTGTGGGTATCTATGAATAGGTCTTCAAAAATGATGTTGAGGTTTCTAATATCGTTTTTTTCTAAACTGAATAGTTTGCGCGAGAGACACTTTCAAAGTGGAAAAAAGTTGGTCCCCCCCCCTCTAACTTCTAAAATAAGAGAATGATAAAACTAAAAAAAATATATGTTGTACATTACTATGCAAACTTTCAACGATATTTGGTTTGAACGAGATCTAGTCAGTAGTTTTTTTTTATACGTCATAAATCGTAAACCGCAATTTACCTTTCGACGAACTACAAAAACCTTTATATTATGTTGTCTGTTCTTTTAGGCTTGATCACATGGAACCGGTACATAAATTCACCTAGTATTTTCCTTCAAATAACTTTAACTTTGACATATTCACTCATTATCAGCATGAAGAATCCGAGAGAGCTCTCTCCAATCGTCATCCGTAGTGTGTTAGGGTTGTTCTATAATTTATTTTCTGATTTAAACTTTATTCTTTAGCACTTGCTGAATTCAATGGTATAATGTTCTATTATATTATAGTAGGTATAGCTATATATTATTATGGCTATGTCATAAGGTTTTTGACGTGATAACGTCTTATAAATCGATGGAGCCGGCTGCACGCACGAAAAAACATGACTCATGCGTCGTTACGTCGTTTCGTCGTTCCATTTACCTGAGCCCGAGCCCGGGTCGGGTAATGGGTAAGGGTTCAGTCTGGGTCCGGGTCCGGGTCCGGGTCCGGGTCCGGATTTTCATTCAGTTTCATTCAGTTCCATTCAGTTTTATTCAGTTTCATTCAGTTTAATTCAGTATTATTCAGTATTATTCAGTTTCATTCACATTCAATTCAATTCAGTAAAACTAAAATTTTCTTTTGAAAAATGCAACCATTCCATCAGTATTTTCTTATGACGTTATCACGTTCAACTATCGTCAGTAAACCGACTTTACAGACAACCGATTTTTTGTAGCACAACCAAGCCATAGGTACGTACTGCTGGAAGATAACACGATCCAACACATTTTTCCAGGTACTTATGAGGCTCACTCACACAATCGCAATGTCCGTAAAACCAGCCACTGAAGAACCATCATCATTATCAGCCTGAAAGAGCCCACTGCTCCTTAGGCCAGACATAAGCCTCCTCTACCCAATTCCGAAGATCGACTCCAAGATCTCTCCATCAACCGACTACCCGGGATCCTAACAATGTCGTCGGTCCATCAGGTGGTCAGGCATCTTACGTTTCGTCTTCCAGTTCGTGGAATACTGTTCGAGCTCAACTGAATCTTATATTATACAGCCTGAAACCCCAAACGACTGCACTCCACAGAATAAATAAGACTCAACCCTTTCGGCCAACGAAGACGTATGGTGTATCGCACCCATTTCATTCTTAGCGTCGTTCGGTCGCCGCGCTGAATCTGTTTTATGGAAGGTACGTGAGACCGGACTTGTACTTAGACGGCCGTAAATCTAGCATAGCTATGCTTAGATAGCTAGCCTTAATTGCTCGGACTTAAATTAAATAGGAAGCAACTTGAAGATACAACAGAATTACGTTTTGTGGGTAATTATAAACTGCAACATGTTGTGAGTTGAGTTACTCGTATACTAATATGGCAGTTTGGTGGTTTCGTGACATGATGGTGTAACAGCTGAAACAGTTTAGCCAAAGAGTTATTTTTGCAAATTAATTAGATAAAAATAATTAAATAAATATAAATATTTTGGACAATCCACACAACACTATCTAGTCCCAAACTAAGCAGAGCTTCTACTATGGGAACCAGATAGCTGATATATCTTTTTTTGTAAATAAATACATAGAATACAGTATAACACCCAGACAGAGAACAAACATCGATGTTCACCACACAAATGTTTGTTCTCGGTAGGGATCGAACCCACGACCTACGGCGCAGAAGGCAGAGGTACTACCAACTGAGCTGAGAGGCCAGTCAGATCATGCAATAAAGAGGAGGGCTATACTCAGCAGTGGGTGCAAACGGGATGAGATGATGATGATGATGAATTAGATCATGGGTAATTTTTTATTATTTTTATATCATTTTTTATGATAAAAATAAAATAAACGTTTTTGTATTGTATTGCATTGTAAAAAAATTCATAGTCGATATCTACGAGACAGATCACTGGTTTGAAAGAATCAATAACACAAGCAGAAGAAGAAGTATATAGACAGTTTTCAGTAAACGAACAATAGACGTATTATTATTATATCAGCATTTGCTCAATAATATAATAATTCATTTTAAAAGAGAAACATTTTTGATTACACAAATAATAAACAAATAAATATTGTGGACAATTCACACAACACTACCCAGCCCCAAACTAAGCAGAGCTTGTAATATGGGAACCGGATAGCTGATATAATACTTGAATACATTTTTTTTTGTAAATACATACTTAGAATACAATATAACACCCAGACAGAGAATAAACATTTATGTTCACCACACAAATATTTGTTCTCGATGGGGATCGAACCCACGAACTACGGCGCAGAAGGCAGAGCTACTACCAACTGAGCTAGAGGCCAGTCAAATTTCTGAATAGAAAACAGTTCTGTTTTCTGACAGTTCTATGTTTCTCTTTTAAAATGAATACGCTTAACAAACAAACCATTCACAGATACCTCAACAATTATAGCGCTCAAATTTCACCCAATCAAAATATCGTTACTCTTCCGAATGAAGCGCCTGAAATAAATTGGCGCCCAATATAAAAATGAGCTTGGTTTAAAATTGCTTCGTTCTGCCTACCAAGCACTGAATCAGGTCGCTTGGTCCGTTGGTCCACAAAAAACGCAGTATTGGGAAGCCAGGTCGAATTTCAACGGTAGGTTTGGTAATAATTTACGAACCCTACCGTTGAAACTAGGGATATTTTGATCTCTTAAACATATAAAAAAATACATACCTATGTATTTTTTTGTACAATAGAAAACTAGAAAACAATGTAACTTACATTACGGTGAATATTTTTACACATTTTTACCGTTACCTTTGTATATCGCCATAATAAAAAAAATGCAATGCCATTTTTTTTATTATATGGCTTCAGATCAATTTTATAGGCCTACCACCAGCTCTGTCTGGCTATTCCCGGCTCTGGTAATGAGTCTGTGTGAGTGTTGGCTAAATAAATCTTACGCCGCAAAGTCACACAAAGTATACGAGTAGTTTTTTATTTATTTACTAGTGGCCGCCCGCGGCTTTGCTCACCCGTTCCCGTAACACCCCGTTCCCGTTGTTTTTTCAGGACAAAAAGTATCCTATGTCCTTCTCCCGGTTCTAAGCTACCTCCCCACTAATTTTCTGCCAAATCGGTTCCGCCGTTCTTGAGTTATAAATAGTGTAACTAACACGACTTTCTTTTATAAATATATAGAAGATTTATATACACTAGTGAGCACTCACACATACTCAAAACCAGAGCCAGAGACAGAGCCAGACAGAGCTTGTGGTAGGCCTACTGATTTATTAAAAATACTATGGTATAGTAACTCACTATTACATAAAACCAACAGTTAATGCAATAGTTACATTCTACCCAGCTTGCGAGTTGAAAGCATCGGCCGTCCGAAGCAATAATTGTATTTCAGATAACGTTTATTAAATTTTGTATACCCCAGCGATACTTCAGCTCCATTTTGCGAGAGAGGTATTGAAGCTTGAAAGCCTAAAAACGACTACGTGAAATATACCTGTGCCTTTTAAGATTTATTTTTGGCTTAATGTTATGCAACCATAGGCATACGCCACTGTTCGACACCAAGTGGTCGAACTGTTCGTTGGTCATCAATTAATTCAAAAAATACTTATTTTTCTAGCCCTTAACTCCTCTTCTTCTTGGCCCTATCCCACTATAAGTGAGTCGGCACAAAATATCTTCCTTCTTCATCCCCCTCTGTCAGCCGTCATCTCTGCATTCACTCATTTTTTATACATGTCATCTTTCACACAGTCATTTTTCTAACAAATTTACAATATTTTAGAAACTGATCAAAACGTTATCCTAAAACGTAGTATCATAGTTTTTCAATAACTAGCTTAGCATTTTCCCTCAGATTCGTACCCTGTATTCAGAAAAAACTAGCTTTCATGCGCTCCTTTACATATTCAGACAGCTGGCTTGATTGAGTTTCCAATTTTTCACTACAATTTCCATTTTTAAATTAACGGAAATTTAATCAATGTTTCTACGTAGGTTTTAACTATTTCTAAGCAAGAAGGGTTTTACTCTCTCTCAATAATTAAGTAAATGGACGTCCGGTGGGCACCAAGCAATCAAATTAATTCAACCCATTTAAATTTTTGCAATCCCTGTAGACACTAAAGTGATATTGTGTTGGGATCTTTCAAAGGGTAAAAATAGAACCCAAGCTACTAAGTTTGAAAACATGTATCAAGTGCACGGATGGAGCTTCTTTGAAGAGCACAAAAAAACCTTTCACCACATTAGCACTGGTTCTAAATAACTAGTGACATGACAAGAAGAAGACTAAACCAAGGAGTGATAAAATATTAACATTTTAAATTCATTAACCCCATTACTTACAATACAAGCATTTTTCAAAAGATAATCAGTGCTTAAGCAACTGTCATCTCTTACCATCCGGTAATAAAAAATAAAAAAAAAATATTGTGGACAATTCACACAACACTACCCAGCCCCAAACTAAGCAGAGCTTGTAATATGGGAACCGGATAGCTGATATAATACTTGAATACATTTTTTTTTTGTAAATACATACTTAGAATACAATATAACACCCAGACAGAGAACAAACATTTATGTTAACCACACAAATATTTGTTCTCGGTGGGGATCGAACCCACGACCTACGGCGCAGAAGGCAGAGCTACTACCAACTGAGCTAGAAGCTAGAGGTTATGTCGAACAATGACAGGGCGAACTTTAAGCAGTGCGTCAAACCTAAGGAACGCTTTTAAGTAAGGCCGTAAATCTTCAATTCCTTTATTTAAAACATTGCAAAAGATCGACACATGAGGCTCATCTGTATGCCTCTACTTGATGAACGAAAATCAATGTACCGTATGGCATGTTCTGACGTGTGTGACCTGTGAGATAAATCTTTGTTGTAGGCTATGGTAGCCACTTAACATCAAGTGACAACCATCACCCAAGCAACTTTTCAGTAGATCCACATTATAACAAATTGGATCTATAGAGGATAAAAATCTCACTAGATCAACTATGGATCTGGACAATGGATTTTATGAGATTGAACGAAATCTTATAACTTTTCGTCACAAAAAAATAGCGTACTGGGGGCTAATTCTCGGGCCGATCTCGATCATTTTGAAATTTTGTTTTATTGCTTCTTTTCGAAGGGGGAATGGATAATTTCCTTAAGTAATTCATAAACGACCTCTTCGTAAAAGCCTCGACAGCTACGATATACGGAAAACGTACAAAAAGTGCAGGGTTGTGAAAAGAAGCAATAAAATAAAATTTCAAAATGATCGAGATCGGCCCGAGAATTAGCCCCCAGGTCATAAATACTACGGTATTGGTTTTCAGTTTTTCAGGCTTAGTACCTCGCAGTAAAGTTAGCCCTGTAGTTAGATACTTCTTAATAATCCGATATTCTCTGGCTCAACCAAGCAAGATCTTCGATAACAGGTAAAGTTTCAGCAAAATATTCACTTCACTTCGATCCAAGGTGTGCTTTGAAAACTTCGTTCTAGGACCTGTTTACATTATGGCAGTAAGTTAGTCCAGTACTGACTTACTTCTAGGCTGACCTACAATAGTTTTTTTTCAGTCCTTTTTTTAAATTTATTTACACAGAAAAACTTAACACAAGTATATACAAAATGTACAAAATACGCAAGAAACAGTCGAGCTATTTGCAGACCGTTACGATTGCGACGAACGATCTAGAAATAGCTCAACTGATCCAAATATGCCAGACAGAAGTGTCCACAAGACGCTGATGGCATTGTCACGCTGAATAGCAATTCTAATGCGCTGCGCCATATACCCACCAGCAGCCCCTTGGTTACGCGTCACTTCGATAAGTCACCTATACAAAATGAAGACCCGCAAGTCCTCAGTTCGGCATTTTATTAATTGAATCGCGTTTTTAATCAATAGATAATTTAAACTGACCATTTACAGTAACACTGCCAACTGTCAGTGTGGTTCAAGTTGGTAAGTTACTTGCACAGTTGCATTGTAAGAACCTACCTTACTAGGTAAGTTACTGTAATGGCTTAGTACTGTCTCCCTTCATTCTGCGCTACTAAACCACAGTAAACAGAGCCTCAGTCGTAGACAAATCAAGTATTTCATTATACTGATGAAGCAACGTGTTTTACTCAAGGAATTTGCTTTACTGGACTAATGTAGCAAAGACGCGCGTGTGGTAGCGTGAAACAAGGAACAACTATAGTTTGCTATGAAACTTTTTAAATTTTAAAATTCGAACGTGTTGACGAGTACGTTTAATCTACTACTGCATCTTTGGTATAGTTTAAAGGCGTAGACACAATATGTAAAACCGTCTCGTTTAAAGATAATCAGATTCAATTTGTTTTGTATACCACTGACTCGCACTGTTTAAGCTGAAAAGCTGTCAAATATGACAGCAATAATATTTGACAGCGTTTTAGCTGATTGCCATTACCATCGCCTAGATGTGCGCAGACCTTTATGTAATATCAGATCAATTCATGATATCAAAAGCTGCGTGAAATAGTCATTGGACTGGGCTAGGTTGAAAAAAATACTATTTAATTGATATTGTAAATTGATAATTATTTTTATTGTGATTATTTATGAAGATGTATTTTTTATAATAAAATATACAGAAATTCAAACAAAATAAAGCAGCACTCCAAAATGTGTAATCATTATCAGTTGGTACTAAAAAAATATGATTTTCCGTCAAAATTGCAAAAATGCCCTGTTATATTAAAATTCTCGATACTTAATATAATTTTGAACCGACCGCGCCTACGGCAACGACCGACGGACGGCACGGCTGGCTATTCGTTTAGCTTAATTAGTAAAATGAACTTTTATGATAGAATAAGATATGCTAAGAATTTGTACGAGATTTTCTATAATATTTTTTTTGTTATTGACATGTGTAAAATCGCAATAACCCCGACAGCAGGTAGTACATCCGGAGGTGATCTCAGAATAAAAAAAACGGTGAATTTTCATTTATTATTAGGCAGCCGCAGAAGCTTTTTCAGAGATTTTTAATCTCAGCATAATTCATGTAAACTGAACAAAACAAAATAAATTCAACGCGAGTTCAAACATAAACAGAGTATAAATAAGCGTCACGTACGCAATATCGTCCTGTGTACACCCAGCTTACCCAGTGGCGCCACCGTCGCAAATCAATAGACTGCGTTGCTAGGCAACGATCATGTTGCAAAATAAACAATCTGACGAACCCAGGCCCTGAGTAAATTTACCTTCTTATTTTATTACTTGTGTCAACATTTTAGATCTATATTATTGGATTATTTACCCCTGTACACGGAGTATCATGTTTTTTTGATTTGTTTATTGAGATATTGTATTGAAAGATGGTATTGTTGCCTCCGTGTGCGCCAGACCAGTGTGGAAGGGATTTCAGGAACTCTCTGAAGAAGCCCAGTCCAAACTATCCTTATGGGAATAAGACCAGGAAGGTCAGGATTGTTCCTGCTTTTACTATTCAAGGTAAGAAACAATTTTATTACGAAACACTTCACGTCTTCTACTTGAAAATCATTTCTCAACGTCAAATTCAATAATGAATTTGACCGACTAAAATATAAATTAATTTCAAGTTTATTCAATTGAATTACTAAGAAAACTAGACGTGTTAAAGCTAGGTAAACTAGGTGCCAATTCCATGCAATTATACCTAAAAGAATAGACAAGAACCTTATGTTTACCTACCGTTCTTTTGTGAGTTTAATCTCTTAACCAACCCTTGATCTTTCCTTTTGTACAGTATCAGAGTCAGTATTTCATTTATGCCCTTAGTTACAATAAATTATAGTTTAAAAAACTAAAAAAAAACGCTTTTATAACTAATTGAACTAAAAAGTTAAAAATAAAACTGTATTAATCAATTGAAAAATTTATACCTATTATTGTACAAAAAAGGTGGGGTGCTTTTTATAATAACATAAGATATAATAAACTATTTATAAAATATTTACAACAAAAATCAAGCCCCCGCGCTTTTTGTACAATAATATAAATTTTTCAATTGATTATTACAGTTTTATTATTTTTTTTTTTCATTTTTTTTTTCATATTATTGCATTGTCATCGACCTTTGACAGGTGTGCAAAGTTTGAATCAAATCTGATCGTTTAAAGTAGGTTTTTTTTTTTTTTTTTATTTGTTTTCATTTTTTTTTTTTTTTTTCATATTATTGCATTGTCATCATCGACCTTTGACAGGTGTGTAAAGTTTGAATCAAATCTGATCGTTCAAAGTAGGTTTATTATTTTATTTTTTTTATTTCTTTTCGTTTTTTTTTATTTTTTTTTTCATATTATTGCATTGTCATCGACCTTTGACAGGTGTGCAAAGTTTGAATCAAATCTGATCATTCAAAGTAGGACAAAATCGAGCTCAAAGGGGTCGGTTACATACATACATACATACATACATACATACATACATATGTACATACAGGTGAAGCTAATAAAAGCGTTATAAAAAGCTACTGTACTAAATGAATTTTCCATTCCAGCAATGCAAAAGAACACCAGGGTAGTGGGTCCACCGCCATCGGGCGTCAGAGATCCAAAACCAATAAAACCTACCATGTTCAGGAAATGTTACCAAAGAGGAGAGTTTCCATTGACCATTGAATTCACCAATATGGGAAAGCAGCTAGCTTGGAAGGTACATAGCAATTTTATTTTTTCCCAAAAGTGGGATTTGAATACAACACATGAATTTCCCTCTGGTGGAAAAGACGTTTCACACAAAAATATCTGGTCCCAATCTAGAAGAAGCTTGTACTAGAACCGAAATCGTAATTGATGGAATATCTACAACCGTAATTCGTTAGTTTGTAAATATTGTCTTTCAAGGAAAAATAGTTTTCCATCTACGGAATAATTTTGTTCATAAAAAAAAACTCAGCGCTTGTTTTTGATGAGCATAAAAAAGACGTATATTTTTTAATTCACGGATAAATCTATCTGTATATTGAAAAATTAACCTCTGATCTGTTAAATATTTAAAAACACAAATTTCAGATAAATTTGTAAAATTTGGTAGGAAGCTTATATTGGCTTCAGGACTTGAATCCCTATGGTAAATAATTCCATAAAACTCTTAGTACCAAGTACCTATTCAGAAATATTTGAGGAATCCAGTAGACATATTCCCAATTTTATTCTAATTTATTTATACTGTTAATTTAGGTCCCAATAGAAAAGCTGGACTTCCATCACTACCTCCCCATGTTCTTCGACGGGCTGGCTGAGAACGGCTACCCTTTCAATTTCATCGTAGAACACGGCATCAACGACCTCTGCTCCAAGGGCTCTTACAAAGTACTGCCAGTCGTGCCTCAGCTGATCATTCCTATTAAAAGTAAGATGTTATTATTTTCAATAGTTTTAGCTTCTACCCAGTGATTCACCCACACTAGGTTAGTGATGATGTGACAAATAAGGATCTTATTGACCGTGTGCAATTTCGTTAAATACCTTTTTTTATCTAATTTGTTTCTTAGTCATTAAATATATTTTCTTTCTTCTTCTTTCATTCTAGTCTGCCATCTGTCATTTTGTATTAATTCTTCATTCATTTTAAATCAGCATCATATTCTGGTATAGTATATTTCATTACAAGTGCGGGAAGGCTGTCATTGCAAAGAGTTCCGACAAATGTCTATCCCGAGCCGAAGGCGAGGGTTGACAGTCGGAACAAGTTGCAATGACGGTTCCGCACGTGTACTGAACGACTATTTTTAATACAGTTGCGAAAAAATTAAGCAATTTAATAAAATAATAAAAATACCATTTGCTTTTTTCTCTTCTCTCCACGCAATAAGTTCGTCGTATGTATGCATGTAGCGACTTTTTGACTTTTCCGGTAAAATGTTCTCCGAAGCATTTTGTGCAATTATACTGAGTTCCGGTGGTGTTAATTAAAAAAAACTAGGGTCGAAATTACTCATTTTGTGCAACAAACAAATAAACTCGCAAATAAAATTTCTGAAAAATGGCGCCAAGCGCCAACCGTAAAATATAAGCAGAGATTTTTTTTTTTTCTTCACCCATTCTGGAAGGCAAAGGGAACTATACCCATACAGCCAAGTCTTCAGTAGATTTTTTTTATTGATATGAATTGAAAATGAAATTTAATGAGATGAAATGAAATGAAACCTAACAGAACTCATTCAATCAAATCATTAAATCTGTTAATGAAACAAATTAGTAGCTTCTTTTTAGAAATAATACGTATTTGCATGAATCATAAAAACTTCGATGAATTTTTTTAGTAAAAACTTCATGGTTGGTTTTTCTTTTTAGACATTATTTTGACAGTTGGGAAAGAAAAAGCACTAGTGCGGGAATGGTAAAAAAAAGCACGCGTGTGTAATAGCCCACATCCCGAACGCTATACGTCCCTGCAATACGCCACTTTTTGAGCAACTGTATTAAAAAATAATTTGATGTCTCTGATTAGTTTGAGCTGAATACGTTCTGTAACACATCATAGTACGGACTCAGGTCATTTATCTAGTGTTTTATCGTAGTTTTTATTTCCGCAGATGCGCTTGCTACCAAACGTCCATCTGTCATCTGCCATGCGCTCAAATGTATTCAAATGATTGTGACCGGATGCGACAGGGTCGGTGAAGCACTTGTGCCTTACTACAGACAAATCCTTCCGATGCTCAACCTTTTCAAGGATAGAAATCGTGAGTTTTACCCTCTCTTATTTACCTACCTCTTATTTCTTATTTATGGTTAACAAATTCACAGAAGGTTTTTCTACAAAACCCCTCACTTTTTGCTATCGTACACGCTTCACAGTTTTTATGTAATATTTTCCAACCTGTACTGCATTGTCTGTGGCGTTGGCAAGATAGTTACTTGTGCAGATGTTCAGGCACAAGAGACAAGTCAATAGATGTGCCATGGAGTAAATTTGAGCTCCACAGTCACAGCCAGTCAAGTAGGGGTCTCTCACTAACTTAAATCAAAATCAAAACAAATCAAATGCCAAAATGCCACACACAACTAGGTATTACACAAGAACCATAATTATACAAGTCATTATTATGACATAAAAATTGGTCGTCACTCAGCATAATATGTTATAGTAGCGAGTGCTACTATAACGCTGGTCTTCCGTGACACCATTAGAGTGCGACACAACGTAGCAACTGCGACTCATCGTCGTTATGAAGTATACCTATACATATTTTACAACTATAATACTTTGCAAAACACATTCATAATATTTAAAAAAAGTGTCTTAATTTAGTCAAATTACTGTAAAGAAAAGCCCAAAAACACAGTAAAACACTTTAAAATCAGTATAGCCACTTCTTGCTTAATTTACTTTGTCGGCTCATTTTCAACAGAGCTTGGTTGAACAGTAATGACGAACAATTTACAAAACATTAGGTCTGAGTAAACTGAGCGCAAAAACGACACTCCAACCTCGGTCGCAACTATTTTGCGAGATGTAGCCACCTCATTTGGGCTTGGTAGGCTTTTGACAATCATTTCTGCAACTTTCTCAATTATTTTAAGTGAGTTAATTTGAGATTGACGAAAAGACAAGAGAAGGAAAATGACAGAATTTATTAGCTACAAACATTAGCTTGAAAGGATGCCAGAGCAGAGTCTGGCATTGAAGTAGATTATTAATGTGTGCTAGCTTACTTTTCATTCAATTTTTTTAAGCAAATTGTTTTACCTGCGTTTGTATTAATTCCATTACTGTCCACTCTGTAAATCATTATCATCAGCCCGAATAAAACCACTGATGGACCATGCATGAGCACTGATGCCTTTGCTATACATTTCCAGGAATAACGATTCTGAGCTCTCTCTATATCCACTGACTAAAATCTACTCTGTACGTGTCATGTTATACAAAAACCTTGGAACGCGTTGAATTCCCTAACAATGCGGCTCGGTGTCATCCAGCGGTAAGCTAGCGTCACCGCACCTTAAAACAACGACACATTTGCATCCCTATCAGCATCTACATAAGGTTCAACTTGCAAAACACACTCGACGTGTTGTGTATGTAATTAATCTTGGGTACCGAACGAGTCTATTACCGAAAATAATATCATCTCTTGCGATGCGTGTCAATTATGTCACGTATTTGATTGATGTCGTTCGATCATGATGCGAGGTTGCGTATTTGTGGTGGTACACAATTACAATGTCATATCTTGTACGCGCGTAATGTTTATTCTATAACAGTAACTTTCTGATTGACCGACGATGCCTAACCTATAATGACAAATTCTCAGATTGATCTGTTTTCTTCCTCTAAACGAACCTTCGAACACCGTGCCTCTGAACTCCTGAACGGAAATAATTACATAATACCTACCTAACTTAAGTAACTCTGTTTTTCATCTTTTTTCATTGCTGTTGGTTTTCTAATAAATAAATAAATAAGTCCCTCTCCCCCGTAAATCAAAAACTTCTAATCTATACCATAATTGTTGTACCAGTGGTACTCAGTGTTTTTAAAAAAGAAGCGTTTTTTTACAATGTAATTTAACTTAGTGTTTTTTTTTCAATCACTGCTTCGTGATTCAAAGATTTATCAAATTGCTAGTTATTTAGTTTCAGTCCAAGCTTCAATTATAGCTCTATTAGTTTTCCTCCAATAACCAAACAGCAATATTTTACACGGATTTTATTTTGCAATATGGAATACCTATGTGTAAAGGTTTAGTTTTTGTCTTTCATATTGGATTGCGTTTCAAAATAAAAATGTACCAAAGCTCTATTCAAAGGCTGTTTTGATTGGATGTGGCAAAATTTTTATTTTGAGCTTTGGTTCAGTTTCTGAATTTGATCAAAGGCTTATACGATATTCGTCATATTGACAGTGATATTCTAATAAACTTATCATTAATTTGATCGTGTTATTATGATGACATGGTAGAGTATCTGGTACAAAATTATTGAGGTTCGGCGAATATTCGAAAGTTGATTTCTATCTATCTATAGCTAAAATAATACTAATAAACATTTTTTGTAAATGCAGTATGAATAGAATACAATATAACACCCAGGCAGAGAACAAACATCTGTGTTCACCACACAAATATTTATTCTCGGTGGGGATCGAGCCCACTACCTACAGCACAGAAGGCAGAGCTACTACCAACTGAGCTGAAAGGCCAGTCCTAATAAATGTTACTTAGTTGCCTGTACTAGTTCATACATCAATCACTCATAATCCGTTTTGTTGACAGAATCACTGGGTTCCGGGATCGATCACTCGACCACCAAAGGCGAGAACGTAGCAGACCTGATAGAAGATACACTTCAGATCTTGGAAAGATACGGTGGACCTGATGCATTTATCAACATCAAGTACATGATACCGACTTATGAATCTTGCGTGCAGAACTGATCACTCCCGATCATGATTCTTCTTCTTCTCATCTTGCCACTGTTGTTTCGAAACAGTCATCATGATTATCATGATTTATCAAAATACCTATATAATCATGACAAATTTTCAAAACGTTTCACATTATCTTACACTTTTTTTAGATATTAGTGCACAATGCTATTCGTCACTTGAGCAATTGATTATTCTAGGAAATAACGTTTTTCGTCGAATACAAAATGACAGTCATTGTTTATGACATGAAAGAGATATATTTTTATGAAGCTTATAAATTTATCAAAAGATTAAAAAATTGGACCTTAGTAGTTTGATCGAGATAGTGTGAAAAGTTGATTATTAGAAGTTTATGCAGTTGAAGCTTAGTAAGATTTATATCTTCGACTTGTATTACTAATTTAGCGGCAAAATAATTATGATACTCTTGTTTTATAGTAATGTGATAATATAGCTTATGATTTATTTAGTTTTTAATATGGTATACCTAGTTATTTTTGTGTCTCATATTTGTGAACAAAACTAGGTTTAATCTTTATAACTCATTTCAAGTTATTGGTTTCAAAAGGCTTAGTAACTACGTTTGACTTTGTTAAAATTAGTAATTTACTACGTTTGATATCTACAAAGTTTATGCGTACTAATAAAATTATGAGTGTATACTGAATGTTTTACTGTTTTTGGCAAGAGCCGAGGGATACTAACCTTATTCTTAAAAATTCACTAACAAGAAGGGACGAGGGGAGATGGACGAAAGCGGCTACGGAATGATGGCCAATCGATGCTCAAATATCTAGAGGCAGACCACCCGTTGCCCGTTGGTCGAACGACATTGTTGCTAATGCTGGGAATGAGTGGATGAGACTCAAGAGAGACTGGAAAGAGTAGCGCAATTGCGTTCTTTATTCTGAGTATATTCAGCAGTGGTTGCAAACGGGCTGAGATGATGATGATGATGAACAAGATGATCCTGTCAAAGTGTCAGGATTCATAAAAAAATAAAAACTATAATTTTTATTGGTAGGTATTGGTCGCTGAGTGCTCTAATATCTTTTTGTAAAATGAATTGACTGATAAAAATTGGCATATTATTTTTTTGTTGACGTTACAGTAGTAAAATGATAGGGAATATGAATATTTCAAGTTCAATTCTTTATTTATCTTTTGCCATTATAAAATGTTCTTACGTTTTACTTTTGGAGTACATAAACCTAACATGAGATGGGATATTCAAAGTCCTAAAACAAAGCGGGGTTAAATAAACACTATTTGATTGCGTCCGGTTCAAACCGATAGCTCCGAGAAATTGAAGCGAACTGTGTACACTCATAGACTAATTTGTTTGTTTCGTACAACTTTGTTGTTCGTGTTTGAGTTCTTTCAAATTTATAATTTCAAGACGTTATATTACTCAAACTGGGACAACTTATAATGACGAGGATTCCTACAAAAACTAAAGCAACCTGCCTATTGCCTGTTTCTGCCGTGAAGTAGCATTGCTGTGGTTCGGTTTGAAGGGTGTGTGTGCCGACGGCACGCGAGACTGAACTTCTGTATGCCTCAATTTGATGGTTGTAGAGCAGCACATTGTAGGGCACGTTCCTAACGTGCGTGACCTACAAGCAATGCTTAGTTATAGGCGATGGTTACGCCTTAACATCAGGGGGGCTAATCCATCATAATCATAAAAAAAAACAACTTCGTCAAAATTTAGTACACCAAAGAAAGTACAAAAGGTGAAGTTAAAAAAATAAATAAAAGCTTTGCCAGGCCACGAGCTTGACAATCTAATAACAGAACTCCATTTAACGCTTCCATCCATTTTACCCTCAGCATTATTCCATGGTTTCACCACAATTCCCATCTAAACAGCTCCAATAATTTCTAAATCAAATACACAACCTCAAGGGAAGCTGTCACCGATCGACCTAAAGCAATTGACAATCTGGGAGCCAGTAGTTATGCATGCGAGTGATTTGCATCGCATGATGCCTGGTTGCAAACTAGCGTCCGTTGTTTAATAGATGCATGTAAGTGTTACGAGTTACGTCATGTTAGAAGGTGACCCATTATTGCATTGAAAGACTGACCCCTCAGCCTTAGATTTGACTAGCCTATCAGTTGGTAGTAGCTCTGCCTTTTACGCCGTAGGTATATTATATCCCCACTGAGAACAAATATTTCTGTGGTGAATATCGATGTTTGTTCTCTGTCTGGGTGTTAATTAATTTTATTGTACTTTGAGTATGTATTTAAAAAAAATATGCATGTATTATATCAATCACTATCTGGTTCTTAAATAACAAATTCAGCTTAGTTTGTGGCTAGATAGTGTTGTGTTGGATTGTCCACAATACCTTTTTATTTTATGTTAAAGGGAGATAATAGAATAATAAACATGCACATCTCACACAAGTAAAATGACTTCCCTTGATCAAAGGAATAGTCTAATATTGAATAAAAAATGGCATTCGGAGAACAAAAGTGATCGACGTGTGCGCGAAAAGAGCTTTTTCGATGCACTGTCTCATCAATCATTTTACTGCACCGATTCATTAATTAGTAGCCTTTAACCCATTTAGGGCTATTCGTTATTCATGTTTTTTATCTACATTGTAGTGACAACATGAGCGAACGAATAGGAACTCCAAGTTAATTTAGGCATTTTAATAGTTAAAAAAAAGAACGTTGAAACTATGCATATGTATACTAGGCATGATAAAACCGGTTTAGGTTAAACATTTTGTACATTGAAGAGGTTTTTTTGAAATCTAGCGAGGAGTAGGTACTAAAAAAAGCTTGTTTGTATATTTTTTAAATTTTAAGAGCCCGTTGTGTCTCACTGCAGAGCAAAGGTCTCCCTTCTTTCTCTGCACTCGTTTAGCTACTATGGACAAATCCTTAAAGTAGGCATCTTTTTGTATATTTTTTAACATATCTTTTGAAAATAGAAGCTTTGCTTTTTTAAGTTGCTTTAAATTTGGTAGTAAAGATAATCCGTAGTCCAAAACTAGAAGGTAATTTATTTATTTTATTAATCGAGTGCGCGGCTTACGGTACATTTATCAGCGGTCTGCAGACGTGGTGGGATCCAGGCGACACCTTTTTAGTCGCCTAGCATTTATTATGCCAGCGCAGAGTTGAGTCAACTGTTTACTGGATGGTGCTTAGTTTATAAATCAATATTTACCTAAATATTGGTAGACAGGCAGACATTTGCTACTTGAGCACACACAATTTAAAAATTGGGTTAATAACTCTTGTAAAAAAGGCACAAAGGGTTTTTAAATTCATTTCTTTAATACAGAGTGTCCCCAGAATTTGAAAAAAGCTGCTACTCGACACTTACGGGATCAATAAACGACATCCTAAGTAAGTATATTCAGTGGTTTTATAAAAAAAATGTGCAGCAAAGTTTGTTTAAACGCTGATTTTATGACCAACGTGAACTCAAACGATCTTGCTGCCACGTTCAAGCCATACAAAGATATTCTCAAGTATCACCACAGAACCCAGATCAAATCTTCTATAAGCGTGGTGTGCGTTTTTTTTAATATGAGACGTGCATGCTTAAATAGTAAGTAGATAAAAACCTCATCTAGTGAGAGTTACTATCTGTGCAACGAACGACTTGGGACTCTTGTAATTTATCTTGGTAACAATCAAGAATGTAACTATTCCTGGAAGCTTCAGTTATGTTTGGGAAATGAGCAACTTTAGAAAGTTCTTATTGACAAGCTTTATAAGGATAAGTATTTTAATAGATTGAGAAACCAGTGGTCTCATCTATAAAGAGATAAAAATATTTCGTTCTAACTTTTAGGCTTGTACAAAAAAGGACTGACAAATTTTTATTCGACAAACATTCATTCATGGGGTATATTAAAAAATCTGCTGTAAGGTGAAGAATAACGCTATCCGTCGAATAAAAATGTCTGTCCTTATTTCTAACGAGCTAAAAATCTATATCAAGCTTGTCATGGATATATTTTTATCTGACGGATTTATTTACCTGTATATTAAAAAATCCCCTAAAATAAAAAAAGAAAGTCAATCCCAGTTAAACAGAAAAAAATATATTTGAAGACACAAACATCCAAAAGTTTTCTACTCCCAACTTTTTTGTCTTTGAAATATAAGCTCTATAACCAACACGACCACTATCAAATTAATCCCCAAACAAGGAACCAAGATATTAATCAGTAGCTTTTTCAAAGCAACAGTGAAAAGCACTATAGTGGAACACAAGCTTCAAGCAATAAAATACCAGCAGAAAAATCGCTGCGATTAATAAGGTAGCCGGTCTGCAGCCATATTTTTCATCAATAAGTGCTCATTAAACAGAGGCATGGAATCGGATCAAGAAAGAGAGCAAGCAACAAAAACGCAGATTTTGTTGCTTGCTCTCTTTCTTGATTCACCATTTTTCAATTTCCCCTTAGATTTTTTCATGAACTCCATAAAAACAGCTTTTGTTTTATACAACTAGCAGATGGAACAATCTTAGTCTACCACCATGCCTATTTCTGCCATGAAGCAGCATCGCTGTTTCGGTTTGAAGGGTCTAGGTGCCGATGAAATTACTGAAATTACTGGCACGTGAGGCTGGACATCTGTATGCCTCAAGTTGATGGACGCAAGGAAGTGCATCGTAGGGCACTGACGTGCGTGACCTACGAGGCAATGCTTTTTCTTTCATAATCAGGTGTTTTTTCTAATGTAATACCTTTATAATAATCAAGTTAAATGTTAAAAAATAAACATTGGGCAGAGCATATTAATTTATGGCTACGGTAAAAGTAGGTATTAATCGTTTATGAAAGGATGAGTTTGCAGTTGATGAAAACTCATATTGAAGTGATCGAAGTTTGTTTGAACTAGCTGAACGAATGTTTAATTTTCAGGTTGAGTCAATATTTGGTTATATCTGCGGTCAGCCAGGCACGGGGTAAAATTTTGTATTGACTTTACGAAGTAGATAGTTTTGATTACGTGTGGTGAATTTGTTTTTATCAATTACGTATTACCTAGTAAATATTTTTGGTTATATTCCTATAAATTTAGTTTTAGATAAAAAGATAAAAAATCTAAAACGATGCAAATTTTGTTTTAGTGCTTATGGTAAAAATTGCAACATTTTAGGCAAACTGCAATGCATTTTTTTCGAGTTAACTTTTGTGTAGTTTTGACATTCTTAACGCGCATGCATAAAAAAATAATATTATGTAGGTAAAAATGATGGGTATTCGATATGCTTAAAAATGTGAGGAGTTGTATCAGCATAAACTGCAAGCAGTTGTAACAAAAGCACTTACAGTATAGAGTATACTCAAAAGAAAAAAAAACACTCGTAGGTACACGAGAACGACTGTGCGTCTGGGAAAGAGAAGTCGATTTTATAAATAAAACTACACACTAATTTCTCTCTACGACTGAGACCAATAACAGACAATACAAATATAACAAACTTACAAGCCTGTAAATCCAATTCTGAGGTATTTCAATGCAGCAGAAAATAATTAAAGTCGATGAAATAATAATCTTGCTCCATTCAGTTGTTTGTTGGCAATTTCTGCTGTTTCCATCGATTTGCCGACAGACGTACACAAATTTGCTGGTTTAATCTCGTTTCTTTTGAGGTTCTGCATATTTTTGAAATCGTTTCACAGGGCGGGCGGTTAATAGAATTCACAGGAATCAATAATTTATTGAATTGAAAATTTGTTGTTCTTACTGAAGCTCTATTTAGTAAATAATTGCAATTATAATATGACTACCTAAGCAACAAATTTGTTTTTAAAAATATCTATGACGTTTGTCACAATAGGTTCACTAATTTAAAAAAAAAAAAATCTAGTTATGCATTTCACAAGACGCGACCGTTGAATGTATTTCCCTCCTTGGTTTTTGATGTGGATGACATGACGAACGCATGACGATTGAAGAATGTTTTTAAAACCATATTTCTACGAGTTAAGATTATGCTCATATATGAGTATAATCTTAACTCGTAGAAAAATGGTTTAATAAGCAATATCATCGTATTTTATACATTTAACAGCTCTTTACAAATATAATGGTTATTATGGTGAATCAGAACTGTTTAATTGCTCAGATTAATCTGTTATCTGTCATTTTTCATATCTAGTATCCTAGTTTAAAAGAAAAAAGAAAACTCACTTTTGCCTATACAAACTGAACCTGAAACTTACACGTCACGTCTATCACGCCTACCGAAGACGTGCCCACTGCATCTACTACTCTGAACCGTAATGATGTCAAGTCTTATTAGCCTGTTGGAAAAGCTTTAAAAATTAAAGAAAGCAGATCTAAGACTTTGCTCTTTTTTCGCTAGGTGTCGCTAGCACAAGTAACATCGTCTCTATGTTTATTTATTAACTAAAAATTGTTAAATAGCTTATTTGCGTGATCAGTATAATCGACACATCAAAAAAAGTACAACTCATACGTACAAGTGTTATCTCTGTAAAATAATTGAGGTATAGAAGTGTAATTTGAGACTGTTAATTCTACCAATACAAGAGAATACGAGTGATCAAAACTTAAGTTTCATCGCACAAGATAAGTGGAAGAAGTATTTTCCGTGTGTGTAATAATCTGGACAACTGTAAGTAAGGAGTTTCACTATTAACAGAGCAAAATAAAAGAATAAAAATACAGAACCATAACCGCAAACTTTGAGAACAATGTAAACAAAGATGAGTCATCAAAGTGGTTAACGCTCGAAGTGACAAGATTCAAATATTCCTTAGTGACAGTACCAACACAGACAAACAAGTAACCGGTTGACCTTGAATCAAACAGAGCCAGCGAATACTGGCCAGTGCAGTATTAGACTCGTAATTTCAACAGAGATCTTATAGCCCAACTGGCTAAGTTCAGTGGCTGCACGCTTTCTGTGCTGACTCGTGCATAGGAACGAGTTCAAATCTACATGACCAAAATATTTTTGCACTTTTATTTTTATTTCTGATTCTTTTGTTTTGAAATAACCAAGACACAACAACTTTAAGTTGATCCTGATACAAACTGGCAATAAATAAATTATATTTACACAAAATACTGAAAATATAATCTTTTACCATGAGCACTATAACAACTAGATCTAGAGCTCGAAAAGTTGTAAATGCTAAGGAACAACAGGAACAAGACTGCATTGTTAAAAATTATTGCAGGTCCATTGATAATCTGAAAAATAGACTGAAAAAACAAGAAATATTAAATAAAACACTTTTAGAAGAACAAGATACTAATTCCAAAGAATTCGAGATATTATGTAAACAGGTTCAATTATTAAAAAAGAAAGCCTGTGAGGAAGAAGAAAAAGGAAATGAACTTTATAAACTAAATGTACAACTTTTCAACGACAATTACAAACTAAGAGAAGACTTGGAACAGTGGGAGAACCAAGAGTTATGTGTAAGGATTTCGGACTTAGAAAGAAATAGAGATCAGCAATTGCTAGAAAACACAGAATTACATAAGAGATATAGCGAACTACTTTGTCATACTACTTCGTCGATAAAGAAGGGTTACAAATACTCAAAAAAAATTATGAGGAGGAAAAAAAGCTTGATGAAAAAATGTAAACAAACGAATATAAAAATAAAGCAATTAGCAGCAATCAATGTCCTTATGGAAAAAGAACTAATTAACCGAGAAAATACAATAAAAAAATTACGAGATGAAGGTGATCAATTTCTAGAAATGATTAAACAGTATGAGGAAAATCTAAAGGAACGAGAAATTACTTATGATAAAGTTATGGTTCTAGAAGGACAACTATTGCGACTTATGAAACTGATTGATAGAAATGACTTGGCATCTAAAGCTAAATTGCAAGTGAATGGTATCAGTAGCAGTAATCATTTATTTAAAAAAGCTAACTGTAAGAGACTAGAAGTAAGTTACAAGGAGACGATTGTAATGTTCTCTGACACACATGGAAGAAATATGGCTAAGGCAATCAATGAAAAATTACCGAGTAACTATACAGTGCTTAATTCATGCATGCCATACAGCGACTATGGCACCATATTAAAAGATGAATATGTACAGAAATCAGAAAATAGGGACATCATAATTTTGATAGGTGACTACAATAGTATTAAAATGGATCTACAGGGATATCTTAAAAAAATATCAAGCATTGTTAGAGCAACACAAAAGCACCAGAAAAAACTAATTATTTCTACAATTTCTTATGGATCTAAGAATGACGTCAATCATAACATAATGAAACTGAACAGCAAACTATTTACAATTGCTGCCTTAAATGAAAATGTGTCTGTAGTAGAAATTAATGTACCCTCAATAAGTAAACCAGGACCAGAGTCTACCGCTGCAAGCATAGCTGTAGCTTATGAGAAGGGTAGGCAATGCAAAAACTTAGTGGTGTTGACCAAAGGTGATGACGATGACGATATCAAAAAAGACACTGCATCTACAAACAAGGGAAATTTTCAAAACGTCGGGACTCCAGAAGTTGTGAGATAACTCTAGGACATCAAAATGTCCGAGGTATCTACAGCAAACAAGATATTATGGGACTTTTCTTATTAAATGAAAATATCGATGTGATGTGTATGACGGAGACTTGGCTAGTTCATAATAATTTAGTTGTATTTAATATAGAAGGTTATCATAAGACTTCTTCTTTTGTAGAACTAAGCATGACCGTGGTGGATGTCTAATATTAGTTAAGAAGAACTTAAAATATAAAGTGAGAAATGATATTTGCAAAATGTCCGAGGAACTAATATTTGAAATAGCTTGTATAGAATTAAATGACGCTATTATTGCAGTTGTTTACAGGTCACCCTCAGCAGATATAGGCATTTACTTATCTAAACTGGAGCATTGTCTTGATAAACTGACATCTCAAAACAGCAAGACAATGATAATTTGTGGGGATTTTAATGTTAATTTTTTAAATGGTGACAGAAATTGTGCGCAGCTTATCGATTTAATGGATAGTTTTTTATTAAGGCAACAAGTATTTGATTACACCAGGGTAACATCTTCGACTATGTCATGCTTGGACAATTTTTTCACTGATTCGAGTACCACTAAAAATATAAGAGTGTTACCAGGTGTTCCATCCGATCATTATGCGCAAATTATTGATATAAATTTAAATGTCCAAATAATAAAGCCAGCTATAGTAAAGCTTAGGAAAATAACAAATGCTAAATTAGAAAAAATGAAAGATAGCTTAGGAAAATCACTGACAAAACCATCATTGTACACAAACTATGACACCTACTTTAACCACTTCTTAGAAAAGCTTGATGAGCACTTGCCAATTGTAGAATTAGGCCAACATGACTCTAAAAATTTTTATAAATGGGCCACCAAAGGAATCCTCATCTCGAGGAAAAGATTGTTTGACTTATATGCACTTAGTAACTTAAATGAAAATCCTGTATTAAAATCTTATGTAACTAGGTATAGTAAAATTTTTAAGAACGCATGACTTGTGGCTAAGAAAATTCATATTTCTAACAAGATTGAAAAATCAGTAAATAAAATAAAATGTGTGTGGCAAATAATAAAACAAGAGACTGGAAAAAGTAGCAGTAACTGTGATAATATATGTGATAAAATACGTGATAATGATAATCGAAATATATTTGATAAATCTGACATTTCCAACTATTTTAATAATTATTTTGTAAATATAGCAAATAACCTGACATCTAATTTAAACTGTTGCATTGACAATTCTATTGAATTTTTAAGGAAACATATTCCTTACGTTAATAATAATTTTGTACTTAAACCAATAAGCGTCCAAAAAATTGTAAATATAATTCGTAACATTAAAATGAAGAAATCCAACGACTATTGGTATATCACACCTTACTTGTTAAAAAAGCTAGAATGTGTAGTAGCGGAACCACTTATGCACGTAATAAATGAATGTATCGAAAATGGGGTTTTTCCCGACAAAATGAAAATAGCTAAAGTGGTTCCATTACATAAAAAACGGTACGACAACTTCTTGCAATAATTATAGACCAGTGTCTGTGCTTCCCAGTCTAAGCAAGATTTTTGAAAAATATGTAGCTGAAGAATTAACAACTTTTATTTTGGACAACAAGCTCTTAAACACAAGACAATTTGGATTTCAAAAGAAGAAATCAACTAGGCATGCCATAATAAGACTCATGCAAGACATCTTATCGGGCCTTAAGAAGTCACAGAAAACTTATGGAGTTTTTTGTGATCTTTCAAAGGCTTTTGACTGTGTTTCGCATGAAATCTTACTTGAAAAGCTAGATCACTACGGTGTCCGCAACAACGAATTGCAAATATTCAAATCGTATTTATGTGAGAGAGAACAAGTGACCGAGTTGAATGGTGTAAGGTCAAACAAACATATTGTAAAATTAGGAGTACCACAGGGATCAATTTTAGGGCCTCTCTTATTTTTAATGTATGTTAATGATGTATCTGTAGTTTGTAAGGATATTGACATGGTATTATTTGCTGACGACACAAGTTTAATTATTAAGGACAAAACAATTGATGGTCTTAGTGTTATACTTAGGGATGTTATGCCCAACTTAGAAAATTGGTTTTCTGTAAATAACTTGTTATTGAATATAAATAAAACACATGTTGTAAAGTTTTGGTTAGGAACCAGCGTATCACCAAATACATCACTAAAAGATACATTAAGGGATTTGTCTTTGCCTAGTACCGATCGTATCAAGTTCTTAGGAGTCTGGTTAGACTCGAAATTGACATGGGCGGTTCAAATTGACGAGTTAACGAAGAAATTGGGATCAGCAACGTATGCTATCAAAAAAATTAAAGAATTAGGAGGTATCAAAGCAGCAAGAGATGTATACTTTGCATATTTTCACTCTATAATGACTTATGGGATTATGTTTTGGGGTGCTGCCGCTGACTCTAATAGGATATTCATACTTCAAAAACGTTGCATAAGATATATTTTAGGTATGAAACCAATGGACTCTTGTAGAGATAAATTTAGAGAGCTAAGCATAATGACCATGACCTGTGAATTTATTTATCAAAATATTGTGTATGTTAGGGAAAATTTAGGTGATATGACATTGAAACAGGATTCTCATAGTTTTAACACAAGACATAAGAAAAATTTAATGACACCAGCTGTTAGACTAGTAAAAACAAGGAAAAGTTTTATTTTTGTGTCTATTCACTTTTACAATAACATTCCTATTGACATCAGAAATAAGAGTGACATTGATTTTTTTAGGTTTATTAAAAATAGATTATTATATAAAAGTTATTATAAAATTGACGAAGCTCTGGCTGATAAATTTATTTTTTGTGATCAACCTGCGTGACTTATATAATTTTATATTCCTATTTTAAAATAGGAAATAACCTAATTTAATTTACAATTGTTTTACTTTTATTTCATAATTTAATGTGTGTGTTGATTAGAATTTATTTTAATTTTTATGTTAATCATAATAATGTATACCTATTTGTGTGACGTATCTAAGCACATGTAAAATGTCTAAAGATAAATAAAGATTATGATTATGATTATGATTATGATGAAAACTCATATTGAAGTGATCGAAGTTTGTTTGAACTAGCTGAACGAATGTTTAATTTTCAGGTTGAGTCAATATTTGGTTATATCTGCGGTCAGCCAGGCACGGGGTAAAATTTTGTATTGACTTTACGAAGTAAATAGTTTTGATTACGTGTGGTGAATTTGTTTTTATCAATTACGTATTACCTAGTAAATATTTTTGGTTATATTCCTATAAATTTAGTTTTAGATAAAAAGATAAAAAATCTAAAACGATGCAAATTTTGTTTTAGTGCTTATGGTAAAAATTGCAACATTTTAGGCAAACTGCATTCATTTCGAGTTAACTTTTGTGTAGTTTTGACATTCTTAACGCGCATGCATAAAAAAATAATATTATGTAGGTAAAAATGATGGGTATTCGATATGCTTAAAAATGTGAGGAGTTGTATCAGCATAAACTGCAAGCAGTTGTAACAAAAGCACTTACAGTATAGAGTATACTCAAAAGAAAAAAAAACACTCGTAGGTACACGAGAACGACTGTGCGTCTGGGAAAGAGAAGTCGATTTTATAAATAAAACTACACACTAATTTCTCTCTACGACTGAGACCAATAACAGACAATACAAATATAACAAACTTATAAGCCTGTAAATCCAATTCTGAGGTATTTCAATGCAGCAGAAAATAATTAAAGTCGATGAAATAATAATTTTGCTCCATTCAGTTGTTTGTTGGCAATTTCTGCTGTTTCCATCGATTTGCCGACAGACGTAAACAAATTTGCTGGTTTAATCTCGTTTCTTTTGAGGTTCTGTATATTTTTGAAATCGTTTCACAGGGCGGGCGGTTAATAGAATTCACAGGATTCAATAATTTATTGAATTGAAAATTTGTTGTTCTTACTGAAGCTCTATTTAGTAAATAATTGCAATTATAATATGACTACCTAAGCAACAAATTTGTTTTTAAAAATATCTATGACGTTTGTCACAATAGGTTCACTAATTTAAAAAAAAAAAAATCTAGTTATGCATTTCACAAGACGCGACCGTTGAATGTATTTCCCTCCTTGGTTTTTGATGTGGATGACATGACGAACGCATGACGATTGAAGAATGTTTTTAAAACCATATTTCTACGAGTTAAGATTATGCTCATATATGAGTATAATCTTAACTCGTAGAAAAATGGTTTAATAAGCAATATCATCGTATTTTATACATTTAACAGCTCTTTACAAATATAATGGTTATTATGGTGAATCAGAACTGTTTAATTGCTCAGATTAATCTGTTATCTGTCATTTTTCATATCTAGTATCCTAGTTTAAAAGAAAAAAGAAAACTCACTTTTGCCTATACAAACTGAACCTGAAACTTACACGTCACGTCTATCACGCCTACCGAAGACGTGCCCACTGCATCTACTACTCTGAACCGTAATGATGTCAAGTCTTATTAGCCTGTTGCAAAAGCTTTAAAAATTAAAGAAAGCAGATCTAAGACTTTGCTCTTTTCGTCATAGTTTCTCTCACTTCAATTTATTCTCCAAGCTCCGAAAAAACCAAGTGCCCAATTAAAATAAACAAGTTTTATTCCCTGTAAAAACCTCCGCCATTCTAACAAGCGTCGCAATAACGGCTAGTGCAGCGGCAGCTAAAATAAATCGCTCTAGGTAGGTACTTACAGAAAGCAGTTACATCGTTATGTAACATAGAATGGGATCGGAGACATTGAAATGTTGGTGTTCGAAGCAGCTCTAGAACCTTCGATTTAACGCTGCGGCAACAAATTTTTTTAAGATTATAAATCTTCATATGAATGCTTAGAGTATATCAAATTAAAAAAAAAACTGAGTTTTAAGGACTGCGATGTAACGTATAGTGCTACTGTTACATACATCACAGTCCTTACATTTTTTTTTTTATATAATCACAGATATTTACTTACACCGACATCGATTTTTCAATAATACCTAAAAACTTGAATTTACAATCTTTTGATGCACAAACACATTTTAAATGAAATGGTTTTATTAAGTTAAATAAAATTAGTCAAGTTATTTTTACTTTTAGGTACTAATTCTGAAACTAAACATTACGCTTCGGTGTAACACGCGCTCGTTTTTAGACTATTTACAGCTTCGCCTAGACAAATTTTGCAGTGCAGATAAGAAAGAAAACAGGACAAAAGCCGCATTACGGGGCTTGTGGTCCTAATGGGGATTATGCGGGAACGAATGAAGGGACGATGCGCGCCGAGCTTAGTTTTTGGGCAAGATAATGGCAAAATGAATCTAGAGGTTTTTACCACCATGTGAAAGATCCTTAGTTTAATGGTCATTATTTACGAAGAAATTTTATGGATATCGCGTACAAAAAACTAAGGTAATACCTAACTGTTCATTTTTGTTCAGTGCGTTCATTCAATTTTACCATCAGTCATTCCTTCAATACATCAAAAGCGTTTGTGATGAAAATCGAAATGAAATCGCACGTATAAATAAATAAATCAATGTTGTGGACAACTCACACAAACATTATCTAGCCCCAAATTAGGCAGAGCTTGTACTATGCGAACTAGATAGCTGATATAATATATTTACTTAAATATTTTATTGTAAATACATAATAATTATAATGTAGAATACAATATAACACCCAGACAGAGAACATGCATTTGTGTTCACCACACAAATATTTGTGTGGGGATCACGCCCACAACTGAGCTAAGAGGTCAGTCGAATGATTTTCGCTACATAATACTGCTAAAGCATTATAAAATACAAAAAACGTAGAAATGTAGCAACAGTAGGAGGGCGAATGTCTGCCTACATTTTCCAGCCGATATGAGTGGTGATCGTCTCGACCCTTCGGAACCGCTCAGCTGGAAACAGACACGTGTAAAGATTCCCAGATACTAGGTAAATATCTTGGAATACAGGTATATGCGATCGGGCGAGCTCGCACTCTCTAACAGACTCATCACCACTATCATCAGTCTATCACCGGATGTACGCCGTATAGTTTGAGCTCTAAAGGTCATCAAAAAAGTCTAAGGTCTAAAAGTGTAAGGTCTAAAGGTCTAAGGGTTTGGGGTCTAAAGGTTTTATCATCAGTGCATTCCGATCTTGCTGAGGGTACAAATCCAGTTGTGTAACAATGAGTTTTTCTATTCAGAATTGTATGTGCATTATGTCAGTAGGTACTCTTAAACAGTGAAGGAAAACATCGTGAGGAAACCGGCATCTCGTAGAACCTAAAAAGTTTGAAAAACATTTGCCTAGAGCATGAAACAAGCTTATTCGCACTTGAAATCCTCTCACCACACTGGTTCTTAAGAACCAGTAATACGATTAGAAGAAGAAAATTATCAGTTCATCATGAGGAAAAAATAAAAATTAATATTTTCTCTGATACCTACACAAACTTACCAAGGAAAACTGATTTTGAACCGATTTTTATATAAAAGAGGAGATCTCAATTAAGCTGTATTTTTTTAATTTTGTTGTCGCATTAACATCGTCATATTTTTTTTCCTGAAAGTTTCCAGATTGGTCCCATAGAAAATTTATCAAAATCGGTTTAGCAGTTTGGTCACAAAATCGGATTCCCAAGTTTTTGAAACTTTACTTGTTAGAGGGGTTTATTGGATCGAAAAAATATGAATTTCAACTATTTTGACACATCATTTATTCATCGTTTTTAAGTTCGTAAATTTTAATTTATAATTCTCTTTGCATAAACAATTTACTTAATCCAATTCTATTCAAGTAAACCTCATTAAAATCGCTTCGTCAAACTCACCGGATTACCGAAACAATAGTTTGAAGACAATTACAGGCCGATGCAATTACCGGGGGATTATAGAAACAGGATCGCACAAAGCAACGAAACAATTAATATGGAACCGTGGCAATGACAGCAAATCAATGGACCAATCATAGCTTTCCTGGCCAAAGCAAAGAGAAACAAAACGCTTTGTATAAATAGAACAAATATTAAAAACTCACCATGGAAAACATGCAGGATGAACTGTGTGAAAGATGACATGGAAAAGAGAGGAGTGAATGCAGAGATGACGGCTGACAGAGGGGAATGGAGGAGTAAGACATGTTGTGCCGACCCCACATTAAGTAGGATAAAAGCAGGAGGAAGAAGAAGATTAAAAAATCACACGTTGAAGCTAAAAATTGCTTGCAAAGTTATTTATTACTTAAAATAATTGTACAGATAATATCAGTTAATTTTGCTGATGGAACGAGCATAACATGAATCATCTGAAAAGAAGTCAGAAACGTGTCTACGATGCACCGCCTTGCGTCCATCAACTGAGGCGTGCAGATGTTCAGCCTCACGTGCCAGTAATTTCACTGACAAAAATGACCTAGGTCTACGCATGAGGCTCGACTCAGACTCAAGCACTATATCTGGATATGGACCTTTAATACCTATAAAATTAAGACATCAATGGGAAAAGGATATAAAAAAATTCGTAGCGCAAAAGCAACCAGCCAAGCACAGATGGGCGTTCGTAACTTTCTCGACCAGATGCAACTGAATTTGCGCTCCGTCAATTTCACACCTGCTACTGTATGTTGTATCGACGATCCTGTCGTTGACATGAAATCAATTCATAATGACCAGCCGTGCGATAATTAAAGCGAGCGTTAAGGCCTACGCAGACCAGGACGGCATGGCGAGAGATTTTGCTGTCAGTCAGCGCACATTAGCCGCTTAGATACAACGGCATTCCAGCGCCTTGCCACGGCATGCCACACCACTTCACTTCGCGGTATGTCACAAGAATGCCAGATTCCTTGGCATGCCGTAGCCTACCGCTGTACGCCACGGCATCCCACCGGGAGAGCCCATGGCGCGTCTTTCAATGCCGTGTAATAAAATCCCTTTCGATGCCATGGCATCTTTTTAAAGCATAGCAATTCATGTTGTATTTCTATATCGATACGTTTGAATATCCATTAGTAAAAAAAATCATCCCTTGCCATGCCGTCCCGGTCTGCATAGGTCATTAATAGGTGCCTTTACTTTGCATGGTGTAATGTTGTTCGAAATTTTAATGAATTTTTGTTAATGATGGCATTGTGTAGCTTGTCAACTGTGAATTTATGAGTGAGTGAACTCTTTGTAAAATTATACTGTCCTTTTGATGTCAAAATTTTGTATAAATATAAAATTCAGTTTTATCATGTCATTGGCTCTTTCTAACCAGTGTGGTGAAAGGGTTTTAAATGCCCATCTTTAAAGACAGATATTAAGCCTTATTGTCATCGGCATTAATCTTCAAACCAAAACACAATAACGCTGCTTGACGTCAGAATAAGTATGGTGGTAGTACTTTCCCGGTTGAGTCTTTCAAAAAGCTATAATACTATTGTAACAGTGTTTGCCTATTGAGAAAACCACAATGCTCCCTATTTACCGAAATATATCTCCACCATAGAGTGAAAAGAAACATAATAACAAATCCCGGTTATTTTTTGAGAGGCCGTTTATTTGAAACTTTTTTATCTGAATAGTTTGTCGGACACAAATCCTTATTCACATGAACTGGAAGATGAAGCTTGACAGGAGCTTTTAAATGTTTGTTTTTCCTTTGATGTCGGACGAAATCAGATTTTCGACGAAGGGAAACTAAATAAATGTACTTTATGCTTGGACGTTTACCTACATTTAAGTAAAAATCATGTTTTTTTACTAGCTTCTATCGTCCCACTGCTGGGCAAAGGCCCCAAAGACTTCCAGTTCCCTCTATTCTGACCCTTCTCCACCATTTCTTTTCGAATGCATGTAGATCTTCCCGCCAACAAAAAACCATTGAGGCGAGCAACTTGAAGCAAAAGTACCTACATTACCCTACGAGTAATAAGCTTCTGTGATTCTTCTAGAATACCTATAACAGTTTTTGAATTATTTATTATACCTGAGAAAATTTGCTCTCGCTTATAAATCCAATATATCTTCTAGTAAATCTTGGCGCTATCGAAGCTTCATTGATCACGAAGTGCATTGAAGCATGTTTATTGCAAACTAAAATACCATATTTCTTGGAGTGTAAACATCAAAACAGGTACGATACTATTGATACTCGATTGTAACTCGAAGACTGTTTTCTTACAAAAAATAAATCGTAGGTATGTTATCAAACCCAAATACTAAATGATTTCAAATTTCAGGACCACTTAGAGTCTAATGCTCATGTGCGTACAGTACAAGTAAAAGTATTTCTTTCAAATTGATTTTAGCAAAAAATTTGACGAAAACAAGATTTACATTGGTAAATGATAAGGGCAAGGAGCCTCTTTGATGCGCCTTTTACATCCTTTCACCACACTGCTTCGTAAAAAACAGAAGAAGAGCAAGGTGATTGTTTTTAAAAATGGGATTTTTCATAATCATCTATGTTATTTCGTAAACTAATAGTAAGTGATCTGTTAACAAGCTTGCAAGATATTCGCATGAATTCACGCACTATCTACGCATTTGTACGGCTCACTGGCACTTCATCCAACATAATAGACCTTAACACCTTGACATAAGAAACAAGAAGGAAGCGAGTGGTGTCATAATCATTATAAGTTGTTATTCGCAATAAAAGACTTCTTGATGATGGTAAAAAGACAACGGGAGGAATTTAAGTAAAATTCGCACAGTAATTACACCAGCACCCTTGAAGGGTGGTGAGACGCAGCAATGCTGTTTCACGACAGAAATAGGCATGGTGGTAGTACTGCCTTGGACGAGCCCTTCACAAAAAGCTCGACCTCTACTAAAAAGTGGAGCTCAACTACTACTAAAAAGTGAATTATTAACTTTGCACGAGCACATTTTAAGTGCATAGCTATGGCTAGTTCAGCAATTTTCTCAGGTAGCCTACTAACATGATTAAAACCAGGGTTGAAATCTTATTTCATAATATCACCGTCACAGGAAGCTTCTAATGCAATTTCACCGCAGTGGATCGTCGCTGGGGCCCCGCAAACAATTTTTTCACCCACCACCCAGTGACCTAATTTCTGCTCAGGTGACCTAAACTCATATTTCCACCAATAGTATACAAGAGCCTGTCAATTGGTTAACTATATTAACCAATGGTGAGCCTAGGCGTGGCGTGGCAAAGCGCCAAGCCAAATATTTCAAGCTGCATCTTTTACGCCTATTCACTTGTTGATTTTGGCGGAAGTTTTGAGCTGTAGGTTGTTGAGAGTGTGAGACGATTCGGCGGTAGGCGGAGGTCTTGAAGTCAGTTCATACTGTAGTAGTAGGTACATGACCAAGGCTGGTCGACCAGCCTACATTGGCTGGTCAAACGCGGCTATAAGGCTACGGCATTCTTGCAGTTGGTAAAAATAAATTTCTTATTGGACAGGTTGTGGCTTGGTTTATTTCCAGCACTACAAGAGTTTTCTTTATTTTATTACAGTCTTTTCCACTTCGTCATAAGATGCAATTTACTGTTGCTGTTTATCCGCTATGATGCTTTGTTTTCATTTGAGTCATCCGTGCTATGATTAAAAAATGTGGAAATCGAGAATAAATAAATATTGTGGACAATCCACACTTAGACACTATGATAATTAGATAGCTGATCTTATATTTACACACTTTTTGTAAATACATATTTAGAATACGATATAACACCCAGACCTAAGAATAAAAGATGTAATAAAAATAAAGAATAAGTGGATAAAATATGATCACATATTTAAGTAATGAAAACTCGAATAAAATTTCCAAGCGTCGTAGACATTTTCTCAGATCTTTTGGTATTTTTTTCTATATTTTTAATCAATTTACAAACTCCCAATAATAAAACAAGAGAAATTCAATAAGCTCATATTTCACATTCCACTCCACGGCTTATAAGACGAGCATCCATACAAAATAATACTGCTTTTGTAAAGGCCTTGCAAAAAAGCAATCAAGGCAGAATCACATTACAAAAACTTTACGTACGGCATGTTTTCGTTTTAATTTCAAACGAAGACGGAAGATGATACCCCTCAAAGTCTCGTCTAGAGCTAAATTAAAACTCGACTCGACGAACTAAGAAGTTCTTAGGCGTTTTATTTATTGTATACCATGGTACTCTCAATGTTTTCTTTGTATTTTCATTGTCTTTGTAAATAATATCTGTACTTTATTTTATGATTTAACATGTGTCTATGAATTCAACCATAGTAAATAAATAAATATTTTGGATAGTCCATACAACCTAGCCACAAATTAAATAATTATGTCCTTTGGAAACCAGATAGCTGATAAAATAGGTACTTACTTATATAGGTATGTATTTTTTTGTTGATTCATGGTGAGAATGCAGTGTAACACCCAGACAGAGAACAAACATCTGCTTTCACCACACAAATAATACAACAATCGGTGGCTCAAATAATTCAAGAAAACATTTAACTTTAATAATAAGAATATTAACAAGAAATATTATAAAAGCAGTTTACAATACAAAGACATTATTCCGACAGGCTAGATCATCTAATATCATGTACGATAAAGACGCATACGAGACGTGGTTTGGCAAACTGCCTAGATGCAAGGGCAATCTGCCCCAACGTTTTATACATGCACGATAGCGTGGTACACGGCACAAGCGATAGCGTTGATCCATCAACAATGGCAATTGACACAAGTGAACGAACACTTCATACATCGTTGCTTATTACCAGGCAAGGTCGTAGCCAATGTATAGTATCATAACATAAAAATAAAAAGATCTCATAATAGAATCTTTTTATTTTTATGTTAATCTTATACTAATAAATATTTAATATTTTGTAAAATACTTACTTTTCAAATTAACACGATCGTTATGCATAATCATATGAAAGAAACGTCGGGAAATAATAAAAGTAATCGCGAAAAATACCCGTTTCTTTTATATATTTTTAAAAATATATGTTGATCTAGCTCCTAAGAAGCGAAGCTTGTACTACAAATTTAGAATTCTTGGCAGGGTTTGGGAGGGGGGGGGGGGGGGGAGATTACACAATACTTTGCGTGTTCCAAATAATAATTTAACACTATGAGTAAATCGCAACACTCATCTAACTTGTACCACAAAACGGGATCACATGCATGCAATTTGTTGTCGACAAGCTATGGGGTCTCATTTTTAAGGTTCCGTATCTAAAGAGTGTCAGCGGAACCTTATTACCAAACCTGCTACGCTGTCTGTCCTTCTTATTTTTTTGTGGTAACTTTTATACGTACGGAACGGTGTAGTTTATTTGTTATTTTGTAAGAATACTTGCTAATTTTGTTTTATAACAAAACTATAATACCGAATTTGATAGACAAATATGATGTTGAACCTTATTTTCAGGAGTTCAACTCACATTTGACTCATTTTTCAATGAAGCTCTATTTTTCTTTCTGCGCCATAGGTCGTGGGTTTGATCCCCACCGAGAACAAAATATATGTGTGGTGGACATAGATGTTTATGTTCTCAGTCTGGGTGTTGTATTGTATTCTAACTATGTATTTACAAAAATTAGATCAGCTATCTGGTTCCCATAGTACAAGATCTGCTTAGTTTGGGTCTAGATAGTGTTTTGTAAATTGTCTACAATATTTATTTATTTATTATGTATGTCAAAAACGCGTTCATAGATACTGATCAAGATTTTGTTTTTAGGACCAGCAAAGTGATGTTTTTAAATTCATACTAAAGTATTTTGGAAATTGTGTTGGCGTTTGGAATTAAGCTTACCTGAATTTTATTATAAAGAATTAATTGATACTATAAATAGCTACTTTGTTCTGGAGCTTTATTAAAATCATTACCATTAATAGCCTGATTAAGATTACTTCTAAATATAGACCTTTCTCAGTTATGATTCCAGGAAGAAATATTTTGAACTTCTCCTCACCCTCTCTGTCTTAATTAGCATCCATCACAAATAGTATATTATGCAACTAGTGAATAAAAGACGGATTTAAATCGAGGACCAAAAATGAATCACGAGCAAGTGTAGGGAGTGATTCATGATGATTGAATCACGAGCGTAGCGAGTGATTCAAGTGTTAGAATCTTAAACGACGTGAGTGATTCATGGCCCTCGATATAAATCCGTATTATTCAAGAGTTGCATACTATACTTTATGCCATGACTTCGAGAAAAAGAAAGATTTAAGCGAAAAAGAATTAAAAACTATGAACTTTGCTTATTACTATTCTTATATGACATAAAACAAATAATTTTTGATTTTGATTTTTAAATAAAGAAGGATAAATAAATGCAAGTGTTCTACTATACCTATTGGCCGACCTCTCTTTCATGAACTCAACAGCTCAATTGAACAACAAACAACTCAGCACATCTTTTTCATTCTTAGAATGCATTTTCAATCGATTTACTATTATCAAACTTTGTGCTGCATAACTTATTATGTACAGTATTCAAAATAGCGCCAATTTACTAATCTATAAAAATGACAACAAAGAACACAAAACAGTTTTAAATCCAATGCTAAACTCCTTGTCAAAAATTTCGACCAATCAATTCTAGAGTATTTATGGCGCAAGGAGGTTGTAAGGTATTGAGATGGACGTTGACCTTATTCGTGTGTTCCAAATTCAAACACCAAAACAGTGATTAAAAGAGCTTTTTATTCACTGTTTTCAGTGAATAAAATAAGCTTTTTAGAGGGGGTATGGTATAAAATATAATTTAAGCTGTGTCTAAGCCATATAATATCTTTTTATAATGCAAAAATATTATGAGAAAGTAAGTAAAACACACAGTGGTTTGAATAATAAATTTTACTACACTTCTGGACACATCTATTGGCCCACCTTAGAGTTTAGGGCCCGTATTCTGAAACAGTGCTTAGGTCTGAGTCGAGCCTCAAGCACAGATTTTTGACACTTTTCAATGGAGAACTGTCATAAAATCTATGCTTGAGGCTCGACTCAGACTCAAGCGCTGTTTCGGAATACGGGCCTAGGTTTCGATGGCCCCTACCGAAATATGATTGCTAGATTGAACAAAAACTGTTGATGCAGTTTTAAACCTGATACATTTTACCACCTTTTTCGATCATATTGTTTTAAATTTGAATTCAGAATACCATACGACATGGAGCTACGCCTAACAAGTCGGAGTCGCCTTGTTAAAGTCTATTGATTTTTGAATAAAAAACATGTTTTATCAAATAAAGGTTTAATTTAATAACGCGTGTTGCCTCCATGGGCATCTACCACAGCTCTCATACGATTAGGCATAGAGTTTATCAACCGCTATATGAAATTTTGAGGGATCATCTCCCATTCCTCTTCTATGGCAGTTTTCAACTCCTGCATCGTCTGGGCAACTGGCTGACGAGCCCTAACACGTCTTTTTAGCTCGTCCCACATGTGCTCAATGGGGTTCATGTCTGGGCTTCTGGCTGGCCAGTCCATAACTGTGATGTTCACATCCCGAAGATATTCCCAGACGATGCCGGCCGCATGGGCTCTTGCATTATCATGCATAAAAAGGAAATTTGGGCCCACATAGTCCGCGTATGGTATCACGTGAGGTTCTAAGCACTCACGAATGTACCTTTCAGCATTTAATGTTGGCAGCCGTGGTCCTGTAACAACCTCAAGTTGAGTTTTGCCGCTCGCGGATATACCGCCCCAGACAGTCCATGAGCCACCGCCATAAGCAACCCTCTCTTCAAAGCAGCATTGTGCGAAACGCTCTCCCTTTTGTCGGTAGACCTTCTTCCTTCCATCATTGCCATGTAACACAATTTTAGACTCATCAGAAAAGAGTACACGGCTCCAATCTTGCTGTGTCCAATTTAAATGACTGCGTGCGAAATGAAGGCGCGCTGTTCGGTGGGCTCGCGTTAGTTTGGGCCCATTAGCTGGCTTGTGTGGTACCATATCGCGTTCTTTTAACCTTCTCCAAACAGTTCAAGCGCTCATAGATACTCCATGGAAGTCGCGAAGTTGGTTTTGTATCTCAATGGAGGTAAGGTGACGATTTCTCAAGCTGGTCATCACGATGAATCGATCCTGCCTTTCAGTTGTGACCCGAGATCGTGGCCTTCCTTGGCGACGAACAAAGCCGCCAGTCTCTATGTACCTCCGATAAACATTTCGGACCGCAGATCGACTTAAATTAAGTTGAGCACTCACGTTTCTTTGGCTGTGTCCGGCCTGAATAAGTGCCACAGCTTGGGCGGCGACTTCAGATGAAGTATCCATAGATTATTGATAGAACCTCACCTTAATGTTAAGAATAAGTAATGTTTGTAGCAAAACCAAAGATATCAATCACTTTTTCAAGAATTAAATCCAAGTAAACCAATAAAACCAAGTTTTCTTAGTATTCGATTGTTTGATATCAACAAACAAGCTCCAAATTGTCGTTTGTTTCTTTAAATTCTGTGTTAGAAATTCAAAAAAAGACTATTTAATGAAATTGTGAATGTGCCTGGTTCAAAACTGCATAAAAACTTTTTACTCGACCTAATATAAAATTTTAGCTAGGACCAAACGAAACTGAAAATACAAGGTGGGCCAATAGATGTGTCCAGAAGTGTATAATAATATAGTGTGATATAATATCTCTGGGTCAAATTATTCTTGGCATGCAATATCGAAATTTACAAGGCTATGTCATGAAAATATAGAACTTAATTAAGAAAATAATAAGAAAATAATAAAATAATATTAATAATTGAGAACAAAAAAAAACATATGAGAAGGAAAAAAATCTACTCAATATTCAGTCATTTTTGCAGGAAAAACTAGGTGTCGTCGGTGAAATTACTGGCACGTGAGGCTGAACATCGGCATGCCTCAAGTTGATGGACTCAGAGCTGGCACTTTCCTGGCACGCGTGACCTACGAAGCAATGCTTTGTTATAGGCGATGGTTGCCACTTAACATCAGGTGGCCATATGCTCATTGTGTACATGTTATAGCATTGCTACATGTTTATTTTTGTAACCTACTTTCATATACCTAGCTGTTAGTTTCCCAAAACTTGAAAATAAAATAAAATAAAATGATAATAAATAATTAAACTAAACCCTCAAACGTTACCAAGCAAGTACAATCACAGAAACCTATTTGTGACAGTATTCGTTTTAATTAACATTGGACGCGAATGTACAGACAAAAGAAAGTAGGAAATCCGACCGGGGTGGTGACAGACGCTTACAGCTTTCGACTCGATTGCTACACGATTTATATTCATAGTTTTTGGAATACCTACTATTTGTTTATAAAAATTACCTAATACCATGCACTTTTGTTAGGTGTGAAACACAACTTTAATTACATAAGCGATCTCACAAATTTACATTTAATAAACAATATACAAGATGCATTAATCAGTAGAAAGATAAAATGAGAATATGAATATGAAGTGAATATAAGAAGAAGAATACAATTTACCTCATAATGTGAAAGACAAACAGATAAACATTGAAAATTCACTAATTATTTTAATGTAAATACTTAAAATTACAAGTAATCAACTAAAAGTAAATAACAGGCACACAAAAGTCATAGAAACTGTTATAAAGGTGGTGTGATCTTTAGACATCTTTTGTATAGAAAGTAATACGAAAAATTGGACAGAGGTGCACAAAAATATTAAGAATGAGTAAATAAAACAGACAATGATTTGAATAATAAATCTAATTCTAATATCGTGTGATATAATATCTCCCGGGTTAAATTATTCGGGATTCCTCCATCGGAGGGTGTCAGTGCTATAGACAAAGGTCATTCATATTGTACTTTGCGCTCGGCCGCTCGCACTAATTCCGATTATATATCTACCTACCTGTTTATAGCTGCTATAAACAGAGGTATAGATTAAAGACTAGGAACTGGTTATATTTAATTTATAATTATAAGAACATTTTCACACGGTGCTAAACAGGGTGTTTTTGAGAAGGGCGGTCATGGCCTAGTCCGATACCACGAAAGTTAGGGAAAAGTCGTGAAAGGAGTCGTGACCTCGATTTATAAGAAAACAATAACTAAACATTCATCATAATCAAAAATCTGCAAATTTCGACTACTTTTTTCCGTGTAAAATATAAAATAGTGAAAATTTGCTACCTATTTCCATTCATTTTTAATAAAACATTTATTTGCAATGGATTGATCCTTAATAGCAACAGAGTTACTTGATTCAATATATCTTATTTATCTATTTGGTCCTTTTCCGTCAAAAATACAAGATTCTTGAAAAATAAAATGTATTTATAGTTTGCTTTTAAATTGAGGGCATGACTCTTTTCATGACTTTTCCCTAATTCTCGTGATTTTAGACATGGCCATCAACCCCTTTTCAATAAACCAACATGTTTAGTGGCCAATAAAGATGGTGTTGTGAAATGCCATTAAAAGTCTAAAACATGGAAACATTTATTCTGCCATAATATTGTGAGAATTGAACTCACATCTCCTGCATCTCAGTCGAACAGTTCCCAACCGTTCCACACTGTTCATAGAAATATAATATTGAATTTATTATCACTAGCTTCCAGCTTGTGCCTATAGGTTCCATAACTATACGTCCTCTATGTGTAACGTGTGTGCTGTATGCTGCGGTAACAAGCTTTGTTTTAGTTTACCGGGCGTGACAATTCTGGATTTACGTGTCGATAGAACTAGCTAGATACCTACAAATGTGCCAATATTCCAAACAATATTCTGGGAATGTATCTGCTGCATGTTTTGTAAGGTATTACCTAGTTCCAACATCTACCAACCTTTATGTCACTTCAGTGAGAACAGTACAGTAACAAAACAATCATGATTCTCAGTAACTTTTTTCGCATGACGAGCAAAGTATGATTTATAAATTAGTTAAAATTGTAGCCAAAACAGTAGATATGGACTATATTGTTTTCGCTACTATATAATACGCTGCAATTTTTTATTTTCAAACTTAAACCAAAATTTAAATCTTTATTGAAAACAGTTTTGTTCACCTCTTGGGGTTGAGACTCTGGGTCCGTGGGGAATCGAGGCCTTGTGGGTCTACAAATTGTTGTCTAGGCGCCTGATCAAACCGATGCGTGACCCAAGGGTTGGTGGGTATCTGGCGCAGCGTATTAGCATTGCTATTCAGCGTGGCAATGTCACCAGCGTCTTAGGGCGCTTCCTTCTGGCACTGATTTGGATCAGCTATCTCTAGATCTCTTTTAACGGTCTGCAGATAGCTCAACTGTTTCTTGTGTATTTTGTACAATTTGTTAATACTTGTATTAGTTGTAAGTTTCTTGTAATTTGCAACATTTTATTTTTTAATTCCATAACTACTTACATCTCTCCTCTTGCCTGTTCAACCCATTACCCCTATGAGTAGACGGAACAACACAAACACCACTTGGCAGTGCTCTTCAACCATTCCACAGTCGCTTATCAAATTATGCTGTCACTAATCGTATTACATCCCACAGCCAGCCGGCAAACATACGGCTAGCTCAACTTAAAGTTGGTTCACATTCATAGAATGGATCGCTTGAAACCGGCTTTGATTACTGGATGATTCAAATTGATCTTTGTGATTTTATTAAACTCAGACTTTCTGACTTTAATTTGGCGAAGTGAGAAACTTTCTTCCACGTACTCTAAGGTTGTGGAATACTTTTCCTACTGAGATTTTTCCTAGAGAATCAGTATGGGGTTCTTCAAAAAAGGCGTTTTAAAGTATTTAAAGGGTCAGCAACACACGAGTGATACTTATGGATGCCTCTGGTGTCCATAGGCGGCGGTAACGGCTTTGCATCAGGTGAAACGTACCTACGCTTGTTTGCTAACTATGTGTATAAAAAAAAATAAAGCAATCTGTGATCGCAATCAGTTTCAGCATTATGATTTAACACATCCGCACACACTGCTGTGAACTTTGAGTTGGTATTCGATATTTAACAGCAGTACACTGAACGCTAAGACCGAGCTATGGCCGTACCTTAATAAGTGTGCCAGCTGTCTCCTTGTTCCTATGTCGCAAGCATACTTGTATCTAAATTATGGATATGCTGATGACGTTGATGACATACCATTGTGGCCAAATCATATATAGCAGCCATTAATTATTTGGCAGGGCGTTTGGTGCCACCTAATGAATTGGTTGTGGTATCATGTTTTGGAATTTGAGCACGTTTGGTTTATTAGTATTTACTTTATAAACTAACGCAACTATGTTATATAAAGCTTTTGTAACTCACATTTCCACGAAATTATTGTCTTGTCTTTTTCGATAACTTACCTGGAAAAGAATGAAAATGGTTAATGTTGAAATATACAGTTAAAATATACAGTTTGAATGTTTACTTAAAATAATTGTTACCAAATAATTTTCTTTTATTGCCAGAAACTATAGAAGATGGACAACGGTGATTACAGAATAGTGGCCAAAAGACGCACAGCGACTATCATTTATTTATTTATCATTTATTTATTTATTTATTATTAAAGACCACCCACCCGTTGGTCGGATGATATTGTCGGGGTAGTTGGGCAGCAATGGCGGAGACTATCACTGGACCGAAGAGAGTGGCTTTTTAGGAAGGAGGCCTATGCCCAGCAGAGGGCTTAGACGAGCTTAAATAGATAGATACATTGCCACCATAATCATAATTAACCTTCACAAGGAAACTGCTAAGCTACCTCCATGGCTCCAGTAAGAACGATTATAAGCCTTCTTCATCCACCAATTTCTCACAATCTTTGGAATGTCGTCAGTCTATCAAGCAGATGACGTCCTACGTGGTAATAAACTTGGTTATGAACAAAGGGCTTATTTGGGCTGAATCAAAATTTAAATTTTGCTTTTGGGAAGCCCGGTAGATCACTACTATTTCTTAGGCTTAACACACCTTATACCATCTAGGCACCCGACCATATTGTGGTTAATTAACATCTCGGATTACAGAGGGCATATTGCGTTAATTAGTATCCCAAGAACTGCTCGCGTCACAGAACAATAATAATTAGGTGTTGATGTCTAAATGAAGCCGGTTGTACAAATTGGGCCAAGAGCTAAAGACCAACACTGACGCAATAGACATTGAGATAAAGACCAGTTTTCTACGCCAAAACCAGTCGTACAAATTGGACCAAGAGCCAACACTGACGTAGCAGTAGACATACATACATACGTATATACATAAATTCACGCCTCTTTTCCATGAGGGTAGGCAGAGATCACGGATTTCCACATGCCCACATGCTACAATCCTGACACACTTCTGTAGTCATCCTGTTAGCAGTAGAGATTGAGCTATAGGCCAGTTTTCTACACCAAAGCCGGTCGTACAAATTGGGCCAAGATCTAAAGACCAACATCAACGTAGAGCAGACATTAGCGTACTGAAATCAGTGTTTTATCGTGTTACCGGTTCCTTTCATGCACATGACACACACGTTTTCCAAACTTTTTTAGGTTCTCGACATGCCGGTTTCCACTCGATGTTTTTCTTTACTGATCTAATATATTATGTATATTAGAACGGAAAAACTCATTGGTACACGACTGAATTTGAATCAACGATCTTAGGATCGGCAGGCCACAAGTACTGAAAATACTGACTTTGCCTTTGGCGGCTAGAGTTTGCTTTCAATTTACTTATGTCTATAAATAAAATGAGTCCAACACAAATATTGACAGACGATAAGTTGCGCGCACTCGTTAAGGGCCCACCTACACCAACACCGTGAAATCGGCTCCCACCTGCCAAGTAAATATGTCAATACACTATTTACGGTGCCGAGTATGGAGGCTTATACGTGAGGTACACTTATGTCGATACCTTGATATTGCATATTGTTTGAAGTGAATCTTATTTTTAGATCACTTATTTTTGATATATTGTTTGAGACGTGGCCGTGGGTTCTATTACTACCGAGAGTAAATATTTGTGTGGTAATCACACATTTACTATTTGTAACTCAAGACCGGTTGAACCAATTAGGCTATAGATTGGTGGGGAGAATGCTTTGACGGCGATGGTTACCACTTAACATCATGGTCATATAACGCTTGTTCTATACCGGGAGCGGGAAGCCATGGGCGGCCGCTAGTATCTAATACATTTCCTCTTTTACTTTATTTCTTTTATCTAACTCACTGCTGGGCAAAGGTCTCCACCAAAACCTTGCAACCGTTTCTATCCCTGGCTTTATCCCACCATCCTCGCTCGAAAGCGAAAATTTCCTCTGAATATCCGAAATTGAAAAGCAATTTTTCAGGAATAATTTAAAGATCATTAAATTAATCAGAATATTGTTATTCTTAGAAATCTTGTTTCTTCACTACCTAGCCTAGCTACCTTACTAAAAGAAAGTGCAAAAATATACCATTCATATTATGCATTTTTCTAAGACTGGAACATTATATGCGCCCTAAGTATCCTTCTCGACATGGCAAATACAAAGATGTAGCATCGCAATAACATTCGTACTTATGTTTCATAACATAAGAGATTCTCTTACCTCTCAAAACGAATAAAGCTCATTATATTCCCCACCTTTATTGCGTCTACTCCGACTGTATCATACAGGGTGTCCAAAATATGACATCCGCTTGAATACTGGAATGTTTTTTTTAAATGCACCTCAAATACGTTCCTTTCATGCACTTTACACACCTGTTTTTCGAACGTTTTAGGATCTAAGAAATGCCAAAACATAAGTTGTAGTAAGTCTGAACAAATTAAATTAAATTAAAAAAATTGTAGTAAGTCTGAACAAATTGCAGTAAGCCTGAACGCGGCTTCAAGTAAGCTATGAATGCTATGATCCATTTTTTGACGTCTAAGGTAAATTTATGTAGGTTCAACGTACTTTAACCTAGTAAGTAGGTGACGTACTCACTGATACTTTCGCCAGTCTCTTGGTTTCGAGTGAAGAATTTGAATCTTACCATTATTAGATTGGTTTGGGTTCCAAAGTAACAATTGAAAGCATCGATGATTTTATTTATATCATCACGATTTTTTTCCTCTTTAAACTTCAATGTTAGATATATATCGTATCCTTCCGGCCCTATAAGGTTGACCAGTAGACTGGCTTGTACATCACTCGACTCCTTGTGCACCCCCGACGCTTTGATGAACACCTGAAACTGAAGCAACCATCGCCGCCACGCGTCCGCGCGGGATTCCGGTCCTTCTTCCAAGTATAACTGCGCAGGAGGTCGAGCGTGCTCCATTTTTAACATAAAACTCACTAGTAACACGAGTCTTACACTTTCCGATAAGTTCTTTGCGTTTTTGTACAGTTTTACTGCAAAAACTTTATTTTTCCGATTAACCGCTGTCACCATGAAGTAAAACACAAGATGGCCGACTCAAGACTAACTTTATTGAACAACTGTCACCGCTACTCGTCTATCTGCACTATGCTATACATACAGCTACATATAAATCTAGTACAGTTGACATATCGGAAAATTATGTAGGTAATTTATATCTGTAAATTTTGTTTCATATTTGCATGTTGTGAACACAAAGAAACAATCAGTTTAAAATGCATGTTGTGTTACTACCAAATTCTGTTTGATATCAAATTGTACACCCTGTATAAGTTATTACGTCTCGTATCTCTAAACAAGCGCTATGGGAGATCACTTATGTAATCATCGTACACTGATTTCTTTATTTATTGGAGGGAATTCCATTACTTTATTATCAATTTCGTGTATTGATTTATTCATTAGCTTCCTTAGTTGGCAGATCCAATATAATATTGCCTCTAGTTATCTTTTTTGTACTTTGCTCTCTATACTCGTGTCTCTTTTTTTAGGTCAGTGAATTGTTTATGTACCTTTTGAGTCTTAGAGAATTAGAGAATATGTAATTCTCTATTCATTGTTGTCTCTAAGGTCCTATGCCTAATAAAACTGTTTACATGAATATGACAGTGACAAGTACAGCTGCTATATTGACAGGGATTATAAAGCCCGTTACAGACTTAGCTATAATATATATTAATATACCGTAGTAAATAGAAATATATATTAAAGCTGAGTGTGCGGTCACGCGAAAATTAGTATAGAAAATAATATAGTTATATGCCTAGCTATAAAAATATTAATATATATTATAACTAAGTCTGTGACAGGCTTAAAGTATACCTTGAGCTTTATCTCACAAATTATATTAAAATTAATCCCTATTTCCCTTGGTCAAAAAGTTTGGAACCAGAAGATATAGGATCCCAAGGACTTTTTATCCCAAAACAGTAACGGGAACGAGCTTAACGAGAACGGGGCGTAACAGAAACGAGGCGAGCGAAGCCGCGGGCAGAGCCATTAGTTCCTTATAAAAACACGTTAGCACTACCAATAAACGATATTTATTACGCAGTGGAAAATAACAAACCTACACAAATACAAATTGAGAACAAAGAGTCTGGAATTACCGAGATTAATTAACTGTCAAAGAGATACCTACCTAAATTACCGTTCTATAACAGGTATCAATTTCAACAAAAGTCTTCTTTTATATAGGTTTCTTTTATATAAGTTATGAGAAAACAAAGCTGAACGAAGTCGCGGGTATTCCACTTTATGTAACAAGAGATGCCCAAACTTTTTCCACATTTGAAATTGCATATCCATCACCCTGCATCCCAACGTAATATTAATCTACCCACATTTTCCGTACAAAAAAGCATCTCGGGTTTCTACGTGCTGGAGGCAGGGAGGGGTATAATAGAGTGTCATCTTGACATAATAAATGAATATGCTCTATCCCGTCTCAGGTTACCTCTTACATTTACAGTTTGCGGAACCCCTTTTAGGGTAATAAAAAAGATGGGTAAACTTGATTTCTTTCATTTGTTGCTTAGTAATAGAGTTTTTTGTTCTGAAACTGCTTATAAGTAATTTTACTAATTTATTTATTTGATTATTGGAAAACAAATAGCCTAAAGGAACTTAATATTTTTTTGGTCTAGAACCTAGTGAGCCATTACTAGGTTTTCAGAATAAAGAAAGAAACTAACATATTTTTTTATACTATCTACTAATTTGCTATTCATTTAATATTAGCATCATATTTTTCTGTAGCCAAATAATGTACAACTATGTTATAATATGAAAAGTACATCATTTCTGTTGGAGTTTTGTTTTAAGCTTGTTATTTTTATCTTACAGATAACCACAAAAATCTTTATTAGCCTTCATTTTAAATGTATGGGTAATGAAAAACGCAGCATAAGACAGCCTGAAGAAATTCATGATACTTTAAAATATAGCGAAACTACTACCAACTCTGTACATCACAGAAAACCCGTCAAATAACCTCATTAACCAAACACCCGGACCTGGCACATCAAAAACAGCAAAGCAATGTTGAAATCTATTCAAACAGCAGCCTTTCCATAAGCCGAGCGACTTTTTTTTAGGATAATTTACTGTGAGATGTCCTGCCAATCAGATGTTTGTTCTCTATATGGATGTTATATAAGTATGTAATGATATATAATGTTGTATTATAAGTATGAATTTACTATAAAGGCGAAAACTATCCATTAAATATAGCTAGAATGTTTAACTTTAAAACACGGCAAACAAAACATTTACGCATTACGACTTTTTTCTCCTCCCTGACTAGTGATGCGTCTCGTTGCCCGGTCTCATTATGGATGTCCTATTCCCAAAACTGGCTAACAGTACGTACAATAAAAGTATATAGGTATTTTTGAAACTTCTTTTTCTTATCGTGTCACTGATTATTTCGAACCAAGTGTGGTGAAAGGATTTTACTGTCTCGAAATATCGGAAGTCAAAACTCACAAAACTTAATCATGGTATATTCTAAGTATGTATTTCCAAAAAACAATATATATAAGTATTATATAGTATAAGCTATCTGGTTCCTAGAGTACAAACTCTACTTAATTTGGGGTTAGATAGTATTGTGTAAATTGTTCACAATATTTATTATAATTCTCGCTCGTCGCTCAACTAAACGCTCAGTCTACAATCTACCCTTACCCAAAAAGGAAGCGTTGTACAAAGCACAGGAAATTGCCTATCAGAACTTAGCGGCAATCAAACCGGTGGACGCCAATCTAACTTTGCAGCGGACGTTATATTCCACTTAATGAGATATTTCTTGAATCTGGAGGCTGGGTACTGAAGGGTTTGGAAGTAGGGTTGTCTTAAAAACTGATTGTTTGAGCTCTATACGCAAACTGCCCCTTTTAAGGTTACTTTGATTGGCAGCTGTAACCCAATGGTTTTATTTCTTGGATGTATTCATTACCAGGCCATGAGCGAGGCGCTTATTAGATCAGGGTAACTTTATATTGAAAAGAAAATATGAGAGCAGATGGCTCCAGCTTAGACTTACCGAGTTCAAGGCGGACTTAGCGCTTAATGATGTTAACATAGTCAATTGTTATTGTAGTGAGTACTTCCATTGTTGTAACGACGCATTATCTCGTACTGACATTGTGGATCTTATTCCTAGTACTAATATTATAATTGACACTGGTTCTGTTGAGGTTGAGACACATGCCAATAATACTAGAGATGAAGTTAATGAAGAATATTCGTTCAAATTACTTACATTCGGTAGATATAAGGATTCTAAAAATACTCACAAACGGAAGCATCGTACACAACACGCGATAACTAAAGGATGTAAAGAAACCAAACCTCTTCCAACAGAGAACATTAAAACAAACAAAAAGATAAAAGAGTCAATAAAAGTAACTCCAAAACCTACAGACAATAAGACAAAGAAAAAACAATCGCAAAAGGTAATTTCACCGCAAAATAAAGAACTAGAAAACCAATACATGATTATGATTAAAAAGACGAAACAGTTGCTGTCGACTGTGACCGCCATGAACCCCCCGCTAACAAAGCCTTCCGAAGGCAATATAACACCTCCCCTGCAGAACCATCCTGACAAGCCGCGCATCACTCCGGCTGATTCTAGTGATCCGTACACTCCTGAAGGATTCATTCCAGAAGATTATTCTCTCGAGGATGTGGCTTCTCCACGGGAATATGCTTCTCCAGAGAATTCTCCGGAATATTCAGACCGCGCTACACATGAAAGACGTGAGAATATTTCTCCAAGCTATACACCTCCTGTAAACGACGCACCTCGCGAACCTGAAACCAAACATAAAAAATTATTAAATTATAAGTGTAGGTAGATTTGAAAAAATATAAATGTACTTACTGTTGTTCGTTGAAATAAACCGAAGACTACCCTCCGCTTGCGCGCGGACAGCTACAAAACAGTTGGATTAGAACCTCGGTACTGACAACTAGCTTGTCCGCGCGCACTCGGCCGGTTTTCTTCTATCTTCCTATAAAAAGTGTTTTTAATCCCCACGGCATCTCGCCACTCCACGCACCTCCGTAACAAAGTCCTTACGAGCCGGATTATACGTGGAACATTGTGTAGAAGTCGCTTAAATGTATAAAACCCCACCGCAACGCAGCCGCCATCTTACAACAACGGTGCGGACACGTAGTGCGTGGAAAAAGGAAGAACTGAAAATGAAGGAAGACCCGAAGCGCGATGTCCAGTCGGAAATAGTGAAGAAGGGAAACCCTGAAACGGCATTTAGTGTCATCACGCGACCTAAAACTGAAGGCGATTGCCTAAAAAGCGCCCACAGTTTGCAACCCGTTTCTTCCAAGCCGCACTCCAACTCGACATCTAAGTCAATAGAAGCACGAATGAAATTACTTGAGTTTGAAGCCGCCAAAGCGAGGGCTGACATCGAAAGAAGAGAAATCGAAATCGAGAGAAAGGCCGCAGAAAAAAAGACTCAACTCGAAAAATCTTTAATCGAACATAAGTTAGCCGCGGATATAGCGGCCTTAGAAAGCGCGTCCAAAAGTCGTCGAAGTTCTCTGTACCAGCCTACTGAAATAGACTCAATCGGAAAAGTGCAACAGTGGCTCGATAAAAGTCACTTAGCTGAGAATTTAAAAAACAGTGGCGCGGACGCTGACCGCGACGGCGCGCGGGCCGGCGCCAGCGGCGGCGGCGCGGGCGGCGGTGTTGGCGGCGGAGCCGAGATACAAAACCTCGTTAGTGCTATCCACCAGTCTAACCTGCAAAATAAACAAATAATATCAAGATTTGCTGGTTCAAAAGACTTACCTCAGTTCTACGGAGATCCTCTCGAGTGGCTGGCGTACAAACTTGCTTACGATGAATCTACAAAAATATGTAAGTACAGTGATGCTGAAAATGTGTGGAGATTACGCAAGTCCTTAAAGGGAGAAGCAAAAGAAACTGTTTCTTCACTCCTCATCGGGACCACGGCTCCGCAAACCATCATTGAAGCGCTCGAACTCCGCTACGGCAGACCTGAAACAATAATACACAAAATTACATTTCAACTGGAAAAAATACCACCACTATCGCAAAACTACCACCACGAAATTGTGTCATTTTCAATAAAAATCAAAAATTTCGTGGCCGCAGTAAAAGCAGTGAAACAAACTGATTACCTAAGAAGTCCTGAGCTGGTATCTTCGGTGCTCGCCAAGTGTCCTAGTCCGCTCGTCAACAAGTGGGCCGACTATTATAGCTTGAACTGCAACATAGAAAAAGCTAAGTTAGAAATGCTAGCCGAATTCTTATACAGCGAAGCGAATAAAATATCAGCCGCCGGCTTGACGCACTTACAAAGTCTATCAGATTACCGTAAGAAGCCCGAAGAGCGAAAATCGCACTCAGTTCTACTCGGCGCTAAGCGCGACGAAACGATCAGCTGTAAGTTCTGTAATACTAGCCGACACAAGCTGCCTGAGTGTGCACGATTCAAACGAGCTTTGACAAAGGATCGATGGCGCTTCATACGAGTCAACAACTTGTGTCATAAATGCCTACTTACTAATCACAACAGAGACACCTGCTCTGCAGCTTCCTGCCCCATCGAGGAATGTGGACTACCGCATCACCGTCTTTTACACTGGAAGCGCAAAGCCCTGAAAAGTGAAAGTGTAAATAGTGAAAAAACTGAAAGTGAAAAAGTACTTACCAATAATGACAATAGTGCGATAACCAGTGATAAAAAAGTAGAACAATTAAATAGTGACTGCTTAGTGAATAACGAGACTGTGACTCATGCTATGGACGACTCAACATCGTGTGTGTTTTTGAAAGTGGTACCCGTAAACATCCACGGACCGAAAGGTGTAATCCGTACTCATGCATTGCTGGACGATGGCGCCACGGTATCCTTGATATCAGCTGATATCGCCAATAGTGTTGATTTACATGGACAAAAACAAACCCTTTGTGTTCGTGGCGCGTGGGACTCGGAACTTATGTGTGAAAGTGAAAAAATAAAGTTTAAAATAACAAACATAAACAATGACTCATTCGACCTCAGTGCCAGAAAAATAAATGAACTAAATTTACCGCTACAAAAATTATCCAACATAAAAATAAAAGACTATGCCTATTTAAATAACGTGAACTTTAACATGTCATGTAGTGTGAATGTGAAGCCAAAATTATTAATTGGTCAGGACAATTATCATCTTATCGCACCAATAAAGACAATAATGCGAAGCAAAAATGAACCTTGTGCCACACTAACACCACTAGGTTGGTGTGTGCACGGTGTGTGCCCATTAAAACGTAAAAGTTCAAGTTCAGTATCAGAGTGTGCAATGATAACGGTGAATCAACCGAGACGCGCCCTTGCCTCAGTCTCCAGCTGCCTACCCCGCCACGCCTGCACCTGCGCTGCCGCCAACACTTCCCCACTGGTGGACACGCACACAGGCGCCTGTGGGATCACAGCTGACACCTCATCGGACCACACACTCGAAAATGTAAATACGAATGAATGCAGTTATTGTTATCGCCAATACGGTTTGATACACACGGACTCTGAGAATGACGAGCGCTTACATGAAATGGTTCGAAAATCTTTTATGTTCGAAAGCATTGGTGTTCACAATAAGCCGAGACAAAATAAAGACGAAATGAAAGCCATAGAAATCGTAGAAAAATCTGCAAAATTAATTGATGGAAAATGGGAAGTCGGCTTACCGTGGAAAGATGAAAATTCTAAGATGGAAAATTCATTTTCAAATGCTTATCGTCGATTGAAAACCATAGAAAGGAAAATGTCAACAGATCCAGGATTTGCCATAAGATATCAAGAAAGAGTGCAACATTTGCTCGTCAATGACTATGCCTGTAAAATCGAGTCTAATGAAAATAACCATAGAGCTACAAAAGAGTGGTATCTCCCCCACTTCGGAGTTGACAATCCGAATAAGAAAAAATTGCGTCTTGTATTCGACGCCGCTGCTACTTCTGCTGGTCAGTGCTTGAATGACTACTTACTTCAAGGTCCAGACCTATTAGAATCCCTACTGGGCATCATGTTACGGTTCCGAGAACGAACAATCGGACTTACAGGTGACATAAAAGATATGTTTCTTAGAACAAAAATAAAAGAAAGCGACCAAGATGCCTTGAGATTTCTTTGGCGAGACAACCAGAACGAAAACGAACCCATACAAAAGTACAAAATGACGTCACTTATTTTTGGCGCCAACTGTTCACCTTTCATAGCACAACATGTAAAGAATTTAAATGCGCAACGATTTACCGAGGAGATGCCCGAAGCCGTGCATGCTATTGTACATAGCCATTATATGGATGACTATATAGACTCCTTCGATAATGTAGACATGGCCGTAAAAACGATGAGAGATGTCACATACATACACAAACAAGGCAACTTCGAGATACGAAATTGGACGTCCAACGAACCTGAAGTATGTCAAAATATATCTAAAGAAGCCTTAAGCGAATCCGTCGTGAACTTCAAAACAGAAAAAGATAATCTGTGCGAACGCACCCTAGGATTATTATGGTACCCGAGAACCGACACATTTGGTTTCAACCTCTCACTGCAAAAGATTCCAGAGAAAATATTGACATGCGAACAAAAACCTACAAAGCGGGAACTTCTACGCATTGTTATGTCTATATTCGACATTTATGGCCTACTGACACCGTTCACTATAAAGGCAAAAATCATTATTCAAGATACCTGGAAGTCTACAATAAAATGGGACGAACAAATACCTACAAAACAGTTTGAAATTTTTCGTAAGTGGATTTGTCAATTACAAGAAATAAAAGATATTCGCATACCAAGATGGTATTTTCGTTCTGCTACAAAACAAGTTCCAGCTGACGAATTCAACAATCAAGCGAGTTCAAGCGAAACAATAGAACTTCACATATTCTGTGACGCATCGCCCGCCGCGTACGCCGCTGTAGCCTACTGGCGCGTACACACAGATAACATGAATGTGTGCGTATCCTTCATCGCTAGTAAAAGCCGTGTTGCACCGATAAAACCTAATTCAATTCCTCGGCTAGAACTACAGGGCGCTGTACTCGCATGCCGCCTCGCCGATGTTATACAAAAAGAACACAGAATACAACCGAGTAGAAGATTTTTTTGGACGGATTCTATGACCGTATTACACTGGATTAAAAATGACACTCGCAATTACAAAACATTTGTAGCAAATAGACTGGGTGAAATCGACGAGTTGAGCAAAATTAATGAATGGCACTACATACGATCTGATAAAAATATTGCAGATGTAGCTACAAAAAATATGAATTTAAAATTACACAATGATTGTGAATGGTTCCAAGGCCCTGGTTTCCTTTATGAAAGAGACAGCTCCTGGAAAACGACCGCATCTGAAAAAGAAGAAATAAAAATTAATGAAGAAACTTTAGAAATGATACACCATGTATACACTACTGAGAGCGCTACTTTACCTGTTCCGGACCCCAAGAAGTTTTCGTCGTGGCTTCGTCTTATGAGAAGTACTGCTACCGTTCTACTGTTCCTAGAAAAATGCAAGAAAACCTGTAAAAAAGAAATTGACACAGAGTTATTACAGCGAGCAGAAAGGTTATTAACTCGCTACGCGCAGATGCAATCATTTTCTACGGAAATCCATTTATTGAAAAATAGTGAACAGGTACATCCTGACAGCCGAATACGCAAACTGACGCCGTACCTAGATGAGTGGGGTATCCTCCGGGTTGGAGGAAGAGTAGGAGCTACCACAGAAGTGAGCTTTGATATTAAGCGACCCATTATACTGGACGGACGTCACCACATCGCTCGACTAATAACTAAAAGTTACCACGAGAAGTCGGCGCATGGTCATAACGAGATGGTGGTTAATGAACTTCGTCAGCGCTACTGGCTGTTAAATATACGACCCACAGTACGCACTGTCGCATCCCAATGTATATCCTGTCGAATGAAAAAGGCTGTACCATCCGTGCCACGAATGGCAGATTTACCTGCTGCAAGACTATCGCATCATCAGCGCGCCTTCACCCACTGCGGCGTAGATCTCTTTGGCCCCATGGAAATAACTGTTGGCCGGCGCCGAGAACGACGTTACGGCGTGTTATTTACCTGTATGACCGTGCGGGCCGTGCACGTGGAGGTGGTACCATCACTGACCACAGACTCCTTCATTATGGCCCTGAGAAGAATGGCGTCCAGAAGAGGATGGCCGCAACAAATGTATTCAGACAATGGCACCAATCTACGAGGCGCCGACGCTGAACTTAGAAAATCATTTGAACAAATGGATCAGACTAGAATCTACGAAGAAATGACCAATCGAGGGGTAGCCTGGTCTTTTTCATCGCCACTAAGTCCTCATAAAGGTGGTGCATGGGAACGCCTTATAAGAAGTGTGAAGACCTCCCTGAAAATTATTTTGAAAGAAAGGGCCCCCCGTGAAGAAACCTTAATAACGCTCCTCGCTGAAGTAGAAAATATAGTAAATAGCAGACCATTGACCCATGTGAGCGTCGACCCAAACCATATGGAAGCTTCGACCCCAAATCATTTTTTAATTGGTTCTTCTTCAAACTTACCGGTACCTGGAACCTTTGATGACGGAGACCTGTACCTGAAAAAGATGTGGCGAACAGCACAGAGATTGGCCGACCTATTTTGGCAACGCTGGATCAAAGAGGTGCTACCGGACCTTTTGCCTAGACAGAAATGGTACGAAGAAAGAGTCAACTTGAAGCCAGGAGACCTAGTGCTTATAGTCGACCCTAACCTCCCGAGAAACACTTGGCCGAAGGGTATCGTAGAGAGAGTGTTGCCTGGATCGGACGACCGTATACGCACTGTAGAAATAAAGACGAAGTCTGGAGTGTTGGTCCGACCAGTTACTCGCTTGGCGCTGCTTCCCGTTGCTAATTAGTGTCCCTAACGTGACACTGGGCGGAGAGTGTAAACGACGCACCTCGCGAACCTGAAACCAAACAAAAAAAATTATTAAATTATAAGTGCAGGTAGATTTGAAAAAATATAAATGTACTTACTGTTGTTCGTTGAAATAAACCGAAGACTACCCTCCGCTTGCGCGCGGACAGCTACAAAACAGTTGGATTTTAACCTCGGTACTGGCAACTAGCTTGTCCGCGCGGACTCGACCGGTATTCTGTTAACTTCCTTTAAAACAGTGTTTTATTCCCACGACACCTCACCACTTCACGCACCCTCCGTAATAAAGTCCTTCGAGCCGGATTATACGTGGAACATTGTGTAGAAGTCGCTTAAATGTATAAAACCCCACCGCAACGCAGCCGCCATCTTACAACAACGGTGCGGACACGTAGTGCGTGGAAAAAGGAAGAACTGAAAATGAAGGAAGACCCGAAGCGCGATGTCCAGTCGGAAATAGTGAAGAAGGGAAACCCTGAAACGGCATTTAGTGTCATCACGCGACCTAAAACTGAAGGCGATTGCCTAATACCTAACTTTGTTACGGAGGTGCGTGGAGTGGCGAGATGCCGTGGGGATTAAAAACACTTTTTATAGGAAGATAGAAGAAAACCGGCCGAGTGCGCGCGGACAAGCTAGCTGCTCAGTACCGAGGTTAAAATCCAACTGTTTTGTAGCTGTCCGCGCGCAAGCGGAGGGTAGTCTTCGGTTTATTTCAACGAACAACAGTAAGTACATTTATATTTTTTCAAATCTACCTACACTTATAATTTAATAATTTTTTATGTTTGGTTTCAGGTTCGCGAGGTGCGTCGTTTACACTCTCCGCCCAGTGTCACGTTAGGGACACTAATTAGCAACGGGAAGCAGCGCCAAGCGAGTAACTGGTCGGACCAACACTCCAGACTTCGTCTTTATTTCTACAGTGCGTATACGGTCGTCCGATCCAGGCAACACTCTCTCTACGATACCCTTCGGCCAAGTGTTTCTCGGGAGGTTAGGGTCGACTATAAGCACTAGGTCTCCTGGCTTCAAGTTAACTCTTTCTTCGTACCATTTCTGTCTAGGCAAAAGGTCCGGTAGCACCTCCTTGATCCAGCGTTGCCAAAATAGGTACGGCGTCAGTTTGCGTATTCGGCTGTCAGGTTGTACCTGTTCACTATTTTTCAATAAATGGATTTCCGTAGAAAATGATTGCATCTGCGCGTAGCGAGTTAATAACCTTTCTGCTCGCTGTAATAACTCTGTGTCAATTTCTTTTTTACAGGTTTTCTTGCATTTTTCTAGGAACAGTAGAACGGTAGCAGTACTTCTCATAAGACGAAGCCACGACGAAAACTTCTTGGGGTCCGGAACAGGTAAAGTAGCGCTCTCAGTAGTGTATACATGGTGTATCATTTCTAAAGTTTCTTCATTAATTTTTATTTCTTCTTTTTCAGATGCGGTCGTTTTCCAGGAGCTGTCTCTTTCATAAAGGAAACCAGGGCCTTGGAACCATTCACAATCATTGTGTAATTTTAAATTCATATTTTTTGTAGCTACATCTGCAATATTTTTATCAGATCGTATGTAGTGCCATTCATTAATTTTGCTCAACTCGTCGATTTCACCCAGTCTATTTGCTACAAATGTTTTGTAATTGCGAGTGTCATTTTTAATCCAGTGTAATACGGTCATAGAATCCGTCCAAAAAAATCTTCTACTCGGTTGTATTCTGTGTTCTTTTTGTATAACATCGGCGAGGCGGCATGCGAGTACAGCGCCCTGTAGTTCTAGCCGAGGAATTGAATTAGGTTTTATCGGTGCAACACGGCTTTTACTAGCGATGAAGGATACGCACACATTCATGTTATCTGTGTGTACGCGCCAGTAGGCTACAGCGGCGTACGCGGCGGGCGATGCGTCACAGAATATGTGAAGTTCTATTGTTTCGCTTGAACTCGCTTGATTGTTGAATTCGTCAGCTGGAACTTGTTTTGTAGCAGAACGAAAATACCATCTTGGTATGCGAATATCTTTTATTTCTTGTAATTGACAAATCCACTTACGAAAAATTTCAAACTGTTTTGTAGGTATTTGTTCGTCCCATTTTATTGTAGACTTCCAGGTATCTTGAATAATGATTTTTGCCTTTATAGTGAACGGTGTCAGTAGGCCATAAATGTCGAATATAGACATAACAATGCGTAGAAGTTCCCGCTTTGTAGGTTTTTGTTCGCATGTCAATATTTTCTCTGGAATCTTTTGCAGTGAGAGGTTGAAACCAAATGTGTCGGTTCTCGGGTACCATAATAATCCTAGGGTGCGTTCGCACAGATTATCTTCTTCTGTTTTGAAGTTCACGACGGATTCGCTTAAGGCTTCTTTAGATATATTTTGACATACTTCAGGTTCGTTGGACGTCCAATTTCGTATCTCGAAGTTGCCTTGTTTGTGTATGTATGTGACATCTCTCATCGTTTTTACGGCCATGTCTACATTATCAAAGGAGTCTATATAGTCATCCATATAATGGATATGTACAATAGCATGCACGGCTTCGGGCATCTCCTCGGTAATCGTTGCGCATTTAAATTCTTTACATGTTGTGCTATGAAAGGTGAACAGTTGGCGCCAAAAATTAGTGACGTCATTTTGTACTTTTGTATGGGTTCGTTTTCGTTCTGGTTGTCTCGCCAAAGAAATCTCAAGGCATCTTGGTCGCTTTCTTTTATTTTTGTTCTAAGAAACATATCTTTTATGTCACCTGTAAGTCCGATTGTTCGTTCTCGGAACCGTAACATGATGCCCAGTAGGGATTCTAATAGGTCTGGACCTTGAAGTAAGTAGTCATTCAAGCACTGACCAGCAGAAGTAGCAGCGGCGTCGAATACAAGACGCAATTTTTTCTTATTCGGATTGTCAACTCCGAAGTGGGGGAGATACCACTCTTTTGTAGCTCTATGGTTATTTTCATTAGACTCGATTTTACAGGCATAGTCATTGACGAGCAAATGTTGCACTCTTTCTTGGTATCTTATGGCAAATCCTGGATCTGTTGACATTTTCCTTTCTATGGTTTTCAATCGACGATAAGCATTTGAAAATGAATTTTCCATCTTAGAATTTTCATCTTTCCACGGTAAGCCGACTTCCCATTTTCCATCAATTAATTTTGCAGATTTTTCTACGATTTCTTTGGCTTTCATTTCGTCTTTATTTTGTCTCGGCTTATTGTGAACACCAATGCTTTCGAACATAAAAGATTTTCGAACCATTTCATGTAAGCGCTCGTCATTCTCAGAGTCCGTGTGTATCAAACCGTATTGGCGATAACAATAACTGCATTCATTCGTATTTACATTTTCGAGTGTGTGGTCCGATGAGGTGTCAGCTGTGATCCCACAGGCGCCTGTGTGCGTGTCCACCAGTGGGGAAGTGTTGGCGGCAGCGCAGGTGCAGGCGTGGCGGGGTAGGCAGCTGGAGACTGAGGCAAGGGCGCGCCTCGGTTGATTCACCGTTATCATTGCACACTCTGATACTGAACTTGAACTTTTACGTTTTAATGGGCATACACCGTGCACACACCAACCTAGTGGTGTTAGTGTGGCACAAGGTTCATTTTTGCTTCGCATTATTGTCTTTATTGGTGCGATAAGATGATAATTGTCCTGACCAATTAATAATTTTGGCTTCACATTCACACTACATGACATGTTAAAGTTCACGTTATTTAAATAGGCATAGTCTTTTATTTTTATGTTGGATAATTTTTGTAGCGGTAAATTTAGTTCATTTATTTTTCTGGCACTGAGGTCGAATGAGTCATTGTTTATGTTTGTTATTTTAAACTTTATTTTTTCACTTTCACACATAAGTTCCGAGTCCCACGCGCCACGAACACAAAGGGTTTGTTTTTGTCCATGTAAATCGACACTATTGGCGATATCAGCTGATATCAAGGATACCGTGGCGCCATCGTCCAGCAATGCATGAGTACGGATCACACCTTTCGGTCCGTGGATGTTTACGGGTACCACTTTCAAAAACACACACGATGTTGAGTCGTCCTTAGCATGAGTCACAGTCTCGTTATTCACTAAGCAGTCACTATTTAATTGTTCTACTTTTTTATCACTGGTTATCGCACTATTGTCATTATTGGTAAGTACTTTTTCACTTTCAGTTTTTTCACTATTTACACTTTCACTTTTCAGGGCTTTGCGCTTCCAGTGTAAAAGACGGTGATGCGGTAGTCCACATTCCTCGATGGGGCAGGAAGCTGCAGAGCAGGTGTCTCTGTTGTGATTAGTAAGTAGGCATTTATGACACAAGTTGTTGACTCGTATGAAGCGCCATCGATCCTTTGTCAAAGCTCGTTTGAATCGTGCACACTCAGGCAGCTTGTGTCGGCTAGTCTTACAGAACTTACAGCTGATCGTTTCGTCGCGCTTAGCGCCGAGTAGAACTGAGTGCGATTTTCGCTCTTCGGGCTTCTTACGGTAATCTGATAGACTTTGTAAGTGCGTCAAACCGGCGGCTGATATTTTATTCGCTTCGCTGTATAAGAATTCGGCTAGCATTTCTAACTTAGCTTTTTCTTTGTTGCAGTTCAAGCTGTAATAGTCGGCCCACTTGTTGACGAGTGGACTAGGACACTTGGCGAGCACCGAAGATACCAGCTCAGGACTTCTTAGGTAATCAGTTTGTTTCACTGCTTTTACTGCGGCCACGAAATTTTTGATTTTTATTGAAAATGACACAATTTCGTGGTGGTAGTTTTGCGATAGTGGTGGTATTTTTTTCAGTTGAAATGTAATTTTGTGTATTATTGTTTCAGGTCTGCCGTAGCGGAGTTCGAGCGCTTCAATGATGGTTTGCGGAGCCGTGGTCCCGATGAGGAGTGAAGAAACTGTTTCTTTTGCTTCTCCCTTTAAGGACTTGCGTAATCTCCACACATTTTCAGCATCACTGTACTTACATATTTTTGTAGATTCATCGTAAGCAAGTTTGTACGCCAGCCACTCGAGAGGATCTCCGTAGAACTGAGGTAAGTCTTTTGAACCAGCAAATCTTGATATTATTTGTTTATTTTGCAGGTTAGACTGGTGGATAGCACTAACGAGGTTTTGTATCTCGGCTCCGCCGCCAACACCGCCGCCCGCGCCGCCGCCGCTGGCGCCGGCCCGCGCGCCGTCGCGGTCAGCGTCCGCGCCACTGTTTTTTAAATTCTCAGCTAAGTGACTTTTATCGAGCCACTGTTGCGCTTTTCCGATTGAGTCTATTTCAGTAGGCTGGTACAGAGAACTTCGACGACTTTTGGACGCGCTTTCTAAGGCCGCTATATCCGCGGCTAACTTATGTTCGATTAAAGATTTTTCGATGTCAGCCCTCGCTTTGGCGGCTTCAAACTCAAGTAATCTCATTCGTGCTTCTATTGACTTAGATGTCGAGTTGGAGTGCGGCTTGGAAGAAACGGGTTGCAAACTGTGGGCGCTTTTTAGGCAATCGCCTTCAGTTTTAGGTCGCGTGATGACACTAAATGCCGTTTCAGGGTTTCCCTTTTTCACTATTTCCGACTGGACATCGCGCTTCGGGTCTTCCTTCATTTTCAGTTCTTCCTTTTTCCACGCACTACGTGTCCGCACCGTTGTAAGATGGCGGCTGCGTTGCGGTGGGGTTTTATACATTTAAGCGACTTCTACACAATGTTCCACGTATAATCCGGCTCGTAAGGACTTTGTTACGGAGGTGCGTGGAGTGGCGAGATGCCGTGGGGATTAAAAACACTTTTTATAGGAAGATAGAAGAAAACCGGCCGAGTGCGCGCGGACAAGCTAGCTGCTCAGTACCGAGGTTAAAATCCAACTGTTTTGTAGCTGTCCGCGCGCAAGCGGAGGGTAGTCTTCGGTTTATTTCAACGAACAACAGTAAGTACATTTATATTTTTTCAAATCTACCTACACTTATAATTTAATAATTTTTTATGTTTGGTTTCAGGTTCGCGAGGTGCGTCGTTTACACTCTCCGCCCAGTGTCACGTTAGGGACACTAATTAGCAACGGGAAGCAGCGCCAAGCGAGTAACTGGTCGGACCAACACTCCAGACTTCGTCTTTATTTCTACAGTGCGTATACGGTCGTCCGATCCAGGCAACACTCTCTCTACGATACCCTTCGGCCAAGTGTTTCTCGGGAGGTTAGGGTCGACTATAAGCACTAGGTCTCCTGGCTTCAAGTTAACTCTTTCTTCGTACCATTTCTGTCTAGGCAAAAGGTCCGGTAGCACCTCCTTGATCCAGCGTTGCCAAAATAGGTACGGCGTCAGTTTGCGTATTCGGCTGTCAGGTTGTACCTGTTCACTATTTTTCAATAAATGGATTTCCGTAGAAAATGATTGCATCTGCGCGTAGCGAGTTAATAACCTTTCTGCTCGCTGTAATAACTCTGTGTCAATTTCTTTTTTACAGGTTTTCTTGCATTTTTCTAGGAACAGTAGAACGGTAGCAGTACTTCTCATAAGACGAAGCCACGACGAAAACTTCTTGGGGTCCGGAACAGGTAAAGTAGCGCTCTCAGTAGTGTATACATGGTGTATCATTTCTAAAGTTTCTTCATTAATTTTTATTTCTTCTTTTTCAGATGCGGTCGTTTTCCAGGAGCTGTCTCTTTCATAAAGGAAACCAGGGCCTTGGAACCATTCACAATCATTGTGTAATTTTAAATTCATATTTTTTGTAGCTACATCTGCAATATTTTTATCAGATCGTATGTAGTGCCATTCATTAATTTTGCTCAACTCGTCGATTTCACCCAGTCTATTTGCTACAAATGTTTTGTAATTGCGAGTGTCATTTTTAATCCAGTGTAATACGGTCATAGAATCCGTCCAAAAAAATCTTCTACTCGGTTGTATTCTGTGTTCTTTTTGTATAACATCGGCGAGGCGGCATGCGAGTACAGCGCCCTGTAGTTCTAGCCGAGGAATTGAATTAGGTTTTATCGGTGCAACACGGCTTTTACTAGCGATGAAGGATACGCACACATTCATGTTATCTGTGTGTACGCGCCAGTAGGCTACAGCGGCGTACGCGGCGGGCGATGCGTCACAGAATATGTGAAGTTCTATTGTTTCGCTTGAACTCGCTTGATTGTTGAATTCGTCAGCTGGAACTTGTTTTGTAGCAGAACGAAAATACCATCTTGGTATGCGAATATCTTTTATTTCTTGTAATTGACAAATCCACTTACGAAAAATTTCAAACTGTTTTGTAGGTATTTGTTCGTCCCATTTTATTGTAGACTTCCAGGTATCTTGAATAATGATTTTTGCCTTTATAGTGAACGGTGTCAGTAGGCCATAAATGTCGAATATAGACATAACAATGCGTAGAAGTTCCCGCTTTGTAGGTTTTTGTTCGCATGTCAATATTTTCTCTGGAATCTTTTGCAGTGAGAGGTTGAAACCAAATGTGTCGGTTCTCGGGTACCATAATAATCCTAGGGTGCGTTCGCACAGATTATCTTCTTCTGTTTTGAAGTTCACGACGGATTCGCTTAAGGCTTCTTTAGATATATTTTGACATACTTCAGGTTCGTTGGACGTCCAATTTCGTATCTCGAAGTTGCCTTGTTTGTGTATGTATGTGACATCTCTCATCGTTTTTACGGCCATGTCTACATTATCGAAGGAGTCTATATAGTCATCCATATAATGGCTATGTACAATAGCATGCACGGCTTCGGGCATTTCCTCGGTAAATCTTTGCGCATTTAAATTCTTTACATGTTGTGCTATGAAAGGTGAACAGTTGGCGCCAAAAATAAGTGACGTCATTTTGTACTTTTGTATGGGTTCGTTTTCGTTCTGGTTGTCTCGCCAAAGAAATCTCAAGGCATCTTGGTCGCTTTCTTTTATTTTTGTTCTAAGAAACATATCTTTTATGTCACCTGTAAGTCCGATTGTTCGTTCTCGGAACCGTAACATGATGCCCAGTAGGGATTCTAATAGGTCTGGACCTTGAAGTAAGTAGTCATTCAAGCACTGACCAGCAGAAGTAGCAGCGGCGTCGAATACAAGACGCAATTTTTTCTTATTCGGATTGTCAACCAACTCCGAAGTGGGGGAGATACCACTCTTTTGTAGCTCTATGGTTATTTTCATTAGACTCGATTTTACAGGCATAGTCATTGACGAGCAAATGTTGCACTCTTTCTTGATATCTTATGGCAAATCCTGGATCTGTTGACATTTTCCTTTCTATGGTTTTCAATCGACGATAAGCATTTGAAAATGAATTTTCCATCTTAGAATTTTCATCTTTCCACGGTAAGCCGACTTCCCATTTTCCATCAATTAATTTTGCAGATTTTTCTACGATTTCTATGGCTTTCATTTCGTCTTTATTTTGTCTCGGCTTATTGTGAACACCAATGCTTTCGAACATAAAAGATTTTCGAACCATTTCATGTAAGCGCTCGTCATTCTCAGAGTCCGTGTGTATCAAACCGTATTGGCGATAACAATAACTGCATTCATTCGTATTTACATTTTCGAGTGTGTGGTCCGATGAGGTGTCAGCTGTGATCCCACAGGCGCCTGTGTGCGTGTCCACCAGTGGGGAAGTGTTGGCGGCAGCGCAGGTGCAGGCGTGGCGGGGTAGGCAGCTGGAGACTGAGGCAAGGGCGCGCCTCGGTTGATTCACCGTTATCATTGCACACTCTGATACTGAACTTGAACTTTTACGTTTTAATGGGCATACACCGTGCACACACCAACCTAGTGGTGTTAGTGTGGCACAAGGTTCATTTTTGCTTCGCATTATTGTCTTTATTGGTGCGATAAGATGATAATTGTCCTGACCAATTAATAATTTTGGCTTCACATTCACACTACATGACATGTTAAAGTTCACGTTATTTAAATAGGCATAGTCTTTTATTTTTATGTTGGATAATTTTTGTAGCGGTAAATTTAGTTCATTTATTTTTCTGGCACTGAGGTCGAATGAGTCATTGTTTATGTTTGTTATTTTAAACTTTATTTTTTCACTTTCACACATAAGTTCCGAGTCCCACGCGCCACGAACACAAAGGGTTTGTTTTTGTCCATGTAAATCGACACTATTGGCGATATCAGCTGATATCAAGGATACCGTGGCGCCATCGTCCAGCAATGCATGAGTACGGATCACACCTCTCGGTCCGTGGATGTTTACGGGTACCACTTTCAAAAACACACACGATGTTGAGTCGTCCTTAGCATGAGTCACAGTCTCGTTATTCACTAAGCAGTCACTATTTAATTGTTCTACTTTTTTATCACTGGTTATCGCACTATTGTCATTATTGGTAAGTACTTTTTCACTTTCAGTTTTTTCACTATTTACACTTTCACTTTTCAGGGCTTTGCGCTTCCAGTGTAAAAGACGGTGATGCGGTAGTCCACATTCCTCGATGGGGCAGGAAGCTGCAGAGCAGGTGTCTCTGTTGTGATTAGTAAGTAGGCATTTATGACACAGGTTGTTGACTCGTATGAAGCGCCATCGATCCTTTGTCAAAGCTCGTTTGAATCGTGCACACTCAGGCAGCTTGTGTCGGCTAGTCTTACAGAACTTACAGCTGATCGTTTCGTCGCGCTTAGCGCCGAGTAGAACTGAGTGCGATTTTCGCTCTTCGGGCTTCTTACGGTAATCTGATAGACTTTGTAAGTGCGTCAAACCGGCGGCTGATATTTTATTCGCTTCGCTGTATAAGAATTCGGCTAGCATTTCTAACTTAGCTTTTTCTATGTTGCAGTTAAAGCTGTAATAGTCGGCCCACTTGTTGACGAGTGGACTAGGACACTTGGCGAGCACCGAAGATACCAGCTCAGGACTTCTTAGGTAATCAGTTTGTTTCACTGCTTTTACTGCGGCCACGAAATTTTTGATTTTTATTGAAAATGACACAATTTCGTGGTGGTAGTTTTGCGATAGTGGTGGTATTTTTTTCAGTTGAAATGTAATTTTGTGTATTATTGTTTCAGGTCTGCCGTAGCGGAGTTCGAGCGCTTCAATGATGGTTTGCGGAGCCGTGGTCCCGATGAGGAGTGAAGAAACTGTTTCTTTTGCTTCTCCCTTTAAGGACTTGCGTAATCTCCACACATTTTCAGCATCACTGTACTTACATATTTTTGTAGATTCATCGTAAGCAAGTTTGTACGCCAGCCACTCGAGAGGATCTCCGTAGAACTGAGGTAAGTCTTTTGAACCAGCAAATCTTGATATTATTTGTTTATTTTGCAGGTTAGACTGGTGGATAGCACTAACGAGGTTTTGTATCTCGGCTCCGCCGCCAACACCGCCGCCCGCGCCGCCGCCGCTGGCGCCGGCCCGCGCGCCGTCGCGGTCAGCGTCCGCGCCACTGTTTTTTAAATTCTCAGCTAAGTGACTTTTATCGAGCCACTGTTGCACTTTTCCGATTGAGTCTATTTCAGTAGGCTGGTACAGAGAACTTCGACGACTTTTGGACGCGCTTTCTAAGGCCGCTATATCCGCGGCTAACTTATGTTCGATTAAAGATTTTTCGATGTCAGCCCTCGTTTTGGCGGCTTCAAACTCAAGTAATCTCATTCGTGCTTCTATTGACTTAGATGTCGAGTTGGAGTGCGGCTTGGAAGAAACGGGTTGCAAACTGTGGGCGCTTTTTAGGCAATCGCCTTCAGTTTTAGGTCGCGTGATGACACTAAATGCCGTTTCAGGGTTTCCCTTTTTCACTATTTCCGACTGGACATCGCGCTTCGGGTCTTCCTTCATTTTCAGTTCTTCCTTTTTCCACGCACTACGTGTCCGCACCGTTGTAAGATGGCGGCTGCGTTGCGGTGGGGTTTTATACATTTAAGCGACTTCTACACAATGTTCCACGTATAATCCGGCTCGTAAGGACTTTGTCTATTAAGAATAGTAAGTAAATGGTTTAATTACATCAATGTCTTTACAATTTACACTTTATTTAACTAAATTATAGCTTTAGACACGTTATTCAACACAAAACTACCTTACAGTAAAAATATACCAACTAGGTACTTATCTTAACAAATAAGAGGTGTACTCAGAGCCGAATGACATCGACAGTACACAGAACGAAACGATAACCTTCTCCTTCGAGTCTCAAGCCCAGAATAATCCACCGCCTCGCCTAGCCTCAGTCAGGCGACCCACATGACAGTTGATAGACAGCGCCCCCTATCGGCATTATCGTCATCCGTTCTGCGTATAGCTTCTGACTACCAATAACAATTTATTGATATAATAAATTGTTATTAATTTCGAACAATTAATAATAAAATATAATATTATTTATCAAATCGTTTTAAAGCAACTACATTGTTCTTAAATTAAATAAACTCAATCATTTCAAAACTTATAAACATTATTACCTACTCATTTCTGTAAACCCAATAAAATAAAATAAATCTATTGTTTTGAATAAATTTTAGCCCCTATTATCTACTAGATACGACACGCTCATAAATTCATAATAGTTAGTTCTCATGGCTGAAAATACGAGAAGTAAGTGAATAATATTGATGGGAGGGACCATTGTAATTTGAACGATCGAATTTGAAATTAAGGGGTAATCTATGATTCTGAAAAAGGTAATCAAAATAATAGTTAAAGTATTGTGGACAATCCACACAATACTACCTAGCCCCAAATTTAGCAGAGCTTGTACTTGCTTTTGCTTGTTGCTATGGGAACCAGATAAGTAACATAATACAAAAAATGTAGATATTTTTCGGGTGACTTAAAAATAACCCAAAAAAAATCTTAAACATTTTGAACACTTTAAAACGAAAATAGTCATAAGATCCAATAGGTCCCTTAGAAAGTATCTTTCAATATTCACAAACTTGGAAGAGTCTTTCTAGATGGAGCTCCAACTTTAGAGTTTTAGATAAATTAAGATGACGGTAAGTTTGTTTAAAAGTATCCAGCTCCATGTCCAATCAGAAGTTGGCTAAATGTGGATTTGTTTCGTTGAGCAAAATAATGTGAACCGGGGTGCCAATAATTGCGTTTCGATTTTGCCAAAAAATTACTTAGACATCCAAAATTGATCCTTCTCCGAAATACACTTTTACTTTGAAATAGATCACGAAATGAAATGTGATGAAATGGAAGCTACGTATGTATGGCTTGCCTATCCTTTACTGTATAACATTTCAGCGAAAACGGCTTCAGCAATAGATGATTCGTGGAAAGAATCCTCTGTCAATACTGCTTTTTCAACATGATATATAAATATTGCAATACCTTACAAAGTAGTTATTTTTAAAATAGCATAAGAAAATAAAAATAAAGTCTTTGATAATAGTAATAACACAATACCTAGCGCAGTTTTGACATCAAAAATCCTTTGTAAAAGAGAAAAGCTCTGAATAGTTTCGCCAAATATTACCCGTGACTGAAAAGGAATGCTTTTGTACGCTGCGCCCTATAGATGGCGAAATATATTGGTTTACATACACAGACGCACTAAACGTTCCCTACTACAGTTTTGCATGAAAAACATGCAGTCACACTTAAATTTTTATCTTTAACTTTTTGTTGGTGTGTATCTGGCGCAGCGTATTAGCGTGGTAATGCCGTCAGCATTATGAAGACCTTCTGGCACTGATTTCACTGATTTGGATCAGCTGAGCTATTTTTAGATTGTTTGTAACTGCAGATAACAGTTTTTTTGTATATTTTGTACATTTTGGCATACTTGTTTTGATTGTATATTGTTTTCTTAGTGTCTTATCAATAGAACAACTTAAAATCGTCGAGAAAATCAATAATTTAAATACGTGAAACAAGATACTAAAATACTAATTTCAAGTCAACAGCTGCAGTCTCCAGGTGAATAGGAAAACCCCCTTTTTTCTTGGTTCTTGAACTTCTACTTCATGATATTCACCCACTACTGAGTATATAGGCCTCCTCTTTACTACGCCACTCTTTCCTGTCCCAAGCGATTCTCATCCACTCCTTCTCAGCACTCATGGTAATGTCGTTCGACCAACGGGTGGTCTGCTTTTATACAGGGTTATTCATTATTAGCTGCAAATACTCAGGAATTAGGTTCAACAAATAAAATAAAAAATATTTATGAAACGATTTTTTTTAAGTTTTGTTATGAAAATCCCGAGAAAATCGATAAAGGAATCATTGGCGCCTGACCTATTTTGACCTTTGATCCGCGCCCACGCGCCGTGAGTGACACTCTGCGTTCAGTCACCGCCTGGGTGGGTCATCGTCCTGTTCTCCATGGTAATCATTATGCAATAGCCGTAAAGAATATAATAAAAATAAAATTTTGATACAAAAACTTAAATCAAAATTAAAAAAAAATAATTTCATAAATATTTTTTATTTTATTTGTTGAACTTAATTCCTGAGTATTTGCAGCTAATAATGAATAACCCTGTATAGATCTTCGAGCATTTGGTCACCATTCTCTCCCAATGCCTTATCTTGCCAAGTGTCTTGCCCATCTCCACTTCAATGGCCAAAAAACGAGAAAATAAAAAAAAGTTTAATGTGAGTTCCATCTGAGTTTTCCTCACATTTTCACAATTAGCTAATCTATCGATAACCAGTAGTAGCGCTGCGGTTGGAATATTCAAATTCTTTGCCATATCCGATAATACCACTCATGCAAAATGCATACAATATCATTCTTTACTTCATACGCAAATGCTTCAGTAATTCATTTGGAACTGGCGTTATTTGAATTTTATGCGTTAGCATTTTGGGTGTATTTTAGCCATAATGTTGAATTTATTGGAAAAATACTTTTTGGGGCTCGTCTTTGTTCTTTCAAATGATTTTCGGAAGGATGCAATAGTTATTCGAATTTTAATGTCTTTTGGATGTTGTAGACTAGATTTATCGACAAGTAAGTATGTAAAAGGAAACTCCCTAATTTATAAAAAACTAGTGGTCGCTTGCGGCTTTGCCCACGTATTTATTTTTGTTGTTTCTGTTGTATCATACAATATTTGTTGTCATACGGTTCTATTTTTTTTTTAATTTTAATTACAGTCACTCACACAAAAATAATACCAAGTTGTAGGTCTGCTAAGCTAAATGACTGTTATTATGTGTTATAGAAGAATATTACGGTCACAATTCAATAAAATATTTGTTCTGGTCGGAGATCGAACCCACAACCTACGGTGCAGAAAGTAGGGTTACTACCAACTGAGCTGAGAGGCCAATTATCTAAGAAGAGTTAGAATATAAAATTATCCAATTGGGTGCAGTCGTTCGGAAGTTATGGAAGACGCACTTATTTTTTATACCAAAGTCTTTGTAACCTATTCATCAAAACACACTAACTAAGGAATAGCTATTTTGTTTTGTAATTTTATTAGGACCCCTAAACTACACGATTAGGTAAATGGGGTCTAATGGATGTTCGCAAATTCAGTTAACGGGAGACGGTTGCAATAGGTGGTACAGACAGCGTCAAAAGTGCGTATACCAAAAGTTTTTCTACACAGGCTAGAATTTTTTTTTCAAATGTATTTTTAGCCTGTGTAGAAAACCTTCTGATTCAAAGATTGTGTGTTTCAATCTGATTGTGCACTGTGTGCAATGTCGTCTCTCAAAAATTGTGAAGCGCAGGCCTTAACTGCGCATATCTAGGTGATGGCGATGGCGATCAGCTAAAACGCTGTCAAATATGACAGCTGTATTTGACAGCGTTCCAAAACAAAACCAAATGGTGTCAAAGCCAAAACGGTTTATCTGGACCATTTTGTTGTGTTCAATTACTGGCTCTATTATTTTGATTTAAATACACATAAACAGTTTATTATTTGGTTTAATTGCAGTGTTTTTTACATCTAGACTACAAAAAATACAAAATACATTTTTTCCTTCAGCTGAATATGAAAGGCCAGTAACAAAAATAGACCAAAGGCTTTTGTTAAAATTCTTCGACAGCAAAAGCTTTTTTTTTGCGACTGTACATACACGGGAGATAGGTAGGGCACGGTTACCGTAAACAAATTGCGTTTAAATATCAGAGACTGAAGCCCTGTCTTTTAAAAGGCATTTTATATAAGGCAGCCGTATCTTTACGTTGTTATTCTTCAAACAATATCTTTTAACATTTTAGAAGTACCTTATTAGCTACACAGGTAAAAGAGAGCACTGGTGGTCTAGTGGTAGTGGCCCCGCCTTCCGAACCGAAGGTCGTGGGTTCAAATCCACTCGTGTACCAATGAGTTTTTCTGTCGAAAAATGTATGTGCACTATGCCAGTGCTCTCAATGCTAAGGGCCAAGCTATAGATTTCTTTTTTAATGCCATACCTCAGCTAGGGACTATCGGTTCGTCTACCAGTTATCATAACTGACAGAGAGAGTAGACCACCTGATGAAAAGTGATCACCGTCACCCATAAACACCAGCAACACCAGATGCTGCTGATTCTTACCTGTTTTTCTTGGTTTTGGTCGCAAGGAACTGGTCGGAAAAGAACCTAGACTCACCTGGTTTCAAAATGATCATGGTTGTCTTAGGTTTGTATCTAAAAACTTGTGTTCAAGAAATGTTCGTACATGGAACCATAATTTGTGTAAATAATTTAATTATGAAAATGATATTAATATAAATTATTTATTTTTAAAAGCCTACGCATCTAGGAGATAGTGATGGCGATCAGCTGAAACGCTGTCAATATGACAGCGATATTTGACAATGTTTCAGCTGATCTCCATCGACTGCTAGATAGGTATGCCTTTATGAGCTACACAACTGTTTTGGAAATGAAATTAAAAAGAATAGAAAATTAAATTGTTTCCACAAAATTGGTTTAGTACTGAGCCAATTAGTTGTAAACCTTGATTCCTTTTCTACGAAATTCGAATGTTTAATAACCCTATATCAAAATGGAATCCCTATCAATCGAGTCTCAAACGCAACTATTCACTAACAAACTTGCCAATTACTGTGTTGAGCCGTCAGTCTATACCAAAATAGTTGCTTGTTAGTAAATTATTCTATTGGGGTTACGGGTAGACTGCAAAACTGCTTTCATGCAAAACATGTTAGGTAAATTAAAAAAAAAACCCCGTCACAATTTCCACATTCCATTTCAGTATAGGGGGGGGGGTACATTATTTTACTAGTCAATCCCTTTCACTTGATAAATCTAATTCACCATTTTGTAATGGCGGCCATGTTGGATTTGAAATTTATCTAACGGAACCCTAAAAAGTATAATTTCTAATGATATAAGGAACAAAAGTATTTTAACAGATTATTTAAAGGAATTTCTCAAAAAGGTTTTAAAGCTCTTCAATTCATTTCATATTCTTAGTTATATTTCAAATATACTCATGGAAAATACCTAGAAACATCGCAACACAACACAAAAGGCCTTTTATAACTGCGACACGCTTTGAACAGATTCGTATAGACCTCAAGTGGGGGTCGCCATAGATACAGGGGGGCGTCGCTAGGTGATGAAAACCGAGGGAGATCATAAAATGTTTTTGCCTCTAAAGAGGTAGGAGGAAAATGTTTCTATTGGAGATATTCAACAAAGCTCTTAAAATAGATGCGTAAATAATATGAACAAATACTTTGTTTACTCTTTAATTTTAATGAAACAACACCATCTAATCGATTGATACTTTTTTTATGACTTAATACTCTCCTAAGAAAACATCTGCCTTCTGCAGTTTTTCCTCGGAGCTTCGACATGGGGTTCTTCAAAAGGCGGGTCTATCAATTCTTAAAAGGCCAGCAGCGCATCAGCACCACATCAGGTGTTGCAGGTGTCTATGGGCAACGGTGACTGCTCTCCATCAGGTGGCCCGTCAGCTCGTTTGAAAGCTATGGCATAAAAACAAACATGAAGAAACCGGCATGTCGTAGAAAGCAAAAAGTTTGAAAACTTGTGTCAAGTGCACGAAAGAAGCCTCTTTGATGTGCACTTAAAGTTATTTCAATCAGAAGAAATCAGATACCAGCGCACTGGTTTGAAAGAACAAGTGAAACTATACAAAGAAGAATGATGACAAAATAAAAACTAAAATACCTGGGTGGTCAAAAACAATAGCTTTAAGAAAAATGTAAAACAAAAAATCCTTCAGAGTAGGCAATGCTAAGTCAGCGCTCTTGATGTTGTTGGTGTCAATGGGTCACGGTGGCCGCTTACCATCAGGTGGGTGATCGCTTACCATTCGTCTATCAATAAAGTTAAAAAGGTGGCCTAGGAATTTGGTCATAGGTAAATTTAATATAATTTGTTCATATGAACACGTTGCAGAAAATTATCTAAAACCAAACAATGCTAACACCACCATTATATACGATTTGGGTATAGATAATATTTACTGAAAATGAGGGAAATTTGAAATAATTTTCATCATTTTAAGTTTATTGCGAACAGCGCCATCTGTAGTTTTCAGGCGGTATCAACTCGCTGGGCGGGCAGGGGTAAACCGGGCGGGAAAACCTTAGTTCTGGAATACAGGAATGGTTCTAGGTGTCGCTACCAGGTGGCAATGTTGCTGGTTGTTGGAAGCTGCCTGGGCAGATGGCGCTGTAGGTAAAAATGATCACGTAAATCAAAGTTTGTAGAGGTGCTTAATAAATTACGAAAACGGTATTTTTATTAGGTTTCAAATCTACAAAAACACAGACTATGTTTACAAAAGTAGATAGACAATAATAAAAACTATATCTCATCAATCCATTTTATTAAAATATGTAGGTTCTTATTTATAAAATAGGTAACATGAAAAATGCACAAATAGGACCTTTTTAAATCACAATTATGTGTTTATTTAATCACGATGTTTTTGGTTATTTTTTTGTACAACTCGCTGATTGAACAGTTGGTCCACCTGATGTTAAGTGGCAACCATCACTTATGCCAAAGCATTCACGATATGCATAATATACCTGATAATGTTGGTTTAATATTATTAAAGTAAACCAACCAAGCAACATGTTTTATAATATTTGCATTTTAAGATGTTTAACAAAACGTAGATAATATTGAACCTCATACCACAAGCTCTGCTTAATTTGGGGCTATATAGCGTTGTGTTGATTGGCTACAATATTTATTTAATGCACAATCAAATTAATCCTTGAGTCAAACATTATATTATTAATACTATTTACTCTGTGTTTGGATGGTAAGAACAAAACTAGATGGTGACGTTTGAGCTTAGCTTAAATCTGGCTTCTTTCATTCATTATCATCTTGCTAATATCTATATTTATAAAAGAAAGTCGTGTTAGTTACACTATTTATAACTCAAGAACGGCTGAACCGATTTGGCAGAAAATTAGTGGGGAGGTAGCTTAGAACCGGGAGAAGGACATAGAATACATTTTATCCCGAAAAAGCAACGGGAACGGGGTGTTACGGGAACTGACGAGCGAAGCCGCGGGCGGCCACTAGTTATGAATATAAGTAGAACTAATTTCATTTACTAGATGGGCTAAGTTCATCCTGATATAATTTTATTTTGCCCTTATTTTTCTTATCGTGTCATGCACTGATTATTTCGAACCAAGTGTGGTGAAAGGATTTTAAGAGCGCCTCAAAGAAGCTCTTTTCGTGCGTTTGATACATATTTTTGAATTTTTAAGGTTCCAGGATATGCCAGTTACCTCAGGATGTTTTCCTTCACCGTTTGAGGGCACTGACATATAGTGTACAATGTACATACATTTTTGGGCAGAAAAACTCCTTGGTACACGACTGGATTTGAACCCACGACCTTAGGATTGGAAGGCGGGGCCGCGGCCGCTACTACTAGGCCACCAGCGCTTTCTATTTTCCCTTAAAGTCAGATGAAAAAAAAAATGAATAAAACACGTTTTGCATTTCATAGAGACCCACGGGGATAATTTAAAGCAATCCGCCAAAACCTTACTTTCCAGCGCAATTATGAACAAATTGACATAAAAATAACATTGTTGTTACAAAAAAAACAATCTGAATCTTTAAACACACGCCCATAAATTACCCCAAGCACGCTTCGCCCCTGAAGTCCCTTGCCATAATTCCCCTGGCAATTTGCTCAGGTGCCAGAGTGTTGGACGGTATCACTGTATGTGACACTTGCCTGAAGCGGTCTGGGTAAGGCCTAGCTCAGACCGCGGGGCGTGATTGCGTGGAACGATAGATAGATAAATAGATGGATAACACTTTGTTGTAAACAAGGAAACATCACAGTAACAGCGTAATTAAACAAAATACAATGGGCGGCCTTATCGCGATTTTTTCCAGGCAACCCTAGGATGGAAAAAAGTGAAATAAGCAGAAACGGACGACGGTGCACGAAGCATGGTAAAACATAACTAAAAACTACTGGATTATTATAAATAATAACTATACAAAAGAAAACTATCCAAATCATTATTATATCCTTGATAGATATTCTACTCCAAGCAAATATTTTTGGGTAGTAACTCTGTCTGTAGTACCTAGCTATTTCATTGTATTGTGCTATGATTTTTGCATTTTTTTTTTAATTTGGATTCTATAGTCCAAATTCAAAAAAGAATACACAGAAATTAGTCACAGCCAACCAATAACAAACACCTGCCCGTAGCAACTTATTTTGTAACATTTCGCTTTCCAAAAGCACTCCGACCTGGCTTTACAGTTGTGTGTCCGACACTTTTTCGTGACATTTGTTTATTTTCCACGCTATCGGGTTCCGAATTGTTGTGTCGGCTCGGGTGTAAATAAACGTGGTTTAAGTGGAAACTTGGAGTGGATTGTTTATATTTGACGCAAGTTTTGTCTGTTTTGGTTGGGTTTTAAGAAGGGTTTTCAGTCTTTTTGTAAAGCCAGTAATTAAGTAACGGAATCATTATTAATTATGTAACATCAAGTTGTGCTTCAATTTCAAAACTACCTAAATGCTATTTGATGTCTTGACGCAAGTTTTGTCTGTTTTGGTTGGGTTTTAAGAAGGCTTTTCAGTCTTTTTGTAAAGCCAGTAAGTAACGGAATCATTATTAATTATGTAACATCAAGTTGTGCTTAAATTTCAAAACTACCTATATGCTATTTGATGTCTTGACGCAAGTTTTGTCTGTTTTGGTTGGGTTTTAAGAAGGCTTTTCAGTCTTTTTGTAAAGCCAGTAATTAACGGAATCATTATTAATTAAGTTGTGCTTAAATTTCAAAACTCTATATGCTATTTAATGTCTTAAAAAAAATTAACTGTTGGAGTGATGTATTAAAGATTTACCTATTACAAAAACTTGTATGTTGCGGTCAGCGAAGGAGTGGAAGTCCTTGCTGGCGTCTGTTTTTCCGAACACTTATAACTTGGATGTTTTTAAGAATCGTGTGACAGGTATATCTTCTAGGTAAGTATGCTATACCGTCGACCGCATCATCCCGTAACAGCAGGTAAGACCACCTTGACATTATCGTTTATTCTACCAAGCTTATTAATTTAAAATAAAGTAACAAACTATCTATACTTATTATAATGCCTGGAAATTCTCAATCTATAATATATACGTACCTACTACTGTCTATAAACCTCGGCCTACCTCCATGTTGCTTTACCCTATACACAGGGTCCATGTGATACTGACTTACACCTAAGAACTATGTAGGTATGTACCTAAACTATGGTTTATGGTTTAAGATTATTTATTTCTCATAAAATTTTACAAATTACTTACTGAGAAACCTATTTACTAATACTACACAAGTATTTATGAATATATAAATGCAGTGAGCTTAGCAGGCCTGTTAAATTGAATTCATGCTAACACAATAATAGTAACATAACAATAATAGCACTGTTAAAACAAACGAACTCGAGTAACGAAACACAAAGTCGGGGGGTACATTTGAAATATACAGCGAAAGCAAATAGAACCAGACACATTAACAAACACTTAACATCATACAAGAAAGAAAAAAATATACAAAACTAGTGGGTACATTTGAAAAAGATCGAACGCAAATATTATTTAGGCTGTGTGTAGTTTGGTTCGGTGCCACTATCTATGAGCTTATGTTAACCAGACGTTATGCTATCGAATAGAAACTTCTTAATTTTGTTGTAAAGTTGTGCTAAAACTTAGGTACCATACGTATTGCATGTATTGTATTAATATTGAATACTGTATTAACTTTTTTTATAGATAATAACAAAATAAAATGAAAATGTGATTTTTATTAAATTTTTGCATAAGTGCTAATTGTATATTATTCTGTGTATTCTGTAATATTTTTTTTGTTTTTTATTTTAGATTCACCTGTACGTGCCCTTATAATTTTTTTTTTTTTTTTTTTTTTTTTTATATTTGCTAGCATGGCATTGGATGTGTTAATTATTTATAAATTAATAATGAAATTAAATTAGTATCGTATTTGTTATTTATTATTACTAATGAGTTAAATTGTATGCCAACTTTATAACATTTGCAGGTATGGATTGGTTTGAATATATTTTTTAAGAGCTTTTTTAAATAGAACTATTGTTTTAATTTCTTTAATATCCTTAGGTAGTTTATTATACAGTTTAGCGCCTTCATACATAATGTTATTTTTACCGTAGTTTGTTCTAGGTGTGCGCAGTATTATGTTGTTAGCTTGTCTTGTTTGTTTTTTCTGTACTTGTGCTCTTTTTGTGAATGTTATGTGGCTGTGGATATCTTTGTTTATTATTTTTCTTATTAAGATGCATGTATTATAAATGTAGTTTTGTTTAATATTCAGTATTTTTGTCTCCTCAAAAACAAGTTTCGTTCGTGTGAAAAACTTGTAGTTGAACAATAGCTTGACCAACTTATTTTGTGCTATTTGAAGTGGTGCTAAGTTTGTTTTAGGAGAGGAGCCCCATATTTCCACGAGATAGTCAAGGTGGGGTTTTATAAGAGAATTGTAGATGTTATGTCGTATGCCTATTGGTAAACAGCGGATTGTACCTTTCAAAGCTCCTGTAAGGCTGCCCATTTTACTGATCAACTTTGTTAAATGCGGTTTCCATGTGAGCTTACTATCCAATATCAAACCAAGGTATTTTTCTTCCTCGGTAGTTTGAAGCGTTATTCCGTTTATGGTTAGTGGTTGATGGACGTCTATCTTTTTGTTTTTTGCGGCGAATATAACAACTTTAGTTTTTGACTCATTAATTGTTAGTAGGTTATGTAGGAACCAGTTATGTAAAATATTTATATCGGTTTGAGCTTGTTGGGTTATTATGTTCATGGTTGGGCCAAAGTAAAATAGGCAGGTGTCATCGGCATATAGTGTTATGTGACCCTGTAGGCCCAATTCATAGATGTTATTAATGTAGATCAAAAACAGAAGTGGCCCTAGTATCGAACCCTGAGGGACACCACAAAGTACGGGATTATTGCTGCTAGTATGATGCCCAATCTTCACAACTTGAGCTCGGTTTGTTAAGTAGGACCGAAATATTTCAAGGGCGGGTCCTGCGAGACCGACCGTGTCTTTAAGTTTCATAATCAGTAGCTTGTGACTCACCGTGTCAAATGCTTTTTTTAAATCTATAAATATCCCTAGTGCTAGCTGTTTAGTATCGATGCTGTTCCTTATTTTCGTAACAAGATCGACGGAAGCACATAAAGTGTTGGATTTTGATCGAAAGCCATATTGCCCCCTAAAGAGGAAATTAGTTGATTCTAAATGTTCTGTGAGTCTCATGTGTAGAACCCTTTCAAATATTTTGGACAGGACTGGAAGGACTGAAATGGGGCGATAATTACCAGGATCACATTTATCTCCAGATTTAAAAATAGGACTTACTTTAGCGATTTTTAATGAGTCGGGGAATACACCCTGTATTAGACAATTGTTTATACAGTTACTTAGGTCTTCGCATAAAATGCTTTTAACACATTTTATGGTTTTAGTATTTATGCCGTCGATTCCTGCACTAGTATTCGATTTGAGATGACATATAATTTTATCTATTTCATTGGCAGTAGTTGGTCTGAAGGAAGATAATATCGTATTAGATGACTTTTTAGTTTGTGTTGTATTATCTACATGTTTGTGATATTCTGCAGGAATTTTATTTGCTAGCACAGATCCAATCGTTGAGAAGAAGTTATTGAAGTGTTCACAGACTTTGCGTTGGTCTGTTATAAGTTCTGATTCGATTTTTAGTTTAATTGATTCGTGTTTATTTCGAATATTATTACTAGATAGTTCGTTAATCAATTTCCACATCTTCAAAGGTTTACCTTTGCATTCCCCAAACGATTTATGGTAATACTGGCTTTTTGCAGATTGTATCGCTTCGGAAGTCTTTCTTCTATCTTCAAGAAATTTTTCTTTAAGTTTGAGATCACTTGGATTATTCAATGACTTATTCCATGTTTCGTTTCTTTCTTCTATAGCTGCGATTACACTTTTATTAATCCAGTCCTTTTTTGGGGGGTTAAGAACTTTTATCTTTGTTTCCTTATTTTTAAGAATAGCATTTAACAAAAGTTCTTCTAATTTTTGGTAATCGTGATTTTGGTTGTGTTGGGTCGATGTAGCAACGTGCTTATAGAAATTTTCATAATTTATTTGCTCATATTCAGTTTTTCGTATCGGGATCGGTTGACATCTTTGTATCTCGAAATAAATCTGTTTATGGTCAGACATTGCCGAGTCTATTATGGCAAGATGAAAAGGATGTTCTTTTATGTTGGTGCTGACGTGGTCTAGTATGGATTTTTTGTTATCTCTGTTTCGCGTGCAGTAGGTTCCGTCTATTTTGTTTAGGATAGCAAATCCATTTACACGTAATGCCGTTTTATAGTTTCTGACATCTCCTGTCCTTTCAAGTAAGTTGTAGTTAAAATCACCAACTATAATCGCTCTCTTTCTATGTTGTAGCTGTTCCGAGAGTTCATTCAGGAAGTTCTCTGAATTTGTGCGTCCAGGCTTGTAGACAACTCCAATATCTAAACTGAATTTTTCTACGTGAACCCATAGGAAGTGGTTATCTTCATAATACTTCGCCTCTATGAGATTGTTCTTAAGATCATTATGAATAAAGAAAGATACTCCACCGCCTCGGGTATCCGTTCGGAAGTTATAGTAGTGGGTGTAATTTGATAATGTACACGATTGAGCTTCTGACTCTGATTTGATCCAAGTCTCGGTTATAGCAATGATATGAACTTTTTGCATCGCTTGCAATATACATTTTAGTTCATCTAGTTTACCTGGTTTAACAATGCTGCGTGCGTTCAGGTATAGTAGTTTTAGTGATTTCTTGTCAGTTTTTATGTTGCCGTAGGTGTTAACGACTTGATAAGATATATTTTGTTTTGATTGTAAGCAATATTTTTCTGATGCAAGAGGAGTGACTAGTTTTTTTGAAGCATGGGGATGATCTTGGGCACCCCTCTGATGTATTTTATGCCAATGTTATTTTCTCCTTGACTTTGGCGGGTTTTTAGTTCGTCTTTCAAAATATTAATATATTTTTGCTGTTGTGGGGTTCTGTCCGAAAATATTTGTATATTGTCCAGGTCCACTTCAATTTTGTTTCGCAGGATGCTCTTAGCTGATTCTGCAGCTTCAAACGTCACTTTAATGGGCCTAGACTGGTCTGCTTTATACTTGCCCAAGCGTACACAGTTTAGAGGGCTGGGGCTATCACGTGCCACTTTTTTCGCAATTTCGGTGACTTTTTTCATGTCGTGGGCTAATCTTTCATTGGAGTCTCCAGAGTTTAATTCTTCTACTCCTATCACAATTAAGTTTTTTTCTCGTAGGGTACGCTCACGTATTTCATAGATTAGGTCTTCGTTGTCGTATGAAGACTTTGGGTAATTATTTGAAGCGAACTGATTCGTTGATGCTTTCAGAGCTTCTATATCCGTTTTCATTGTTGCAATCTTACGCTCTGTTTCATTGTAGCATTTTTTTATATCAGACATTTCCAGTTTGCACTTGTTTTGTTCCAAGATTATGTTATCAGTCTTGTGTTCTATGCTTTCCATTTGCTCTTTAATTGTAGTTATGTCAGCCGACATTTTTTGTAGATTTTTATTTTGCACGCTTGAGAATTCTTTAAGAATTGATAATATGTCGGCTCGGAAGTCAGCAAGTTCTCTTTTGATGGAATGGTCAATATTATCTGGTATCTTTCGTTTTCTCAGTGATACCTGTTGCACACCAATTTCAGAAGGGTAGTCAGGCTGTGTCTTAGGATCTTCATTTCCACTAGGGGTATTAGGTGGGCTACCTTGAAAATTCATCATCTGTATTCTTAACCTTCAATTAACGATTCCGGTGGAACTGGACTCACTCTTTGTTTGTTTGTGTTGGTGCTAATTAGTTCGCGTTGGTGTTTTACTATAAGAACGTCTTGGGATTCACTTTGTACACAGATAAAAAACTGACTTAAATGCTTTGGCTTAGGGTTGGATTTCAAATCTCACTTAAAATTTGAATTTAAAATATAATTTTGCACACGTCTGCTCAGTTCGCTCACTGCTGAGCATTCTAGCAAGCAACTAAACCATGTGTATGCAATAAATATATTGAGTATTAATCAAATCAAATCATATATTTATTTCAGACATAAGAGTTTGGTCAAACGCAAGCCTGAATTATGTAAAAAAAAGTAAATGATTTACGTTGTGTTTAAAACCTTTACTAGAATAAATACCTTTCCTATTCATTTCTTCATGCGTGTGTAATTAAAGGCGTTCTAAGAAAGGGGTTACAATGAGTTCCAAGAATAGTACATTGTTACCCGAGTGTTGAAAGTCACGTTTTTTGAGTCCCGAGACGGGTTTGGCGCCAGAGCGTTAGCGAGGGCGCCAATGGAGCTTGAGGGACTTAAAAGACTTTCACCCGAGGTGAACACTGTGCTTTTCATTACGAATACAAGGAAAGTAAAAATAAAAACATGAAAGAAAAATTAGTGAAAATGAAGAATGAATTGCCGCCTTTCCGGTTTTTTTTTTTCTTTTTCTCTGGCGGGCCTTCGGCTTCGGCTCGCCAGTATTATTCAGCCATTATTTTCATTTTTATAATTTAAAAAATGGTAAATTATTTGCTCAAATCTATGTTATTTTAAAGAAATAGTTGAAGCTATATATTAATCAAGTAATTTAGAAGATATATTATTTATTTAATACTATCTTTATGTTATTTAAATGTAAATATTACATTGCGCTCTAATTAGACTTTTTAAACTTCTTACCGTTGTAATGGGGTTCCAACCTACTTGCTGAATAAAAAGTTGGAATTTGGTTCAACCTCCTTGCAGTTAGAAAGACTTTAGAAAGTTGGAACATGGTTGAATAAAATAGAACTTGTTTTTTTTTATAATTTGACAGCTGTCAGTAGAAAGCGATTCTCCCTAGGGCTGAAAGTTTTACTTTCAATTAGGCCCCTCAGGCAACTTCAGACCTACTTTCAGAGTATGAGCAATGAAAACATTCTTTCTGTCATGATCAAAAACACACACACACACACACTACAGAGGCGACTGATGTCTAGCAGAGATTGGAAGAAATGGATTTTAATGGAGGAAATATTATGTTAGTTTTGCATTAATGTAGCATAAGAAAATCTGCCAAAAGATAAAGCAATACTTATACACGCCTTAACACACTTTTAGTTTAGCTAATATTTAGCTAATAGTTTACGTTTTGACGCAATAAAAAAAACCTATTGATACCATGACAGAGATGAAATTTAAAATACTAAAATAAGAAATATGTAACCATTGTAATAAAATTATATTGTACTTACCCTTCGAAATATAAGTTAGTTTTGTTTCTAGTTATATGTCAATAAATTTATTGGATTGAATAACTTTGATAGCATTCACCATACCATGAAAAAATTAAAGTTTGCTAGTTACTATGCTACCAAAGCCAACAAGTAAAAGCATATTTTTCAACAAATAAAGCACTAAACATATTCCATACAACGTATAGGTGCTTCGACACAGATTAATGCCACACAAACACGCCGAAAATGTTGGCTAGTCTGGCCCCTTCCGAAAAACTGCACTATAAACTGCTATAGAGTCGGTTTTTGGTGATAGCGACTAAATACTGCGACCGTAAAACGTGGTAAAAAGAATAATACATATTTTGGACAATTCACACTACACCATTTAGCCCTACACTAAGAAGAGCTTGTACTTCCACCTGATGCAAACGCAAACAATTTTGAATGAGTACTTGTTTCACAAAAACTGGACAAGTGCAACTCAGACTCGCCCACCGATGGTTCCGTATAAGTTATATATTTTTTTAACGTAATTGTATTTTTTTATTGTAATTTTGGTTTTTTCACAGCATCAAGAGACTGAAGACCTGAAGATATCGTTTTAATTCCAATTCAATATTACCATGCGCTCTCAAGATAATGAGTTGACTGACCAACAGACGGCTAGATAGACCACAGCAGATGGACAACAAAGTGGTCCTATAAAGGTTCCGTTTTTTTTATTTTGAGTACGGAACCCTGAAATGATCTTCTGTGCCTGATGGGGATGAGTCATGAGGCGTTTCGTTTTGTTTATATTACCTTCCACAAAAAGTCGCGTCTCGGTCGCTATGGATCATACCGCTACGATGTACTTTGCATAAGGTTTTCGGGACACTTTATGGGTGTCTGTCAGAAGGGGCCATTGAATTTTATCATGCATTAAATTGTTTATAGCTTTGGTCAGTTTTTTGGCCTGGGTTTAGTGAGAGGCTTGTAATTCATTTTCGAGGGTATAGGCAGGGAGTTTATGATGGAAGGTTATTGATCTGGTCGCATCTGTAGCCAAGATATCGGAACAGACTAGAGTTTTGTTTAAACTCTCATCTGGTTTTTTTATTGATTTTATAGTGCTTACTAGCCATAAGGATAGCACAAAGATTTTTAATCGTTTATAAATTTGAGAGCTAAGCGGGATTTGAATCCGCGACCTCACCTTTGGTTAGTTGAATGGTCGCGGGCTCAAATCCCACTTGGCTCTTAATTTTTAGGATATTATAAAAATTCTAAGCTGTGTTACAAAAATCTTTGAATTCAGTTAAAACTATTTTTTAAATTCAAATAATGTCTTCTTTGAGTAAAATTATTTATATTATACCTACAATATTCAAGGTAATTTCCCTTCATGCGGCATATCCGTGGGTTGCCCTCTAAATTGTATTGTGTGTGTATCTATATAGCACACCTTTGGTTAGTTGAATGGTCGCGGGCTCAAATCCCACTTGGCTCTTAATTTTTAGGATATTATAAAAATTCTAAGCTGTGTTACAAAAATCTATGAATTCAGTTAAAACTATTTTTTAAATTCAAATAATGTCTTCTTTGAGTAAAATTATTTATATTATACCTACAATATTCAAGGTAATTTCCCTTCATGCGGCATATCCGTGGGTTGCCCTCTAAATTGTATTGTGTGTGTATCTATATAGCACACCCATCACCACTACTAAGATATTTTCTGGTTTATTTGTGGTTAAAAGAAGGCAGATAAAATATCTATAAAAGCCGAACATAACCCAAACCTAATGCGATTCACGTCTGAAAGTAACATTCCCGTAATTGATATTTCATAATCGGCATTTCCATAACAAGTTCTATCGGGGGCGTAATATTCGCACGCAATATGAGGCGCTATTGTACCCTAATATGGGGCACAATTGTACACCTTTATAGGGAGCTATTGTACCCCGAATTCGGGCATGAATGCTGCTGAAGTCGTTCGCTGAGGCAGTGAACCAATTCGACCTAACCTTGGCTCGTAATGATGCTTTTATTTTTTCATACCGGAAGCAATATAATATCAGAATATTATATGGCGGTTTAACCCTAAACTGTTCTATTTCATTTTATTATAAGATTTAGGCTTAAAACTCAATCACTTTTATGTACATTCTATAAATTCTATAAACCGAAATTACTGGCTTGATTATATTATTATGACACTTATAGGTACCAGAAGCTCTATCTGGCTCTGGTTTTGAGTCTGTGTGAGTGTTGACTAGATAAATCCTACTTCGAAACGACACACACGCAGTATAATACACTGGTGAGCAGTCACACAGGCTAAAAATCAGAGCCAGAGATAGAGCTAGACAGAGATTGTAGTAGGCACCTACTAAACTCATTAAAGCAAAAAAAAAACAATAATTGATTTGCTTCGATCAGTTATCAAGTGTAATGATTAGTCTCAAGAACTTAAGGCTGGTTTACACTTTGATTAGTGCGAGTGCAGGTGCTTAGTGACAAGGTGTGGACAGCAACTGACTAGTGCAAGTGATTAGTGGGCTGTGTAGTAAAGTGAATAGAAGCGTGTTCTATTTTTTTGGCGAGTGGACTGCGAGTAGCCATCCCGCGTGCCCTCCCTTCCCCCTCACTCGCAGCGTGCCTACCACTAAACACGTCTGGACAGGAGTGTTTAGCGTTTAGTGTGTAGCGTCGGACGCTTGTTGTTGTAAAAATTGGTAAAGTGGACCGAAGACACTCGCAGTGAATTGGACACTACTCGCACTACACACCTGTACTCACACTAATCACCTGCACTCACACTAATCAAAGTGTAAACCAGCCTTTACATACCGAACACAGCTTGGATATTTTAATCAACGTTCAAATTTCAAAAATTCTCGCCTAGAACAGTGACCAGTTAAATTTCCAAACTGTAAAGTGGGTTCGTTGATTGAATAAAGAGAATTGCCCAGTCAGCTTTTCGCCCACTTTCAACACGGTTACAAAAGGGGCATGGGAACAGACAAATGTTTGCACCCGTCTGTCTGGCATTTTCTCAAAGTCTGGCATTTTGTTTTAAAGGTGACGGGTTAGTTTCAAATGTCACTGGTGGTGCAAGGCTAATAGAATCCAGCTTAAGAACTTATTATAGCAAAACATTGAGCCCAGTTCTAAATTTTACAAATTAGTGAACTTAAGATGAAGAAGTAGTAAAGTTTTTGGGTAAAACTGGCCTCTAGTTTAATCAAAAAAGCTACTTTTGTATTTTGTTTTAAATTAGTAGGTTTTTGTATTGTCAGTACACCTAATTAAAAAACAAACACCAGCACTGGGTTGTAACCAAAAGTACCGGGAGCTTATCAGAAAAATAAAAACAATACCTAATTGGATGCACGTTACACCACACCACACACTGTCAAAAAACGTACGATCAACTCCTGCTACGTTATTTGATACTTTTTAGTTATACACGAATGAAATGTGTAATCCTACCTTCAAATTAATCAAGCTTCAAATAAAACGATGAATTCGGGCCGTCCACCAATTTAATCTTCGCAGATTGTAATCTAGGCAAATCCCAAAGTTTATAATTCGCTGCAGATGCAAATTTCTACATTAAAACATCAAAACACGCGTAACTTTGTACGAAATGAAACAGTTTTACGATTGTTTTACACTTCGATTTAGATTCAGATAGAGTTTATGGCGAATAAAACGCAGCGCGTAAAGTATACTACGTAGAACTTTCTACTTTATTTTGGCCATTTCCATTTTTAAGGGAAAACTATCGAGGCTTTTTTGTCTATGTTGACTGATTGAATCAGTTGAAAAGTCAAGGCACAAGATTTAAGGCCTGCGCACACCTAGTTCGCTGGCGGTAGCGATCAATGAAACGCTGTCAAATATCGCTGTCAGATTTGAGATTTGACAACGATATTTGACAGCGTTTCACTGATCGCTACCACCAGCGAACTAGGTGTGCGCAGGCCTTTATAATTCACAAAAACACAGAACTTTTATTCAATAGATGACTGGATAAGAAAGGAGTGAATGCAGAGATAACGGCTAACAGAGGGGATAGGAGGAAAACATGTGGTGCCGACTCCACATAAAGTAGGCAGAAGAAGAAGACGGTAATAAAATTGATTATGCTAAAACTATTCCTATTACAATACTGTACAAAAGAGTTTCGACCGACATATTATTACAATGCACAGCCTAAAGGCCTGCGCTCATCCAGGCGATTTCAATGGCGTTCAGCTGAAACGCTGTCAATTAAGACAGCAATATTTGACAACGTTTCAGTTGATCGCCATCGCCTAAAATAAATATGCGCAGGCCTTAAACCGTTAGTCATAGCGTAGCGAAATTGAAATTTGGAGAATGTGCTTTTTATGAAAAGTGTAGGTACAGTAAGAAATATTGATAATTCAACTCCTAGCTAAGTGCAGCGGGGATTTAAATTTGTATGGAAAAAGCTTAACGCGAACGAAGTCGCGCGGGATTCCACCAGTCTGTAATAATCCGGGTGTACTGGTAAGTAAATATTTATCGTATTATTAATCTTAGTTCAATCATAGTAGGTATATCCATAGTTCTAAGAAATTCTTAATCTCAAGAGTTACAGCCAATGTAATCCCACAAAAAGCTTGCTCGTGCCAAAAAACGTAGCAAGATCCGACCATTATAAAAGAGTAGAGTTCAAAGACGTCAACTTCATTACATTAAGAAGGCGGTATTGTTGTCGTAGCAATCCAATTTCTCCGTCTAAATAACTGTATTTCGTGAATAACTAGCGGAGGAAAATTTAAAAGAAAAAATATACGGTTTATGGAACGGCAAAGGAAAGGTGGAGAGGCAAAAGAGCTTTTATAGAACAACTTTGGCAGACGGTGTCGCAGTGACGGCGTTTACTAGGTATACCTAGTCGAGGTACGGTCGGTGTTATAGCGGGCTTACTGGCTTCAATTCTGCAGTGAATATGGCTACACTTTTGTTTTCATATATTTTAGGGCTGGGTTTAGGATTTCATTACACTAATGTTTTAAAAGAACAGAGCACTTTAAAAATCCTGGCGTCATGCAAGAAAATATAGCGCTTTAATTATCCGTACAGCAGATTTGATGACTTGACGTCGTGATTTTAAAATATATCCTGAAAATCTGGACTGGCCTCTAGCTCAGTTGGTAGTAGCTCTGCCTTCTGCGCCGTAGGTCGTGGGTTCGATCCCCACCGAGAACAAATATTTGTGTGGTGAACATAAATGTTTGTTCTCTGTCTGAGTGTTATATTGTATTCTAAGTATGTATTTACAAAAAAAAAATGTATTCAAGTATTATATCAGCTATCTGGTTCCCATATTACAAGCTCTGCTTAGTTTGGGGCAGGGTAGTGTTGTGTGAATTGTCCACAATATTTATTTATTTATTTTTATTTAAATGTTCTACTTCCCTGGTTGTCATATATGGTTGTGATATGTTAGGAGACCAAAATACTCATCATCATCATCAACCTATATTAGTACACTGCTGGACGTAGGTCTCTCCCAAGACGCGCCAAAATACTCAGGTGGGACATAATATAATGCATATTTAGGTACCTAGTTGATAGGAAAAAAAAAACTTCAGAACCAAAATAGGACATCTTGTTGCCGGGCCTTGACTCAATTTATATTTTGGTTCACTATTTTATGAGAACTAAACATTGCGTTTCCATGCTGCTACAGTAATACTGAAAGGTACAAAATCACCAGGATCGCTTAAAAAGAAAAAAATATACGCGCTAGCAATTTTCTACCATACAAATGTTAAATTGGTAGCCCATAAAACCAAACACTTAAACAATTTCACGTTGAAAATCCCGTGTAAAGATTACAACGGGCTACAATATTTTTTCAGCTGCAGACGCCACAAAAAACATCAGACCTCAAATTACTCCCGCCACCAAAACAACCGCACAAAAAGAAACGTTGGAAAAACTGGGCGGGACGCAAATGTCCGCGACTTCCAACGATCTCCGTAGATACACCAGATTTATGTGTGAAGCAGATTGCCAGCGCTTGTTCACGGGAGTCATATAAACTAACAAACCGTATCCTATTGGTATGAATAGTGATTAAAAAATCCATGACAGAACTTTTTAAAGAAGAAAAAAATCCTTCTAGGTAGACTAACTATAAGCTTAACATACAAATATACTAAAGGAGTTTTTGTGATGAAGCTACAAAATATTTTATGAATACGGTCTATATTCAGGAGAAATTAAGACAATGGATTACTTCTAAACGGCTTTTATATTTATGTAATGCTAATTTGTTCCCCTCAGATTTACGTAATTTTGTACCTAGCTTGTCCCCAGCGCTGATGTTTTCATTCATACTTTTAGTTTGCACATTTCACCTTAAATTTAATTTCATAAATTACACAAAGGAAGAAATAACAAAATAAATTGTATTTCTTCTTTCTCTCTTATAACATTTTGCTCATTATAATTAGGTAGGGTATGTGTTCAAGGCTTTACATTAGTAAGCAGCACATGACCACAGCGCTGGCAACCTGTAGTAGACGTAAGTGAGCTCTTCCAGCGATCTCTGTAGATATGTAAAACACAGTCCTTTGTAACATGATCTTATTGTGTTCGAGAATACGCGCCCGCAGAATACGAAACGACTTATGTCGATTTAGAAATTTATTAGAATGCAATGTGAAGCGAGAAATACGTGAGTTTCGAACGAGTTATTGTTGCGTTTCGGCTTTGCATTCTCAAGTGCAAGCGACACGGATATACCATCTGCGCGGACTGTGATTTGGTTTCAAAGTGGCTTAGGCTGTAGTTCACCAACGGTTTTTACCATTGGTTGAAGAGATTTAAGGGAAACCTTTGCCCAGAAGAGGGACAATCTTTTTTAAAAAAACTATTTACGAGTAATATAATAAAGTAGGTACCCCTTGATTCCAGTAAAATCAATGATTCAACTCCTGTTAAATCCATAAAAAATTGCCATTGGATTTGCCACCAAAGTATTTTTTTTTCATAACTTTGCCTTGCTTGAATATGTTTAAAAACATAACTGTAACTGCCACTTAATTTGTAGGTACATTAATATTTTTTGATACGTCTATGTATGATCATCATCATATTTTTTTTGTTTTATATAGACTAAAAATTTTCGGAATTCATAAGTTCTATAAAAACCTACAGTTAATAAATACCTACCTAACCTTTTTTAAAATAAACCGGCTGTTAAAGTAACTGACTGTTTACGTGTTGGTGAACAGTGGTTTTAGATTTATTTGGCTCTGTTGATGCCAAGTTTCAGTTTTCAGCTGAATATTGCGTTGTTGAAAACGTTATTGCTCGTAGGCTGCACATAATATTCAGAACTATTACATTTTTGTGAGCGTAAGTGGAATGGAGACTGCTTTATTTTGTTACTAGTGAAATGCTACGTATTTTATTCGTGTGAAGCTACATCAAGCTGTATTTCAAGCTCAATCAGTTAAGGTGCGAATTTTGAAAATCGTTTTTAGTGGAAAGCTCAGAGAGTATTTTTACTCTCTGAGCTTTCCACTAAAAACACAAATTAGACCGTTAGGCTCTGTAGTTCGGGGCAACAAATCAAAATCAGCGCTGGTGTTGCAAGTGTTTTGTAGACGGTAATATATATATCTTACCATCAGACGCGCTTGTCTGCATGAAAAGTATGAATTCATAAAAAAAAGTTCATAGGAAAATGTTTAGTTTTTGTATAAATTGCAAATGACACACGCTTAGTTGAAACATGTTACTAAAACTAATATTATAGCAATGTTTGACAGCGTTTCACTGATCACAGCCGCAGAACGCGTATTGGCAGAGCAGCTAGGATAATAATTGTTTCCTTTACTAACATATTATTAGATTTGATAAATACAGTGTATTAGCTTATGTTTATAAGGTGGTTTATTTAGCCCCGAACAAATGATTTTTCCGTGATCCGCATACAAAACATTGGCTTGCTGATATATCTCACAATCACCCAGTAAAGGTACAATGCCTTTGTAGAGGTAGGAATGAATTTGTTTTCTTTATGGTCCATAAAATTGATGGGTCGGAAGTTGTTTGGGAGTACATTTGTTTGTATCTCTGTTATGTACGAAATTTGATTCCCTTCAACTGTGACTGATTCCACACTACCCTCAAACTAAGCGAAGCTTGTACTATAGGAATCAGACTTTGTTTTCATAAACACAAAGGTACTAACAGTATAATAATACACCTAGTTTTTTTTTATCACTGGCAGCTCAGTTGGTAGTAGCTCTGCCTTCTGCACTGGAGGGCGTGGGTTTCCCCACCGAGAAAAAATATTTGTGTGGTGACAATGATGCACATAAAGTAGAATAAGGGCTTGAAGAAAAAGAAATGACATTCTTCTTAATTATGGCATCTGTCCATTTGGAATCAATTTTGCCAGTGTCGAGTGAGGATATATTAGATAAATAAAATAGTTTTTAGTCAAGTCAAAACTCAAAATAACACCAGAAAACAATTGAAATGAAAAAGCTGTGTGACTTCCCAAAATGACAGAAAACGAATGATATGGTTCAGATGACCAAAGAGAAAATGACGATGTTATTTCACTTCACTGACATTGCTATCTTTGGTTTCACAAATTGTGATCATGAAGGATGATAGTGCCTCTCTCTCTTTCTCTTGTAGAATGTAGAAACAGAGCATTAGGATAAGGATCGTTCTGCATCGCCGTATCGGATATGTACATGATGATACGTCCGATCATAAATATAGCCGCATAATATAATCTACAGCACATAAATAGTTATATTTGAAGCCGGCTCGTAAAATAGATTGCTCCGGTATACTGGTGCCAAACGTGGGTAGTTTGAACTTTTGGAACTGAAAGCTTATATTTTAATTCTACATTTAAAAAGTCCTGAAATCATATTTCATACTATATTGTAATAATGTATTATTAATACTCGTATAAAATTATACGTTACTATATTCTACGAGAACGAGGGCACCATCATAATAATTGTGAAACAAAAGATCTCAGAGGTTGAATCAGCAAAGCTCAAAAACGGACTGTCAGTGAAGTGAAATTAAATAGCATCATCATTTCCTCTTTAGGACCTCATCTGGACCAGATCATATCTTCTTCTTCCCTTATCTTACTTTATGTGTTTTTAGAGTAGGTATGTGTTTCGTTTGACGCTTCTACGTATTTGGATGTTATTTAGTCAACTACACTTTTATCATAAAATTGAAAAAAAAAATCAGGCAACAAGCCAAATAAAAACTGATAAAAATACTTTTTAAATAAACTCATCATGCAACTAATCTCAATTGGCTAAAACTACCAAATTGAATAATTAAAATTAAACCTGGCTTTCATTAGATTCCCAACCACAAATGCTACAAACTTCCGACCTTGAGACTGACCCTAATTGACCTTGTACTTTTGTTGACATTGAAAGCTGACCCTAATACGAAAGTTGACTAATACAATAATAGTAAATAGTTCGAAATAAGCGTAACGCAAGAATAAGACCCACTTGCACGAACCAAACTAACATTCTGATAACGTCTTTTATAATTAAATAAGTATTAGAAACACGTGCGTGTGAAGTTATTCTTTATGAATAAAAAAATAGATTTTTCAAAAGGAATTGTTACTTAGTGAGTCTTAGACATTTCAAAGATCTGATTCTTCCCTAAAAATCTGATCTAAAAGTATATTTATTCGAATAAAAAAAAAACAATTCAGTTTATCAACTACGGAAATCTGAAAATATAATCAAAAAACTCCTCCTTTTTTTTAAATCGGTTAAACTGAGGATAATGCAGCGTTAAATCCATATCGTGATGAAAATCATACACTATGTACCTACACGTACCTAGTACAGCTTAGGTTTTTATTCTTTAATTTCACTTTATTCACTTCCGTCAAGCTTCTTAAAAAGCTATAATCCTCTAAAGTGTCTGCTGAAACGTCGAGAATTAAATTATCAAATAAGGTTTAACTTAGTCCGGTGTCCGATAGGTGTTCAGAATCAATTACCTCCACAAGGCTAGTATCAATCTAGATTACTACTTGGTGGAAAATGAGCTTTATATCATTAGTAGAAGGTTTAATATTGCTTGAGAAATTAACATAATACTGGGGAACTTTATATAGACACTGTTTTATCTTAATATGGAACTATAGGGCTGATAATATAAGTCAAATAGATATTAAGGGCTTCGGCTTTCACTTGTTTTTTCAATTTCAAGGCCAACTTCAACGAAAGATTTACATGACAAAAAGTAAAATAGTTTTATTGTAAGTCAATGTCCTCTTCCTCGCATCGTATTTCTGCTGAGGGCAGTGACCTCATCCTAGGATTGTTTTATGCCAAGATCGTAAAATAGTTACATCAGTTATTGTCTTATATTATAACTCAAAGAACTCACGACCGCTGGAGAATTAGGGGTCTCGAATGGTGATCATGAAGCTGTAGATAAAGCGTAGTACGCCTGTTCTTTTAGGCTTGGTCGTATGGAACTGGCACATAGACTCACCTAGCTTTACGACGTTTTAAAGTGATCCTTGTGATACTACTTGAATACATTATTTACGACGACATTGTAAATATTACGGGAAGTCGGTGAGTAAGGCTCAGAATAGTTTTTCAGAATTTACAAGTTAGACCTACGTCCGGTAGATTCAAAACTAGAGCCAGAGACAGAGCCAGACAGAGCTTGTGGTAGGCCTAAAGTAGTGGGTTTGGTCAGGATGACGAATGATGATGATGGTGATATCTTGAGCTCAGAGTGAAACATAAGATCAAAAGAACTATAGCTTGGCTCTGTGCCTGAACCTTGATTGGACAATTAGTCGTGTGCTAATCCCCAGCGATCGATATTAACTAAATTATATCATCAGGTGTACTAAGGCCTTAATCGCCTGTCCCATGAAGAAATATCCTCTGGGCTTGGACGTTTTTAAGAATTGCCAGCTTAGTTTAGTAAATTGAAGAGTTTAAAAAAGTGTTGGTGGACAATGGGGCAGCTCTAAGAGTGATTATATTTAATTTATCTTCGCTTTCTTATGCCGGTGCTCACCAAAATAAATGGGAAAGAAAATATCATGAGAAGTGACGTATTTTAGATAGAACCATACTTTTTGTGTATTGTGTTTTATTTTACTTCAGCATAACTAGTCAGAGACTGTGGTTGATGCACGGTTCAAGTTTTAGATTTATGCACAATACAAACAAAAATGTAGATATTTACTAAATTAATATTGAAATAATACATAATGTAGGTAAATAATCTATATTTCAGTTAGGTAAGTAATTAAAAAAAATACGAAAACTAAGGTCCATCTGTCTATACATTTAATCATGAAGCCCTATGTCCCTTGGTCACGCCATCACGCTTGAACGGCTGGACCAATTTGGCTGAAAACTTGTGGGGTAGTTTAAAACCAGGAGAAGGAGTCCCAAAAAAGTAAAGGGAACGAGACGAGCGATGCTGCGGGCGACCGCTAGTAGAAAATAAATGTCTGAACGACAAACGTAGATTTAAAACATTACAAAAACATGCATTTAAGGAGCTTATAGTATTGTAAATCAAAATAAAACGAGCAGGTACATAAATATGTACTTTTATTAGTCTACTTATTACAAATTATTAAAAATGCAAAAAATGTTAGTTACAGTAATTATGGTCAGTAGTTAGGTACTTTATACAACTTCCAAGTAATAGTTATACCTACGGTAAGAATCTGCATTGCGTCTAAGGGCAAATGCTCGTTTGAAGGTCGCGTTCTCAGAATGTGGGTACAATATTCTATCCTCACACATCAGTCAGGGACGGAGCAGGAACGTGGCCGTGGCAAAATTGAGCATCCGTGTCCCGCCAGGAGCTGTCTGTTTACACAAGTCAGTGCTGTGACAGTGGCAAAAATTATAATTCATAATTATATCTCGGGTTAGATAAGTCGAACACAAAACGCTATATACGCGTACAGTCTCTATCACTCATTATTCATGTTCACCAACAAAAAAGTCAACAAATTACAAGGAAAAAATAACAAGACGTGCACACTCGTAGGGAACGTCAGGAACGTGCCTGACCTACGAGGCAATGCTTACCGCTTAACATAAGGTGGGCCAAATGTTTGTTCTATCATCTAGTAGTATAGAAAAAAAACTCCACGGAATGGAATCGGAATACTTGTACACCTTACGGCGTCGGCCGTAATGTGACACCGAACAGTGACAGTGACACTGGAGCCGTTGCCGGCACGGTTATATACATGTGGGAACGAGTTCATAGACAATGTATGCATTGATATTTTTTAAACTCCTGACGAACCACATCCCTGCCCCGTCCCTGACACGGCACTGATGTGTGTGAATAGACCTCAATCCTGTGATAAGTAGATACCCGACGCACAATTGTGTTGTGTCAGGTACTCAGTAGTTTTGGATTTGTTCCAGCTAGGGTTTAAAAGGTTAGTCAGGTGAAGGTTAAAACAATGCCCAGTTGATAGCTCAACTGATGCCAAATATTGTAAAAGTAAATTCATGAAAGCTTTATTGTTTGAATAACTTTTAGATATATAGTCTGATATATTTTTTCAACCGTGGGTTTAATATACATTGATATTTTATTTCAACTGTAAATAAATACAGATAGGTATTTATTCACGTTGAAAGCAAAGTTGATATTTATTATTTTACCACATTTGTACTTTCTCCAACGCTTTCAGTTTTGTTTAAGCATTAAAACCTTACGCAGATCAAGGCGATCAGCTGCGATTTGCGATGGCGATCAGTGTACCATTGTTATGTATTCACAATTTTAACATTAAGACCTCACCATGTAACATAACAGTTGTAATTCATAATATTAGTTATGAGTATGAAATATCGCTATGGTATTTCACAGCGATACAAGTATTGCTATCGCAGATCGCAGCTGATCGCCTAGATGTGCACAAGGCTTAACTGTATACGGCCATTGACAACCGAGGGTAGCCAGAAAAACAGTGGCGATAAAACGCACAGACTATAAAAGATTGCGAGCCCACTTTAAACCCAAAATCAATGCGTATGGTATAAACGAGAAAGGGATAACACACGGAGTTCCGCACACGATTAGTTTTTTTTTTATTAAACTATTTATTGCACAAAAATAGAATAAATGTACTAAAGGGGGGCTTAATGCTAAAAGCATTTTCTACTTACCAACCTTACAGGTATACGACGTTTTTATGATAATTTGACAATTTTTCGTTCATCATCATATATTGAGTTTCTGATTCACTAACATCAGAAGCTCTAGGTTTGTGTGTTTGACTAAATTCAAAAGTAATACAAACAGTTTTTTATTTAGCCTTTTGATGAGTTTTGCTGTATATTATTAGCTGGCTTGATAAACCATTATTGTTTCAGAAAAGTAGTTTTATGCAATTACACCCTGCGACAAACAAACAGCGTGGTAAATAATTATAATCAATATTCCTATTGATACCTTTTGAATACGGAACCCTAAAAGCCACCCCACCAACGTCGCATCCAATATATTCAAAAACCCCACGTTTAAAATCCCCCACATGTATGTACCTAAACGCTATACGACATAACAAAAGTCATGAAGTCCTCTTCGAAACCTTTTTATTCGTTCGGAAATAGGGAAAAAGTGTTCGCAAAGCCATTCGGCCGGCGTTCGCAACGTTTCCAGATATACTTTGACTCTATACTTGTGCAAACGAGCGTTTGATAGGGGCGTAGAGATGTTTAGCGGCTGGATGTGTCTAGGATGGAAGATTTATTTTGTGTGCACGTTGAAGGGGGATTTAGACTGCAAACTGCAGTGGATTTACTATTTTTTTGTGCTGTTTGGGTCTGAATTTAAATAAAACGAATGAAAACACTAAATCAAATAATTACTAAAAATAATAATTTATTTTTGGAGTAGCAGAATAAATTGTGTGTAGAGAAAAGATGGTGGCATTAAAAAGAACAGTTAAAAATGGGTGGCTTATGTGCCTGTAAATTATATGACCAAAGATAATTTTGAATTTTTCAAGCCGAGGCGTATTATTTTATTTTTTTATACAACTTGCTGATGGAACCAGTATACAGCCCACCTGATGTTACGTGTTAACTATCGCCATTAATAACAAAGCATTGACTCGTAGGTCATGCACGTCGGGAACGATCATATTTCTATTTGATGAAATAAGAGCCAGTAATGACGTTCAGTAGTGGTAGTGGCTGGTCATGTTTGCTGAAGAATCGATAATCTCTGGGATAAAAGAGTTTTGGAGACCACGTTTAGGCAAACGTAGTGAAGGACAACCTCAGACTAGATGGACGATTTACGCAGGGAGCGAGCAGCAACTGGATGGGGAGAGCCAAAGACCGAGCTCAGTGGCGCGCCATGGGAGAGATCTATGTCTAGCAATGGACTGCAATAGGTTGATGATGATGATGACGTTCTTACCAGATCGGAAGATGTAAACAAAATTTGTGTACAGCGCAACAAATCGCTTCCACTCAATCTCCATCAGTGTAAATATCTGTACACAGCTCGGTATCGCGGGAGGGATTACTGGCTCAGGATTACATCTTTTATGATAAAACGTCGGCATTACCGCCCAGACGGTAATAACTTTCCACTATTAATTAATCTGGCTTGTGAGCTTTTATTATTGAATTATTTCTGGATTGTTTTGAAGGTTTTGTGGATGGGGGAAGTTAGTTTTTTTTCTCACTGATGAGCTCCTCCAAATCCTTCCAACCGTCTCTATCCATCGCTTCATAATTATACTATACTCACTTACATCTGAAGCACTATAATTTTCAATTCGATTAAAAATAAGGTCAAAGTATAAACTTAGGCTTAGCTTAGTTTGGAGCTAGCTGGCGCAAAATATCTACCAATGATATATGTTTAGCAAAATTGTATATGGAGTAGCTATAGAGTCAGAGTAAGTTAAAGAAATTCGGCGCGTAAATTTAGTTTTAAGCGTAAGTAGTTTTAAAAGGTGTAACATTTCAAAGAACTTACCTGTATTGTATGTTAATTTACATTAAATTGCCTTTTACCAAGAAACTGCCGCCTCAGAAAACCTAAGCCATCTGAAATTCATACTTGAATGCCAAAGTGGCAGTCACAAAAGCTAGCCTACCCCACACAATACCTACCCCACGATTGTGCAAAATCTTCCATTAAATTGACGGCTCGTCGTGAAGTCTATTCTGCCTTGCAGTTTCAACGTCGGTGCATTGAAAATTTTAAATCTACCCTCATTTTTAAAGGCTGCAGCTAAAATATCGGCAAATCGATACGTTATTGTTAACGATAACTTTGAAAGACTTTCATAGTTCTAAGTGCTCCGATGGATTGAAAATATTGTAGTTTGAATATCTTATCGAGCTATATTGAAAAACGATATTATTTTATCTGTACCTATATTATAAAGAGGAATTTGTATTTTTGTGTGCATTTATTACGCTTATTTTATGTAAAAGTGAAGTACTAAAAAGCTAGTGATTGTGACATTGGTGTTTTGGACATTATTATCGGACCCTTGAATATTGCTGGATATTTTCACCAATGTTAATTTATTTGTAAATTTAGAGATTTAAATTTAAAAAACAAAATTTGTTACGGAAAAATTCTCAGGTGCACAATCGGAAAATATTATAAGAATTTTCAATAGTCGCACGCTCTCCCCAAAACTTTTGGCAATCGGAGAGAATAGCTGGCGCAACAAATTGGTGCATTTTATTGGAGACGTGTGATGTGAAGTACCGAGGAATGTGTTTATAGATACAGCCAATTTTATTCTCAGGTTGTTATTGAAAAGAACTTTAGTGTAATGAGTAAGTTTCAAAAATAAAGCGTCTTAAAACTAGAGAAAGGAAGAAAAACAATATATTTAGTGAGAACAATTATTTGTGTGGAGAAAGATGTTTGTTCTCTGTCTGAGTGTTGTATCGTATTCTGTATATTTAGAAAAAAAATTACGTTATTATTACATATATCAGCTATATGATTTCCATAGTACATGCTCTACTTTAATTGGGACTGGAAAATGTTGTGTGGATTGTCTACAATAGTTGTTTATTTATTTAATATTATGTAAGTGATTGTCTTTGGTAAAAATCTACCCCCAATGCAGAAAGCAAAGTTAAGCCTTGCGCACATCTACCGTTTATTTTATGACAGCATTTTACTGATCGCCATCTCCATTGCGCTGGATGTGCGCAGGCTTTTAATAATACCAACTGAGCTGTGAAGGCTGTCCAATATTCGTTTATTTTCTTGCCGACATAGTTCCGAAAAAGTGTTTTAATAAAACAGTAATATCCGGGCTATCTCGCAGATTGAGTCGTTAGACTCAGTCATTATGCAAATCCGGTCGGCGGTGAATTTAAAATGTTCCTTTTACGCTTATTTGATTAGGGTGCACAAATTGTTTCATCCCCTGAGTTTGCTTAGGTTTCGGTGCCGATACTGGACAAAATTAAGGTTCTATGAAGTTATGTCATTCAATGCCTTTACGCAAACCATTCAGAAAGAATACAGATCTAATCCAAGCATAATACTGGTTTAACAATAATTATTACTACTTAAATACTAACTGGTTTCCTCACTATAATTTAAAACAATTTATTCGTATCATCATTAATAATCAGCATTTATTGAAAAGGGTTTATAACACTATAGGTGTAAATGTTAACAAATCCCCAGAGCTCACAACTGATGGAAATTATAAATTAAATAATGGTTCACTCGACTGCACTGGTGCAGGAGTCTAATTCTCGGGCCAACCGAGATCATTTTGCAATTTTATTTTATTGCTTCTTTTCGAAGAGAGAATGATTTCCTTGAGTAATTCATCGACGACCTCATCGTAGAAGCCTCGACAGCTACGATATACGGAAAACGTAGAAAAAGTGCGGGGTTTAAATGTGTATTTATGGGACATTGAAAATCTCGGTCGGCCTGAGAATTAGGCTCCAGATAGATGCAATTATTTATAATTATTCAAATTTCACTGTTAGATATTTTACTGGCACCTATTTTTTTTACCTATTTAGAATACTTTCCTTAAAAAACAAGATTATTTATAATGTAGGTACAGTAGGCCTACCACAAGCTCTGTCTGGCTCTGGTTTTGAGTCTGTGTGAGTGCTCACAAGTGTATTATACTGTGTGTGTGACGTTTCGACGTAGGATTTATTTAGTCAACACTCACACAGCTCCAAAACCATATCCAGAGACAAAGCCAGACAGAGCCTGTGGTAGGCTTACAGTTTGAAGCTAGGGCGTATCGCTAGTTATATGATAAAAGGCCGGTTTAGAAAATCAAGAACTTTCTGGAACAAGTTCTAGCACTTTACGCACGTCAGGTGGAATTTGTGAATTTATTGTGTCCCACCTGAATTTCAACCGCAGAAACAAAATTGTGAACAAAGTTCATACTCACTTAGTTTTGATATACCTACCTAGGTTTTAGATTACGCTGTTTCTAAAATAAAATTATGTTGATATCTCACCTGGTTTAAAACTTTGGGTCCTAGTTGCTATAGAGCTCACTGGACAAGCGTTAGGAAGACAAAATAAAATAAAAACATAGGTACTAGGTATATGATTTGATTTACCCATCTCTACATATTAATCGTTTGCTAATACAAAGGTTTAGCCAAATATTTCTGACATCCTGCTTAACAATACGTTAAAAAAAAATTGCATTCTGATGGGTACCTACCTAAATCAAATTAAATACTATGTTTTTAGGGTTCCGTAGCCAAATGGCAAAAACGGAACCCTTATAGATTCGTCATGTCTGTCTGTCTGTCTGTCTGTCTGTCTGTCTGTCTGTCTGTCTGTCTGTCTGTCTGTCTGTCTGTCTGTCTGTCTATCTGTCTGTCCGTCCGTATGTCACAGCCATTTTTCTCCGAAACCGTGAGAGCTAGACTGATGAAAGTTGGTGAGTAGATGTATTCTGTAAACCGCATTAAAATTTTTACACAAAAATAGAAAAAAAACTATAAATTTTGGGGGTCCCCATACTTGAAACAGAAACTCAAAAAATTTTTTTTCATCGAACCCACACGTGTGGGGTATTTATGAATAGGTCTTTAAAAATGATGTTGAGGTTTCTAATATCGTTTTTTTCTAAACTGAATAGTTTGCGCGAGAGACATTTCCAAAGTGGAAAAAAGTTGGTCCCCCCCCCTCTAACTTCTAAAATAAGAGAATGATAAAACTAAAAAAAATATATGTTGTACATTACTATGCAAACTTTCAACGATATTTGGTTTGAACGAGATCTAGTCAGTAGTTTTTTTTTTTATACGTCATAAATCGTAAACCGCAATTTACCTTTCGACGAACTACAAGAACCTTTATATTATGTTACTTGATGCTACGGAACCCTTCATGGGCGAGTCCGACTCGCACTTGGCCGCTTTTTTATACTGAGTAAAATTTTTGGATATAGTTACATTTAAAAGGTGCATACCATTGTAAATCATTGTAATAAAATTGTTTATATTTATAAATAACTCACTCAGGTTCACTCTAATCTGCCTTCTGTTACTTACCTGAAATAAAATAAAACAGTTATTATTGATCGCATAATATTAAAGACACACTATAATTAACACAAAACATTATTATAAACACAGCAAAAAAGCCTTGGACCTCGGTAACGTGGTTGAATCTTCAGGTGGAAATAATTAGATAGATAGAAAATTATTTATTGCACAAATTAAATGTACTTTAAACCGGTGAGCTTAATGCTGGATAGCATTATCTACCAACTAACCTTTCAAACATAAACCAAGATAAATAATTTGAATTATAAAATCTTATTAGTAGAAACTCATATTTTATCACTACTCTAAAAATTAATATTACCACCAACTAATCAAGTAGAATATGAACACTAGAACACAACTGAGATTGGACTTCTCAACACAAAATGCCTCAAAGTTGAGCGTTTGTCTGGCGTTTTACACACGTTTTCCCAGCGTCTCGTGGCGCAGGAAAACAATTAAACCCTTCGCTTGTTCCATGGAAAGTTTGTGGGGGACTGAATCCGTCGCCTTTTGTACATAAAGTGGGCGACTTGAGTGATGGGAAGCAGTGAAGCCAATTTCTTTCTATGAATCTGGTTTGTTCTTAGCTGTAATGAGTTTGTTATGACTTTTTTGTTTAGTGATGGATTTGGCTTTACCGCGTATTTTTTTTTATTAACACTGTTTTGCAACTTATTTACAAGTAAGGGCTGATTTTTTAATTTCCGAAATTACACTGTTCAACAAAGAGCAAGAAATAGACATATTTTTATCTGATGAATTTATTTACTTTATGTGATGGATGTATTTTTATCTGATGGTAAATTTATTTATACATGGTAAAATTTGCCAGAAATAAAAAAAATAACAATAGTAATAACTTATTATCGACCAACAGAGGCCTCGAGTGGCTACCACAAGCCTGGATTCAAATCTAATGAATATAATTATTGTATTCATTTTGACAGACAATCCCTATGATTTCTGTTAAACCCACCAAATCGAGATGGGTTAGTCTCACGAATGCCAATGCCCATGCAAATAAGAAATAATAAAAAAAACCATACATTGATTCCGAACTAATGCCATGACGTAACCTCCCTTTTTCAAATTTGGATTAAATTCCAACGCCACGATTGTGATTAGAATTTGACGTTACTCAGATTGTAGTTGTCAATAAAAACAGAGACTTATAGTATAGGATCCCGCTATAGAAGGACCTTAACCGAGCTGGTTATTTAATGAAACGTATTTTATATTTAATTAAACGTGCCAATAAATATATTCTATATGGGTTGCCTATCAAATTTCAGTCCAGGATATGATTAATTAATAATTAAAAAACTAAATTGTTTTTTTAACTTTTCACCGGTTTGTTAATTAGACAAATTCTACACCAATCGAAAGTATAGACCCCATAGAATATGCAAACGTTAGGTTGCCTATTTTTTTCCGGTCACAACTCTCGGGTAGCCAGGTATAAACAGGTAAATCGATACTAGCATTTTGCACCGGTATGTTTATTGAATAAAAATACTGGGGTCTATACTTTCGATTGGTATAGAATTTGTTTAATAAACAAACCAGTGGAAAGTTTAAATTTCTTTTTTTTTTAATTATTAATAAATCATAATTATCCTGGACTGAAATTTGATAGGCAACCCATATAGAATATATTTATTGGGATGTTTAATTATATATAAAATACGTTTCATTAAATAACCAGCTCGGAGAAGGTCCTTCTATAGCGGGATCTTAGACTATTATTGAATATTTTGATTGAACGCTAAAATGTAATTTATAATAATATAAAGAACAAAATGAGCCAATTTCAATTTATTTAATGTAGTGATCATTACGTAGATTCATCCGTAGCCGCGGGCAATTCATTTGTACAATGAGCAGTTACGCGTGTAAGCTGATTGGTAATGGGTTTGTGCTCTGGCATAACCATTTGCCAATCAGAAACTTGCCATGTTTTCGTTTTTTAATTGTTAAAAAAGGTTGCCTACACTGAATGAACTGTGGAAATGTTACTCCAGTAGTCACATGTTTGCTGCGTGCTGTCAAATATCGCTGTCAGATTTGAGATTTGACAGCGAATATTTGACAGCGTTTCACTGATCGCTACCGCCAGCGAACTAGGTGTGCGCAGGCCTATAAAGGCCTGCGCACACCTAGTTCGCTGGCGAACTATATATGGATATTCTATAAAGAATCGTTGTTTATTTTGCTGCTAAGTTCTGGCACAAGGATCACTTTGAAACGTCTTGAAAATAGGCGAGTCTAGGTGCCAATTCAAATGTTTGTTTACGCCAATCATTTATAAATATTGGCGTTTCTAGAATTTAAAATTTATGTAATGATGAATTTAGAGGCATGGACAGGTTTAATAAACAAATCGATGTGACCGAAAGTAAATAAAAACCGCTGTCTTGAACTTTTGTTCACATAGCGACTTTTCTCTTGTACTCATGAGATCTACAGATCGGCTCAGCTCAGCTAAAAATTCGTTTCTTTATTAGCAGTTTTTTATTCTTTATCTTATCTTATACCTTTAAACGAGAAAATCTTGTATATATATTTAGGATCTGGGAAACTGCACCAACGATTTTCACGAAATTTAGTATAGGTACAGGGGTTTTTGGGGGCGATAAATTGATCTAGCTAGGATTCATTTTAAGAAAATGATTATTTCTTTCCGAGTTCAATAATTAAACATAAACTGAATATGTGACTGCTCCTGCCATCTATTGACGATTGTGAGCAACTAACTGCAAGCATGTCCAGCAGATGTCGTTGTTCAGTAAGAATAAACCAGTAAAGATGATAATATGACTCTTAAGATTTCTTAAAAATAAAAATTAACGAAAAAAATTCCGAGAGAAGCTCGGTTACCAACTGCTAGTGAGTTATAATTAACTGAGGATCATCACCAGCCTTTAGGTTAGGTCAGGTTATAATAAACACACGTATCATGTTTATCACAGCGTATTTATTTAAACAAGAATGCGTCTCCCCTTTCAATTTATAACTAGCATTCATCCCGCTCTCCACTTATCATAGCCATCCCCCACTATCCTATTTCAGCAAAGAACCCACATTATTCCGCATCTCTGACGTCACCGCTGTAACGACCACTCGGTTTTCAATTACACTGTAATCGTGGCCGCTATAATAACGGAGGCAATTCCGTCGAACGTAAATAGCGTTTGTTTTTCTACTGTCTGACGGATAGGGTGCAGTTGGTAGCTAATTTTAATAATACACCCTGTTTACCCTTTGTTCTAACTACAGTAATTGTAGCTTGAATTACCGACAAGCTTGAAAGGTCATTCACTTTCTATACAAGGTGGTTTCCAAGCCCAGCTGTGGGAACACATAGGCTGATTATGGTGGATTGTGGAAAGGTCAAGAAAAGTGCTTTAAAGTGGCCACTTAGCCAAAAGGCCGGCCTTATTGTAAATTGCAAAGTCTTCAAACAAATATTTGGGAGCATGGAAAAATGACGAATGTACTTCGAGATTAGCAAATGTTAAGTTTTTGACATAAACTTAACATTTGCTCATTGACATAAACTTAACATTTGTTCAGCTCATTTTATGACAAAAATAATTGTTATAGTCGTGACCTGTAGGCCTACTACAAGCTCTGTCTGGCTCTGTCTCTGGCTCTGGTTTTGAGTCTGTCTAAATAAATCCTACGCCGAAACCTCACAAACATAGTATAATACACTGGTAAGCACTCACACAGACTCAAAACCAGAGCCAGAGATAAATAAATAAATAAATAAATAAATATTGTGGACAATTCACACAACACTACCCAGCCACAAACTAAGCAGAGCTTGTAATTATGGGAACCAGATAGCTGATATAATTCTTGAATACATTTTTTTTTTTTTATAAATACATACTTAGAATACAATATAACACCCAGACAGAGAACAAACGTTTATGTTCACCACACAAATATAGCCAGACAGAGCTTGTGGTAGGCCTACTGCAAAGCATAGATAGCATTTTTTGAGATAGCACGTTAGCAGATGCTATAAACCTAATGCTGCCTTCCTACCGGTGCGTGGTTCTGCAGATCATCTCGCACAGCACCTCGGCGCACGAGACCGTTCCCATGGTGTGTCGTGCGAGCTGATCCGCCGCCGTGCGCGATATCACACACCGGTGGGAAGGGGCTATAAGATGCCTACGAGGCAATGCTTTGTTATAAGCTCGGTTACAACTTAACATTAGGTGGGTCATTCCAGCAGCTAGTTGTATAAAAAAAAGAGGAACGTACATCAACTAGGCAATTATAACTTTTAAGATTATCGATCTGATCAATCATTGGCTTAAAACTTCTCAGGGCAGTCCCCAAGCATGAATAACAAAACAGTCTCATCCATCCTTCATTAAACTTTTGGCAGCAACTTTTTTTCCCAGAACTTAGTATTACAAAAAATCTACTTATACGTTGTCTCTTAAAAAGTGAGTGACTCAAGAAGACAAGTGCTTTAAATTCTGGGAGACGTTTCTTGAAATTGTGTTGGCGAAAGTGACTTTAGCTGGACAATGAACCTCGGACGGGCGCTGACGGGGTGTAATCCTGGTTTTTGTCCGTAGATTAATGCTGGACGACCGTAAAGGCTATGCCATTTAACTAGTGAATTTAAGAAAAAGATTTTACATTTAGGAATCCTACGGATATGCCGGAGGGAAAGTACCTTTTATATTGTAGATGGGACATTTTACTTCTTCTTAACGTGTCACTGATTCTTTCAAACCAAGTGTGGTGAAAGGATTTTAAGTGCGCCTAAAAGAGGCAAAAGAGACATTTAACTGAAAGAAGATTATTTGAATTTAAACTGCATTCAAATCAAAAAATATTTATTTTATGCCACATTTGTAAATCTCCATGTGGCATATCCGTGGGACTCCCTGTATACCTTTGGCAAATCGAAGCATTTACTCTACCGAGACACTTCAGAGCAATTAATTGAAATAAAGTATGTCGGTTAATTACTTTTCTAACAAGTTCTGTTAACTCTATAATGGGAAAGTAAAGTGGAACGCCAGTATCGATTAACTGGATTTTGTAAAAGAATCTCGATTGATTGCTTAAGTTTGGTCTTGGGATTTATGTTGTTCTAAGAAGTACTCTTGTTTTTCCCTGTAGTATATCGTCATCTTTCCTGCTATTTTATATTTACCGTGTTTTTTGTTTTTACCTGTCAGTTACAAATAAATGTTTTATCTTTCTTTGATCTTTCTTTCAAGTAACTTTCTAAGTAACTGGAAAACTAAACGTAAGGCACCTACCAGATTCTTTACGCTGATGATGATGATGAAGAACTAGATGAACTAGACCACCAGTGCTCTAACGCCTACCTATACCTACTATAAAATACACCACGTTAATAATAATAGTAGGCAATTTATCTGGTAAGCACTGGAGGAGAAGAGCCGAAGACCGGGCTCAGTGAAACGTCTTGGGAGAGACCTACGTCCAGAAGTGGACTGATATAGGTTAATGATGATGATGAGGCAATTTATGAAATAAGACAAGTAAAATATGTGTTTAACATACGCTGATCGCTTATAAATCAATAGTTTATGCTAGATGACATATTAATTTACCCGCAAGCTTACGCAATCCATTAGCCCCGTCACATAACAGACGTAATTAATAAACTTTATCGATAAATCAAGTTATGCAAACAGAACTTAAATTATTAATATGAACTTTGAACTTGTGACTTCGTAACTGGACCCCTGATTTGACATGATTTATAGACAAATAACTTTGCAAAATTATAAAGATGAGTTTTTAACGAAATTATGAAATAAAATAATTTGTACCTACGTAGTATACTTAATTAAAAGGCACTATAACTATAGATAGGTAGCTAAAATAGGCAGTAGCACCCAAGTAGGTAGGCAGGTGTAGGAAGTAGGTTTTTTGATGCCACTAAATCAAATGCACGTTGCATTTGATTTAGTGGCATCAAAAAACCACGCTAGGTTGAAAAACCTGTGTTGTGGAAGATTTATCTAAAATAGTTGAAAAATATACCGTGAGGAGTTAGTAATATAGCAACCAATCATGTATTAACCAGCAACTATAAAATGAAGAAAATACAAAATACAGTTGCGTTTTCAAAATAAGAGTCGGAATACAATTAAAACTTCAATTTCTAAAAAAGATTTACTTAAAATTAACGAAACAACAAGGCCAGTAATACAAGAACTCAACAATTACTTATTTTTAAAAAGCTGAAAATAAGAGCTGGAAGAAGAAGAAGAAGAAAAGATGGTACCAGTTTGTATGGAAATAGTTGCATGATTTTGACGTGATAACGTCTTATAAATCGATGGAGCCGGCTGCACGCACGAAAAAACATGACTCATGCGTCGTTACGTCGTTTCGTCGTTCCATTTACCTGAGCCCGAGCCCGGGTCGGGTAATGGGTAAGGGTAAATGAGGGTAAGGGTAAATGAGGGTTAGGGTAAATGAGGGTAAGGGTAAGGGTTCGGTTGGGTTCCGGGTCCGGGTCCGAGAGTTCGAGTCCGAGTCCGAGTCCGCGAGTCCGCGAGTCCGCGAGTCCGCGAGTCCGCGAGTCCTCGAGTCTGCGAGTCCGAGTCGGTCGTTATGTACAATTAGTGGTCCACCGAAGTCCTGGAACCAGCTCAGGGGGGGGTCATGACCCCCATGACCCCCCCCCTGTCTTCCACATATCATAACTAATTGAACAACAACTTTTATTCAGTTTACTTGCTGAAAGAAATAATGTCAGTACAAAATGTATTATTATAAAACAACGTCTTACAAATAAATGTAACTTGATCAATTCAATTGAGATTTCCATTTACCTCCTTCTCTATATTCATACCAAATAACTATCAAACAAATAAAATTAAAATTTTCTTTTGAAAAATGCAATCAATCTATCCGTATTTTCTTATGACGTTATCACGTTCAACTATCGTCAGTAAACCGGCTTTACAGACAACCAATTTTTTTTTTAATTGTATGTTTTATTACTAGCACATTTTACAAGCAACACTGCACAGCACAATTCTCTCTGAGTAGAGTTTCTGATTTAAGTGGCGATTAAATTGAAACGTCTCGGCTGGTAACACCATCCATCAAACGGGACGTTTTACTCAGTGTTGCCAGACACGATATTACGGTCATCAATTTCGTGTTACAAAATAAAACGACAACGCAAAACTTTAACAAAAACTATTCTGTACAAATATACGTGATGAATCGATGACGTGGAACTATGTTTGTGTCATTGTTTACTGGAAATGCTATTAAATAATTGTATTGGAAGCTGCCTAGAGACCACTAGTAAGTATGTATTACTTGCTTTATGTATTATTTTTGTAAAAGGATCATATAAAAAAAACGGTAGGAACCAAGCCGTAGTTCGTTGTCTGTTCTTGTAGGCTTGGTCGCGTGGAACTGGCACCTAGACTTACCTATCTTTAAGACGTTTCAAAGTGATCCTTGCGATTCTACTCAATAAATACACTCTTGATTCTATTTTTTTTTTGTTTTTCTGTTTTTTAATGCTGTAAGGAGCCTAGTCATAAGTGAAGGTCAGGGTACATTATCAAGTGGAATTTACAAGGTATTTCAAAAATTTACGGCGCTATGCCAGTGCTCTGTAACGATGAAGGTCGTCAGTAGTCGTCAGCCCAGTTAGTTTTCCTCCAGCTGGGTTTTCATTAGAAAAGAATCAGCTGGGTTTTAATTTGAATACTTTCACCTGAATTGCATTTATTGTCGAAAAACGGATGTGCAATAAGCCAACACTCTCAAATGGTGAAAGAAAACATTGGGAGGAAACTGGCATGTCCTAAAATCTAAAAACAGTGTTGAGTGCACAAAAGGAGCGCCTCTGAAGTGCACTTAAAGTCCTTTCACCACATTGGTTTAAGCCAGTGATACGATAAGAAGAAGACTTAAATATATGTATTCTTTTCTTTTGTTTTTTCTTTCTAAATTGCATTGTATATTTGCAGATTTCGAAATGGTCTGAGTTTGCCATCAATAAATTGCCACTTACCACTTTCTGTCGTCTCTACATCTCTATCGGGTGACACAAAGAGCTTCACTCCCGTGTTCCCGTGCCAACAAATGAAATTTTCGATCGAGACGAATGACTGTACATTACTCTTTTTGTTCGCCCGACAACAATGCTGCTTTCAAAAGTGCCATGTAGAGAAAAATGATTTATTAAAAAATATGCACATGAAAGTCAGGTGCGAAAAAATTGTATACGTATGGTTCCTTTTTTCAGTCTGCGACAAGTAACAACCGTTTAAAAGAATTTGTATTTTGCTTAGTGTCTCTTGCAAGCGCGTGTGAGCTGTATTCCATTCCGTAGAAAATAAAGGGGAGATAAAATCGGACATGTTTCTCACTTTACGGTTGACGAATGTTTACTAAGGTACCCCCGGGGTAAAGAAATGGGCAGATGGCGTAGCTTACAGACATTTGTACAGTGCTTATCAGATTAACCAACAAATAAAGACTTTTGTGGCCTTTTTACTTGTAAGAAACGCAATAAAAGTCAAGATTATTTTAAATTAGGTGATAACGAGCTTAAAACATTTAGTTTTTACTGTTGGTTATCACCTTAACCTATTATATCTAAACATATGCCAAGTTTATATTGAATTCCCAACGATGACCACAATCAACAGTCAAAAAAATTATCACATTGTGCTGTAGCTTTAAGTCTTGGACACATCACAGCGTTCTGCTGCGGCGATCAGTGAAACACTGTCAAATATGATATCGATATTTGACGGCGTTTCACTGATTGCCACCGCAGAACGCTTAAATTGCACAAAGCTTTAGAAATACATGCCAAACTAGGCTACCTCTAGACTAAAAATTTTAATGAAAATAAATTTAGCTTACGATATTTTGTAAATATTTTTATGTGTCACAAAGATATCTTTTGAAATATTTGAGTAATTTGCTTTTGCAACTCGTTTAAAATTTATTCTGAAATAATCGTATGCACTTTTTAGAGTTTATCACAGTTGGACTATAAAAAAGTCGACTCCAAATTGGCAACGGCGAGGATACCCAAAACAGAATTTAACTCTTTTCTGTCTGACGGAAAAAGGATACATTTCAGTTATCTGAGCTGAGTTTCATTAAAATTTCACACGAGCTCTCCTACTGAACGAAATTAAGAGATAAGGTTCGTTTGTTGGCTGTTCTTTTGTTCACTGTTTTAGTGTTGTTTAGAAGGATTTACTGATATTTAAATAATGCTAATTAAACCTGAAATAATACAGCAAACATAATTAGCAGGTGCAGTTTTTATGAAGATAGTTTTGAGAATATTATGTTTGAAACTAAATAATAATATTTGACACAAAGAAACTTAAAATCAATTAAATATTTTTAGATTGTACAAAATACACAAGAAACAGTTGAGCTATCTATAAACCATTACAAACGATCTAGAGATAGCTTAACTGATCTGAAACAGTATCTAAACTAAATAATTTAGTGACGCTAATAATAAAGAAAGAAATAAGATTTACCTTAATTTCCATAGGAATCGTAAACTGGATTAAATAAATAACATTTCGAAAACTGCTAACAAAGCACACAGCTATGGTAAAATTATATTACAGTAACCTCCTTTGAACTGGTAAATTGTATGTTAATTCACTCAACAAAGTCAAGATATTCTGAAGGGATGGAGGACCGTGGCGACATCTTGGACGAGAAACTCGATTATTAGGGGTGAGGGGGGTTGAACCCAACTGGGTTTTATTACGGGCTTAAAGTTCATGTTTTATGTTACGTTTAATCTGTCAGAGATTCGTCTCAGACAATGATGCCGAGATTTATGAGAATGGTTTGTTTGCAGTTGTAACTTTGTAACGTTTTATTTTACTAAACAATATAAAACACGAAATAGGCTTACGACTGTCATCCCGCGATAATTTATACCATGCTTTACGATAGATACATTTTTTTTATACAACAAAGTAGACAAATAAGTATACGGCCCACCTGATAGGAAGCGGTTACCGTAGCCTATGGACGCCTGCAATACCAGAAGCATTACAAGCACGTTGCCGACCCTTTAAAACTTTTAAAACGCCCTTTTTGAAGAACCCCATGCTATAGTCCTTAGGGAAAACCTCAGCAGGTTACATCATCTCAGACTATGATCTCAGATTGAAGAATTTTATCTTCATAGGTACTGAAGGTAAAATTAGATTGACTGAGTGGTGGCCGAGGACTGGGAAGAGAAGCGTAGACGTCCAGGCACGATGGGGTGATGACATTGTCAGCGTCATGAGTCACAGATGGATGAGGGTAGACCAACCTCGTGGCAATGGCAAGAGCACAGGTCTATGCCCAGCAGTGGGTTAAGTCGGACTGCGAATGATGATGAGGTACTGAAGATCCTTAAAGATGTCCAAAGGGTTAATTTTAGGAACGTCCAATCATAACAAATAGCACATTTTGCAGAGATCAATACTTTATAAGTATGAGGCTGCAAGCCCATGGTGGAAATACCATTATTTGCAACGTACCAACTACTTTTTTTTTTACATAGTTTAGGCTTGCGTTTGACCGCAATCTCACCTGCTGTTAAGTGATGATGCGGTCGACAGTCAAACGACGGTTACTTCAAAAAAAATTGATCAACTAAACTGATAAAAAACGGTTGCTAAAATCTTTGCTACGAGTACCTACGTAAATCACAAAAATATGACTAGCAAGCATTAATTAAAATTAAATCAAACAAAGCTCTATTCTCGAGCTAAGGCTGCATGTCCACTAGAGCGGAAATAAACTGAGTTATGTGAAGCTTGCGAATAGAATCTATGAGTCGCAAACAATAAGCCGGTAACTCTCATTTGTTCTATTGGATTGTGACGTCATAGAACCTCCACAGAATTTTAGCAATCCGGCTCGCTCCATCTTCTACTCATGTGTTTGAATTTTATTTGAAAGTCATCATCATTATTTGAAATATTATATCTTCTCTAAGTTATATACGATTTTAAAATATTACCGATCATGCATTTTAAATTTATTTCTTTTTTTATATGGATAAGAGGCTTAAATTCATTTAAAAAAGCCACATTTATATCGTTGGGACTGAAAATAAAAAGCAGTTGACATTTTGTCCACGGTCACACTCCACTCGACTAATGAATGCAAATTTCATCAAGCCATGAACGTAATGGGGTCTACACACTAGTGCCAAGTGGAAACATGTGTGGAACTTGCCAGTATTTGGCTGAGCTTGGTTGTATTGCCAACATAGTCATAATTTTAACGATTGATAAGTATTTTTCATTTCATTATTATTGATATTGAAAAATGAACAATTCTAACATTTCATATCGGTTTTGTTTTAATTTAATGTTTTTGATATTATTTACTTAATTCAAGGGTTTTGTTCCTAAATGTTTAAGAATAATAGTGCAATTAATTTAAATATATTGGGACAAACCGACAGCAAAATTATCATTTTGATTCCTTCTGTAACTAGTTTACGCAGTACATTTTTTCGGATTCTGTGACAATTGAAACGTTAAAATCGCTACGGTCTTTTACTGCGAGTCTGGCACGTTACTTGCACAAGTGTGTTTACACCTTAACACCTGGTACGTAATAAAATGCTTACTTTAAAAAGGCACCTTATTAAATCAGTGTGTTACGTTTTTTAAACAGTTGGGTTTGTTGTTTTCGCATTATTTATGGTAGAGGTAGATTAATAAAAACAAAGAGTTACTGGTCAAAGGTTTAGCATTTAGAGTGGAGCAGAATCTCCTTGCAGTCAAAAACCATATTTAATCTGAACGGGGTTTTATAAGCTTACCTATGTGTGTGCAAAAAAACGTGGCTACAGAATTTTTCAAAGTGTGAGCTTACAATTTAAGTCATTATTAGTTGATTGATCGATAACCAAAACTTTTGACTTCAAGGAGATTCTGCTGAATTGGGTTTTTTTTGCAATAAAGGTACAAAAAAAACACCACCACAGAGTTTTCTAACTGGAAGCTTACGTTTTAGGATTATAGGACCTTATTCGTTATTTTTATTGATTTTTTAGTGTTTACTGCACATAGGGAAATCACAGAGGTTTTCATAATGTCCCAAAATGTTATAGCTTTATTAAGGTATGGTTTGGTGTGGTAGGTGATGTTGTATAGGGGTTCAAATCTCGCTCGGCTTTTAACTTTTGGGACATTATGAAAATCCCATAGCAGTTAGTTGATCAAAATCTAAACGTTCATTATGGGTTTTTTTATGAGTACAATTACAATATTTTTACAATTTTACATTTTTACAATGCTAATACACTGAAATTTGCGTAAAAGCTTATTCAATTCTAACTCGGTACTGCCTGTCAAATATGACCTTATAAACTCCTGGCAAAGTCCCTTTAGCTCACGTTTGCACGTCACGTAATTCACAAAAAGGCTTTTGCCTAAAAAGTGGGGTGAAACGTGTATGAAGCTTCTTTGAGCTCGAAAGCTATAGGATAAAGTATTTATGTAGAAACTAACACGATTGAGGCGGGATGCCTTTTCTATCAGTTATAGAGTTTGTTTACGGAATATTAAATATTTCAAACATTTCAATTTATTTTCCGAACCTTTTAGTACAAAAATTCCATCTTCTAAAACATTTCTTTTCTTAAGTATGGTGATAGAGTTATGAAAAATTTTACGAATTCTTCAATACAATTAAAAGTTTTAAGTAAAATAGGTATAAATTACCAAATTTTGTTATCATTTATGTATAGATAAACCAGTCTTAAAATGCACGTCCCGCTACTCCAGTCAGTCAAAGTAAATTGTTCTATAACACTCATATTACAAGGATAATTTTTAACTACTTTGCTGTAAGTCAACGTCAAGAAAACGTAGTGGAGAAGCGTGCATTCTTAGACTGGTTTATCTATACCACAAAATACGATAAATAACTCAGCATTATAAAGATTAAAAAGAAACTTGTATAATATAATGAGTAAGGTATGTATTAACAGTATTATTATTTTTAGTAAGTTGATTTTTAGATATTAAGTGGTTATGAATAGTCTGTATTATTTTCTCGTTTTATATCAGCTAAAAAAACTTTATGTGCACCGCCGTCTATCCGATTTTTATCTATCCTTTCCATCCAAAGGTTGTTTGGAAGAGATCGCTCTTAGCGATAAGGCCGCCCATTGTACTCATTACTTTTGTTATAGTTTCTGTATTTATTTATTTTGTGTACAATAAAGAGTTAATCCATCTATCTATTTATAAAGCTCTCGGTTTTAGCTTGAAAGTACTAATGTAAAATATAACATTTTTCCTAAAATTATAAAATCTGAAAAGTATACGCGCCGAACCTTTTTATCCACTCACATACACATTTCTTCTAAAGAATGTAAGGGCGCTTGTACACGCTAAGAAAATTTGCCGTTCCTGCGGCAGACAAGACAAATTCTTCGTGTAGACGACAAGAATTTTGTCTTTTCCACACACGAAAACGCAACAACGTTCGCCGCGTCGTGTCTTGCGCAGATAAGATTTTTTTCGTGCACCGCTGCGAGCAGTGTACACAGTTATTTTCTAGTTACGACACGAATTCTTGGGTAGACCCGGCGTTTTTCTTAGCGTGTACAAGCGCCCTAAGTGAAATGAAGTCAGCAGAATTACATTTCATTTTGTCTCAGAAGAATGCAATGCAATATCGCTTCACATTTTATATTACTCTTCAGTTATTATGAGACGGGTTCGCGTTGAAAAATGCTGAATCGTGTGGATGTGTGATGAAGAAATTTTCAAGCAACGTAGTGAGATAATTCTTATTTTATTCTGTTTGCAAATCTGGTTTAATCAAAGATTGGCTATTTATAATAAATAAATAATTAATATAGACAATCCACAAACACTATCTAGCCTCAAACTAAGCAGAGCTTGTACTATGGAAATCAGACAGCTGATTATAATACATTTATAATTTTTTTTTTGTAAATACATACTTAGAATACAATATAACACCCAGACAGAGAACAAACACCTGTGTTAACCACACAAATATTTGTTGTCGGTGGGGATCGAACCCACGACCTACGGCTCAGAAGGCAGTGCTACTACCAACTGAGCTGAGAAGGCCAGTCATTTATGTATGTATTACGGCAATTGTGAAACCAGACACCAGTAGCCCTACAATAAGCTCTGTCTGGCTCTTTCTCTGGCTCTGGTATTGAGTCCGTGTGATTGCTGTCAAAATAAATCCTACATCGAAACGTCACACACACAATATAATACACTGGTGAGCACTCACACAGACTCAAAACCAGAGCCAAAGACAGAGCTTGTGGTAAGGCTATTGACGTCAAGTTAAACAGCCGCACAGTTCCACGAAGCTATACAGACCAATAGATTCGAAATTTGCAACGCAAACGTATCGAAATCCGTGTTACATTGCCCAGTAACAGAGCTACCACTCCACAGTCAAATCGTCCGTAGGTACGTACCGCGCAGAGTAAAGGTCAACACAATACGCTTACGTATTGCATGCATAGTGGTGCTAAGCAGTTTGTCATCCGAATACAACCAATCACGATAGCGTAAAATTGTAAGGGAAACAGTGAATCAAGAACAGGGGCCTTATTGTCTTCTTCTTCTTAATGAAGTCAACTCGTAATCGACATCGGCTTCATTTTTGACATTTTTAACACAGCCTAGACTTTAACTGTCACTTCCGTATTGGATAACTTCTGACATAGGCAACGCCACAACCACTGAAATTCAAACCTAGTGTATGAATTAAACTTGATGGAAATTCGTATTTTGACATTGCGTAACGCCGAAATGAACTTCAGTTGGATACCTTAGACAAAACCAACAAAGTTCTGACTGGCTCGACCAGTGACAATCGGCTTAAGACCTGCGCACACCTAGGCCGCTGGCGTCGGCGATCAGTGAAATGCTGTCAACTTTGACAGCGATATTTGACAGCGTTTCACTGATCGCTACCGCCAGCGAACTAGGTGTGCGCAGGCCTTTAAAGTACACTATTAATGGATTTCAAGTTAAACATAATAGTTGCTGGATGATTATGACGTAAGTGACGTTACACGATAGGATTAAATCCGAAGCAAGTAAGTCTACTTACGAGTATTCTCGAAAGTTCCACAACTTGCCTCCGTTACAGCTAATTATTCCACAAGTTGCAATACAGACTGGCGTTAAAGCGAATACATGCACGTACAGGTGGCGTTACAGAGGCTCTAGTGTGTGTTTATTTCATGTTGCAGCATCAAAATCTCTTATACTATCAGAATATAAGCTTTCTTTGATAAATTATAAAGCTTTTACACCAAATCATAGCGTAAAGTAACGTGTTTTTTAACAAAGACTTATTGATAAAAGTAAAAAAAACTTTCACATAATGGGTGTCACAAATAAAAAATTAAGAATTATTTACCAAATCACTCATCTCAATCGAAGAACTCGAGAACTCCAAAGATATCTAATAAGGGAAAAGGCACGTCCAAAAATTATATCTATAAAACGATGTAAAAAAAGTAGTGTTTTTCAAAAAGGACGTTTTAAAATGTTTAAAGGGTCAGCAACGCGCGAGTTATGCCTATGGTGTTGTAAACGTCCATAGGCTACGGTAACCGCTCTCCATCAGGTGTGCTGTAAGTTTGTTTGCTTACTTAGATGTATTAAAAACAGCCTGTATTTTTATTATTTCAGTTGCCAAAACACGCGCAGGTATCCCGTGCAGGTAACGAGCGGGTGTGTTAATTAGGCGAACTTTATCTTGGCTTAGCGCGATGGTGCGACGTGGCTTAGCAACTCACGGCGGATACCGAGATGCAATACTTGTCAAAGTGGAGTTATTGAACTTGGAAACTTCGTAGATTGATATAACTTTGCTACTATCATACTCGTAGTTGTGATCGTTTTTTTCGAAAGTGTCGAAAGCAAGATTAAAACCAAAAGTACCTCTTTATCAGTTTAATAATCTCTGTTTTAATCTTTTAGATAACAAAAGTGAAAAAAAAATAAAAATTTCAATAAAATCTCTTAATAAGTTTTTCTATGATGAATCAAATTTGGAAATAGTTACCTTAGTATCTTTTAAATAAAAATTGTATTTTTCAAATCGGCTCATGAATGATGAAGTAAAACAAACATAAAAAAATTAAGTGTCACTTCTTTTTTATTTGAAGTTGGTTAAAAAGACCTAGCGCTGGCGTGCCTCTTGTGTACAAGGAAAGATCTCAATACAGCCACAGCAAGCGCTGTTAAGGTAGCCACCTAATTAGTAAAAGTTATTTAGTGTAAAACCGACACGATAATAAGAAAAAGACTTTCTTGTTTGTCCATTTTATTGTTATAGAAAAGTAACCTCAGTAGGCCTATTATAGGCCTACTGAGGTTACTTTTCTAAACCTTGATGAGACAGAGCTTGTGGTATATAATATACCACAAGCTCTGTCTGACTCTGTTTCTGACTCTCTTTCTGGTTTGGAGTCTTTGTGAGTGTTGAGACATCCTACGTCAAAACGTCACACACACAGTATAATACACTAGTGAGCATTCACACAGACTCAAAACCAGCACCACAGACAGAGCAGAAGAGATAGGTAGGCATTCTGTTCTAATGTCAAATTCATGAGATTTCATGAGTTTGACATTAGAACAGAAGAAACAAATTCATGAGACTTCATGAGATGAGCATTTCATAAAGTACCAAAAATATCTTTTAACGACAAATTTTAAGCACATCATAATATACCTCCGTTCAGTAAGTTAAACCAACAAAACAGTACAATAATGACTGAACGAAATTGAGTTACTCGTACAAGTTTAATGTTTCGAACTGTCCAAAGCCGGGCGTCTAAGTTGCGACAGTACAGAATCCTCACAAGAAGTGGAAAGCTGATTCCGGATTAAACTTTGAATATGTAGGAGCGACTTTACTTCGCTGTAGCTTCCAGACCGTATGAGTTGTTGAGTGTCAGGCGATTGGGGCACATTTGAAGGATTATTGTGTCTAGATTGTTGTGAAGCTAGATTCAAGATTCAAGATTCAATAAGCGTTTTTTCAATACGATACAAGAATCACTTTGAAACGTCTTAAAGCTAGGTGAGTCTAGGTGCCAGTTCCACGCGACCAAGCCTAGAAGAACAGGCAACAAACTACGGCTCGGTTCCTACCGTTTTTTTATATGATCCTTTTACAAATCAAGTCACGCTAAGCGTAGGGAATTGTTGGAGATAATGGAACTTGAGTAGAAAGAAATAACGAAGGTTTTACTATCTTGATAATAAAATTTATAAACAAATAAATTTAAATATTATTATATTTATTTACATTTAAATATATGTAACAGGTTCAAATCCCGCTCGGCTCTTTACTTTTGGGACATTATAAATAATCTTTGAGAAAGAAAGAAAAAATTACATTAACTTGTTTAGCTAGCAAATTACATTAACTTGTTTTCGAAAAAAAATCTTTGAAAAATAGCGTATAACAATTTACATTACATTTCAGACACAAAAGATTGTCAGTTGGACGTCTATCCGTTTCTATTACAACATTACAAGAATTTCAATGTAAGATGATAAATTCAAAAGGCTACAATGTAGCGAACTCAAAAGTTGGTTTAATACTTAGTAGTTCTCATATTTAAGACAAGCTATCTCAGACAATACGGACTCTGAATAGTCAAAACTTAGCAAATTGCGATAAATTCTAGGGTTTTCAACCATTTTGTAATCCCAGCCAAGTTCCACAGAGACCAGTAGAGATTGCATTTTTGACACCCTGCCAAAACCTGGACTGCACTCTGGTTTCCTTTGGTTGAGTAAGTTTAACTACAAATGGATATCATTAATTTACAACTGACGATTCATCAATAATATCAGTTTAAAAAAACTTGAGAAATCGTCTATAAGGCCAAAATGCTGAACCGATCGTCCGGGGATATACTACCACCATGCCTATTTCTGCCGTGTAACAGCATTGCTGTGTTTCGGTTTGAAGGGTGTGGGTGCCGGGGAAATTACTGGCACGTGAGGCTGAACATCTGTATGCCTCAAGTTGATGGACGCAGGACAGTGCATCGCAGGGCACATTCCTGACGTGCGTGACCTATGAGGCAATGCCTTGTTGTAGGCGGTTATCACGTAACATCAGGTGAACCATATGGTTCACCAAATGGTTAAACAAGCATATGCCTGTTTCATCAGCTACTTGTATTAAAAAAAAATATTTTGTTGCAACTATGTGACCAATTTAGAAGAATTACTTTTCAGATAAAAATATGTTTTCAATTCGGCTTATAAATGACTCTCATTTGCGGATAACAGGGCTGATTACACTCTAAGAACTACTTAGGTACCTTCTAAATGTTTTGTAATATGTTGGTGCAATTTATGTTGTCCTAAATACAACCTACTTGAGAACCTCCTCATTTTATAATTAAAAAAACCTCCTCATAATTCCAAGTCGGTTAAAAAAAGCTTAGATATCAACATCATCCATCATTATGTCATGGACAATCCTGACCGCACAAACACGATGTCATGTATGTAATGTACTCAATCAGATATACATAACATACACCGGTATGATTTGCTTTATTGTTCTGAGCGTATAATGTCTTTGTTAGACATTGCAGATGTTGCCACGTTGATGCAATAAGCTTTGTTATGAGAGAGCAATGATTTATTTCGGAATTATAACTATACAACTGAAAGCTAAATGAAAGCACTAATAATTAATGTATAAAGATTTAATAAAAACGACACGTCACACGAATATGGGTCGGCGGTCAAGACTGGCGAACAAGTACCAAAGTAACAGGGAGTTCTTATAAGTAATACACACACGCTTATAAAATGCCATACCACTGCTCATTGGCAACATTTTAACTCTATCAGTTCGGCCATTATCTCCACCAAGCTAGGTTTGCACCTCGCTTTTTTGTATTAAAATGTACACTGGTATTTACGTATAATATAATGTTAAACACAATACATGTGAAGTAAAATCTAACAAATATTTTGTTAAATTTTTTAAAGCTATAGCGAATCCATTTTTTCAAACCACTGGTTTTTAGGGTTCCGTAGCCAAATGGCAAAAACGGAACCCTTATAGATTCGTCATGTCTGTCTGTCTGTCTGTCTGTCTGTCTGTCTGTCTGTCTGTCTGTCCGACCGTGTCACAGCCATTTTTCTCCGAAACCATAAGAGCTACACTGATGAAACTTGGCGAGTAGATGTATTCTGTAAACCGCATTAAGATTTTTACACAAAAATAGAAAAAAAACTATAAATTTTGGGGGTCCCCATACTTCAAACTGAAACTCAAAAAAAATTTTTTCATCGAACCCATACGTGTGGGGTATCTATGAATAGGTCTTCAAAAATAATATTGAGGTTTCTAATATAGTTTTTTTCTAAACTGAATAGTTTGCGCGAGAGACACTTCCAAAGTTGAAAAAAGTTGGTCCCCCCCCCTCTAACTTCTAAAATAAGGGAATGATAAAACTAAAAAAAATATATGTTGTACATTACTATGCAAACTTTCAACGATATTTGGTTTGAACGAGATCTAGCCAGTGGTTTTTTTTTTATTCGTCATAAATCGTAAACCGCAATTTACCTTTCGACGAACTACAAGAACCTTTATATTATGTTACTTGATGCTACGGAACCCTTCATGGGCGAGTCCGACTCGCACTTGGCTGCTTTTTTTGACTATTTTTTGGTAATCGATGCGAGGTGCAAACTTAGCTTGGTCTGGTAGTATACAATGACGCGTTTTTCAATAATTCATTAATTTTTTTAGAGAATTTTCTAATGAAACAGTGAGCATTTGGCCACCTGTTGTTTTTTTTTTTTTTTACATATTATAGGCTTGCGTTTGACCGCAATCTCACCTGCTGTTAAGTGATGATGCGGTCGATGGTGTAATGATGTTGTTAATTGGTAACTATCGCCTATAACCAAACACACTGTCTAGTAGGCGACGCACGCTAGGAACATGCCCTACGACGCACTGCCTTGCCTCAATCAACTTTAGATTTACAGATGCTTAGCACAGCAATTACTGCTTCAAAGGCAGAAATTGGTAATATTTGATGTTTGAAGTTGCTCAAAATATAATAATAGTGCTCACAAAAAAGTTGTGTGACATGAGTCATAAAACTTTTTTGTGAGCACTTTTTTAAACGTGATTCGTAGCAACTTAAATCAACCAGTTACATATATCATAGATTTCAAAGTGTTAAACGTCTATTTTTATTTCGCCTTACATTGTCCCACTGCTGGACAAAGGCCTCCTCCAATTCATTATAATCCATTTTAAATACAACTTTTTTTCCATTCCACTGTTACAGTTAAATTTGCTGCGTATGCCATTTACACTTAAAATCCCGCGTTCAACCCCAGCCCACAACAACACAAAACCAACTACAAAACGAACAAAGAAAACGCTGAAAGACGGCAATTACATACCGTTTAGACTATTCTATTACGTTATACATTCGCACAGTCATGCATAGAAAAGGCAGGTCATGAACACAGTAAACATAAAAAACAAGCAAGCAGTAGAACAACAGTTATTCGGCCGCAAGCTTTCGACAGTCAAACTGAAAACTTTAACATATTTTTTTATTATTCTGTTGTATCACAAGGTTCACTTTGAAACGTCTTAAAGCTAGGTGAGTCTAGGTGCCAGTTCCACACGGCCAAGCAGAAGAACAGGTAACATGCTATGGCTTGGTTCCTACGGTTTTTTGTGTGATCCTTTTACAAACTTCTGTCAGCAAGTGTCAGTCTGCATACAAGTGCATTTGCCATCAATATCACAGCCAAATAAGTCATACTACTGTTTATAGTATAATTACTACCTATTTACTTTGCTATGAGGGTAAGCAAGGGGAATACGCTATTTCCCCTAGGTGTAAGAGGAAAGCTATAGTACCAAGAACAAGGGGAGAACAGCACTCGTGTATTTGAGGTTGACGGCTGACATTACCTAATTTGATCGAATCTTAACTAAGACTTATTTTATTTTTTGCTAATAAAGCACAAGTAAATTGCCCGTCTGCTGTTAAGTTGTAGGAAATCATCACCATTTCACCCACAAAACATGGCCTGTCACGCACTTTAAAAATAACAGACCTTGGGCTTTGCGCCGTGCGTCCATCACCTTGAAGCTTACAGAAGATGTAAAAACTAAAGTAAGTTCTATTAGGCCGATGCCACACTTCAGTAAAAGATTTAGTCATAACTTTATGTTGTACAAAAACTAAAGCTTGTTTATGTTTTATCTTTTGCCTGATACTTTTGTGGGAATTAAAAAGTAACTTGTCAGTAACCATTTTATAGTGCACACAGTACATAGTTCCCTGCTTGATTCTGACATGAGTTGAATCAAGTCTGAAATTAGCTTCATTCATTACCTAGTTTAGCTAGGGCACAGCAAGGGTGAAACTAGGAAAAGATCGAAGGGTGAAACTAGGAAATCAACAAATTTTCAAGTATCGTTTTTTACTGATCCCTTAAATACTTGTGCTGAATTTCAGATTTTTAGACCTAGAATCAGCTCTGACAACTTCGTGTTGAGTAATAATTTATCTTCATCATCATTATTAACCACGAACCACTGCTGGGCGTAGTTCTCTGAGCCCGATCTTCGGTTCTTCCACTTGCCGCCCGCCACTCTACGCAAGTCGTCGCTCCACGCAAGACTTATCTTACACAAACATAAACATAGAACGAATCGCTTTAATCCGATATTAATCCAATTTCATAGATTATGGTTCATCATATATTAATTTAGCCGTCGTTAAGCGCCATTAGGCCGTAAAGCTTCAGCCCCATTATGGTGTAAGCATGCCGTTGTATTCTTGATTTTGAACCACGATTAAGTCTTTGAATCGGTCTTTGGAGGCTAGCTACCATTCAATAAATCAATTACAAAGCAATCTCCATGCAACGAAACAAAGTATGAAATATGCAGTGGTATTATTATTTTTTGTTTTAGTAAAGTTTGTTTGACACACAAAAAATATTATATTGATAATAAGTTGTATTAACTATGATGCCTCGCTGCTTCATTTATTCAAAGAGAAATGTGTTTGATTATTTAACCATTTATAATTTAAATGGTTTTAAAACAAAAAGATCATTTTGTTTTTGAAATCTGCTGTGATGTGAACTTTAAGATAACGCGATGTTCAGTTTTACACTAGACGTCTATACCGTTTTAGACCTTCATGTGTGTGTATTAAACTACATTTATTTTTTAATGCCATATATGGGCCACCTGATGGAAAGCAGTCACCGTCACCCATACACACCTGCAACACCAGACGCGATGCTGATGCGCTGCCAGCCTTTTAAAAATAGATTGACCCGCCTTTTCAAAGTAGGTATGAGTAGATGTAAAGGCCTGCGCACATCTAGGCGATGGCAATGCCGATCAGCTGAAACGCTGTCAAATGTGACAGCGATATTTGACGGCGTTTCAACTTAAGTAGGCCTTAAGTACTACAGGCTCAAAGAGCATGCTCACACATGTGATCAAAGCTTAATCTTTCACCACGTCCCTCATGGCTTGCACCATCAGACTAATGTTCGGTTGTAAATATTATGAGATTTTAACTGTTCACTTATTCACTTAGCGTCCTCTTTAAGCTGTCTTTTTGTATCGAATTTGGGAACGGCTTTTGAGTTAAAAGTGTTTTTGTAACGAAGTTCATTGGGTGAATAAATATTGTAGGCAATCCACACAACACTATCTAGCCTCTTTAGCAGAACTTTTTCTATAGGAACTAGATAGTATTTTTGATTTATTTTTTGTAAATATATGCTTAGAATACAATATAACACACCCAGGCAGACCTGACGTGGGTGACATACGAACCAAAAATATGTCTACTCTCCGCAGCAATAAGCATGCTATGCTAAATTCTTTACTTGCTAATGTTTATTATTAAATTATCTACTTTTGAGTATATTCTTGAAGGAAAACCGGGAAGAGGAAGGCCAAGGATAAGTTACGTGAGCCAGATAAAAAAAAAGGTCACTGTCATATCTAAGGAAGTCTTAATTGCAGAAAACTGCATGAAACATAGACATATACCTCTACATTTATTTATTTACTACATGAGCTCACATAAACCAGTAAAAAACAAGAAGAAAGATATAAAAAGATACATTGATACTGGAGAAGTGCGTCGTGTTTCTGTGTGTTACAGCAGCAAAAGGGCCTTGACTCAGCCTAATGCCTAGCTACTGTGAGGAAACTATGCGCTGGTATACTGTCAAACCCCCGACAAGAATTTAAGAAGAAGAGAGTATATTCTGATCCGTTGTTCCGCAAAATCAACCCGCCAATTTTATTTTAAAATCTATCCCCTGGCGCCTTTTCTCGATCATTTCATCTGTTGTTTCTTGCAGTAAGTCGGGTCACGTAGCCGGCTGCACGTATGTGTCCACCTCGCCTTCTTACTCGGATTAGGAGAATTAAGATCTCAGTAACGTATCTTTGTTTGCCAGACGTTGCTACTGATCTCTGGAGGCTTGTTGGGAATTTGAAATTTTAAGCCAATTTCGTAGGGTTGTGTGGAATGGAAAACACGTGCTGGAACTTTGTAACTGCTTTTTTTCATTTAAATATAATTCTATTCCAGACATTTGCAATTCTAGTATCTACATATTCTAGAAACAAAATAGTTTCTGTTTTTTTTCAAACAGATCTCTGAAAAATTGGCAACATCGTTCATTGTATAACAAATTATTTGTTAAACAATGAACAATGGAAGGTTATGAAAAAAAAATATGAAATCTGCAATACAGATTGTATGCATTGCAGATTTTATATTTTCTAAAAGTAAGTATTCGTGAAAAACAAATAAAACATGCCATGGTATTGAAAGACTAAATAGGTGTACTTTTAATTGATCAACAAAAAAAAAGCACGTGACCCTTTCCAGCAGCCACAACACAAGCTTAGACTTTACCCAAAATAGTAATTAAAATGAAACGCATAGAAATACCTATTTTAATTTCATTTCTTGTTTTCAGTTAAAAAAAAACAAACAGTATCGGAGTAAATATTAACATGATTACCTTGTCTTGAACATCAACAAACACGTAATTGTGTAGCAGTCTTTCAAATATTTAATAGCAAACCAATAAAAATCCAACGGTTATTGTGTCTGACAACCCGTAGGCCCGCCCATGCGATGTATAATTCAACCTGTCAACTACAGACACAAAGTATCATATCACTGGATCAGCCATACAGACGAAGGCACAACGGGTATTTACTAAATCGTATGAAGTTTGTGGAAACGGTACAGAAAATTTGTTTTTCTCTTAGTTCACAATTTTTTTTACTAAAACCTATATCGCTTCATAAATATTGTTGTTTTTAAATGTTAAATGGCTATCATAACTATAGGTAGGTACACCGCTGAACCATTTCAATAATTCCTTGGCAAACATTTTGTCCCATTAGCTAAATCAATGAACTGATAATATATGCCTAGTGCGGCCCGTTATCAATTAAAACGATTTCTCTAATAGCTAACTATTTGAAATTGTAGTTTGTGTTTTGTTGAAATTGTAGTTTGTGGTAGTTTTGGTGTGCTGACTTTGAAACTTTTGATTTTGTATTGCCTAGGTCTCATTTATTTGGGACTGGCACCACACTAGAACTTCACTGCTATTTTTACAAAAAAACTGTGGGAACCAAGCCGTAGTAGCCTGATTTAATACTTCAAAGTGAAGACATTTTTAATTTGGTTTGCATAATAATTCAAGCGATGGATAAACATGTCACCTTTCAATATTAAATAGATCCCAAAAACTTAATATTGTACCAAAGGTAACGAGCCGAGAGGAATTCGAACCCTCGAACTTCCCTGTTATACAGGAATGCTCTAATCAACTGTGCCATCGCAATAATAAGTATAGTTACATATTCATTTTTAACTACTATCATCAACAAATGTGATTTTAGAACAACACTAAATTATATTTATTTTATGAAACATCCAAAGTTATTTTAAGAAGTTAAGCAAAGTTATTAGTTTCCAGTTATTATTATTTTAAATTATAACTAAAAATGTTTTTCTACAATCATCTTGTCAGCTGACAAGTTAGTAATAAGTATTACTTAGTTGAAGCTACAAGATGAAGAAGCATGATTTAAAAATTCTAGCATTTACTTCGAAATGTAGAACATTTAAAAAACACGTGTTCGAAGCAAAACTACCACATTACTCTCAGTAATTACCCCAGCAGTTAAGAAGAAACCCATTTAAACCGCTTCTCAAGTCACTTTCAATCACATCTCAGAGGAGAGCAAAAACCGAAGTGAAGCGGTCAAAATGGCGGCGCAAAACTACTATTAGTAGGAGCGATAAAAAATTCACTGGCAAAGCTAGAATGCATATTGATACTGTGCAAAAAAATGATGTTATAAAAATACACGAACAAAATGAGGCGCAAAAATTTTTAAGAAATAATAGTGATTAAGTAAGTAGTTTACTTTAACGTCAAACCTGTCGATGGAGCCACGGTCGCGTTAGTGCCGTATTTATCAGTCTCTGAGACTTGTGTTCAGAAACAGTGGTTGTATCTGATTCGAGCCTCAAGCATAGGTTTTTTGACAGTTTTACACTTTTGTACTGATTAATCTCAGCTTTGCATTATTATAGTACCATCAAACCACGAACTAAGTAAACTAACTCATGACGAAATGTTTCGTCAAGGGTTAGTTTTAATGAAAAATATTTTCCGCTGCCTGTATTCATAATGGAATCTAGCTCAACGTGATAAAGTCCGTTTTTCTTTGAAGCTCTATTAAAAGTAGTACAGGCTTGAAGCAAAGAAATAGCACTGAAACACCTGTGGAGATGCCGTCGGTTCTCACGATATTTTCTTGCACCCAGACAGGTTTATTTCAGTTATATATCTGCTATGTAATTTGGAAATTTGTAGTGACTTGGGATTATTATTTAGCTTGAGCTTTGGCGCTTAAAATGAAAACTCGAGAAAAATTCGAAGTCTGGGCTGTATTTTTAGGTGATATTTTTGCTTGAAACGTGCGCAATATTACGTGAGACGTCAGACAATGAAGAAAAGTAATGATGTTCCTGGCACATACAAAGAAAAAATGGCTTTTAATAAGAAGACCCTTTCGGAAAAAAATATAAGACTTGGGTTAGATTATGTTTAACACACAACAGAATATTCTGGAATCACAATTATCCATAATTATATAAAAATTAATACTTTTTTACCTGGGTCACGCGTGAACCGATTTGGCTGAAAATGTAGGTATGGGGAGGTATTAGCTCAGAACTAGGAGACGGACTTATAATACTTTTTATAAAGTAACGGGAACGGGGCGTAACGGGAACGGGACGAGCGAAACCACGGGCAGCGGCTAGTATTATATAATTTTACTTTGGTAAATTTACTTTGGTAGTAGAAGGCAGAGCGCCTTCTGCGTCGTAGGTCGTGGGTTCGATCGCCACCGAGAACAAATATTTGTGTGTTCAACGTACGGTTTGTTTTCTATCTGGGTGGTTTATTGTATTCTGAGTATGGCTTGTATTTAAAAAAAAGTATATGAGTAGGTATTACACAGGGTGGAATTTTGTAATGCCACCTGGAGGGAAAGTACTCTTAATACTGCAGATAGAAAATTTTACTCAAAGGAAACATTCCTTTATTTTTGAATAGAAAGCAAACTGCATTCAAAGATTTTTGAAAACTCTCTTCTACCACACCCGGGAATCGAACCGGCTAAAATCTGAAAAATTATACCTTGTACTTTTATTGCATCGATCGTTAGGGTCAATTATAAGGATGAAATCTCTCTAACAAACATGATAAATTAAATGAAAGAATAACCAGGAAATCTTAAATTAATTTAATTATTTACAAAAAATGGTTAACAGACTAATTAGTTGCTTGAAATGGGCTCCATTCTCTTGGATACACAAATTTATTCTTTTAACGAATTCATTTCTATAGAAGAATAAATTTCTTCCTTTCAAAAAAAAATTTAAAATTTAAAAATTATTTTATTTTTTATTTTAGAAATTGCTTTCTATTCAAAAATAAAGGAATGTTTCCTTTGAGTAAAATTTTCTATCTGCAGTATTAAGAGTACTTTCCCTCCAGGTGGCATTACAAAATTCCACCCTGTATAAGCTATGAGGTTCCCATAGTACAAGCTCTGCTCTATCTATGGCTAGATAGTTTGATTATCCACAATATTTATTTTATTATTTTATTTATTCATCTCTTGCGATAACTAATATTGAGCCAAGCTTGTCCAAGCAAACAAATGAGCTAAACAAACTAGGCCTCAGTTTCAGTTGCCCGTTCGTGTCACTAAAAATATTCCCTTGTCTCTGACGCATGCCTCCGTCTAGCCAAACCCATAAAGCACACCTAAGGCAGTACATTCGTGTGCACTTGAGCCGTTTGTCATGTCACAGTAGGCGACATCGTCGTGATCGAACTTGATAGCGTGATGGCAAGCATCATGGTGTTGCCAGAGTTTAGATCTTCTGAGATATCTTTGATGTCTAAGGAATTTTATGCAACTCATTTTTTCGTTTGAGAAAGTAAATTAAAAATCACAAAAAATCTCCATAGTTTATTTTTTTTCATCCCCAATCGAAAACTTTTTCTTCTTTATCCCGTTTTTTAGTTGAAGTTGGATAATAAAAAGAGGAGGAGGTTTTTTATTTGGTTGTTTTGTTTGTATTAATGCTTACTTTAAAACGCTTATCTGCGTCATTAATATGAGCTAATTTGATACATTTTTTATCGGAAAAGCAGTTTTATGAACAGTATCATTAATAATTTCCTATTTTTATTTGCAGCAAGAGTCAATAAAGTGAAATCGTTGCAAATCCACAATTATTACACACCATTACATTAAATATCAATATTCCACAATTTTTGATAATTGACAGCGTTTTATAGATGTGCGCAGGAATGTGAGCCTTAAGATTATCACATTCTTGCTCTCTTGTTTTAAAAGTTACCTGTATTTTCAAAACAAAGTATGTTGCATATGCACGATAAGCATAGCACAGTGTGATAGTCCTTTACCCCCTCTCAGATCCCCCTTCCCAGACACGCCACGCAGAATGCGGCCAGATTTATTGCATCCACTCTGCGGCCGTCTCAGCTGATGTGGACGAGACATGGATTTACGAGACACTTATTGGCCGCATTAAAATTGCACGTTGTCTTGACATTTTGACAGTATAATTAATATGAGTTTTCATGATTAATTGTATCAGATTGTGCACAAAAGTTTGAGCATATTTTTCTACTCGTATATCTATCATTGCCATCATAACTTCTTCTTTCTGCCCTTATCTCACTTTATGTGGGGTCGGCACAACATTTCTTCCTATTGCCATCATAACTTTAATCATTTATTGTAAACAGATTTATTGTGTATTGCTGATAAGTGTGCTATTCATATAAAAGCCGATTTGATTTTTTTTATATTTTATTTGGAATGTTATACTTTCAGATTGGTCCTATTATAAATTTCATCAAAATCAGTTTAGCCATGAAGTCCTTTTTCCAAGTCTGTGGTGAACACTCACACAGGCTTAAAACCAGAGCCAGAGACAGAGACAGAGCTTGTGGCAGGCCTACTGTTTGTTTTCCTAAGAATTAAAAATAATATAAACAGAAATATTAAATCTGTATCATTCTTCTCAATACCAATGCTCACTAACCTACTGGCGTCTTTGTAAATTATCATTTCAATCAAATGCATGAGCTGATCTAATTGGTAGGACCTTCATATCGCTGATTGAATTGGGGTTAGAGTAATCTGGTTACAAGGGAATGTACGTACGTACGTAATGTATGTACGTATAGGTGTATACGTAACAGGGTTTCGTCCAACCTTTCGGCACGTATGTGCTAAGATAATTATTTATTTACCTACCCACAATATGCCGCATTCTGTGTGACCAAAGTTATTTGATTCGTTAATATTAAATGCTAATAAAATCTGATTGCGTAGATACATAAAATAGTGTTTATAAGATACTAGCGGCCTATCCCGGCTTCGCACGGGTGGACATTTATTTTATGAATACATAGATAGATATTATTATAGATAATGTTACTCAGGGTGCATGTAGGTAGTTTCCCAATGGTGAAACAATTTTTGAAATCGGTGAACGGTTTTTGTTGTAGTCATTACAAACATACACTCAAAAATAGACATCTTTCCTCTTTATAGTATAGATAGATATAGAATGTAAATTCTGCACAGTTTTATTAGGTTTCTTGATCCTAGAGACAGGACTGAATTTGATTGAATCACAAGAAATCAACATCTAAACTTGTGCATAATATTAGTAGAATAGCAAGCGAATGATAATGAAATAAAGCAATTATTTAACCAGGGGTCCAGCAATCAATTAGCAGCGCCATGAATATTTAGAGCATTGACGACAATAACCTAGACACAGACGTAGACGTGCTGATGTTTAGGTATGCTAATGGGTTGCTTGAATATAGATTGATGGAACAGTCGTCTGGCTGCTTGAGAATGCTTTTTATCGCCTGACTGAGATGGTGAAAATGGAACTGTTAAGCCTTGAGCATATCTAGGTGATCTGCAATGGCAATGGTAATGGCGATCAGTTTCAGCATAGGGTTTTGCATATTAAAATTTGATATCTGAATGTGATTTTTTGCAGGCCAGTTTTAGTTGAATAGTGACAAACTAAAAAAAATAAACATTTTACATTTATAATTCTTACTTTTATATCCTATTAAAATTTGACCTGTGAATGTGGTTTTTGGCTGGCCATTTTAGACTAATTATGACAAAATATTTGCCACTGTCAAACTTTGCGGCAGTGTTTGTAGTGCGGATAAAACGTATCCGCACTTTTCTATGGTTCACAATTCAAATCACATTCAAAGATCAAATTTTAATGCTCATGTAATAAGAGTAATGCAGTTTTTAGTCATCTCAAATGATTTTCTAAATTACAATTCATTTTCAGATAATTTGTAACAATAACCTACAGACGCACAGACCAGACGCTTAGGTATGCTAATGGCTTTGGCGGCTTGCATATAGATTGATGTTCAGTAGTACTTAGTATGTAACTCTGCAGTGCTTAGGACTAGCATTGTTGTGGTCTTGGGTACGCTTGCTTGATGTGCATCGGTTTGCAAAATTAATTGCATGATCGTGGAGATAGTGCCGAACTATTTCTTATATTAATAAATTACTAACTGGCCTCTCAGCTCAGTTAGTAGTAGCTCTGCCTTCTGAGCCGTAGGTCGTGGGTTCGATCTCCACCGAGAACAAATATTTGTGTGTTTGTGTGGTTACAAAAAGAATAAGTTTTATATCAGCTATCTGGTTTCCATAGTACAAGCTCTGCTTAGTTTGAGGCTAGATAGTGTTGTGTGGATTGTCTATAATACATATATATATATTTAAATATTATTATTTATCGTAAGATATAGCTTCAATTGTAACGTATTATAGAGGAAGTATCTGAGTGATCATGTGATTTTTATGTAGAAGAAATTCACAAGCTTGCAATTTGCTCTCACCCAGTTATTACGACGCTTATCATTTTGTATTAGTTCTTTCTTGTAATCTAAATCCTTTTGCATTTTTATAACTTCCTAAAAGTAAAGAGCTAAGCGAGATTTGAACCTGTAACCTTTCTCTTGGCTGACTGCTACGCACCCACCTGTGTAGTAAACACTGTATCTTATATTTCTAAAAGAAAGTCGTGTTAGTTACACTATTTATAACTCAAGAACGGCGGAACCGATTTGGCAGAAAATTAGTGGGGAGGTAGCTTAGAACCGGGAGAATGACATAAGATACTTTTTATCCCGAAAAAGCAACGGGAACGGGGTATTGCGGGAACGGGCGAGCGAAGCCGCGGGCGGCCACTAGTAATCTATAAAAATGTACATTCCTTTTTTTTTTTTTATCTTTTCACACATTAGCTATGGCTTATTGACAGTTCATTACACACGTGCTGGCAACATGCTAAATAAAAACCTCAGGAGAATTGCAACACGCTTGAAACGCAAAAGGTGGCTAATGCGAAATCGATTGGATGAATGGTCGGTGTGACAGGCGGGACACTGACAGCAGTGACGGATGTCCCTGTCCCGACCGTCGCTTGTTCACTATCCGTTTTTAGCCGTGTAAATATGTTTGCAATTGAATCGCCGACGAATAGGAATCTGTGTTTTTTCTCACTTTCAATCATAGTTCAACGTTATTTTTATTTAGTTGTATACAGTTTTTTTATAAATGCAATTTCTTATTAAGGGGCCGGTGGAGGGCGCATTTTCATACAAACGTAATACCAAAATGATTACTTGTTTAGGAAAATTTTCACTATATTATTGTAATAACGGTATTCACATAGTATTTATCTAGGTTCCTGAACAGTTTTTAATTTAAATTACTTACCTCAAATGAAATAATCACCAATCGCATTTTACACTGCAATACTATAGGTAGGTATAAAATAAAACGAAATCATGATGATGCTTCGTTTATTGGTCTAAAATCTAAATACATAAATTGTTGTATAACAAACAGAAGTACAATTACTATAATATTATTAGCACAGCCAAATTCAACGTGAAGTATTTGTCAATAACCGCAACAATATAATCGTAAATTCACTTTTTGTTTTTATTTATGAAATAGTAATAACTATCAGGATTGAACATTGTAGGCAAGATCTCAAATCAACCATAATAAATATATTTGGACAAGAACAGATTTTTTATTTGTTTTCTCTTCAGAACTGTTCTCACACAAGGATATTATTTCTCACTTTTTTACTAACTAGTCTCAACCACAGTGTTGTTGCTTCAAGCAAACAGATACGACGGGGAGAAGATAGTAAACATATATTTGTAGAAGCTTTCATCACAAACTCTAGAAAAACTGAAAAACTCGAACAACAAAACAAAAACTTTGTTTGATTTCAGATGAAGTTGACATTTTGTTAAAATTAGGGTTGCCATCCAACAAATCTATCAAAATATTGATCTCGATTCTTGACATCTCACTTTGTTGAAAATAATCGATTATTTTAAATATTGAGCTTATTAATGTGTAGGTTTTTCATAAACTAATAAATAAACTTTTCATTTAGTAATTTATTAATTAAAATAAGTGTAAACATATCATTTACATGTAAATTTAACTATAGAAAATAAAGTTAGTATCGATATTAATAATCGTTTTCATCGATTGTTGATATTCATCACAAGGCTTTTGTATAATGGTAACTTTTTCTTGTTCTGTCTCGTTTCCTCTTGCATATTCAATATCTTCTCCCTCACTCACTTCGATTCCATATTTTGTAGTCTTCACAGCTTCAAACAAAGTTATATGACCCTGGTGACAGGGCTAATTTAAAGCAAAGTTTCACGCATAATTGGAGGTTTTCTTTTATTTTTCTAATTTCTCATTAAATATCTTGGTATTTTTAAATTTTAAACGTCTTTTATACTATATTTGTAGACTATAATTATAAAAAAGTAATTATAGACCTACACCATACCGCATTCTCAGCCCTAAATCATGGCTAATGGGAATCAATGGCGACGTGACAAATGACGCGGGTAGCACTCGTGACGTCCGCTCGAGACTTTGACAGATGCAAGCTTGGCACATTTCGGAACCATGACTAACTGTGCGATTTTATGTCCCACATTTTCTACAAAATATCTTTGTAAGTAAGAACATCTCGTGTGGTTGTTAATTATCACTGGGGGTGCCTAGAATATAGCAGATACTAAATGATATGGTTACGCAAATTGGATTGTATTCGGAATATTACCAAATGTAATTTTAAAAGTACCTACCTAAGTGTTGCCGGGAGGAAAACACCATGTCGTTGAACCAAAAAGGTCAAAAACATGTCTCAATTGCATAAAGAATGCTCTTTGAGGCGCACCTAATTTTTGTGTAATTTTTGTGCATTTTGAAATTTTATAATTCAGATTTTTTCATTTGATGGCTGAAAAACTTTTTATACCATTATCATAATAGGAACTAGTAATACAAACCTAAAAGCTCTTAGTAAGTTAACCAACGTATTTCCAACGCGCGCAGTGTTTGTTGAGATACATTAACAAAGCAGAGGGCAGAGAAAGCGACAATAATTCGCTCACAGTTCCGCCTGTCTACCGCCGCAGTTTGTGTGTTCACTTCCTGTAGGCTCGCAGACTAGAAACAGGTGGAAGAGCACACTTCCGTTATACACCTACTTTCAGCGGTAGAATACTTTTTTGTGAGCCAATTTTGCTAATGAACTACTTACGATGTTTGGAGCATAGCATAGCACCATCTAGCCCTAAATTAAGCAAACCTTGTTCTATGGTGACTGGCCTCTCAGCTCAGTTGGTAGCTCTGCCTTCAGCGCCGTAGGTCGTGGGTTTGATCCTTACCGAGAACAACTATTTGTGTGGTGAACGCGGATGTTTGTTCTCTGTCTGGATATTAAATTGTATTCATAGTATGTATTTGCAAATAAATAAGCTATAAGTATCTTAAATCAGCTATCTAGCTCCAATAATAGTACAAGTTCTGCCTAATTTGGGGCTAGAAAGTGTTGTGTGGAATTTCCAAAATATGTATTTATTATTATTTATAAAAACCAGATTGCTGTACTTGCTTGCAAGAAAAGTGAAAGTTTATGTTACTCAATCATGCAGTCCGGCCCTCTCATTATGAAGCACGTGACAAGCGTAAACAGGCAATTTGTAGTTGTCAAATGCCACGTTTTAGAACAAAAGTGACGTTAAATGGACAGCAACTATTCTAAACCTATTACTTAAGAAGGAGGGAAGGGGGTATCTAGATAAACGCGTAGATCTTAATAGTTTACATGGTATGTTTTTAGGCTAGTTTATTTATAAAACAATATCTATAGAAATAAGTCGTGACTAAGTGAATAATAAATTCTGTGTAGAATCTACAAGACACAATCCAGTCCCAAATCAAGCAGAGTATACTAAAATATCTTTTGTTTCTAAATACATACGTAGAATACCATATATTACCTAGTCAGAGAACCAAATATCTGTGTTCACCACCTACCCACGGCTCGAATCCACGGACTTATGGCGTAGGAGGCAGTGTCACTACCAACTTAGCTGAAAAGACCAGTCATAATAATACATTATTTTATTTATGATTTTCTTTTAGTAAAATCGTGAAAAAACTTACGAGTTATGTACAGAAATAAAATAAAAATAAAACTTAACAAAGTATGGAGCAATCCAGCAAAAATTACCATTTTTAATCACATGTATTAAAGCACTAAAAGCAAGCACCTGCAACGATAACTCTCCACAAAAACACAATTTAAACAGAACTTGCTTGGTTTTTCTTGTCATAATGTATTTGGTCGCGTCGTAATGTGCTTGTTTTTCGGCCGTTTGTTAGCCAGTGTCCCAGCGGACCGACCACCAACGTGTCTTTATCATAATTTTATGGAACTAGTGGAATACTCATGACTTTGTTCATGATTGTGATTTTTAAAACATCTGCGAGTAAAATAAATTCCTGTCAGTCATACCATTAGTGTGAATATCAGCCGAGTGATTGTGTTTTTCGGTTGAAATCAAAAGTTTGATACTAACTTATAACTGATACTAACAAGAAACAGGTATCAAGTATCTTGTTGCCCTCATTTAAGATCACTATTTATTTGTTGACACACTAGTTTTACAAAACGAAGTTCCTATTCGCTATCTCCTCTCCGTTCTCTCCTCTTCTGTCTTGTTGCAATCGTTAAAGATAACTTTTTTTTACATTTGTTTTTATTACAATCTTAGAGCACCTTCTCACTGGTGTGTGATATCGCGCACGGAGGCGGATCAGCTCGCACGACACACCATGGGAACGGTCTCATGCGCCGAGGTGCGCGGTATCACAGGAGCCCTTTCTGTGTGCGTTGCCGTGCGTGGTCGTCGGCTGTGCGTGATGATCTGCAGAACCACGCACCGTAGGAAGGCAGCATTAGCTTAAAATCATGTAAATTGACAGATGCGACTAGTTTTTGACTGCAACAAAAAATACGCACTGGTGTGACCACGAGTCTGTCACCTCATTCTCACAGCTAGTTTGGTAGTATAATTCGACCTTCTTTAAATATTATGGTCTCGATTCCTACTGAGTAAAAAACTAAGTATGTATTCGTAAGTTGAACATAGTTTTCTAATGCATTGACATTGTCTTGTGGCATTTTTTAGTCTATTATAAGTAGTCTTGTATATTTTATATTTAAAAACATTAACATATGAAACAAACCTCTACAGAGTCCATAACTATTTTTCTGGCCTCGAAAAAAACTCATTCTAGGTTTATTAATACTCGTCTGGTTATTTCATAATCTCCATTTTGGTTTTCATCTATTTTACGATCATAAAGAATTAAGAGCAGACCTCCGTCTAATCAACAGACAATCCGGTTCCCAAGCACTAAACATCAAAGGCAACTAATTACCTGGCTAATGCCTTGATTAGCTACTCAATGGGAATTAATCAAGGAGATCTGGGAATTAATTAATCTGTGTGAACTGCTGAAATTACGATTGGGAAATCACTCGCGTCACATGTAAAGTATAGCAATGCTTTTTTTGATGGAGCTAAATACTTTTACAAGGTTGATGAGTCTGAAATGTAGTTTGATAAAGATTTTATCACGTTATTTTTATACATATTCTGAAATTTATATTATATAAACAATATTTCTTGAAAATTCTCAATTGAAAAAACCTTAAGCATTTTTTTAAGTTAAACTTGATATTTTACAAAAAAAACCATCATACCTAAAACAATGTTTTTCATAATTAAGTCATTTTTTATACATAACTAGCTAATGGAACAAGCATATATAGCCCACCTGATGTTAAGTGGTACCTATTGCCTATAACATAACATTGCCTCGTTTGTCACGCACGTCAGGAACGTGTACGATGCTCGGCTTTGCGTCCATCAACTCAATTAACCGAGTCTTTTGAAAAATGTTTACTCGTTAATTCAAATTGTGACTGAATAGTATTTTTTTTTCATTTTGTTATTTTCGCGCGGTCTAGTGTTATAAGATCGTTAATTTTTGTAGTGTATTAGAATTCAAAATACCTCAAATATGACTTTAAAGTAAAAATCCCCGCCGCACACGCTTTCTTCCAGCCATTATCCCTCCGATTACCGTTAAAAGAAACTGGCCGCCGCCACTGAGCGAACACAGTAACAGCTTATGGGCTCGCAGTTACTCTGTAATGCGCTTTTAAAGCTGTTGTTTCATATTTTTGCGAAATTTAAGTCTTCATAGACTACCAAAGGAGCTTTTGGAAAGCGTGGTGTGTTTTGTTTTGTCGTAGCAAGCTACGCCGTAGCACTATGTAGAGCTACGCTGTAGTACCCGTTAGCAGATTGTACCAGATGGTGCAGCTTTTAAGTCTGTATTTTTATCTTACACCGAATTTTTGCGTACATTTTCTCTTAAACTACTTTGTAGTGCTCTAAGTTCTCAAAAATGTACACATTACAGGGTGTTTTTTTGAGAAAGACACATAATATAATAATAATGTAATTTTATAATTACAAAAGTAAACAAACCATCATTTCACAGGTCATTAACGTCCAACCATATAATATTTAGCAATAACACACAATGTTGCTCAAACATTTCTATCCTGTACTAAAACACTAATGACAAACACTACACGGCCATAGATGATAAACAGTTACTACACAAACTTACAACAAAACCGTAGATGACGTACTAGTTTGTACACAAACTATCTGATTTAATGACTAAGTTGCAAAGTTTGCACATCATTAACTTCGATAGTTGTTACATCGATTTTATTATCGTCCAGGCTGTTTATTATAGACTACCTTCGTGCTAACTCATCGATCTTTTGTACCTTTTATGGCTGCGTTTATAAAATAATAAATAAATATTGTGTGTAATATAATATCTAGCCCCAAATTAAGCAGAGCTTGTACTATGGGAACCAGATAGCTGGGATAATACTTTTATAATACTTTTTTTCCTAAATAACACCCAGACAGAGAACAATTATTATTAATGTTCACCACGCAAAGATTATTTTGTTCTCGGTGAGGATCAAACCCACGGCCTACGGCAGAAGGTAGTGCTACTACAAATTAAACTGTGAAACTATGCACGAGTATCTCAAAACTTTTTTTGTATTTAACGTTTTGACTGGGCAAGTGGTAAAATGTTCAGGCATTTAATTTAAGGCAGTTAGTTGAACGGCCATGGAGCGTGCCATACTCGTTATCAAACTTATTGTTCGATTTCTGAACCAGAAAGACACATTGCAAGACGTGGTGATGACAGGTGGTGTAGAACATAGTCTAAGTCACGGGGCGGATATGGGTAAGATTAGCAAAGAATTGTGGTAGGCACTAACTAAGAAGCCTTTCATCCAAGCAGTTTGAGATGTCGGGTCGTGGAATCTTCCACTGCTTGGTATGATGATGATGATTTGAATGGTAAATTGAACAAGTTGGCAACGACATATATTTAGCACAGGAAAATTAAATAGGCAAAGCTTGGAAGGAGCTATTCAAACGCGATCTAAGCACCGTAAGCACGTTAAACTACCTTTTAATTTTATTAGCTGAATAATTTGCACATAAAACCGGTTCCATTTGAGCAAGAAAACTTAATTGGGGGTTTATTTAAAGCCTTTTAAGACACCTAGAGAATTGCTTGATTTTTTTTAAGTGCCCTTTATTATACTCGTAAGTTATGGATGTGTATGGATATGTGAGCAGAGGTAGACCAAAGAAAACATGGATGAACTGTGTGAAAGATGACATGGATAAAAGAGGAGTGAATGCATAGATCGACGGTTGACAAAAGGGAATGAAGGAGGAATACATGTTGTGCTGACCCCACATAAAGTGGGATAAGAGCAAGAAGAAGAAGTATCCTAACTAAGTTCAATGACGCGGTCGTAGTATGATGCTCTTTGTGAAAGGCTTAGCTAGGAATGAATACTTCATGCTGTTTTTTTGATCTAATTTGATCTTACCACAGTGTCATCGGTCCTTGTTGTTTGCATTGTTTGTTCCACTGTGTGCATTCTATGTTGACGTTTGACTCTAATTCCTGTTCTAATAATATAACTTATTGCAATAATAAAGGAAAAATAATCCACGAATAGGAAAGAAGGAAAAGAAAGGAGTATTTAAAGAAAGTATTTCTGTGTTTTAACTCGTCGCTTGACATTTAGCTAGGCAAGTAGTTTTGCGCAAGAAGGTATTTTTATTTTACGACTACCGGAAAAACCACGGAATTTGTATGGAGAAAGAAGTAATGTTATATATTATTTACAATTTTCTGGCGGCATGGTCGTTGATTTTAAAACCTGTGTTTGTGTAATAATATTACACAAACACAGGTTTTAAAATCATCAGATTTTTTGATCAAGCTTGATTATGATATTATCATAATCAAGCTTGATCAAAAAATCTGAAACTGTCAACGGGCAATATACAATTCACAGCTAACCAAATATAACTACGCAAATCGATAAAGTTTTATAGGTCCGATTGGCTACTTTTATTGGCTAGGGGAATGGGTCCTTATCTCTAGCTCGCATGCATGGCCCGCTCATAGTTAGAGCCGAGATTTGATGTCGATACTCTGTATGGAGCCGCATCACAGACTTGAGAACAGCTCGCTCATTCCAAAAACTTAACACTAACATTCTAAAGAAATCTTAAATTTAGACGTAGGTACATTTGACCCCGTCATTTTACTATTTTTATGAACAACGGGACATATATCATTTTGTGAGTTTTGACTTCCGTTTATTTTAATAGTGTTAAAAACTATGACAGTTTTAAAAATTATATTCCGTAAGTTCAGTTCCTGGCAAAAAAAAAAAATATTGGTGGCAATTTTTTGAAATTATATATTTTGTGTGGTGAAACAGATGTTTGTTCTCTGTCTGTGTGTTATATTGTATTATAAGTATGTATTTACAAAATATGTATGTATAAGTATAATTTATTATATTATGATTATATGAATTCGGGTTCCTTAATACAAGCTTTGGGACTAGATATTGTATGTATTGTCCACAAAATTTATTAATTATGTGCTTATGAGCGCCGCTATTTTTCTCTCTCCTAACCTCCACTTTATAAGTAAAATTTTCATTCAATCTCAGTGGATCCATTGTCCAGAGCCATAGTGGATCTACTGAGATATTTTTTCTCGATCCAATTTTTGACAGTGTGCATGCGAGTAAGATTTGCGACGTAATTCAGATTTTTTATTGGTGTGTTTTTATTTATTTATATATTTCAAAATAATATACACTTGAGTCAGATATTCTTCTCTGGACTGTAAGCGTAGGTTCATAGAGTTGTAGTCATAAAATGAGGCTGTATAGCTAATCTCCCAAATAAAGGTCAGCGACCCGAGTGATTCGTTTACGCACTGAAGTTGTTCCGCACTGAAGTTGTTCAGGCGTGGTTTGTAAATGTCAAGAAAGGTTTGCGACTTGAGTGTATTTACAGATTTAATCACTCATATTTTACTCAAAAAGTAAATCCATCGGATATCGGTTTGTTTCACGCTTAGAGTTAAATAGGCCGGATATTGAGTGCTTTGCGCTTTGAAAGATTGGTTTTCAAGGTTAAACATAGCGATAAGTCCTTTATATATGACACTATATAAACCGGTTCATCAATTTGGTTATGAAGTCGGATTTTAAGTTTAGAAATGAAATACTTACATATTTAAAATCTACACTTTGCTTCATAAACATTTCCATCTGATTGAATTCAAAGCCTTGCGCAAATCTAAGCGTTCTGCGGTGTTGATAGTGAAATGCTGTCAAATATGACAGCGATATTTCACGTTTCAGTTTCACTGATCGCTACTGCAAAACGCTTAGATGTGCGCAAAGCCTTAGTGGCGATCAATTTTGAAATCATTGCACAAAAGATAATCCTTAAATCCAGCTGATTACAAAGTTAACAGAATCGAAGTGGGCCACTCCATTCATTACAGAACTATCGGATCCGCAACTAAATCCGTCGGATATCGGGTTTGATTCCCGTTTAAAGTCGAATAGGCCGGAAATCGATTGCTTTGGACGCTTTGCGTTTGAATTGTACGCGGATGTCACGGCGTAAAGTAGCTGGATATGACATTGATAATTAATTATTATTAATTATTCTCTGACGTTTCTGACGTGCGTGACGTATGAAGCAATGCTTTGTTAAAGACGATTGTGAGCACTTAACATCAGGTGGGTCATATGCTTCTATGATCAGCTAGTTGTATTAAAAAAAATGCATATAACCAAAATCAAATCAAATAATATTTATTTCAGACATTAATGAAATTCCATCAAAGTTAAAGTAAAAGTCAAAAGTGTATTTATTCAGTAGAATCGCAAGGATCACTTTGAAACGTCTTAAAGCTAGGTGAGTCTAGGTGTCAGCTCTGCGTGACCATAATTTTGTTCCATAATTTTGTTAGTAACAATGTAACTCATGTTAGTATCATTACGAAGACTTTTTATGTTACAGTCTGCAACTGCATCCAAAAACTGTTCAGGTGACAGTCCCTTTCAGAAATTACATTCACGATGCTGTTCGGCATAAAGGCATGTTTACACGCCACATCCAGAAACGCTCATCTGCGCTGGCTCGCGCAAACGGAAATAACGAGCTTAATAGATTCGCTTCGGCTCACAAGTGCGCTGACAACTGGATAATCTATTTACGAGGAAAACTGCCCGCTTGCCGGCTTCACGCGTATACACTATTCTATACAGTACCTCCCTTAACACCAGTTTAAGCATAAGCAGTGTTTCAAGCAGAAGATTCTGCGGTGTCGCTTGTTTTTTTATAAATACTAAGCCGTGTCGCCGTGTCTTAACTGGTGAGCATATTTTGATAAGAAACAACGATAGAATACGATTTTTTTTATAATGTCACTAAAGTTAAGTGCCGAGCGGGATTTGAACCCGTGACCTTTTCCGGGGTACAAGACTGTGCTGACCAATCCATCGCACCCTAATCACACTCGATAAATTACTCTTAGGGGCTGTTACTACTCACTGCTCGCCATAGGCAGAGAGTTTACCCCCATACCTTGGAACTTGAGTAGTCGCGCTGTTTTGTTTCAGAGGAACTTCCTCCCGGCAATACTCAGGCTATGGAACGACCTCCCTGCTGAGATTTTCCCTGAGGACTATAGTATTGGATTCTTTCAAAAGGCTTTGTAATTTTTAAGGCCAGCAACGCGCTTGGGATTCATTTTGTGTTGCGCGTCTATAGGCTACGGTAACCGATAAGCTTGTTTGTCTACTTTGTTGTATAAAAATGAAAATAAAATAGCTTCAAAAACTCGTGCTAAGGTTCTACGAGTGGAAATAGCAGTACTGTGCACGTGGGAAGCATAGACATACGGATTTATGTTGGTTAGTAACTCTGTTTTGATTTAACTCAACAGAGCGGCCACTCATAGATGTTGGCCTCATTTCAACAGAGTGGATAATTTTTATGCTATTTATAAAACAGCATTGCAGCTATAGGTCACGAAGATTATACTCAATAATAACACAGGCAATAAAATAAAGAAATATTTGAGATAAACACCCCCGTATAATAAATGCATACGATCTTAACCATATCGTGTGTCGGGTACATTGCGTGGATGGTCATTTTAACATAAGAGGAAGGAAACGTATTTTTAAAAACGCAACGGTTGAAATATGATTTTGTAATGGGCAAAAGTCACGCGATGAATGGATTGGATAAACGAATAATCATTGCCACACCGGAACCAACTTGAGGCATACAGATGTTCAGCCTCACGTGCCAGTAATTTCACCAGCACCCGCACCCTTCAGTACGAAACACAGCAATGCTGCTTCACGGCAGAAATAAGCAAGGTGGTAGATACTTGTCCAGACGAGCCCTTCACAAAGAACTCTACTACTTCTGATAGAAGGGTGATGAAAGATGGAAAAAATTGTGAAAAGACCAAGAAAACACGCTAATTGGTGATTGGATGGCACTATAGAAGATTTCGAGGAGACTTTTGCCCAAGAGTGGACATCATCATCATCCTCAGCCTGAAGAAGTCCACTGCTGGACATAGGCCTCCACTACACATTTCCAGGAAGAACGATTCTGAGCCCTTTCCATCCACCGACTTCCTGCGATCTTAACAATGTCGTCAGCCTATCTGGTGGGTGGGCGCCCTACTTTTCGTCTTCCGGTTCGTGGTCGCCATTCGAGAACCTATATTCCCCAACGGTTGTCAGTTCTTCGAGCTATATGTTAAGAGTGGACAAGGAAAGGTTAAATAAAACAATACAAATAACTCACAGAACTCTGCAGTTGTTACTGAATGTGAATGGTCAGTGGCACTTACCTGAAACAAAAGTTTATCAATTAATTAAATGTACGGCCAACACTTACTTTTCATAGAATTGACAAAAAAGTAGAATCTCTTACCCTGACACCAGATGGAAATGTGTAGGGGAAATGCCCCTACATATTTCCAGAAAGAACGATTCTGAGCCCTTTCCATCCACCGACTTCCCGCGAAATTAACAATGTCGTTGGTCCATCTGGTGGGTGGACGCCCTACGTTTCGTCATCCGGTTCGTGGTCCCCATTCGAGATTTTTTTTTACATTTATAGGGAAATATAGTGCACATTAATTTTTGGACTGAAAAACTCATTGGTTGCACGCTAATTTTGGCTTCTTAAAGAATGTGTGCGTCAGAAAGAGATAGCGCTCTACGAAGCCAAAAAGTCGATGTGCTATATTTATTGCCTACATCCGTAATTATAAGCACGTAGTTATTAGCTCTGACGCGCATCAGGATTGGTGAAAACACTTTCGTACTGCTGCCATAAAACAGCTCAATCATCGATCAGTAAATGGCGCCAGCATTACGCCAGTTTTGTTCTCCATGATTTATATTTGGGCATTTGCAACGATGGCTTCATTTGGACGCGGATGTTTCATTTTATTTCATGTAATATTTATTCAGCTTTTGGTAATGGAAACTGTGAAAGCTGTTAGCATGAAAAATACTGACCTTTAATCCTACCATTAGCCTCCTTCATGATACATTTTTCAATCAAACAAACCAAATATAATGGTTTTATTGCTTTCATAATTTATCTACTAAGTTTAGTAAGAAAATAAATAAATAATATAGACAACAACACTATCTAGCCCCAAACTAAGCAGAGCTTGTACTATGGGAACCCGATCGTTGATAGTACTTTGATAATATTTTTTTGGAAATATGTACTTTACATAGGATACAATATAATACACAGACAGAGAACAAACATTTCTGTTCACCACACAAATATTTGATCTCTGGTTATGCTCTCCAGTGCAGAAAAGAGAGCTACTTCAAACTGAGCTAGGAATTCTGTCTTTGTACAAAACCTTATAAAAAATAATATCTATAATTATGAAAACAGATTCAAACCAATTGTAACAAAAGATCTCCAAATCGTCTAAAGTTCTAACTGTTAATTCAAAGAGATATCATTAATTTCTGAACTGAAACTGTGTCAAAGACAATTGTGAATTTTGGAAAACTGCTCCCTGGGGGCTTAATTAGTTTTAAGGCTCGGCCTTATCTTTTTTTTTGCTAGCGACCGGTCCCGGCTTCGCACGGGTGAAAATTTATTTTTTAAACACATAAATATAACCTATGTTAATCAAGGTGAATGTAGCTTTCCAATGGTGAAATAATTTTTGAAATCGGCACAGTAGTTTTTGAGTTTACAAAAATACAAATATTTCCTCTTTGTAACATTGGTAGTATTTATTTTGTTATTTAATTACAAAATATATAAAATACACAGAAAACCGTTGAGTTACCTGCAGCTGCCTGCTGCTTTTAAACAGAGGGGGTTATAAGGAAAAGAGTATGTTTTTTCCCTAAAAATAAAATTCGCTTCCTCTTTAGCAGCCTAAAACCATAATTTGACTTAAAATGCTAATACGATGAAGCTAACAAAGCTTGCAACGTGTTAAAATTCCACGTGGTATTCCTCGTATTTTCCGTATTTCGCTGTATTTTCGCGTATTTCAGAAGAATTGCATGCGCGTTGATTGGGACAATTACGTTTTGAGGATTGCAATTGCATTAGGTAGGTAATGCGCGGGCGAGAAACATGGATCTAGAGAAAATGGAACGTCAGCCATTTGTATAATTTTTTTAAATAAAAAACCGTTTTTAGGTAAACAAAGCTGATTTGGCGTTTGGCTTTAACGAATACGACCAACTAAATTTAATATTTATGGAGAAAACAACAAGCAAAAGGTATGACTTTTGAAACTATTACTGTTTTGAACATTATTTGTATGAAAAACGAGACATTTATTATGATTTAATTTTTATAAGTTTTGGCTCCTGATATTTTGCCACAGTTGCATGCACCATGACCACGGGTTAAACAAAAACTCGCAAAATTAAATCATGGTGTATTTACTATGATTTTATATATTCCCCGTTGTTTATAAAAATTAGAGGTATTTTATTTGTTGAAAGGTTAAAATAGTACATTGTTACCTGAGTGTTGAAAGTCACGTTTTTTGAGTCCCGAGACGGGTTTGGCGCCAGAGCGTAGCGAGGGCGCCAATGGAGCTTGAGGGACTTAAAAGACTTTCACCCGAGGTAAACACTGTGCTTTTCATTACGAATACAAGGAAAGTAAAAATAAAAACATGAAAGAAAAATTTGTGAAAATGAAGATTGAATTGCCGCCTTCCCGGTTTTTTTTTTCTTTTTCTCTGGCGGGCCTTCGGCTTCGGCTCGCCAGCATTATTCAGCCATTATTTTCATTTTCATAATTTAAAAAATGGTAAATTGTTTGCTCAAATCTATGTTATTTTAAAGAAATAGTTGAAGCTATATATTTAATAAAGTAATTTAGAAGATATATTATTTATTTAATACTATCTTTAAGTTATTTTAATTTAAATTTTACATTGCGCTCTAATTAGACTTTTTAAACTTCTTACCGTTGTAATGGGTTTCCAACCTACTTGCTGAATAAAAAGTTGGAATTTGGTTGAACAACCTCCTTGCAAGTTAGAAAGACTTTAGAAAGTTGGAACATGGTTGAATAAAATAGAACTAGTTTTTTTTTATAATTTGACAGCTGTCAGTAGAAAGCGATTCTCCCTAGGGCTGAAAGTTTTACTTTCAATTAGGCCCCTTAGGCAACTTCAGACCTACTTTCAGAGTATGAGTAATGAAAAGTATTTTTAACAAGGCTGTCTTTAATCGCAACGTCTGTTTATGTGTTGTGCCAATCTTGTACCGACAGTCCCAAAGGCTATCTACACAAAGCCCATTCCATCAACGCTAAATCTTCGCTCAACACATTAGCCGCTACTATAAAACAGCTCAGTTTTGGCTGAAATTTCCGTATTTCGTGTAATTGTGATTTAGCGTGGATTTGATATGCGATAAACTTATCGCGAGCAGTCGACGCCTAAAATATTAGGCATTGCAAAGGCAAACAAGGTTTGGTCTAATAATTAGAACTACTTTCTACTTTGTTTATTATATAATACCTCTAAACAATTGTTTTTTATTTACACAAGTAAACTTACAATCAAACAAATATTTACAAAATGTGCAAAATTCACAAGAAACAGTTGAGCTATCTGCAGACCGTGACAAACGATCTAGTGATAGATAAACTGATCCAAATCATTACCAGATGAAAACGTCCCCCAAGACGCAGGTCGCATTGCCACGCTGAATAGTAATGTTTATACGCTGCGCCAGTAAAAATATGGATGTGACAATTTATATTTACACCTTTTTATTTTCCCATAGGTACCAAGTTTTTATGCAAATAAATAAATAAAATGAAATAAAAATAAGATAAATAAAAACCAGAAGTGAAAAAGCTTTAAGCTTCGAAAAGAGAGTCGGTTTCCACCGCAGCTTCCATAGCTGAACCACAAATCCGTCGAAAAGCAAAATGAATGCCTTTTCTGATACACGGCTCCGACGGCAATAATATTCATTATATCTTATTGCGGAAACAATTACAAATGTAACAGATGCTGTGCCAATAATTCAATGGATTTCGCGATATCGTTCGTTTTGTTTTTATTTATTGGAGCAAGAATTTCATCCATCTTTTGAATGTTTTTGTAATATTTTTATATTTATTTCATTTCCTTTATTTATTGCATACATGTAACATTTATATCAGCTTTAAGTATAATAATTGAGCTATAAGGTGGACATAAACCTACCCTGTAAGGGCACAGCAATGTACCTACATAAGTTGAGGTTGTATTTTAAATATTGAATGTCATTTAGCTTTCCGACACGATATGATTTTACAAATTTATCAATAAATACATAATAAACCTTTAATAATGTGCATTTAAATAAACCGATAACTAAGCAGTTGTATTTTAAATATGACATTTAAAACCTTATAATTTTATTTTAATACTTTAGTTGCAACATTTTTACAAGTTCGTATGGTAATAATTATTGCAGGGACGGACTACAATTGTTCTCATAACAGTTAGCTGTATTATGCCGAGTACTCGATGTGGCTATTCAATGGATAGCATTATTTATTACTGAGCCCGCGCGTTGTACCCAGCCATCGGTGAAAAGAGCATTTTTATCGCACTATTAACTGAAATAAAAATTATTGCAATATTTTATTCGTTGCATCTGGCGCAGCGGAAACGGGAATCGTTTAAATTCTCGGATTAAAATGAAGCTCTTGTTTTGACGATGTACTTGGCTTGAATTTAGTTATTGAGCTCAGCTACACTGTATAAGTATGATAGTTTAAACTCGATGGCAATAATTGACCGAGCAAGAGAAGTATCCGAAGCGTCTCTGAATCAACTGAAAAAAAAAAAATATATCTTTTTGTATGTTGTACTCGCGTACATCTCGTATTTTTCAAATCATCTTAATGAAATTTGATATATAGGATCTACAAATTCTATATTTTTTTTCAATCGATTATGCTCTAGATCTACTGATTCGATACTCCTTAGTGTGTTCAAGCTCTTAGGGTCATGTCTCACTTTGTGATATTGTACGATAATAAAAATAGTGTAATAACTTCAAAAGATGGATGGATGGACCGCATCGTAAAAAAACAGTCGGCCCCTTGCAAATAGGTTTACTTTTAGGACCATAATAACATGCTGAATATGAGTGTGTTTTCAGCTACTTCTCTACAAAATAATATTTTCAATGAAGTTGCTTACAAAGGCAGTCTAATCTAAAGTTAGAACCACTCACTGACGCAAAAAAATATTAGTATGCCTGGTTAAAACTAAGTTTTAATAATTATTTTTATTTGTTTTGTTGTTCTACTGATTCATTTATTTTGAGCATAAAATTGTTAAAGGTTCTTAAAACTGCATTACCGAATATTATTTACACCTATTTATTATTTAAAAAGACTGATCTATTAATGAAAAGTGTTGGTTAAATCCGTATCATAGATTCTTATTGTTCGAAAATGTAAAGCTTAAAATTCATTTTAGTTTGACTTGCCTAAGTACTATTAATAATGTGATCAATAAGTACATTTTTTGAGACAGAAAAGTTTTGAACGCTTTAAGGTTAGAATCCTACTGTATTGTGTTGGATAATGGAAACAAACTTGTAAAAATCGTAATGTTTAACTGACCGTCGAAACGCGGTCATGATCTCATTTTAATAATGCTTCTCAACGTCTTATCGTTATTTATAGCTGTAACATTTAGCATGTATGCTAAATTGAACAATCTAGACTGGCCTAAAAAGTTCCAGCCACCGTTATTTTTTCTAAAAGTAGTTCCTTAAGTAGCAGCTGAGATTGTTTTTGCACGTCAAGGCCAATACATGTATAAAACTTGGGGCAATGTTGGAAAAAAACACTCTCCAGATTTTATACAATTTTTTTAAGAATAATGCTGTCTGGTATAGATCGCTGTAAGTGATAAAGCTGCCAAATTAATTGCTGTGACTATTTACTTTCAAGCTAAAAACTGTATCCTCTTACCTATGTGTGTGCTATGGTAATCAATAAAGAGTCATCCTATCTATTTAAAGCCCTACTTATAAACGCAATTTAAATTTAATCATTGCTTAAAGTTAGCCCTGTCACTGTTTGTCATTACCCAGTGGTAAGAGATGGCAATGGTTTAAGCACTGTTTATCTTTTGACATATTTTTTTAAGGCCCCTAGTGTTTTTCAAAATTAAGCATTACATAATTATAATACTTACATCTGAATAAATTTAAATCGCAATAAAAAACCTCAGTTTTCGGTTTATTTCAAAGTGATCAGTAATGTGACAAAATTTAATTATTCGATAAAATTGACATGAATATATTTTGATGATCTATAAATTTTCGCATTGGGTGGTCCATTCGCATGATTATATTTCAACAAACCATATTAAACTTTAGCACTGATTAGTGGTAGCAGCCTCGCCTTTAGATCCTAAGGTTGTGGGTTCAAATCCAGTCGTGTACCAATGAGTTTATCTATCGAAAATGTATGTGCACTATGTTACTCTCTCAAACGGTGAAGGATAACATCGTGAGGAAACTAGCATGTCGTAGAATCTAAAAAGTTCGAAAATTTGTGTCAAGTGCACGAAAAGAAGCTGTCTTGAAATCCTTTCACCACACTGGTTTTAAAGAACTAGAGACACGGTAAGAAAAAAATGCTTGTATTTTAATACTCATGCATTTGCAATCATGATGATCGAAATACCTAATGGGTGCTTATGTGAGATGATGACTGATGACGATGGAACATGATGGGGTGATAATAGTGTCATAATCATTACGCCAGCAGATGTCACAGCTTAGAGCCATATAAGTTGCCTAAAACACAGATTAAAAAACAGTTTGTACATCAGAAAGGGTTGACAAAGTACCCGCTCCTGTGCGTAAATGTTGCTATTGAGTGAAAATAAATACATAATGAGCGCTCCCTTATAGCCCAACTGTTGGAGGACAGTGGGGATTTAAACTGAAATTAAGTACTTTAGGCTGGCTTTTAGTATTTTGATTGGGGTTCTTGAAATACATTTTCCATCCCTTGTAAACATTTTCATTTTCACATTATGATTCTGTAGCAGCGATATGATTGGGTTATTTATCTTGAAAAAGGGTGCGACGAAATATTTTGAGGGAACTGGTTTTGTAGCAAACCGGAAAATACAATTTCCATTTTGCAGGCGTGAGTTGAACCTTTAAAGCAGTGATTTTAGAAACCAATTGAATTAATTGTTAGTATTAGTTTAAAAAAAAAACAAATTTATTAAAAAAGCTGAACTTTGATTAAGAAGTGTTTAATTCGTCACCAAGACACAATGAATTATAGAAATGGGTCTTGTTTCATGATGAAGCATCAGACCTAGCAGTTTGCCCCATTAGCACTCAGACACGTTAATTCATCATCATCATCAGCCTGAAGAAGTCCACTGCTGGACATAGGCCCTACACATTTTTTATTTATTTTATTCATAATACTACGGTGTTCCTTTGACGTGGCCAAAGACAGTTTTTTTCTTAATTTCTACGGTATCTACGGGTAGTACCTGTACCCCTACACATTTTCAGGAAGAACGATTCTCAGCTTTTTCCATCTACTAATTTCCCGCGATCATAACAATGTCGTTGGTCCATCTGGTGGGTGGGCGACCTACGTTTCGTCTTCCGGTTCGTGGTCGCCATTCGAGAACCTTTATTCCCCAACGTCACGACATGTTATTTATCATACTTTAATTAATAACAATATCAACGTCCACACGCCACTTGTAAAACCCTATAATGTATTTTTAATTAATTGAAAACCCACTATTCATTAAATTTGTTTTTGTATTTCACGAGAAATCCCTTGAGGCCAAAATTATTTCTATATTTTGTCATCCTTTTTCAAACCCGTAGGTGTGCATATTTGCTGTTTTTATTTTATACAATTAGTTAATGGTACAAGCATATGGCCCACCAGTAGGCCACAAGCTCTGTCTGTCTCTGTCTCTGGATCTGGTTTTGAGTCTGTGTGAGCGCTCACCAGTGTGCTAGGGTGTGTGTGTAGAATGTTTCGACGTAGGATTTATTTAGTCAACACTCACACAGACTCAAAACCAGAGCCAGACAGAGCTTGTGGTAGGCCTACTGGTGTTATGTGGTAAACATTGCCTATAACCAAAGCATTGCCTCGTAGGTCATAGCAAGCACGACAAGAACGTGCCCTACAACACTACATTTATTTTCTTTAAACAAAGAGTCTGTTCAGAAAGAGAACCGTCGTGGGATTGGAGGGCGCTGCTGTACTTAATCACCTTTTTTGTTTAGTGGGCAATACAATAGCGCGTCTTTTGCATTTTCATCCTATCACAACTAGTGTACTATTCCTTTATTTAATTTTTATGATGCAATATGCTGACAGAAAGAAAGGGATGAGATATAAAAATCCAAACGTTAGTTCTCAATTTGGCCACGACGGTTCTCTTTCTGAAGAGACTATACTATCATTTTTTTTTTAAATAAGGAACTGTAGGAAAGATTTTGTTTGAGTTCAAGACGTGTTTTACTCACTTAATTATGACTGAGGAGTTCGAGCGGAACATTTACTTCCTGATTACCCTCCCTTGCAAGTTATAGGTATCTCCCTAAATTTCCATCCAAAATCCCGAAGACGCTGTTTAATTAATATTCACGAAATCAAGCCTCCCCTTAAATGGCGGCTCGAGATTTCTGAATTATATATAGCGTTTTAACAAGTTTTTTGGGGCTGATTTAATATTGATTATTCTGATACGAGCGCTGTGACAGTTAGTGGTGACACACAGATGGAGCCACTGTATACTTCATAGTTTGTCTTTTTAACCAACTTCAAATTGGTTGTATTTTTTAACGAAAAAAACATAAGCTCCAAAAAAATTTCACCAAAATCAGTTCAGCTGTTCGGCTTTAGAGCCCGTTTCTCAAGTTTTTTAAATTTATTTTATAATCTAAGACAACAGTTACAAACAACAGGATTTCTAAATAAAAAAATATTATTTAATTTATTATTTAGGTAATTAATAATATTAAAAGAACAGGATTTTCAAATCAAAAAATGAAAATGTACCTACGGATTTTTTAAAGTTTGTATTTTAGTTTTTTTAAAAGAACTCTGAAAAATTTATAAGCCAGCGACTGTAATATACACCAAAGAAACTTATTTGAGGAGCACTAAAATCCTTTCATCTCTTTTCGAAAAAAACACGATGAAAAGAAGGCTGTAATAAACTGTGGTACTTCTCCAGAAAAACGTCCAAATTGAACTATACATACAACTTCTAAAATACTATTAAATGTTGTACCCTTTACATGCAGCAGCTTATATATAACCCATTAACAAAAGTTCTAAACACAGCTCGTTTGTACCACAGTTTCTCAACTGTGTGTAGCAAACGTCCTATTTCTAACACTAAATTATTCACAGCCTTGAAGGTCCTAAGTACTTGCTGTTACTAACTGAAACTGTTGAATCTCGTGTTCTTGTTTGGTTTCCTCTTAGTGCAGTGATAGGTTGTGGTTTAATTAATGCTAAAATTGCACAAACTAACTTTGTGAGTTTTGTGACATATATTTTTTTAATATGGGTTTATACGTAAGAACAAATCAAAGGGTAATTTGGTGGTCTATAGTGGTAGCAGCCTTGTCTTCTGATTCTAAGGCTGTGGGTTCAATTCCAGTCGTGTACCGATGAGTTTTTCTGACGAAAAATGTAGGTATGTGTGAAGAAAGCAGCATGTCATAAAATTAAAAAAATCGAAAAATTAATAATAATAATAATATTTCATTGTTTTACGAGCTTTTTGGGTAGTTTTTATTAAACTAGTTTATACATACAGACATATACACGCATTCATTTGCTACATAAGCACACCCAGCACATAACATTCAGAAAATATAAATAAAGAAAAACATCACAATATTAACAAAAACATGCCAAAAAAACATAACAGATAAAGATACATGATTACATAAATTATAAACAGCAGAAAGAGATTATTAAATAAATTAAATTATAACGTTTTTAAAAGGTTTATTAAGCTTAAAATCTCTAATATTTTATAAGCAATGCTGTGTAATTACACAATTTCTAATATGTTCTTCAAAGCAGGTTCGCATTACATTTCATCTAAAAAATACACATTTTGCTTGAAATAATTTCGAAATAAAAAATTATGAAAATTTTTCTTAGCGTTCATAAACTTATTTATGCAAAAAAATGTGCTTACTTCACAAAAAACGGCAATTTTTCTCATCAAAGTACATTCATGTAGTCTCTAGACACCGTCCCAACTTCTTTATTCAATTAAGGAGCTACAAAAATTACAGCAGGCTCTATAAATCAGCCTTTACAGCCTTCAGTATTATTTATTTATGTTAAATAGGCTTAAACTACCCAGCGTCCTGGCCTTTTATGAGGTACAGGCTGAACCATGTTTTAGCCAGTTTTCATATTTATTAAATACTAGCAGCCCGTCCCGGCTTCGCACGGGGTAGACAATATTGTTGTACATTATTTTGTTCTATCGCTAATAGTTTCGGCAGCGCATTCGACGAAAGACATTTTAAGACTCATTTTTCTACACCTTCAGTTACATTGTTCAAATTTTACCAAGGATCCCTAATTTTTTTCAAAATGAAATGTAGCCTATGTCAAATTGGAAGAATGTAGCATTCTATTGGTGAAAGAATTTTTTAAATCGGCCTAGTACTTTTTGAGCTTATTCATTACAAACATACAAAAATAGGTACAAATCTTTCCTCTTTATAATATTAGTATAGATGTGTATAATGCTTACCAAAAAAGTGACGTTTACAAAAACACGTCTATAACATAGATACTCTATATTTTTTTCTTCGCACACAGTCCCCTTGTAAATATAATTAGTCCATTCCATCCAAAGGTGGTCTGGTAGAGATTGCTGTTTAGCGATAAGACCACCCATTGTATGAGGCAAATAGTTTTAAGAATTTTTAAGTACCGTACTTTTATAATTTTCTATGGCAATAAAGTATTTTCTATCTATCTATATAAACAGTGGTGCAGGATTTTGTAGGAAAACTTTTGTGCTTTTTTAACAGAGTTACTTGGTCACGGGCGTACAAATAGCCTACCTTGTGTTGTGTTACCTCTACCTAAAGCAATAGCATGTATTTTATACAACTAGCTGATGGAACAAGTATATGGCCCACCTGATGTAAAGTGGTAACTATCGCCTAAAACAACGCATTGCCTCGTAGGTCACGCACGTTAGAAACGAGCCCTATGATGCGCTGCCCTGCGTCCATAAACTTGAGGCATACAGATATTCAGCCTCACGTGCCAGTAATTTCAGCATTACCTAATTTTACTTTTTTTTTACTTAAGCTTACTTTTACTTAAAATCGCTGTCATATTTGACAACGTTCCACTGATTGCCACCGCAGAACGCTTAGATGTCCGCAAGGCATTAGATATTTATTTCTCGATAAGAAATGTATTATTTATTGATCGTAGAATCAAAATCATAATGTCGTACCATTGGATAAGAGTTTCTTTACCCGTACAGTGTTGAACCTTTTACGTGATTCTACCCTCAAAGCAGGCAAAGCTTTCAACACGTACCCCATATAAGTTGACCGTTGAACTATCGCATAGTCATTCTACAGTAATGGACGGAGCTACTTTAAACTTTTAACGATCTTACAGCTAATGCTGTTTTACAAAATTCTGTAGCGAGTGCCTCGCACTCACTTTATTTTGAACACAGCTTAGAATAAATAGTTGGGCTACTGCAAAAAGAGTTAGCAATATCCCATGATATAATTTTATTCTAAAACATTTACTATTCTTAAATATTTATAAATCATATTTATTCTTACCTTTTTAGTATACCTAACTCTAGCGGGCGTCCGCGGTTTCGCTCGCCTTGTTCCCATTCCCGTTACATTTTCGGGATAAAAAGTATTCTATGTCAGTTTCCTGGTTCTAAGCTAATTCTCCACTAGTTTTCAGCAAATCGGTTCAACCGTTCTTTAGTTACTAGTAGTACTAGTAGTAGTACACGACTTTCTTTTTAAATATAGAAGATAAATTAGAAGGATGTAGGTATATACTAAACTGAAGTCAACATTTGATAAAAATATTATTGTTGAATAAAAATGGCCATTTTGATCAAAAAGTTATTTTGTAAAGATCGTTCAAATTGAAGTAGATATTCTTCAGCATAAATTAAAAACATCTACCATAGCATCTACATAATTAATATAGCATTTTGATTCAAGTTACAATGTATTAGTATAAAAATAAACAATAATAGTAGCACAGCTTTTTCAGGCTCTGAACGCAATGTAAAAGGCAATATTTACCCTAAGAATCAACCAGCTGCTACTTTCTTTACAAGCAGTTTTTAAAACTTGAACTAAAACAGCATTAGTTAGTTTTTTAAGCGAGACGAGCATCTGCTTTACTTTCCTTAAACATGATGCATATTTCATTAGTCTACTCGTGTGTGCAAGCTTTAAATTTAAGATTTGCGTCACAGTCATTTTATTTGGATACCTCTTCGACAATTGCTTATTTTTATGTAATCCTTTCACAACACTGTTTTTAAAAAACTAGTTGCACAACCAGAAGCTTATTTACTTGCCTCACTATTATGTAAATGTTCTGAAGAATATTATTATTTAAGTAAAGAGCTTCTAAGTTTTTGCAATTATTGTGCTCTACCCTCAATTTTTTTTAAACTAAAGACTTATCGAAACAGCGTCTTTACCAGACCCTTTTTTTATGGGTTCTATAAGCTTAGTTACTATTTAACTTATAAAATAGTAAGCAACTGTTTGTTAGCTGTATATTCTAAAATTTAGTAAACTCAATCTTTATGAAAAAACGGGATATTTAATACCATGATTAAATATTGTGAGTTTTGACTACATAGATTTTGGCACATTAACATACACCATGATCAAGGTTGAACTGAAGTTCACGAGTAAAAGAAATGTTATTGGCAGACAAATCGATCTACCCTCTTTCGCACACTTATATTTGTTTCGACACTACTAATACAAAATAAAAAATTTAAATTAAAAATTTACTCACAAAATCCATGGTAAATAACGTAAATATCCCGTTGTTTCATAAAAATAGTGTAGTAAACTCGTTTATCAAGGAATAGGAGCGAATAGTCTCACATGTCGTGCAGGGCTGTAATTTTGCAAGCCCCCAACTTCGTCTAGTAAACTTCGATTATAGGGCTATGCGAGCAACGAAGTATGTTTTGCTACCGTTGATAAAGGCGTAAGAGGTAAGTCAGGATCATAGCAAGTGGAAATCCGTGACCTCTGCCTACCCCTATGAGAGAGAGGTGTAATTTTATGTATGTACTAGCGGCCGCCCACGACTTTGCTCGCCCCGTTGCCGTTACGCCCCGTAGATATTTCTTTAAAAAGTTTTTCTTCTTTTTCTCCGCATAAGGACATAATTTTCCGATTTCCTTTCTTAGTGCATCCCTATGCCATAAAAGGAACATACCCTCCATGTTTCATGCTTCTAGGACTTACGGTTTAGGCTGAGTGTTGATTGTCAGTCAGTCAGTAACGTAAGAGTTTTATATATTTAGAAGATAAGAAGATATATGATAAAGGAACCTTGCATGCTTGGAACACATACGGATAATATTGCTTGTTGTATCAGTTTACGATTTAATACTGTTTGTAGACTGTTTAACAAAGATTACCGATTCTAGAAAACTTATCATTATTGAACCAAAACGTCGTCTCTATCTGACCACGGTTTTTGTTACCTACTCTACGATAGGCTCGGCTCAGGCTTTGCAACTTTGACGGGAAAAGTCGGTTTATTTTCTTGTCAACGTACAGCAATAAACTGTACGTGACTTTTTTATGGGTTTCTAGACGGGAATAGGTGGAAGGTTTTATTTAGTAGATATTAAGTATATGTGGGCGACATTGGAAGTTATACCTATGATAAGTTTTATTATCAAACCTCCATATATTTTAAATTTATTGCTCAAGCGACTCACTCAGACGCGAAACATGTTTATTCTATTCCAAAATTAAATTAATTTCATAAACTGTAAATATTTGTTTCACCATCAATCTGATGAAGTTCAGTTGTTTACACCCATGCGTCAGTTTAGTAGTATTTTTGTACAGGATTTTACCATTGAAGTAATAGAACATCATGTGTAGGTAACCCTGTATAAATGCCCTTTGGGGGATAAAGGTTCTCGAATGGCGACCACGGACCGGAAGTCGAAACGTAGGGCGCCCACTCAGCAGATGGCCCGACGACATTGTTATGTCGATGTATAGAAAGGGCTCAGAATTGTTCTTCCTGGAAATGTGTAGGGGAGGTCTATGTCCAGAAATGGACTTCTTCAGAGTGATAATGGTATTGAACCCCGTATAAGCAAAATACTTAAATATATCCACTTCATAGACAGCATTTCAAAAATATATTTCTCGAAATAACTTCCTTATAAAGCACCAGTGAGCCAGCTTACAGCTTTGAGTAACAGTAAAATAAAGCTCGGTTTCACTATAAAATTGAAAATATTAGCTTCTAAATAAAATTTGATGAAGCGTGAGTTGCACAGTGTTGATATCCCGTAAATATTTTCCCAATATCGTAAATCTCAATAGAGTCCGTCGAAACGCTTTTAAGCTGTGGAACATTGGCTTATGGTTAGAATACATTGTTGTAGAATTAATGGATTGAACGGACTTTTTGTGAACTTATTTACCAAAACCTTTTTATTAAAATACATTTTTCATCTTCTTGATATTTTTTTTCGGTTGACCTAGAATGGTCAACCAAAAGCAACTTTAAGCTTTTTGCTTAAAGTGGTGCTTTTTATAATAGCTTCAGATATAATAAACTATTGATAAAATATTTACAACAATCAAAATCAAGCCCCCCATGCTTTTTTGTACAATAATATAAACTTTTCAATTGATTATCACAGTTTTATATTTAACTTTTTAGTTCAATTAGTTAAAAAAGCGTTTTGTTTTTTAGTTTTTTAAACTATAATTTATTATTGTATTAAGTTTAATGATTGATTCAAAAGCATAACATAAAAATGAGTATTCTAATAATATTATCGTAGTAATGAGATTATTCTACTTTTTAAAACATAATTATTGGCATGATATACAAAAACTAGTAAGTGCAACTTTGTAATCGGTTGAAAATTAAGTTTATTCTTGAAATATTTTTTGTAATAATTCAAATTAGGAATGCAAAAATGCTTCAACTGTAATCCAATAAGAACAGCGCAGGTGGCTGTTGATTTCCAAAAAAGTTCTAAGCCGGGATAAGAAGATTTGGAAATTCGAGGTCAGAAAGGTAAAAAGGCAGTCGCAAGTTACAAAGCTTGGGTAATGTAAGCAGAGGACTGGATAAAGTTTAGACAAAGTTATTCTACTTTCCTGTTACACAAAGTCAAAAAGTAACAAATTGAAAGTGGATACTTAATACATCGTGCTACTCGATTTTTAGAAAATGTTTTTGTTGAGTTCATGTACTCATATTTTTCAAAATAAGTTTTAATGGGTTATCTAAAACCCGGAATAGACAAGATTTCAATTACACAAAAATAACTATTTAATATACGCATTGTTTACAAATTGACCAAAAAACTTCGTGTAACAAACTCGCGGTTAATGGGCTCAAAGTTTGTTGTCCTATTTCATAAAAACTTCATGCCACGTTGGTACCTATCGCTTTGCGTAAGCAAGTCAGCTGATGAGTCCTAGAATAAGCTACGAATTCAAGGGGATTCGTAGCTGCTTATCGGATTACTTGATAAGCCAATTCCCACTAGCGCAACTCGCCGCAGTTTTCTATAATTTTACGTAGTGACTACGGTAAAAACAATTTTGGGTTTACCGTAGTCACTACTCTTGGCTTGATAATGAGGTCATCGCTGTATGACACAGGATCAGTTTTTGTTGATATTAGTTTGTATAATTATGTCACAGAAGTCGTCTACTCCTACACATCTTAATAAAATGTACTCAAAATATATTAATATGGTACTCAGGTACAATATACATAGTTTGTTATGTTATACCTATGTATCTGTCTATGTACCTACCTATTCTTGTGTCTTTTACTGTGTTCCTTTGCTACTTGTAAGTACGGGTATGTAGTACCTACTTACTAAATATTAATTTATTTTTTATTTGTTACTCTGTTCGCGCTGTGTTTCCGAAATAAGTATTTGCTTACTCGTAAAAATAGTTTTATTACTTTCCAAATATCTATCTTACCAAGCACTTTGTTCGGTACCGCTATGAAAGTTCAAGTAGCGATCTCCATTTGCATACCAAGTGTCATTATAAATTCCTCGCCGCCACTTGAGCCGTGATTATAATACGCTGAAACTGGTATTTTTAATTTTAGAAGGAAAATGTCTTGTAGAATTTCATCGATGAAAATGCGGAAAATATTTTAATTATTTATGGTTGCTATAGATTGTATAAGCTAATAACCAACTGATTTTTTATTTAAATGGTCGGGTGGGAGTTGAGAGGTTGCAAAGTATTACATTTTAAGATAATTTACTATATCACCAAATCAAATAAATACTTATTCAGTAGGATTGCAAGGATCACTTTGAAACCATACTCTGTGCCTAGTTTTATAGACACTAAAATGTCTTTATCTTTAAGAAAAATCTATGCACAAAATTCAACTCAAAAAAAGTCGTGAATTGGATTTTGGAATAAAACTCAATTCCAAAATCCAATTCACTATAGTCGATTTCAGTAAAAAAAGGCCAATTCTGCTTAGTAGTTAATCTTTAATTCGTGATCCGGCCCGGCTGCGACACCGCGCCTATCTATTTAAATGGACGGGAAATCTAGGTGTGGCCGATTCGACCAATGTTGGGTGGTTTTTGTGAGAGCGATCAGCGGGTTTGTTTTCAGCTCTAAATCACTGCTACAATTTATAGTGCACAAATTGACTAAGTATTAATAATGCACGTAGCTTGAATTTATTCCTAGTACTGTTCACCAATTTATAAGCTTTAGTAAAAAACCCTGACACGTTTTTGAAACTCGAGTTAAATGGACTGATGGATGCAGAACGCCATTTTTATCCATCCACTCATCCGCCCATAGACCAGCAAATTACTGCGGATTATTTTTTTACGATTTTTTTTTCTCAGTTCTAATGAAGTAATGTGGTGAAAGTATTTTATAGACAAAGTATTCAAGAATTCAGGATTCTGAAGTGGTCTATCCACTTTTACAGTTACGTGATAGGTCTCGCGTGCATGCACTGCAACCACGCCGTGTTGGTGTGCATTTGCGGCCTCAGGAAGACAGCCAAAGGGGATCCCAAGCTAAATTGGACTACGGGTCACTTTGTTTCTTTTTCGCCTTGCTTTTATTGTGTTTTAGATCCAGTATCTTATTTTGATCGGTGTTTATTCTGTTTTTACTATCACCAGGAAATGTTTAATTATTATAGATAGAGGCAAGCATTCAACAAATTATCTACTTTTTTCCCACCATATATATTCTTATAAAAAAATACATTCGTGCCAAATTTTTTATAGTTATGATTTTTATGAGTGTTATGAGTTTTAATGACAAACTTTTTAGATTTGTCAAAAACAAAATGTTGCATAGATATCTCAACCGGACCTACAGCAGTCACCTATTTATTCACCCTCCGAACCAAACATAAACTTTTATCTCGTCTCCTACAATTCTATTTAGTTAGCTTTCGACGCCAACGACTAAACGACTTGTGGATAAGATTGCCACACCTGCACAATACACGTGTTGTCTTATTTTACTATCCTGCAATATCCGATCCGTGGTTTCCTTTACGGACCTTGAAGGCACGTGTTTTTACTTTGTCCTCAATTTGTACTTTCTGACTTTTATTTGGTTTAGAATATTCACGTTTTGTGTTGCCAGCTCTGTGACGGAGTTTTTAAGCCGTCTTTGGTATTGCTTTACGAAAGCTTAGGGTGGGACCAAATGCTTATCGTGCCCTCCAGCAGTCACCTGTACAAATGGTGGCCGGACTGAAGAACGTTGCTTGATTTATAGTCGCTTCTTCTTTATTATTAAATCACAAGTTCTTGCAGAACCAATGTAGTAAAATAAGCAAGTACACTTCATATTTTTAATGTGAAATTCATATCTAATTGTCACTATTCATATCTTTTTCATTCTACTGAATTGGAGGAGATCTACTTGACGTGAATCAAAAAATCCAATAGCATAATTTTGAAAATTGTAAATCAAATCAAATATTTTTTTGCATATAATATGAAACAAGAGGATTGATGAACAGTGTGAAAAATTACATAGATAAGAGAGGAGTGAATGTAGAGATAATTTCTTCTTCTTCTTATCGTGTTACTGATTCTTTCAAACCAAGCGTAGTGAAAGGATTTTAAGTGCGCCTCAAAGAGGATGACGCCTGACAGAAAGGAATGGAGGAGCAAGACATGTTGTGCCGACCTCACATAAAGTGGAATAAGGGCAGGAAGAAGAAGAAAAGAGAGAGAGAGATTAGTGAGTTCAAGCCTAAGTTATAAGCAGTCATAACGTTAATGCGTCAAACGATAAACAACTATGACTCGTAGACCAATGCATTTCGAAATAAGCATGCCTCAGAAGGTCAATAAAACCGCCAAACGTGTTTATCTCGGGGGTAACAAATGTCGTAAGTTCCCGCTGAATCGATACGACCCCTGGGTGCAGTTTGTTGTACCGGACCTCATTGTTTGAGTCCGACTGGATTACGAGTTCCAGTGAGTGAAAAAGTTTCTTTATTTTTCGTACTCGGTGTAGAGGCTTAGGAGTTATGGTGGTCAGTTTTGTTTCTCTAAAATTCGTATCAATAAAATTGAAAGGTAAGTAAGCGATTGGATATGGATTGGTTTATTTCTATATCCAATCGCGTCATATTTGACAGCGTTTCACGTGATTGCCATTGCAAATATTTGTATTTATTTTTATTTTGTTGTGATATTTTTTTTTTAATAGGGTTTTCCCCAAAACCAATCGGGTCTATCGCTTGATTTTTCCTACCATCTCTTTTCTGAAATCTTGAGATAGTCAAACTAGTAGGTATCTAGTCAGTAGTTAGTACTTACTGCTGGTTTATAGTAGTAGAAAAGTTTTAGGGAAACCTTATTTTTTTGTATGATGTTTTAGAAACCTTTCTGAACGGAATTAACAAATTGAAATTAGGAAATGAATCCGTGTGAAACCCTTTCATATAAAAACTAGCTTATCACCACAGTTCACTTTCAAATGACCCTAGAAAACCAAGGGCTGTATTATCCTAAATTACCATCGCTATCTTCCATCAATAATGCTAATAATATTCAAGCCAAGGCGAACAATTCAACGGCCATCGAACACGCCTATACATCGATCGAGATTGGCACACCTTGGTATCTTTGTATTTGGTTTCGTTCACAACTAACTATTAGGAAAGCTGTGCGGTAAAATATGGGCCAATTACAGATAAAAACTCTAGAACCCTCTATTTATAACCCTATAGTTACGAGCCTTTGTAACTTTGTAACTTACAGTCATATATTTTCTGTACTTTTTATTACTGGTTATATATTTTTTTCAAAGTGACGGTTTCTACCAAAGCTACAATGAACAGATATGGCCTAGTAACTGTTAAATCTTAAAACACCGAGGTCTGATTACTGAAAAAAAAGTTCTTTAAAGACCAATGAGTGAAAGCTCGTACGCGACTTGACTCAGTTTTTTCATACAAACTTCAGCCATTTTGTATGAAAAAAACTGGGTCAAGTCATGCAATCTTCCATAGTTATTTATCTAGACTATAACTAGTGCTAATATAAATAAACTTTATGTCACAATAATCAATCATTTAACACTTTTTATTTAATAAATGAATACATAATATTGCTTACTCTGACATTTTCAATACACCTCCGTGCCAATTCACATAAAATGGTGTTTAAACGTAATATAAAAGTCCCAGTGAGGATACAGTCGAGGGATCATTTTTACAAGAACACAGAATATTGAATAGTTAAGGGGTTTTAAACTGCTACGTTATATTTTTTTATCTTAGTATTTTAAATCTCAAGATTAGTAACGCCATTCACACTATAATAGTATAGTCAACCTCATCATGTCTGAAGAAGAGATTCGTTTTCTGTCATTTTGAGAAGTCACATAGCTTTTTCATTTTAATGGTTTTTCTGGTGTTATTTTGAGTACTGCTGTGTAATTTTAGTGGTATTCTACCCAAAATTATTTGAAATCTTAGCATAAGGTGTGAGCAGTTGGAAATCCTGATTTGATCGAATTATGTCTTCGATAGTTGTTTTAAAGAAAACCGCCATCATTTTCTTGAAAGCCAGTGACAGCCGACTTTTCTATTAACTGACTTGATTAAAAACTATTTTATCTATTTAATATCTCCATGACCTACCTCACTTGACACAGGAAAAATTATTTAAGGAGAAAAAGTCTGAAGAAAAACCCTGTCAAATATTATTTTTGCTTGCGTCATAATAATTCAAACTTTGGAAAGCCTATTGATGTATTGCACTGTACCTTTTACATTTCACGGCAGTGAAAAAACATGATGCAGTCAATTTTTCAGCTTCTCGCAATGTAGTTAGTTCAAACGATTATGCTCTGAATATCAAATTTACTTATGCTAAGCCAAAAAGCATATAATAAGAAACGTGAAACAACTAAATTGAGTGACACAGGTCTGCTCAACGTCTATAAAATGGAATATAAATATTATAACTCGGAGATAAACGTAAAAACGCAGTAAAATATTGCGAAGCTATCTTTATTGCCTAATAGGGGACTTATCGGCTAAAAATATTACCTCCATACTTACCACTTATCTACGTGGAATAATTTGGTAGATAGGTACGTTTTCATGTATGAAAAGCTCTGCCAATGGCAAGTTCATTTGTTTTTCATATTATTTTATCCTATCCTACTAATATTATAAATGCGAAAGCTTGTAAATATGGATGGATGTTTGTTACTCTTTCACGTAAAAACTATGAATAGATTTTAATGATCAGAATAACACAATTTAGCTACAATTAAGTATATTATACTAGCATAAGCTACAATATTGTAACGGATAAAGATATTGTAACGGATAATGGATGTAAGTAACGAGAGCTGGACGTAACAGGAACGGGGCGAGAGAAGCCGCGAGCGGTCGCTAGTATCCAAAAATTTGATAATTTTTCTACTACTTTTTTGCTAAATGTTTAAAAACAAAAGATTTCAGTGTCTGTATCATCGCAAAATGGAGTATTTTCGAGGAAAAGTGTGAACCAAGCTTAAATCCTTAATGTGCATTGGTCCGTGGTTTCTTTTGTTTGGGCACAGGTGTGTGAATGAAGCATTAAACTCAGATACGGTTATTATTATGGCTCTGGCGAAAAACGGCATTGGAACAACAAAGACTTCTCTTTCTTTCTTTTTATTCTTTCGGATGGGTTTTATCGAAATCCATTTGTTATTTTTAATCATCGATCGTTATTGCTAGCTTTTATTGGACAGAAATTGGAAGGCCATCTCGTTTATATAACCGCCAAACAATAATAATTACATTTTGTTTTGTTCAATTGGGAAACAATAATAATATATGAGTAACTATGAACAAACGGAGATATTTTAGGAGTCTGAAATAAAACTACATGAGAATAAGCCCGTGTCGTAATAGCTACTTGCTATGAAACTTGACCCAAAATGTTTGTTCTCGGTGGGGATTGAACCCGAAACCGCGCAAAAGGCAAAGGTAATACCGAGGCTGATCTCTGAGGCATAAAAGAGCAGATTATAAAAGCCCAATTTCATAGTAATAAGGCACATTCTAACATAAAATTAACCTTTTAAAAATGCCTCTACTGTACTCGTATAAGGCTCTGAAGCAGCACAAATTATTTGGTCACATTTGTCAAATGTAGTTAGTCTTTTCATAAAAAAAACCTAACGATATTTTCTATTGTAAAATTATACTAAGCTTTTTCATCTAATCTTATACAGTGAAGCTAAACTGATGAGCACCCAAAAAAGGTTTTGTGATTTCCATGAAGGAAGGCTATTAACTAGAGAGAACAAATCGTTTCAATTTTCTCTTATACAAGTTGTTTCGGTATGTTAAACAGGTTAGATTGATGGAGGTTTTCACGGCCAAATCGAATAACTTTTTACAGGATTTTGTTTCAAGTATTGGGGTAGAATCGGTTACAAAAGGCAAAATCGATGCGATTACGATACATCGCACTTCGGCGCTGGCAAGATTTTTATCACAGACATTTATTTTTATTTTTCAATGTGCATGGTACTGCCTCATACCCAGACCCGCACACCTTACATATAAAATACGATGAAATAACAAAACAATTGCACTTTTCAAACTTAAAAGCCAGCGAAACTTCTCGTTATTTCTTCGAAAACTTTCAATAAAAATCCATCGTACCGAGCTATTATTAGTTAAGAATAATGGCCAAATGAACCATTGTTTCGTTGCCAACATTCGTTTAGAGCAGGCTCATTTTCTCAAAAACCAATATAGCATTGCATTGCAATTGCAATATCAATAATCAATTGGCGCATTCTTGGCTTTGGTTCAACTCCATTACGTCTATCTACATATACTATTATAAAACTTCTCCAGGGTCTGTACTTTGGAGAAGCTTTCTAAAAATGATTTACAGGTGATCGTAACACATCCACTTGACTTCGTTTCTAATAACAGCTGACTTGTAAAAGTATATTACATTTGTTTACCCACAAAAATAGAACAACTTATCGACTGATTTCGATGCTGTCATTGCGAAATCGTTTTTTAACTGGTCACTAAAAGTTAAAGTAAGATCAAACTACTTATCATAAAAAAAGGTTGTACAGAGCTGAAACCTGAAAAGTCACAGCCAACCCTAGGTCGATATAAACGTAGATTCAAATGTATTGCACATATCCTTTTGTGTTGCATCTGGCTTCGTCTGGGATCTACTGTGCTCTCATATTGGGTGGTGTTTTGTTGATATGAATTTGTCTAGATCGCGAAGAATTATTTCCAGTTAGGGAAATGGAGTTTTGCGATTGGTATCGCCGGTGAATTTATTTTATTCGATTCTAGATTATTGAGTCCGGCTAGGTTCCCCTACTTTTCTCACAACCTGGACTTTTGGTAACAGATTCAAAAGTGTAATGAGGCTCTGAGAGTATTTTCTGGAGTCTCATATTCATTTACTCTCGTAGGTTGGATTTAGCCATCTTAGTGGAGACGCAGTTTTTTTTAAATATGCCAAAAGCCATGAATTTAGTTTGTGTTTTGAGTATTTATACGAGATTCAACCCGGGGGTGGAAAAGTCAAATGGGGTTGGGAAAGTTTGTTCAAATAGTTGAGAAAATTCAGTTTAATAGATAAACTAGCAATGGTTTACAAAGCTATTGCTGTTATTATAGATATTGCTGTTATTGTTGCACTAAAGCTACCCTTGCAAAGTTGGCAACTAGCGTTTACAAAAAATACTTATGAAGAAAAATCAATTACTTTATTTGGCTCGTGTGTGCCAAAAATACTAATAACTAAACAAAATGTTGGCACTGACTAGATTTAACTAAAATTCAGCTTTCTTGAGGCACATTTTATATCCTTTCGCCACATAAAATGGCATTAGAACTAGTAAAAGTACTGTTATGGCGAAAACTATTCATTGAATATAGAACTCAATTTAAATTATTACACGGTAAACAAATAATCTACGCATTACGACGCCATGTTCTTCTTCTTATCATGTCACTGATTATTTCGAACCAAGTGTGGTGTAAGGATTTTAAGTGCGCCTCTTAGATGATCCTTTCGTGCACCCCGTCCGTCCCGACTAGTAATGTGTCTCGTCGCTCGGTCCCAGTAGTGATGTCCTTATTCCCAAAACCGGCTAACAGTAAAAATAACTATGCAATAAGTCTTGTTTGTTTGAAAATAAACCTTATTCTTATTAAGATAAAGGTTCTTTGTCATCATCATCTCAGCCCATTTGCACCCACTGCCGAGCATAGGCCTTCTCTACTACGCAACTCTTTCCGGTCCCATGCGAGTCTCATCCACTCATTCCCAGCACAAATAACAATGTCGTTCGATCAACAGGGCTTGCCAAAGAAAAAACCAACAAAGGTTAAGCAAGTAAATTAACAATATTGAAACTTTCTTCACCCCTGACTAAACTATTGTTTATTTTCATTCAACACTCCCCTTCAGTCAATTTTCTACTGAAAGACAACCATGACGCAGTAATTTTCAGTTAAATTGTAGTTGTGTCAGGGAAGGAGTTTGTTTTCAACTGCTCCAATGTTCATTTTACAAGCACTGTCATAGAAAGAAAGAAAGTACACAAAAACAAATAAAATAAAAAATTGGTATGGTAACAAAATTACACACGGCAAAATGGCATAGTACAGGAGCAGAAAGTCAGATTACCTAATGACTTGATACACAGAAGAAACCTATGTCAGCAGAACTGCAGGATGCTAATTCCAATTCATTGTAAAAAAGAAGTAAAAATTCACAGAAAACACAAAAAAAAACGAAACAAATGCTCTCATTTTCTCACCAGAAATGGTTGGTTTCTTATACCTTCTGTTAATTTTTATTGCTTATTGATAGCTAAACGTTTGACTGCTATCACACCTGATAGAAAGTAAAAATGGCTATAATTCACTTGTTCACTCTTGACTTGAAAATTTCAAGGTCATGACGGTAATAAGTTCCTACTTGGCAGTTTGCATTAAGAAAGTAGAAGCGAAGCGCTATGTGCGATGTTGACTGATTCGGTATAAAAAGAAAGAATGTGACCTGCCCATAATGTGAAATTTTATAAGGCCTCGTGCTATGTTTTAGGCTAATTTTGCTAAGAAATAAAATTATTAAGAAAATACTTCAAAGCAAAACACAAATTCATCAATTTTGACCCGTGTAAATTTTTCGGAGCGCTCTGGAAGATGCCTGCGAATCCTACTAACTGTGTTATATTCTATGGCCGTGACCTCAAACTGATCGGTCACCGTGACTCACAGATTTGCTAATTTTCGTATCACGATCTTCACAAATCGGAACTTCGTTGCGTGCGTAAATAAACATGTTGGAATTAGACTCGATTATGAATATTGATGGAAGTTTCAACCGTTTCTTGGAGATTTTACCAAGAAACAGTAATTGATATTTTGCACTTATTCATAGTCGTAAATGACGCAAACTCAGTTACTTATTCAAACAAAAAAATCGTGGTTCAGCGGAAATGTCGGAATTTCCGGAGTGCCACGATTTTTTTTGTAAAAACTTGATCAATTACCATTTTTTCGAAGAAGTCGATCTTTGCTGAAGAAGTGTCGGTTACATGATAGGTGATGTGACAGTGTCACGAGTTTATTCTTCTTTTCCATTCCATAAATGCTCAAGTCTGCTAATAGAAGTTTTCACTTCATAAATTAAAACCATTTGGAATTACTACATTCAACGAATTTCCTGGTAACCATCAAAAAATTCCTCAAAACTAATGTTAATTTTCGAACATCCGTCCCTGGAGAAACTTAATAAATTAGTTAAGGGACTGAACTGCTAATATCGAAATGGAAAGTTGTGTCTTTGGGGATCGAGCCACAGAATAAAGACAGAACTATCAGAACGAAGGCTCATTCTGAAAATGTCGTGAACACCAATTAAAACCACGCAAGCTATTTTAAACCTAAAACCAAAGGCAAAAAACATATTATTCCATTTGATTCTACGTGGCAATACCCTGCAAACAGTCTACGGCAACACGCAAGCCATAATAAGTCTAAACTCAACGCAGTAATGTTTAAATTCATTTGAATGCTATTCGGTGACGTTTCGAACTAGTTGGGTCTTTGGGGATTGAGGTAGGCAGAAGAACCCGGTAGTTGGGGAACTTTAATTTAATCAGTAGGCTTGCCCGTTATTTGTACAATTTCATTAGGTTCGGGTAAGTGCTTTGTAAAAGGTACGGTACTGAAAGTATTCAGGTACATTTTTTTCTTTTTTGTAACGTTTATTTGACGTAGCCGTTTGACCTTTTCAAAGTATATTCAAGCCGTTTTTTTTTAAAAGCTTTTACTCTAAAAACTTTTCTACTGTATAAAACCACTTCGTTCAAAAATGAAACCACCCTATTAATACCTCATTCCAAATTCATTTCTTAAGGAAGTTCATAAGTTTATGGGCAAAAATTTACATTTCCGCGTTCCGGAATTGGCTAAGAAACTTTCTAGTTAAACATTTTCGCTCTAAACTCTAGAGAAATATCTCTGTGCATCTCTTACATGCTTATGTAAGTGCAGGTGGGGGGGTAACATGCGACGAAAAAGTGAGGTAGTCTGTCAAAGCTTAGGTAGGGTATCGACACACCTTGAAGAGTCCCTGTTGAGAATTAGCTGCTATTAAATAATGTTTTTAACGCTGTAGGTGACGAATGTCATGTATGTCAACACCACGCCTACATTATTTTGTGTCACGAATGTTTTTAAAGGGGCGTTTTACTGTATTATTTGTGGAATGTAGCAAAGTGTAGCTACCTTGTATTCGCTGTCAGACATCACAAATGTTAAAAACATACGAGAATATTAACTTATTACTCACGAATATATCAAAGAGTTTGTCGAAAATAACTAACCAGAAAGTAAACCAAATAATGTATTTCATTATTTAGGTTACATTCTAATTTAAGTCTGCAAAAACGAATGAATAAAAACCTTTGCTATATAAATTGATGGTATTTTTATTGAAAAAAGATCAGTGGCCACACGTAGCTATAATAATATATGAATACGCCATGCTATAATATATTATTAGTCATAGAAATATATTATATAATATAGCAGCGTGTGCGTTCAATTGGATATTTAATTTTGTAAAGAAAATATAACGTAATATGCCTTGCTATAATTTGAATTAATATATATTATAGCTAAGTGATGGGTGGTGTGACGGACTATAATCACAAAGTTCTTAACTTAGATCCTTATGTATAGCTAACTATATGTTTTTGCATACACAGTACATACATTAATCGAGTAAGTCAACGCAAGGCAAATTTCGTTGACGTCACAAAGCAGGAAAGACATCCTCACAAAAGCCAGCTCTTCGTCACAGATTCGGGAACAATTCCGGGATCAGGACCTTTGTTCCCGCAGCCCCTTTGTCGATGGTTCACAATAAAATTGTATCCCGGAAACCTATCCGCCGTTACCTTTTATTATAATGTTGCAGCTTTCCGGGTACTTTTCAGTGGGCCCATTGTTGGCGGGCATAATGGGAGTCGACCTTTTTATTCCGCTAGATTTTTGAGCAGAAGTGATGTAGTATATAAATTCTTTTTGGGGAACTATCTCGTTACAGTTTTGGTGCCGTGACCATGACCTCAGATGACCTTTATAATTCCGTCGCATGACATTTTTGGTGTAACAAATTCTAGGAATCGGTTTGGTATAGAATTTGTTCGAGTAGTTCTTTGCTAGTTAAGTCTTCCACCCCTCTTTGGTTAGCCACTACCATGGTACATAAAATAGCTTCTCCAAACCACTTCTATATTTGTCAATACTTAATTATGGCAGCAGTTTACGCACTAAGCCACTCCGGACAGGCAGCCCGTGTAGCTAAGTCAATAAATTTTTTAAACTGTTAAAAACTGAATTCACTCAATCGCTTTTATACGTTTCAAAGTGATCCTTGTGATACCACTGAATAAAGAAACAGTTGATTTTGAATTACGAACAACACTGTTTTCAGTTTTAATTATGATAGAAAAAGACCCAAAAACGGCATGATGTCATGATATTATTCCATGACTACACGAATTTTTCAGGGAATTTGCACAGAGAAGAGCGTCAACGTGATATGCGCCCCCATTCTCCGTAAGCGTGATAGTATGCGCCTTATATTGCTATACGCTTTTATTAATTTCCAGTCCATTGCGTTTCGCGGGATGCGGATATAATAGAAACATTTTTATGCTATTTACAAGTTAATATTACTTATTATAATATAAATAAATGGACTTATAGATTACTTATTGCTGTTTGCTTTACCAATGGATATAGTAATCGCTACTCGAAATTTATTTATAAGAGAAAACAAGCAACGTTGGCTTATTTTTCTACGCGTTTTGCTAGATGCCTATTATATTATATTTAGGGGCCTAATGTCTTGAATAGAAAAACAATGTTTATAGGAAGTATGTTGTGTGTGTACCAGTGTGTATGTTGATTTTATAAATTAGGTATCTTTATCGAAATAGAATAAGGCTACAAAAACAAAGCTGGGTAAATTTAATTATAATACAAAGTGGGGTGCGCCTATCTGGCGGGTATCGCCTGAGGCGTCAGCCTGTAATTGATTGATATGTACCCTCCCGTAGTCTTTGAGTTTGAAGCTGTACACAACTATAATAGAATAATAAAAAAATACACCTTTTTGCTTTTAAAACTTGTTAGGAATTTTGTTTGTTTTTAATTTAAGTCTGTTTTAAAAATAATGGAAAGTTGAAATTTCTAGTAATTAAAAAAAAAAACAATTTTTGACTTAAATTGATTGTTGTTATGATCCGCATTGTGCCAAAGTGTAGATTATAATATAAAAAACTTGAAAACTGACTTCGCGACCAAACTGAACCGATTTTCATGAAATTTCTATGGAACGACTCAGAAAATTCCTTTCAGATAAAAAAAAAACAAATTGACTTATGCTGAAGTATTACTAAAATGTGCTAACCAAGGTATACGGTACTTTACAGCATGATTTCTTTAATAAGGTAAATTGCATTGCATTTTCAATTTACGACATTTCAAGACATGATCATAATCATTCGAAAATATAACTAAACAGAAATAGAATACAAATTAGTATTTCTTGAAATAGCGTCATTAATTTGTTCCAAACAAAACAAGTCGGAATTAATAATGGAATTAAAAGCAAAACAATAATGTTTCACTGAAATGTTTGTACCCAATTTTGAGAAGGGACCAAGTAATAAAGTTAACACTTTTATTGGGTACTAATTTTAATTAGCAGAATCGTAAGAACCATTAACCATCTCCAAGGGAACTCATAATAATTTCTTGTAAGTCCCTTTACAACGTTGCAAATAATTATTTACACAATTTCCACGCTTTGATCTTTATTACTTGAAAACTCCAATGGATTATCCATGTTTTTGAAAAGTTGGTAGTATGAGCTTATTCTAGGCACTTTTAAAATCCTTTCATCACACTGGTTGAAAGGAACTACTGACACGAAAATAAGAAATCAAGAGTTTGAACGCTGCTTAAATTTTATGCTGTAAAATTCAGGAAAATTATATTTAACATTTCTCCTAAAGTTCCGTTTCAGTAAAAATCTTATGCAAATGAGCGAACAAGAATATTCGAAATCGCTTTGAGCATTTTATTTAGGGAGGGCATCGTCTACCAAAATTGCAATTAAAGTCAAAGGAGGCGAGTCTTAGAGGGGCAATTCACCGTGATCTGGGGCATGTAAACGTATTACCATTTAAGTAATAAGAGGTTGCGAGGTTTCATGCTAAAAGACGAATAATCGACGATGAACCCGTAAAGATCGTTGGAAGTCGGCTAGTGAAGAGGGCTCAGAGTTTTTTTTCTTCAGACTGATGATAATGTGAGAGCATAATGACCTTTTTATGGTGTGAATCTCGACAAACAGCAGATGAGTATGGAGCGTTTTCTTTCTTTCCTTTCTATGCGTATAAATTTTCCACCTTTTAAAGGTTACTGTACGACCAAAATAGAATGCGCTGCAAACACGATACACTTGTAACCTGATATTTATGCCACACATTTTTGTATCGCTACAAAGGGCTTCAAAAACCAACGTGTGCATAGTACTCGCGGATATGAAACTAAACTAACACAGTTCAAAAAATATGTGTCAACGTGGTCTTCTATGTAATAAAAATACGTTGAAGACTTCACCTATGCCCATATTTTATTAAAACACTTCAATTTAAGCAGCCGTCAGTGAATCGTGGTAATTTTTTATTTTCTAACATAAATGTCAACAACACATTTTGCTAATGAATTGTACACAAAAGTTATTCAGCAGCATTTAAGCACGGGTCTGCACGCAATGATCACTACCAGGTAATTGTTATAATTGTCCCACTTACCCTGCCCGGTAATAATGCTTAACGTGCTACCTTTTAAAATACTGCGAGCTTTTATATTAATTAACTAGTGGATTCCCGCGCGACTTCGTCTGCGACCTACCTCGTTTTTTTTCATACCAATTATAACCCCCACTTTTTATATAAAAATATTATAAAGAAAAACCCTCCAAATTTCAAGTCTGTAGGACTAACGGTTTAGGCTGTGCGTGTGCTTAGACAGTATGTGACGTGATTTTTAGCTACATTGTTAGATGTATGATGGTTTAAAATAAAATCAAGTGACACTATAATTAACTTATAAGTTTAATAATGTTGATGTAGTCAACACATGCCTAAAACACTTAAAAAACGTTTGCCCGTAGCACCAGCCATCAGTTATCAAACATACCTTTTGAGGTTACAAAAAACTACTCAAACAAAAACAAAATCGCAGACTCTGCATGCATCATCAGCTAAGAACCAATAATCAGAAATCAATATAAGAACCTCAGTTAGAAAGAAACTTTGATTAAACAAGAAACTGTTAGAGTTAGGTTTTGTTGTTATCCATTGTGTGTATTAAGAACCTCAATAGGTGGTCCAAATCTGAATACGTTTCGTGCGTTATTAAATCATATTTAAAACAATTTTGCTTTTACTAAGCTTTAAAAACAAATAAAACAATTTTTATTATAGCACACACGAGCAGTGATGAAGCATTAAACAAAAAATATATCAATTATATTTAATCCTCTCTAGCTTACAATTTGTGCCACAATTATCCCAAATGCTGGTCATAATAATCCTGGAGTGCCTACAAAGCTATATTCAGGTAGTATCTGGCAATAAGTTCTCGGGTTGCCAGTCTCGGTCAGCAATCGGACTATTGAGTTAGCCTGAGGTGAGAGTATTCAATCTATGTTGATACCTCGAGTATGATTGGATATAATCATTATTGCTATAAGATACGACTAAGGTACGAAAGCAAAGTGGGTATTTGTAACATAAAATACCTAATAGAACCTAATACTAAAATTTACTTTAAACGAAAACACCTACTCTATTTTTCGTATGGGATCCTTATAACTCAGTTATGAATGAAGAATTGAAAAACAGAACTTTTTTCTTCGATCATAACCTGGCTAAGAACTTAGAAAAATAAATCCTTCTACGTAGCTGGTTACGAAACTTGGTTACAAACAAGCATGAAAGGCTTTTTTCAATAGGGTTAACAAAGCTTTGTTTCAATGTCCTTCGTTCAAACGTAAACTGAAAAAACGCACTGAAAAAAACTAGAAATTGAAACACGCAACAATCCAAATTTTACCAAAAAAGGCTTTAAAAGTTAGGAATGACATACAAGCCGAAATAGTTACGGGTAGGCTTAACTGAAAAGTTGATCAAACAAAGTCGGAACAACAAAAAAACTGAAACGAAAAACCGAAGTGAACTTCATTAAAATAGGATCATGTTGCTCTCGTGGAAGCTTTACGTGTATGTTAGTTACCTACGCCCTGAAAGTTAATTTTTTCGTGAATTTTCAGCAAAAATAATTATTTTTTTCAAGTAGTACCTGCTGTTAATTTGTTTTGTATTATGAAATATTATTTTCCATCGTATCTGGGTATTAAAAAAATTAGGACAAATTGGCAAAAACTAAACTTCTAAGTAACCAACAAAAATAGTTTTTATTGAAAGGGCAACAAGTCCTCACCCAAAACTCACCCTTACTGGCATAGCAAAGCTAAATCTTCGGGCGCTTACACTCCAAATATTGCTATGCCCTAAACATAAGGGCCTTTTTTTTTAATTTATTTTTTTAATTGAAGATCTCACAAATAACAAACAATTGCAATAAACAATATGAGTAACTTATCAACTAAAATATCTGTCTTTTACCGAGGTTCTTATTAACGTCGTAAAATAACATTGTTATACTACAGCCAAAAGTAGTAACAGCATTGATAAAATCACGAACGTCATAGTAAAACCACAAAATCCACAACAATCGCAGTAATCGTATTTACTCTCACGAAGTCAAATGCTAAAGTTTTCATTAAATTGCTCTTTTCAAATAATTCAGGGCAAACAACTTGTTTACTTAGGTTCCCTGGAGGATGTTTAAGTAATGCCGGGAAGGGTACGAGGAAAGGGAAGGCAACGAGCAACACAAATAATTTACTAACTTAATAAAGTTAAATTGAATAAAAATAACATGAGACAGTTTTTTTTACAGCTAGCGTATGGAACAAGCATAATAGCCCACCTGATGCGGCAACCATTGGCTATAACAAAGCATTACCACGCAGGGCACGAGCTTCAGGATTGTGCCCTACGATGCACTGCCAATGCGTCCATCAACTAGACTTAACTAGAGGCATATAAGAGGTAAGCCCCACGTACTAAGTAATCATATAAATCGACAGACACAATAATAAAATATATATAATAAATTGTTTGAAAATATATTTATCAATATTATCAATGAAAACTATATTTTACTATCTAATGACATTTATAAAAAGTTCATAATTCTATATGAATTACTAAAAAAATAAATATGTTTGAAATCATTTCTCGTCTTCGTATAAGAAATAATAAAACTTCCTCACAATAAAACATTTTGCCGATAAACATTTTTTAACACGTTCCGGGCTCGTCTCGTTGTACTATAAAACAACCCATGAAAGTGCCTTACAGAAGAAGTATTTACCCTACAAACGATTGTATTGAAACATTGTGTTCCTTGGGACGTTTTAAATGGTGATTACAATTACAAAATGTTTGTTGTTGCTGATTAAATATTGTTTTAGTAGAAAATTAATGATTTTAGAACAATTCATGACACTTGTTATTCGTGTACACAATTGTGTTCTATTTCTAACTAGCGGCCGCTCGCAGCTTTGCTCGCCCCGTTCCTTTTAAAACCTAGTCGCTTCTATCGATTTGACATTGTTTTGTAAAACTAAAGTATTCAAGTATTATATCAGCTACCTGGTTACCATAGTACAAGCTCTGCTTAGATTGGGGCTAGATAGTGTTGTATGGATTGTCCGCATTAAAAAAAAACTACGATGGCAACAGATAGATAGCGGTCGAAAAATAATGGCAACAAGAATTTAATCGCAGTTTCTTGTTAGTATCATTTATTTTTTAGTATCAAACTTTTGATTGCAACAAAATTACACAATTGTCCATCTGCTTTTTATTTTCTATTGTACTATGGTACAATACTTACTAAATAAATACTTGATTCCTGATTCTATGGAAAGCCTACATTACCTTGCGTCATATATTGTTTAATCTTTGGTTCATGGAAATTGTTATATCCTTTACAGCGTGATTGAGTCAATCATAATAAAATCTAAAAATATTTACTAGAAGTGTTTTAACATAAAAAAGCCGCAGTGTTAATTTGATGATGTAATATAAAAAATAATAAAAGCTCCACAACACTGGCCAAACAACATTGCTTTCGCATCGATTTTAAAAAACTTTTCCTGAAAACAAGCTGCATCCTCGAAGCTCGAAAGTTCTTCAATTGGTCTTAATTAAAGGAAAACAAGCACGTACGTGCTATCAGTAGGCCTACCACAAGCTCTGTCTGGCTCTGTCTCTGGCTCTGGTTTTTGGTCTGTGTGAGTGTTGACTAAATAAATCCTACATCAAAACGCACACACATTATAATACACTAGTGAGCACTCAAACCAGATCCAGAGACAGAACCACACAGAGCTTATGGTAGGCCTATCAGGCTAGAAATCTATATTGGCAGAGTGCTTGGAAAGTTTCAGTTCATGAAATAGTAACCATGAAAATTACAAGGAATGTTCAGAAAAGCACCTCCTAATGCTAAAAAGAAAAAAGAAACGTTAAAGAGAACGGTTTTCGATAAATTTTCGAAAGTGCGTCCCAGTTTTCAACTTTTATAGTTTTTAAGATAAGGCTGGTTTTAGAATAGAATAAGGGCCTTATCTCACAAGCATACTATGGATTCGTTTTCTGTCATTTTATAAAGTCACATAGCTTTTCATTTTAATTGTTTTTCTGGTGTTATTTTTAGCTCTGTTGTGTAATTTTGGTGGTATTTTAACCAACATTACTTGAGGTCCTAACGCAAAGTGCGAGCAGTTGGAATGAATGTGTATTATGCGATATCCTGATTTGAACGAAAATGATTCCGATGGTTTTGAAGAAAACTGCCATCTTTTTCTTCAAAGCTAGTGACAGCCGACTTGTCTATTGACTGACTTGACTAAAAACTATTTTATTTAAGTAATAATTATATTATCCTCACTTGACGCTAGCAAAATTCATACAAATTGGATAGATGCTACTAATAAAGAAGAAGAATACTATATTTGCGTTTTCAGCGGGTGATTTGTACCGCTGTCAAATTGGTTGCGCAACCAGAGGGACACTAGGTGAAATACCCTACATACAGCTCTAAGGGCCTGACTTATAAAACTATGCCAAGACATAAACAGTGCTTAAGCTATTGCTATCTCTTACAACTGGGTAATGACGAACAGTGACAGGCATAATTTTAAGCAATGACTAAATTTAAATTGCGTTTATAAGTATGGCTGTTAATGTGTAAATATTTTGTTGGTTGTGCGACTGGTTGCGCCGCCACAAATGACGTGAGATGATCATGATTATTTATTCTCGGGAATATAGGTACGAGTACAATATGTTGTTATTAATATAAAATATAAATATCTGAGGCACAATGTAGGCTGGTTGCTTTTGGCCTAGGGCATTAGCCCTAAGCCAAAAGTAACCAGCAGTATGCTTCTTCTTCTCATCGGTTTTTTTTTAGTCTAAGCGTGGTGAATGGATTTTAAGTGCGCACTATGCTAACATAATTATATCAAAAACTTGACGTAATCGTTGGCCTCGCTAATAAACTATACCTATCCCCACACGCAGTGTTACGTCCAAACAAAACTAAACTGAGTTAAATTATCTTCAACCTATTGTAAATTATTTACCAGACCTCATTCCATCAAGAAAATATCTGCGTTGTTTCACTACAAGGTTATATACATACTCTTGATGACTGAATAATTACATAGTCGGCAACACATAAGGTTAAACACTTATATGCACGTACTTACGGCTGACTTGTCTATTGACTGACTTGACTACAAACTATATAAAAAAAAAAAAAAAATATGTAATAATTATCCTCATGGCATTCGCAAAATTGAACCAATGGACAGATGCCATTCATTAAGAAGAAGCATTACGCTAGGTGCATTGGAAACCGACTACGCGGTGGCAGTCAAACGAAAAAACAACAGAATATCTTGCAGATTGGCAGCGTTATAATTCAAACAACTCAATGTCCATATTGTTTAGTCTGATGCGTATCCGCGTGTACACTAGTGTATACCTAGGTTTGCATGAGATGACGTTATTGGCCTTAAAAATCTTTCAAAAGAAAAACTGTTGGCATCAAGGAATTTCTTAGGTAAGTATATAAAATCCTTGCTGGACATCCAATCTTTACAATGTTCATCTTGTCGTGTCGTGTCACTAATTCTTTCAAATGAGTGTGGTGAAAACGATGAGTATGGCAAACAGTAACAGGACTTATACAGGGTTAAAATATTTATGAAATGACTTTTTAAAGTTTTGTTATGAAAATCCTGAGAAAATCGATAAAGAATATCCATTGGAATCATTGGCACCTGACCTATTTTGACCTTTGATCCGTGCCCGCGCGCCGTAAGCGACACTCTGCATTCAGTCACCACCTGGGTGGTTCATCGTCCTGTTCTCCGTGGCAATCATTATGCAATAGCCGTAAAGAAATTAATAAAAATACAATTTTGATACAAAAACTTAATCAGTTTAAGAATTAAATTGATACGGCCAAACAAATATTCACGACCCAAAAATTTGGCCTTGTCAGTTTGTCTCTAATAATGAATAAACCTGTATAAGAATTCAATATTAATACCTACTAATATAATTTCAGGTTTAAATTGCCATTGCCAGTAACTGGCCTGCGCAAATCTAGGTGATGGCGATGGCGACCAGTGAAACGCTGTCAAAATGTGACAGCTTTATTTGAGAACGTTTCATTGATCACGTTTTCTTGATCCACCGCAGAACGCGTACCTAGATGTGTGCAAGGCTTAAGATGTTTTAAAGTGATCCTTGTGATACAATTGAGTTAATATTTTTATGAATTTGAATTTGAATTTCCTAGTAGATAGAACAAAATATTAATGTTTTTTTCAAAGACAATATTATACTAACGGAAAATCCTGAATAATTACTTTGTTGTTATTGGTTGGTGAGATATAGTCAAATATCACATGATCAGTAGGTACCCCCTAGTCAGAATTTTACTGGATCAGTTTGAGAAATTCTTTTGCCTACGTGTCTCTTTCTTTTGTATGGAGAAATAATGAGACAACAACTCGTTTACTTTACTACTGATTTCTCTGTGTTACATCACATTAATACAAACATATTGTTCCAAAGTACAGTACAGTACCGACGTTCTACAGAGTACACGATGTTATTTTTGGCTTTTAAGACCAAGAACTGCATGCGTTTATACCAAACGGGTTTACGACGGCCCCTGTCTAAAATAGATGTGGTTGCTAGAACCCAGAGTTCTGATTTCCGTCTTGTACTCGAACTTAGTTCTAATACCAAAATGAATTAAATAAATAAAAATATCCTAGACAATCCTCTCAACACTATCTAGCCCCAAACTAAGCAGAGCTTGTACTTGAACCAGATAGCTGTTATACTACTTATATATATTTTTTTGTATTTTAGAATACAATATAACACCCAGGCAGAGAACAAACATTTGTATCATAGTTTGTTCACCACGCAAATATTTGTTCTCGGTGGGGATCGAATCCACGACCTACGACGCAGAAGGCAGAGCTACTACCAACTGAGCTGAGAGGCCAGTCAATTATGAATATTATTATTTTTGACATTTGTTTTACTACTTGATTATTTGTTATTTTTACCCGTTTGAATTTTCTGTATTTTGGTTGTGTGTCGTATTGTGATTCTTGATACTTGTATTCAAAAATGTTGTCTAATGTCTAGTCACTAAAATGTTGGATGCACCGGATTGTGAACATGTTAATTTACCCAAATTATGTACTGACCCAAGCTCGGTAATCTAATATTAAAGTACCGATTACATAATATTTGACAAAGCGATTTGCGGAATGACCGGTTTCCCGCTCGATAATTAACTCATTTTAATTTGGGACCTAAATAAGGGTTGTCCAACACTTTTAAGCCAAAATTTTATTCATATTTTATGTTTACTCATTGATGAAATAAAATAAGAAATAGTGAAAATATGCAATTTATAGCATATTTTTATGACTGGCCTCTCAGCTCGGTTGGTAGTAACTTTGCCTTCTGCGCCGTAGGTCGTGGTTTCGATCCCCGATGAGAAAAAATAATTGTGTGGTCAGATGTTTGTTTTCTGTCTACTGATTTGCCAGAAGTTTAGTTTTTAGACTACGCTTTTTTTATTTTGAAACTTTTGAGATAGTAAGTATAGCCTGTTAGATTATAGTAGTTGTTTGGGAAGCTCCAAGATCCAAATGCTAAAATATATTGTGATATAAATAGTACCTACTTAATGTAGCTTTTGAACACCAATCCCCCCTTCCCCCTAGCCCCCCCTGCCAAACTCTTCTGTATATTGGAACTTGTAAGAGCTGGCAACCCTATCATATTACAGTGACTATCAGATTTGAGTTGAACGTAATTTGATATTCGTTAATTGGGTAAACAATATTATTAACTTTTAATTAAAATTACGATAGTGTGAACTTTTTTGTTTGTTAAATCGTTTTCATTGAAATAATTACTTACTAAATCAAAGTAAATATTTAATTTTATGAATACATTTTGGTACAGTTAATTTAATAGTTTTGCTCAACTAAATTTTGTTTGAAGAGCTATTTAAAAGACAATAAAGAATTTTTTTTATAAAAAAACTCATAAATATTTTCTCACAGTCTTAAACATTTTAATATTTTCATCACCTCTTTTATCTACGACGTGAAAATGATTACTAAATCTACGAACAAACTCGGCCGATTCATACATCAACACATTGCCCTATTTGTACTAGATGACGTAAGAAAAAGGGCTTTTAAGCAGAAGTGTATCCATAAATAAAACTATAAAACTATTTGTAATAACGCACCACGTGCCGTGGTCAGCGTATTGTTTATGGTTCCGACTGTACAAGGCGGTTTCACGTGAAGTGGAGAGTTATAAAGTTTTTTTTTTAATTTATACTTTCATAGGGTTGTTGACATTTTTAACCGACTTCAAAAGGGGGAAGTTTGCAATTCAGCTAAACAGCTGAAAGCTGAGATGTAAAAACTAAACAGTTTTTACATTTGTTATCGCTTAATTTCGTCATTTATGAGCCGATTTGAAAAAAATGTTTTATCTGAAAAGTAATATTTCCAGATTAGTCTTATAGAAATTTCATCAAAATCGGTTTGATAGTTTGGCCATGAAGCCAATTTCTCAAGTTTATGAACTTTTATTATTGTTATTGCAAATGAATTATATATTATTTAATTTCTAAAAAATCTTACTCATTGTCATCTTTCTCACAGTCCATCCAGATTTTGTTCGGTCCACATTTTCTCTAGAACCCACTAGTAGATTTTTAATTAAAACAATACTTGTGCCTAATAGTCCTGCTTGAATCATTTTCAGCGCATTGTATTCAGACAACATCTAGGAAACCAGTCCAAGTCTAAATATAGCGGTATTCAGAAACATTACCGCGATTACCGCTATTATAGCGGGATACGGGAGTATGCGCAGTAAATGTTGACAGCCTACCTGCCTGCAGTACCGCGGTTATTATCGGCCAGAACGGTACTTACCAAATATTTTCGGAAATAGTTCGGCTGGCATAACGATCAGTATTTTTGAAATGTTTTGTCTGTACGAGCTCATTTGCATTTTTTGTCTATGCTCTTTCCTCCTAAGCAAACAATTTCACAATATGCAATGATTTGTCTGTGGTTTTTCCACATAAAAGCAAACAGTTAAACAGATTTTGCAATTTTGAACCATACTACAGTTATTTTTTCCGTGCCCATCTATCCGATGGACCCACGACATTGTTAAGATCGCACGAAGTCGGTTGATGGAAAGGGCTCATAATCGTTCTTCCTGGAAATTTTTAGGCCTAGGTCTAGCAGTGGACTGATCAGACTGATGATGATGAAAATGTATATACCTCATTTTATGAGTTTTTTTTTGTTTGAAGAAAGCAAATAGTGAAACAGTTTTTGCTGAAGTATTTTTTACGCATGCGAACATATTATATTATTTAACAATCTATATTTGTCTTCTCTTCTTCTTCTTGCCCTTATCCCACTTTAAGTGGAATTGGCACAACATGTTTTCCTTTCCATTCTTCTGCTTTCCATTCCATTGTACAAATACATAATACTACTTACATATATTTGTACATTATATATTTGTACCATTCTATAACGCAACACATCTCGAACATACCTAATTAGTGAGCACAATTAGAGTAGTGTGAGGTAGTGATCAGCCTCAATACCAATTAGTACCTTGCTTCAGGCACAGTATACAATACGACAGTATCTCAACTCACAAACTTATCTTCACCTTCAAGGAATAGAATTCCTTGCCGGCGCGTCGTCTGTCTTTCCGAGCACCTACAAGTTGGATGTTTTCAAGACAAGAGTGAATAGGTATCTTCTAGGTAAGCGTGCTACATCGTCGACCGCATCATCACTTAACAGCAGATGAGATAGCGGTCAAACGCAAACCTATAAATTGTAAAAAAAAAAAACCTTTCCAGACCAACTTCACCAAGTAGAAATGAAACCCATAAGAAATGAGATATTTGCAAAATGTTTTTTTTTTGAATTTTTGACCTCGAATTTTAACCAGAAGACTCAACACCAGAACCAGAGACAGAGCCAGACAGAGCTTGAGGTAGGCTTATAGGTTTGGTTACTGCCTGTCCAAAATATACTGCCTTTGCTCAAACAATGACTCATTGAAGGCTAACATACAATGCTTTCTGTTTATTAGAAAGGCGTTGTTTGTATTTCTTCATGTTTTTACTGGTTGAACAAATAGCCATGGACATAAAAATATGATAGAATGGAAACTAAACATAGAAGATAAATCAAGTTATTAGTGATTTATTATCGTTCTTCCTGAAAATATATAGAGGCTTATGTTCAGACTTCTTCAGGCTGTTTTTTTAATCCATTTTCAATATTAATATGTTTTGCAATCTTTACACAATAACACTCCTCAGTATAAAAACTAAATGAAGAATACATTTATTAAAAATGTCGCTATTAAATTCTTTTTTACTTACAAAGGAAAGTTCTTAAATTAAGTTTTCAAAGTTAAACTACAAATTTGGACTTAATATTTTATTTTATTCACTTTTAATAAAGTTTTGCTTCAAAATGCTAAGATTAAATTAGACTTGCATTTTGTAAGTTGGTAAAATCACCGAAGTTTTCAAGACGTAGATGCCTTCGTTTGTTCAGTAATTCTGTAGGGACTATGCTCTTTTTCTCTCCTGACTATGTGAGTAAAAAAGGCCAGGTATATCATTAAAAAGAATAGCTTGTTGAACGGTTATGCATTATGTACAGATATAAAAACGGAATTTAAGGTTCTAGCTGGACCATATGCATAGCCAGTATTTGATTTTCTAGCTCATACCATTCCACAATATTCCACAAAAAGCTGTAATTTGTAAGCATTCAAACAAACTGCAAGTCATCACAAAGTATCAGATAAAATTGAAAGCTTACCAAATCATCGTAGTAGTTCGCGATGTGGGAGTAAATCAGTGAATCGTAATCCATTTTGTCACACACACGCACACAACACTTGAATGAATATTTTTTTTTAAATCACTGAATACTTCACGAACTAACCGAATGCCGGACGTGGATCGTCGATTCAAGACGCATTGGTACAGTACGCTCTGACGTGTACAAGCGTTGTAAAGCTAAAATAAGACCCAATTTTAAACACAAATCTTTGATGCTGGTGCGTGTAAATATAGAGATGCTTTAACCGTTTTTTATGAAGCGCATCGATTGTTTTTTGTTTTGCGGACTCGAATGCCGATAAATATTGTTTGTGTTTTCTTTTCGTTAGTTATTTATTTATATTAGGTACAAGTAGGTACTATGTAACGAACAAATATTATGTGTAATGAAAAGCTTTATCAAATTAATCTACAAGTGATATGGTGATAACTTGTTATCTGACTTGAAATGAAAAAAGAGGAGGTTCTCATTCCGGTTATATTATTTTCATGTTTGTTATTATATAATTTCGTTATTTTTAAGCCGATTTGAAATGATATTTTTTTTCTAAAAATATTATGTCCCTTATAAATTTCATCAAAATCGGTCTAGCAGTCTAGCCATTTTAAACTTATTCATATAATATTCTCAGCATTTACAACCAACATGCTTCCTATAAATATAAAAATACTGACTGCTTGGCACTACTGGTGGTGGCAATTAAAAAGATTGAACAAGGTATACAAAATAAAGCTGTAAAAAAAACTAAAGCTGTTTAAAAAGTACTAAAGCTGTAAAGACCAATCGTCGCAACCAACCACTCCAGCCTACACAAACACACTCACAGCTCCATACATTCCCTACGAGAGGAAGCGTGGCGTGCTCTACTCGCGTTTCTTTCATAGATAAATAAATTTAAGGAGATAGCACACGTATACGTGCTAAGCCAGTTAAATAGTGACGATAATGTATTTCCAAAATTATGGCAAGATCAGCAATATTGCATAAAATTACTGCAGATTTTGTAATGTAAATTCTTACGATAAGTCTAACAAATCATCATTATAATCATCCGCAGCCTGACTTAACCCACTGCTGGAGGCATGGGCTTCTCTTTGCTCTTGTTACTACACTCAATATTGGGCTACCCTCATTTAGGGCCCACGAAGCTAATAATAGTGTGATAAAATGCGGACAGATTTTTTAATGTATTCTAAGCAATAAAATGGGTGCATACGGCAGTAATGTCGTATGGTATATCTCCTTTACTTGATAGACCTGTGGCTACTTCAAACGTTTTATGTCGGTTTGTTTTTTAATTTCCAGAGGTGAAATAAGTTCGATGTGGTGGATTTTATAAGTGTCCATTAGGTATCATGCAAGAAGTTGTTTTGAGTGCAGTGACGAATAAAATGTATCTTGTTAATGCCATGTTTATTTTAATTACTTGCTACTATAAACATGCGATTATGCTAGTAATTGCATGTGCACCCTTGCCCTAAAAAATCCAATAAAATAATAAATAAAATAAATGAATATTAGTAGACAATCCAAACCCCCATCTAGCCCCAAACTAAGCAGAGCTTGTTCTATGGGAACCAGTTAGCTGATAAGTACCTATAATACTTTTTTTTTTACAGTTTTGTGAGGATTATCTACTGGATGGTCACAGTACCGTAATAGTATTTGCTAACCCGAAGCCTTTACAAAGAGTCTCTTTGAGCTCTAAAAGCGTCAAAATAAAAACCTTGAAGTAACAAACCAGTAGCAAAGTCCACCTTTCCGTGTGCACCATCCGAGTTTTCCTCGATTTGTATAGTGAAAAAGTCGACCTCTTCAAACGCTTAGCTTTTTTTTAATTTGCATACTGTAGTTTCCCGAGCCGTGGGAATGACAATGTGGATGAATGTGAATGGAGTTCAGTGCCTGTGCTTGTTGTTTTAAAACGATAATTGCGTTGAGTTTTTATAGACTGGAAATGTTTGTAATGGATTGAAAAGTTGTGGGCTTGTGAATGGTTTGTTAGGATCTGATTTTGAAGAGAAATTAAAGTATTAATCTTATACCTTTAAACGAGAAAATCTTGTATATATATATATTAAGGATCTCGGAAACTGAGCCAACGATTTTCATAAAATTAAGTATACAGGGGTTTTCGGGGACGATAAAACGATCTAGCTAGGATTCATTTTTAGAAAATGACGAGAAATGGTTTTTTGCAATAATCTAACATAAACTAAATATAATGACTGTTCCTGCCATCTATTGGCGATTGTGAGCAACTAACTGCAAACTATTCCAGCAGATGGGGTCGTTAAATAAAAATAAGCCAATAAAGATTATGACTCTTCCTGACATCTATTGCCCAATAATAATACAATTTTTTTTAATAATACGATTTACAAATAAATAAAATCCCGAGCGAAGCTCGGTCATACCGGCTCGTTAACTTAATGCTTGAAAGGAGTTGCTGCCTGATATAACCAAATACTGCAAAACGTAAGCATGTGTGTAATCTTATAATGTAAATATCTGACTACCCAATCAGACAAGTACAGATATATGAAGTATTACAATGATTATTTGATTTCTACTTTTGAGCATGAGGATACAATATAAGCCTATTTTGTATTTTTATTGAGTTTGTGTTATTAATAAGAGTTTTGTATGACAACATAACATTACTAGCTTAACTACGCTTGATTGAAAGAGTGTACTACTTTATTTTCGTTATAGTCTAGGTATTAATACTAATTCAAATACTCAACATATTCGAACCTAGTAGAAACACATTGCTTACAAAAATAAATAGCATGCACATGTTTGCGAATGTTATTGTTGGGGCTATCAATATGGAGAAATGTTTAGGATCGCAGGCCACCTGTAGGCCTACCGCAAGCTCTGTCTGGCACTGTCTCTGGCTCTGGTTTTGAGTCTGTGTGAGTGCTCACCAGTGTATTATACTGTGTGTGTGACGTTTCGACTTAAAATATATATTTTGACTACACTCACACAGACTCAAAACCAGAGCTAGAGGCAGAGCCAGACAGAGCTTGTGGTAGGCCTACTGGGCTTTACCTAGCAGGATTATTTGATGTGAGTTATTAATACGTTGTAGCCAAAGTTTTGGAATACCGGTGCAATTTTCAAGTAAGTATATATAAAACGTGGTTTTTTACTAGTCTACATATGTCCAGCCGTAGATTTCTTCTGGCTACTACACTGAGAATACTATCTATATTTATAAAACAAAGTCGTGTTAGTTACACTATTTATAACTCAAGAACGGCGGAACCGATTTGGCAGAAAATTAGTGGGGAGGTAGCTTAGAACCGGGAGAAGGACATAGGATACTTTTTATCCCGAAAAAGCAACGGGAACGGGGTGTTACGGGAACGGGCGAGTGAAGCCGCGGGCGGCCACTAGTTATAAATAAAATAAAAATAAAAAAGTCCTTATTATTCCTAAATACAAATTTATGTTTAAAATATTTATTTAGGACCCCTCTTGGGTATAGGCCTCCTCCAGCTCTATTATAAACTATACAGGGTTATTCATTATTAGCTGCAAATACTCAGGAATTAGGTTCAACAAATAAAATAAAAAATATTTATGAAATGATTTTTTTTAAGTTTTGTTATGAAAATCCCGAGAAAATCGATAAAGGAATCATTGGCGCCTGACCTAGTTTGACCTTTGATCCGCGCCCGCGCGCCGTTAGCGACACTCTGCGTTCAGTCACCCCCTGGGTGGGTCATTGTCCTGTTCTACATGGCAATCATTATGCAATAGCCGTAAAGAAATTAATAAAAAAAAAATTTTGATACAAAAACTTAAATCAAAATAAAAAAAAAATCATTTCATAAATATTTTTTTTTTTATTTGTTGATCCTAATTCCTGAGTATTTGCAGCTAATAATGAATAACCCTGTATAATTATAGGAGAATACTATTATACTACTAGTATATTATACATACTACTTTAGATGATGATGATGGTGAATTGTTTATGTACAAATGAGCATAATAATGCGGAAAGTTAAGATTTTACAACCTTTTAGATAGTTACCTACCTAAAGTTTGTTTTAACTTCACTAAAAAACTGTAAAAAAACACATTTTACCCTTTTTAAACTGAAAAGTAAATCAAGTTTTATCAGAAAAACGATGTTTCTTTATGAACAAAAAACTTTGAAGCTACTCGTTAGTTTATTAAAAAGCAAAGTAAGCAAGTGCATTCATAAAGTTGTATGAGAAAATTAATAAGTTTTTAAAACTTGAAAATCTTACGTTAACAACAAGCATCGAGGTTCGCGTTTTATTAAAAATTAAAAAAAAACACCAGCAGGTTCTCCTGAATGGAGAACCTATTTTACTATTTAAAAGTAATCAGAGCAAAAACAAAAACACGTGATGTTTTTTTTATATTACTTCGATGAAAAAATTCGTGCACGATCTGTGCAGTCAAGGTTTTTTTCTTCTTCTTCTTCTTATTTAAGAGCAACGCTCTTGTCGGCGTAATGTATGCATTTTTCTCCAGGTATTTCTTTTGAGAGCAACCTCCTTGACCTCCTTATACGACATGACGGCGATCATTGCTTTTATTTGGCTCATGTAGCTTATCCTTGGTCTTCCTCTTCCTCTCTTTCCTTCTACTTTTCCTTCGATAATATTTCTGATAAAGCTGTCATGTCGTACAAGATGGCCAATCATCTTTCCTCTTCTGTTCTCAACAACTCCTATTAGGGCTCTTTCCTCGTCGACTCTATCTAATACTTCTACGTTCGTTACTCTTTCTGTCCAGCTGATCCGTTCCATTCTTCTCCAACACCACATTTCAAATGCTTCCAAAAATTCCTTTAAAGCTATTTTCTTTCACTCCAGTAGGCCTACAAGCTCTTTGTGGCTCTGTCTCTGGCTCTGGTTTTGAGTCTGCGTGAGTGTTCACCAGTGTATTATACTATCTGTGCGACGTTTCGGCGTAGTATTTATTTATTCAACACTCACACAGACTCAAAACCAAAGCCAGAGACAGCGCCAGAAAGAGGTTGTGGTAGATCTACACCATAACCTTACTGTAGTTGTGAAAAACATGAAAATACCTCACAAAAATGAATCCAAATGAAAACAATTACCGCTGCATGATTAACGTAGTACACCTACCCAACTAAAATCGCTTTATATTTCAAGTATAAAAAGCCGAGAAAACAAACTAAACTCCGGAACAAGCCAAAATAGAGGCCGACAAGTATATTAGTCGTCATACGAGGCGATAAGACCGCACAGAAATTTATTGCGAGATCCCAGAATGCGGTCTGGCAACGCACGCCGTAGCGTATATGCACATGTGGAGATGTAGGTACATTTCTAGATGAGACTCACTTCACTTCGCGATTTACTTGCTCGTAAAATTATAGTTTGATATAAAGTTATATTTTTGTCCCAACATAGACCTCACATAGCTTTCACAGGTCGTATAGAGATTTGAAAAAGCGTGCTTCAGGTGGATAAAAATGAGTTTTCCAAATTAAAACTCTTCGTGGTAGGCCGAGAAAACGTTTGAGGGATCAACTAGAGTTGCCTTTGAAAGTAGCTGGGAGGGTTTAGGGGAGAGCTAAAAATTTTTGTGGAAGCTTTTTGCCTTGCAGTGTAGACTACAGAAGAAAAAAAGCAGCCAAGTGCGAGTCGGACTCGCCCATGAAGGGTTCCGTAGCACGACGAACTACAAGAACCTTTATATATGTTACTTGATGTAACATAATAAGGTTCCTGTAGTTCGTTGAAAGGTAAATTGCGGTTTACGGTTTATGACGTATAAAAAAAAAACTACTGACTAGATCTCGTTCAAACCAAATATCGTTGAAAGTTTACATAGTAATGTACAACATATATTTTTTTTAGTATTATCATTCTCTTACTTTAGAAGTTAGAGGGGGGGGGGACCAACTTTTTTCCACTTTGGAAGTGTCTCTCGCGCAAACTATTCAGTTTAGAAAAAAACTATATTAGAAACCTCAACATCATTTTTAAAGACCTATTCATAGATACCCCACACGTATGGGTTCGATGAAAAAAAATTTTTTGAGTTTCAGTTTCAAGTATGGGGACCCCCAAAATTTCTAGTTTTTTTTCTATTTTTGTGTAAAAACCTTAATGCGGTTCACAGAATACATCTACTCACCAACTTTCATCAGTCTAGCTTTTATGGTTTCGGAGAAAAATGGCTGTGACACGGCCGGACAGACAGACAGACAGACAGACAGACAGACAGACATGACGAATCTATAAGGGTTCCGTTTTTGCCATTTGGCTACGGAACCCTAAAAACACATTTTTGAACCCAATGAGCAGCAATTCTTCCTCTCAAAAAATATATGTACCAAATTTTAGACCTCTAAAACGGTCAGAGAGTCTTTATTGCCCGAGGCGTGAGTGGATTTTTTTATAATATTACTAGCGACCGCCAGCGGCTTCGCTCGCCTCGTTCCCGTTCCCGTTATTTTTTTGGGATAAAAGTATTCTACCGTACCCTTGTTCTACCTCCCCACCAGTTTTCAGCCAAATCGGTTCAGCCGTTCTTGAGTTATAAATAGTGTAACTAACACGACTATCTTTCATAAATTTTATAGATAGACTAGTGGCCGCCCGCGGCTTCGCTTGCCTCGTTCCCGTTCCCCTTATTTATTCAGGATAAAAAGTATTTTATGTCTTTCTCCTGGTTATAAGCTACCTCCATACCAGCTGTCAGTCAAATCGGTTCGGCCGTTCTTGAGTTATAAATAGTGTAACTAACACGACTTTATTTTATTCTTTAGATATAGAATTTGTTTCCTGTATCACTTCCATTTTCCATTACTCCACACAACCCCAGCTAATCCAAGGCACGCACAACCTGTTGCAGCTGGATAACTTCCAGTTAGTGATATACAGTCAAATAAACCGCTTTACTTATCATTTACATTTTTCAATTGCCGCTTTTCGTGCCAAGAGTGGGTTCTAAAGTTTGGCTGAATGAATGTAACGCTTGTTGCCACATTCGGTTTGTTTTCTTTTTAAATGTTTCCGTGTGAATTGAATTAGACGTTGTTTGTTCAGTTTTATTTGGTTCGTGTGTATTGTGTTGTTGTTAGTACTTTTGGTAAGTGGTTCATTTGATTAAAAGCTTTGCTATTTTTGTTTGCTTATTATGTTAAGGGCAGGGGTTTTAAATATAAGCTAGCTACATAAACAATGTCATTCATGAGAGAGCGTCATTTTAAGTAGCTTAAAAATAAACATTGACGACGGATTTTTTTCCTGAACACTACAGCCTGGGCCTCTTCAAGGCAAGAGTGAATAGGTGTCTTCTAGACCATCCTACTCCATCGACAAGTACATCGTTGCTTACCATCAGGTGAAATTGTATCCAAAGAATGGTCTATATCATGTAAAAAAAAAACAGATTTTGTGCAACATTTTCATTGCTACCTTGTTTTGGAGATAAATATAAAACAGAAAAAAACATTTTCGGACCACACAAAACCAAATACGCAGAAAAAATTCAACGTTTTTTTCTCGTTTTTCTCATTCTTTTCATTCGCAACGTCGCGAACGCAGTAGTATATTTTCTTTAAAAACATTGAAGTAAAAGCCTCTTCAAAATGTTTTCACCTTTAATATTAGAATTTCCTATCCATATTTTAGGTTACCACAACTGCATTATCCTAGAAGGTTCCGCATAATATTTTTATAGGGAAATACTCCGAGACATCTCCAAGGGATTGACTCGGGGAGCCTGGATACATATGTTATCGGTACGTGTTTGTAAAATCATAACAAATACATACACACGTGACCTGCTTACTGAACGCTCGTTTACGAAATGGAGACGAATTTCGAGTAATAGTTGGAGCAATGTAGAAATTCTTTTAAACATGTTTAGCGTTTTTATTACCAGTAACCTGTCAAAAACACAAACACTTTCACTTTATAGAATTCTTATAATTTGCGTTAACTAAATTTAGTATTCAAATCTAGCATGACTAATGATATGGAAGAAACGGGTATTTATCGAGAAGACCTTTATTGTTTCCCGATGAAAAGAATAAAATTAATAAAGAAAATCGCGATAAATACTCGTTTCTTCCATATACCTAATATGCATAACTATAGCGTTATTTTAAAAAGTTCTAGTATGGCTGTAACTTATCTTATATTGTAGTAAACCTGAGAATCTAAAGGTACCTAAAGGTACCTACTAAAGTAGTTGACATAGCTAAAAGGATTAGCAAGCTGAAGTGGCAGTGAGCCGGTCATATTTGTCGTAGAGCACACAATCGTTGGAGCAAACGAATACTAGAGTGGAAACCGCGTTTAGGAAAGCGTAGTGTAGGATACCCTCCGGCAAGGTGGGGCAACGATCTGCGAAATGTAGCTGGCAAACACTGGAGGAGAAGAATTGAAGACCTGGCTTAGTGGCGTGTCTTGGGAGAGATCTACGTCCAGCAATGGACTGATATAGGTTGATGATGATGATGAAACCTGTATTATTAAGGCTGTCTCAGAGATTCAGTTCAGTCATTTCTGAGATTGAAATGGTGAAGTGCTCCCACCACTTTGTTCAGAGTTTTTTTCAGGGGTTTTAGTTATTATGTACGTTTAATTAATTTATGTAAACATACTAAAGCCGGTACAGTGTTTGTTACTGATTTTAATGCGTTCTTCAATAAAATGTAATGTATAAAATGAAAACATAAAATACATTTCGCCCAGCCATCAACCAAAACGTGAATTTACGTTATACTGAGGCATTTCACCGTTTAAATTAACGGACAAAAAATACCATAGAGAAATTTTCTCCATAATTCATTCGAAGCGTTAAAATTTTATCTGAATGATTTATAATACCTACTTTGTGTATAGGGAATATTTTGCGACTGAAAAAATATATTATTTAAGCATAATGTGAGAACGCTTGGAAGCTCGATGTGTTAACCTTATAATTTATGAATCCTGTTATGGGCACAAAATTTCTTCCGCGTGAATTATTTAATCTACTTTTCCATTAGGTTTTTGGTGAAATGACATAATTTATATTCCGTGCGTAGGTTACAAGTCACGGTATAACTTTATAAAAAGATTAGGGTCGAGATCAGCATTTAAATTCTGGTTTAGAGTGTTTTGCACTTTGTGTCGCTTTGCCTTTGTTTTGAACTATAGATCTGTAATCAGAAAGAGAACGAATAATGAGAGCAGAGTGAATACTGATTATAAGTGGAATGTAACTAAAATCAACCGTCTCGCTCCCACTTTTGAATTTTAAAAAAATATGGATCCCTCAACTTATTTAGCGAAAATCGAGAGCTATTTTATGCAATCCGATTGCATTACATATTATTGATGTTAACATGTTTTTTCATACTTGGGTAAAGAGCCCTAATAGGAGTTGTTGAGAAAAGAAGAGGAAAGATGATTGGCCATCTTGTACGACATGACAGCTTTATCAGAAATATTATCGAAGGAAAGGTAGAAGGAAAGAGAGGAAGAGGAAGACCAAGGATAAGCTACATGAGCCAAATAAAAGCAAAGATCGCCGTCATGTCGTATAAGGAGGTCAAGGAGGTTGCCCTCAAAAGAAATACCTGGAGGAAAATGCATACATTACGCCGACAAGAGCGTTGCTCTTAAATAAGAAGAAGAAGAAGGGTAAACTTTAAAGTTTTTAAGTAGGTGATCAGTGATCAGTGTATCATAATTATGGCATGGTAGGTGATCAGAATTATTTTTTTGCTTACGATTATCGTTGAATATGTTCAGTGTTTTATATCTTTTGAAAGGTCAGAATGTGAGAACGAGAAGTTGTTTTACGGTTTTCAGTGTCTTAAATAGGTGCCTTGAATGGAAACTTCTAACCGTTTGCAATAAATCAGTTTGTAACAGTTGTTTCTGTGATAAATCAAGGTCTAAGGGCTAACTAGATAGCAAAAACTACGGGCTCAAAATCGCTCGTAAAAAATAGTGGTTTTCTTCTAACCTTGATTAAGGATATAACTCGTTTGAATCACTAATTCTATAACTCTAAGTAACTTTATAAAAATACTAACACGTGAGGCTGAACATCTGTATTCTTCAAGTTGTTGGGCGCAAGGCAGTGAATCGCAGGGCACGTTCCTGACATGCGTGACCTACTATGACGTGCGTGACCTACGAGGTACTGCATTGTTATAAAAAAACTATCTAGATATCAAAATGATTCATGCAAGCAATTTAAATTCAATAGGTGGTATTACTATCACGCATTCAATAAAGTTTCAGCCGCTTATATTTCAGTCATTATCCACAATCGTTTCATAGCCCCTAAATAAAATTACTTCACAAAATTCTGTGGGCACTGCTCGAATATAAAGTAGTGCTTAATTCTGTAAGATTCGTTATATTTCATGACACGATTCAGCATTACGCTATATGTATAAGATTGATAAGAATTTTTGCACACCTAAATGGTAAAAATATGTGATACTTTTATTTATACTTTAGACATCTTTGAAATGAAAATCAATTCTGAAAATGTACAAATCTATAACATAATGTTGCATTTATTTATTTTATCACCAAACTTGACATGTCGGTATTGCATATAAATACATAATATTAATTTATAACTTTTGCGGGCTGGTCGATCAATTTTATGTCATTTCAGGTCACATGTTCTATTCCAATTTTTATCCAAATTGATCCAGCTCATAAGGTATAGTAAAAACATCACACCAATCTTTAAATTAAATTAACATGATGAGTGTTAGTTCTATATTTTTCAAGATTATGCTACTTTTAATCAAATGTATCATACATAGACATAGTTTTAGCTGAGTTCAGATAAAAGAGGAGGAGGTTCTCATACTCATACGGATTGTATTTTTTATGTTAAAAAAAGAAGTATCATTAGATTCTTCGTAATTTACAAACTGATTTGAAAAGTCTTTTTTTATTTGAAAGGGTACATTTTTAGATTGGTCTAATTGAAATTTCATTAAAATCGGTTTAATTGTTTGGCCATGATTTAAAACTTATGTTATTACTTAGTGGATTTTGTTCACGGTGCTGATGTACTCGTGTAAGTGGAGTTTGACCCTGAGCCTCGCTTTATTTTGTACGCAATTACTTCGTGTTAGGCATACGATAACTTTCATGGGTTTTTTCATATTTTTCAGTTACATTTTTAGTTTGATTATGTCAGTACTCCATGTGTTTATTTTGCATTCATATTCTTCACGTTATATTTATTTTTTTTGTTTGATTTTGTCAGTATTCTCAATCGGTGATCTGTTGGTTCCACAATCGTACAAAAAAACTACTTAGCCGGGGGATCAAAGTCGTGAATTTCTTTCTGATTTACTACTGCAAAACTCGAAGACCGAGAGGCGTTGAAAGAAGTCCTAGAAACAATAAAAGCAAAAAGGTGTAAGGCAAGAAAGCTGCTTAGCTACTTACCCCGGGCAACGTCCGTTTCTCATGGAGGGCCGACTGAGCGCTTGAAGCGCTTTCTGGGTTGAAGTATGTCAGGAACGCGCACCCTGGAACAAATGAATAACAAGATTGGACAAAGTTTGGTTTGTTGAACATATTTTTTTGGCTCTCATACAATCCTTAAAAACGATTAGTAAATGATAAATTTCCATCATTGAAAGTATTAGACCACGCTCATCATCATCAGGCTGAAGAAATCCATTGCCCTAAATTAACACGAAGAATGATTTGAGTCTTTGTAGTATAAGTTCTTAGTACATTATTTTGTATCAAGTAAGAATAATTTAATTCGGCCAATAGGACTGTTAAAGTTTACTAAATGTTCTTTTACTTTTTTATTTACAACTATAGCTAATGAAACAAGCCTTATGACCCACCTGATATTTTGTGGTAACCATACATCAAAGCATTGCTTTGTAGGTCACGCACGTCAGGAACGTGCCCTACGATGCTCTGCGTCCATAATTTTGAGGCATAAGTTCAATTTCACGCACCTACCAGTTAATTCACCGACACCCTTCAAACAAAAACAATGCTGCTTCACGCCAGAAAAAAGCTTGGTGGTAGTACTTCCCCTGACAAGCTCTTCACAAAGAGCTCTACTAAATGTACAATTGAAATTATTTTAATGTCATTGAAAGGTCACAACTTTTTTAAGACAAAAATCACCGTGTTATTCACTCGTCTGTTTTTTATTACTCTTCTCATCTACAACTCTTTACGATAACGTTCGGAATTCTCTGCAGCGATGAAATTTGTAGGTGAAAATATACCAAAACATTTCTGAAATCCCTATTCATTCGAAAATACAATTCCACATAATGAGAACCGTACGGTGGAGGGCGTAACGGTGGCAGATTACCGCGGCTTAGATACCGTCGAGTCGGAAATAAAAGCGGCTAACTGCTAATTAGTGGCCGGCGATGCAAATTCAAGCCCTGATATAGGTAGCTTTTGGGTTTCGGCTTTAAAATTAAATGTTTGCATACAATGCGCCACGTCCGTCTGATTCTGTTACTGCCAAATGCAATTGCTACCCTATCCATTTTGAGCACTGGTGGCCTACTCAATACTCAATATATTTATTCCATACACATGGTTAAGTTTAGGTACATTCGCGGAATGAAAATATTCGTCACCTTAGAGTCGGTTTTCGCTTGCACCAGCAGTGCCTTGATCATGAACACGTTTTGAAATAATTTGGGACGTTAACTTATGTGTACTCTGTCTATTCAGTTTCAAAAGGTAGTATGTGATCGTGATGCGTTGAACAAATCAAGTTGAAAATCGACGTACATTTTCATTCCGCCACTATACATACATAGCTCATAAGTGTAAATAGTAGTATCTCATGTCGCCTAATGGTAGGGTTCCGCCTTCTGATCTTAAGGTCGTTCAAATCCATTCGTGTACCAATGAGTTTTTCTGTCCAAAAAATTATGTGCACTACGTCAGTACTTCCAAACGGTGAAAAAAACCATAAAAGTAAAAAGAGTCTTTGAACAGATTATAAGCACAGACTCTAGGCACAGACTTTAAACGCAGACTATAGCCTCATATTAAGTTACCCCAGACTGCATCTACTATTTCAGCTTCCAAACATCCGCGCAAATCACCAGTCGGTAGTCAGGTCACGGCTCCGAATATCATTTCATTAGCTCGCTGCGAAAGACAATATCATAACCATTGTATTTTATTCAACCAAGCTTTGGAAAAAGCTAGTCTAAGTAGGGACGTGAAAAATGTATAAGAAGTTATTTGAATTGAAAAATAAGTGAGTATAATTTTAAGAACTTTAAGCTGTGGTGCAAAATAGAAAAGAGCTAAATTCAATGAACCTAAGTTATTAAATAAGTTTGAAATACTTACGACTGTTTTTGATGAAATTTCTATGGGACTAATCTGAATGACTTTTCACATAAAAAAAAAAGACGGGTTGCACTCCGGGAGTGCCGGCAGAAGTGAAAACTTGCCGCTCGTATTAAAACTTATTAAATTTTCATCTAGTATATTTATAAAGTACTCACTCATTTTCTTTCGCTATTTCTTCATCACTTTTATCATTAATAGATGCACGAACCGCACGCGCCGCCCCGCCCCCATCGTAGCAACAGTGCCGGCCGGCGAGCGAAGCGGCAACGTCGCACACCGGGTACGGCGCGGTCAGTCGAGCGGAACGGCAACGTCCTCTCTATCCGTCTTACGCTTTTTCGATCAGGTCACGTGATCCTGACGCGCTGACGCCCTGACGCGAGTTTAAGATTTTATACCCATTACAGAAAAGTGCTCAACGCCGCTAAAGAAGTTTTCACTTCAAAAAAAGACGGGTTGCACTCCGGGAGTGCCGGCAGAAGTGAAAACTTGCCGCTCGTATTAAAACTTATTAAATTTTCATCTAGTATATTTATAAAGTACTCACTCATTTTCTTTCGCTATTTCTTCATCACTTTTATCATTAATAGATGCACGAACCGCACGCGCCGCCCCGCCCCCATCGTAGCAACAGTGCCGGCCGGCGAGCGAAGCGGCAACATCGCACACCGGGTACGGCGCGGTCAGTCGAGCGGAACGGCAACGTCCTCTCCATCCGTCTTACGCTTTTTCGATCAGGTCACGTGATCCTGACGCGCTGACGCGCTGACGCGAGTTTAAGATTTTATACCCATTACAGAAAGTGCTCAACGCCGCTAAATAAGTTTTCACTTCAAAATATTTAAATCGGCTCATTAATAACGAAGTCATACATAAGAAACATTAAAAAATACCGAATTGAGAACCTCCTCTTTTATTATTTAAAGTCGGTTAATAATGGAAAAACACGAGCAAGTGCTAGTTACCTCGGAGCTTCATTGACGTAGATTCAGGAAAACAACATTCACAACTGGCATTGTGGCATTTACAACTTAATAACAAAACAATGTGGACCAATATAATTTGTAAACCGAACAGACGAAAAATCGCAACAATTTACACTGAAAGCTCAAAAATTATGAGTTGGCAACATCGCACCGGAAATGTATAGGCGCAGGAAATGAACCCGTTAGCGCAATCCAAGATGGCGAACGGAAGCGACCAACGATTTATTCTCGCTGGACCCTGAGAGCGTGTATGAAACTTTATTGTAATGCAAATGTATTACTTTGCCAGGTAAGATGAGACGGGAATTAGATTTATTTTCAACAGTACTCCAGAGAACATTTTTATTAAACTCTTTACTTCCACAGCTGACTTCTCTTGCAAAAGTTTAACCTTTATGACGTGTGCTTTTTGGAATAGTCAGCATTAATAATTTTTCCAGCCGATTACGTCAGGAAATATAATTAATTTGAATTTCATACTAGCCGTAACGCATGCTAACTATGTACTCACATTCACCATAAAAATACAGATACCTAGTCTAAAATCGAAAAAAACAATAAGATTTCTACAGTAATCAAATGGTGATAATTTTTCAGATGTGGTAACATTGACAAATACTTTCAACCACAGTTCTACCTCTAGTTTAAAGATAAAATCTTTTAATGAATCGGTATACTCACACTAAAAGATATGCCCCGCAGTTACTTGACAAATATGCAACGGTGGCTTCATTATTCATATTATACATCTAACTCTAAAAATGAATCGTTGAATTTAGGGTCTTATTCAACAAATGATAAGGTGCATTTTCTCAAAAGTGTTGATGTTCATACGTGGTTTTGTCCCAAGTAAAGGAAAAGTTCACTTATAAGTTTAAATTGTTGCTCGAAATTAGTTTCAGTTGAATGTCAAAGATAGAGAAATTCTAAGGACGGTGAGTTCAAGTCAGTCCTTTTGTTGAAGGTTTGTTCATTCTACTGTACCATTTTTAAGATTGAGCTGTAAAATCTTATGAAGTTTCTTTGAAATGTTTTATCAAAGTATTAATAGTAAGTATTTTCTGTTCTTTGCATATATTGCTTAATTTTTTTAGCTTGTTATAAGCTTTGTGATAAATTTCCTAAATTATCCTGTACTCTTTCTGACTAGCCGTAAGTTAAGGTGCAGTGCAGATGCCTCCAAACAAATTGTTATTAGCTGGCCTTAGTTAGCTGACAAACATACGGATGCCTAGTCAAAACATTCTTGTTGGAACATCATTTTCAATGCTTGAGGCATTTTTTTATCTTTTTATCTTCTCACTGCTGAGCAAAAATTCATGCATTTCCATTTTCACTTTTTGCAGGTTTTTTATTTGTCAGCATTTTGATCTTATTTATCAAATCTTATACCTATAACAATCAAAACTCTAATCTTAAAAAAAAAGTTAGAAATTCTGCAAAGGTCATCTATTTCATATGCTGGCTGTACAATAAGAATCAAATTTTTGTACTTATATAACCTACTAAGTACTCTCTAACTGTTAATGGTATATAACGTGGCTTAACTGAAATATTACCAACGATCATGAAATATATCGAAAAAAATCCAATGAATTTTCTTGCTTCATTTCGTCCCACTTTTGCTTAAGTGGATTTACTCGTACCTGTTTTACCTCGAGACAAATGTAGAAAAAGCTCCGGTCTTAGTTTTAATGTAATTTACTTCTGCTATGAAAACGGTTTCACTTTTATTTCGTTACTTATTTCAGCACGGGTTTATTTTTGATATTTTATTTTTCGTTGATAAAAAATACAACAATGTACCTATTTAGTGCATTGAGTTGAATCACTATTAACATGACTATTTAAAAACGTTTTACATCCATATAAAACTTGCTTAGTGCACACCATGACATCAAAACTAAAAAGTAGAAAAGTAACTACATTATAAGTTCTACGAAGCATTACCGAATAAGTGCGTTGTTGGTAATGGCTAATGAATATTGAATGAACAATACTGAAATAAGTTTCATATTTATCGTACTGTTGGGTTGGGCCTAATTCGCCCATTGTCCTTTAAATTTTCTCAAACACTCCGTTTAAGTAGCACTTATGTACACTATGCCAGTGCCTTCAAACGGTGAAGGAAACTGGCATGTCGTAGAACCTAAAAAGTTAGGAAATACATACAATTATTATGTCAAGTGCAAAGCCAAAAAAAAAAGATAGAAAGGAGCCTCTTTGAGGCGCACATGAAATCCTTTCACCACACTTGGTTCGAAAGAACCAGTGACACGATAAGAAGAAGAAGTAGCAGTTTACGCAAGGTATTGTAAAAACGTACTGTGCACTTCGTTCCATTTCATTCAGATAGAGCTCCTTAAATTTATGCCCCACCCTCACTTTGGTGCCACTAAAAATATAATCCACTTCCAGCTGATCGGCCCACACTCGTATATTCATTTGTTTATGGCCCTGCAACGTTCGTGCCTACAATTTCTGTTTACCAGCCTTTTTAGGGGCCCGTACCGTGAAAATGTTATGCTATCGAATCGTGTGCCAATTTGTATGTTTAGGATAGTGACATAAAAAAAGAAAACATAATCACAATAATTCTTTCACGTCGAACAGGCTTACCCCAAGCTCTGTCTGGCTCTGGTTTTGAGTCTGTGTGTGTACTCACCAGTGAATTATACTGTGTGTGTAACGTTTTGACGTAGGATTTATTTATACAGCACTCAATCAGACTCAAAACCAGAGCCAGAGACAGAGCCAGACAGAACTAGTGGTAGGCCTACAGTCCCATAAAAGCAGACCAATCTAAAGAACAAATAAAAACGGATCAAAAGAGGGTACATCTTATCAGTTTATATTAAAAAGTATGAAAAGTTTTTGATTGCAAGTGTGGTTATTATTCCTGTGAAATGATTATACTTAATAAAAGCTTCTAGACATTCTTAAAACTATATTTTGATTCAGAACAATCCCATTACTTTGACTCAGTATACTTTTATTCTTTTAAACTTATCAGAGCTGTGAATGTATGAATCCATTTAGAACCAAGAAATAATAAAGTTCATAAATATAAGAAAAGAGTATGAAATTATTGAAATGAATAAAAAAAAAATCAGTTGAGCTATCTCAAGATCATTTGTAATGAGCTATTTGCGGACTGCAAATAGCAGTTGAGCTATTTGCAGTCCGCAAATAGCTCAACTGCTTTTTATGTATTTTGTAAATATTTGTAGTTTCTTTGTGTTCATAAAATTTATGATGAATTGGTAGAATTTTTCAATTTTTCTTACGGAACCGTCCAAGTTCCACACATAAGCCACTTTGCATTTCCCCAAACTCTTTCTAGTCTTACCAATTTGCACATTACCTGACTGTTTATGTTTCCTTTCTGTGGCTGATTTGTTGGCCTTTTTTATGGCCCGCGTTTTTGTTGGTCTTTTTCACGGTGGCCCAACGTTTTTCTTGTTTAATTACGTAATAATACCCTGGAATCCAGTTCTAAGTTCGTTTTTACTTTGTTTGGTTCTTTACTGCTGCGATACACTGAAGAATAAATGGCTGTAATTTTTTAGCAGTGAGTAATTACTGCAATTTTATTTTTAGAGTGCAGACTATTGTAGAACGTATCTTTGATTATTATTCAGTTTGAATTTGGAAAAAATAACAATGAGTAACAGTTTTGGTAAATACGAGTAACCCAATATTTCAGTTGCTGCTAGTATACAAGTTTGTACTCAAAACAGACTTGAAAAGACTCAATTATTCCGTTTCAACCACCATCCAATCAACAGTGCAGCAAAACAGAATGATCACAAAGACCTCTCGCCCAGAAATCAAAGCCGAATCAAAGTTTTAAGCTACAGCCTAATCAACAACTCTATTAGGCAACCAGGAGCTGTACAAAATGGTTTAATCACGGATCACGGATTTACTGTTTTTTTTATCTAATCAAAATAGGGCATTAATTTCAACGCTCAAAAATTACCCTCTAATCAACCAGGGGAATGTTACATTATTTCGATTGCAAAAACCTAATAATATTTTTATCTTCTAATGCATTATTGCTGCTTCAAAAAAACCTGTAAAAAATGTATGCGTACGCTGGCGAGAGCATTGGTCTTAAATAAGAAGAAGAAGAATGTCTTACACTTTTGTTCGCCATCCGAGAACGTTCGCCTATTTTCTACGTTTGTCTATGCTTAGCTACTTGCATCGGTTGGTTCATAATCATAGTCCAAAAATCTAAAAGCTTCCTTCAGTTGCAAAGCTCCAGGGTGGGAGTTAGCCATTTCGGTAGACTTAATCCGGCCGACCGAGTATTCTTTCTGCGATGGATAAAATCAGATCCGGAATTTTCAGGCTAGTTTTCGGTATTTGCAAAACTTAACGGGTCAGTTTTTTAGCGTGTAATAATACAATGTCTATTATTCACGTAGGTTCACGTTTATTTACGGAAATAATTATGGAAAAAACTTTGGTCTACCAGCTGGGCGATTATGTAGTTCTGTTACAATCAAAAGTTTGATACTAATAAATAAGTACTAACAAGGAATAGCGATCATTATCTTGTGGGCATTATTTTTCGATATAATGTTGCCATACTAGTTATACAAAGCGAAGTTCCTATTAGCTATTTGTTTATTACATGAGCATTCAGTCTTGTTAAAATCTTTCCTTGTCAGAGATAAGTTTTGTTTCAATTCGTTTTAATAAAGTCGAAGCTCAAAATAGTGTCAAAACTGACAGATGCGACTAAATTTTAACTGCAACAAGAGATTCACCCCAATTATTATAAAAAAGTAATAAATATTAAAAATATTTTCAAACTATTTTAAATTTGGAACACACACACACACCTACAGGTTTTGTGTATACTTGCAAGATGTGTTCCAAATTTAAAATAATCTATTATAAAATTAGTACTCGTAGTACAATTTTACACAACACGTACACAAACGTTGGGAGGACGATATCAAAAAAGTGGCGGGCCCAGAATGGACTCGGACCGCAAAAGACAGAACACTGTAGAAATCCTTAGAGGAGGCCTTTGTCGAAAGACAAGCTGGAAACACAAACCCATTTGCCGATTAGAAATAAGAAAATAAAGATATAATTTAATTTTAGCTAGGCAATAAGTTAGCAAGTAGGAACATAATATTGTTAAACAGCATCATCATCATCTTCCTGCCCTTGTCCCACGCTAAGTGGGGTCGGCACAACAGGTTTTCTTCTTCCACTCACCTCTATCATTCGTCATCTCAGTGCTCACTCCTTTCCTGCTCATGTCATCCTTGACGCATTCCATCCATCTTTTCTTTGGTCTACCTCTTCTTCTATAACCACCATCCACATCCATTCCTAACACTTTTCTCGTAATATGACTCTCATCCCTCCGCATGACATGCCCATACCATGCTAACCTATTACTCCTCATCTTGTCCGTTACCGGCGCCACTTTCAGACTTCCTCGAATATACTCATTCCTTATTTTATCCATCCTTGTCACTCCACACATCCATCGCAACATTCGCAATATTGTTAAACAGCAATAAAGGCTTATTTTATTTATTTATTTATTTTATTTTATTATTATAAAATTGGTACTCGTAGTACCTGCAAGTGTACGTGTGTGCTAGCATAAGTTATTGCTAGCACACACACACTTGTAAGCCCGCATACTGACAACAAATTTAAAAAAAGGCTTCCTACCGGGTCGTACGCTGGTACTGACAATGTGTCTTAACAACACCGATTGAACCAAAAAAAAATTCCCAATTATCTGAACAAAGCTACGTAAACCCTAACCAAGCAACTGCAAAGTGGAAGATTGACGGAGAGACGAAATTTGAATTATTCTTGCTGTCTTTACTGGCTTTGAGGGACTACGGGGAACCAGAAAATAAATTATAATTTTGAATGGTTGTATGTATAATTCTATCTAAAGAGTGTTCTAACCGAGTCGTAAGGCCTGTGCACATCTAGGCGATGGCAATGGCGGTCAGTGAAATGCTGTTAAATATCGCTGTCATTTATCTGACAGCGATCTATTGATCGCCATCGTAGATCGTTTAAGGCCTTCGCACATTTAGGTGATGGCGATCAGCTGAAACGCTGTCAAATATCTCTGTCATATTTAACAGCGTTTCAGCTGATTGCACGAAAGGAGCCTCTTTAAGGCGCACTTAAAATTCTTTCGCCATACACACTACCAGTGACACGATAAAAAAGGAGCTGATCGCCATCGCCATCGCCTAGATGTGTGCAGGCCTTATATGTGCCCAAGATTTAAGTATACGTCAGCGTTTTCAAAACACAGCGTTTGAAAACACGTGTCAAATAAAATGTCAGAACAACTTAACAGCCCACCTTAATTATATTTCATTTTCATGACCGTTAAGGCCGAAATGAAAGCTTAGAAAGCTTTTGCTTTAATTATAAGTTATTAGCTAATGGGATGAACGTGTATTTGTTTTAGTTTTATTTTTAACTAATAAAAATATCTTTGAACTTGGAAGTTTCAAGACTTGCTTCTATACTTTTGAGAGATAGAGCAACGCCAAATTGGACAAGACTCGGTGGACGTGTTCAATCAGGTAATGTTTTTTTTATAAGCAGGGGTACTACTCAACATCAAGTGAGTCACCTGCTTGTACCACTACTATTTTTTAGTTGCACGGTCATTGAAAAAGCTATCCACACATACTTATTTCTAATGTTAAGCATTTAGACATTTTTGAAAGCAAAATCACAGTCTCATGTACTGTAAACACGAGTCAAGCCCGTAATCCGCCATAAACTTGTACTTAAAAACACAATTAGGGATAACATGATCCGCCGTACTTAATCCGGGCACTGCACATTATACCTATTTAACGCGATATACCAGGGGGCTAATTCTCGCGCTGATCTCGATCATTTTGCAATTTTATTTTATTTCTTTTTTTCGAAGAGAGAATGGCAGATTTCCTTGAGTAATTCATCAACGACCTCTTCGTAAAAGCCTCGACAGCTACGATATACGGAAAACGTAGAAAAAGTGCGGGGTTGTGAAAAGAAGCAATAAAATAAAATTGCAAAATGATCGAGATCGGCCCGAGAATTAGCCCCCTGGGCCTGACTTTGGCACAACTAAACAGCTGGTTCATTTATGATTGTCTCAATTTAGCTTGATAGCGACGATGCACTGTGGGCCAAAATGTCTACGTTGTGGAGCCCTGAGACAGCGAGTATAATGTGTCGAGTCGAGTGTTTTGTGTATACCTGCTAGATGTGTTCCAAATTCAAAATTACCTATTATAAAATTGGATTGGACATTTAGATTGTCTCAATTTAGCTTGATAGCGAGACCCACAGTGACCCACAGTGCGTCGTCTATTAGCGACGACGCACTGTGGGTCAAAATTAATATATTGCAGAGCCCTGATACAGTGAAGAGGCGTCGTGGTAGACCACGCAGGCGATGGCGAGACGAGTTGGAAGCCTTTGAGAGGGACTAACAACTGTCGCGGGAAGTCGGTGGATGGGGAGGGCTCAGAATCGTTCTACGTGGAAATGAATAGGGGATCCGAGGCATTATTATGTACAGTGGCGTGCTTGGGTGTTTTAAAAAATTCACTCCACGCAGGAGATTCAGGTATCTTCTAGGTCACTTACCAGTAGAGTTAAGTTTTTTTATTTTTTTACAACATTCGTTTGACCGCAGTCTCACCTATGCTGTTAAGTGACGATGCGGTGGATGGTGTAACACCTACCGTTAATGAAATAACATGGATAAAATACTAATAATAAAAAATTTTGCTAATATATGCAAGGTAATAGCCATGAACTTATCATGATACAGCCGTTTAGTTTAAGCTACGCCAGTGTTATGAGTCCCGGACGTAATCCCGTCGTAATTGTTGTCCGAGAAATGCCTTGAAAGTTTCTCCTAATTGCCGGAATAATATGATCCCGGATTAAATTTGGTTTCGATAATTGCTCCCCGGAAAAGTTAAATTGCTGTATGAGGAACTGCCTTCCTCTTTTGGAAATGCAATTAAAATGCTAATAAAAGGCTATGACAAAACAAAATTGCCAAGTGTGAGCCAAACAGGCATCACGGCTCAGTTGGTAGTAATAATACATTTATTGGTAAAGTGTATGTTTACGGGTCAGTAACTCTGCCTTTTGCGCCGTAAGTTGTGGATTAGATCCCCCGGCAACAAAATATTTGAATTATGACATCAGTTCAATCAATTGATGATCCACGCGCGTAAAGGATTTGAGGAGAACGCATGATTTTGAAGTCTAATTGTTTGTAAGTAGTTTTTTTGAAGTGAAAACTTCTTTAGCGGCGTTGAGCACTTTTTCTGTAATGGGTATAAAATCTTAAACTCGCGTCAGCGCGTCAGGACACGTGACCTGATCGAAAAAGCGTAAGACGGATGGAGAGTAGACAGCTATCCCCTCTCTACGGCGCGGCGAAAATGTATGCCTGGGCCTACTGTTTCGTTTAGGCAGCGCAGGGCGCTTGCGCGAATGTTCGTGTATGTTACAGCGTGCCAAATAACAAACAAGCCCCCCCTAACCATTCCAAAATATCAAACATGCTCAACGTTAATAATCAAGTTTTCACTTCTGCCGGCACTCCCGGAGTGCAACCCGTATTTTTTTTTCACTCAAATCTCAACCGTAAACACAGTAGTGCAAGCTTTAATAATTGGCAATTATACGGGAGTACCTAGTACTGTATCGTGTGAATGAATTCTAAAGGTAGCATAGGCTACTTAATGTTACCTAAAGATTTCCCAAAGCTTTGAAGAAATTAAAGGAGTCATGAACCGCTTACCGTAAATAAAGTTTATTCCCCACCATTAACAAGTAGGAAGCGGAAGAGGCGGGCCGCAATAAAACCGCCGATGGTGTAACATATAACAAAATCACAATCGAGATACCATCATCCAGCTGAGTTCGCACTCCTGTACCCGGCCTAATGGAACCACGGGAATCAATAACTGCTGACCACCTCATTACAGAACCCCACTTTCAATCAAATACCTTCAACCTTATACCAACCTTGAGACTATAGGGGTAAGGTCTGAATTCGCAAAGTTACAAATTGGTATTTAGGACCTTTAATGGCGATAGTTCCAATAAAAGTGTCAAACTGCTATGTCCGCAAGAAAGAAAGCAGTGGACGTTTTATTGACTATCTAATAAAATAAAGGGGACATTTTCTCTGATTGCGTATGACATTTAATTTTGGTGATTTGTTTTTATGCTCAATGCTTTTTTTAATATCTTACTGTACTTTCCAATACAGAATTACATATTTTTAATTTTTTTCATAAATTGGGTAGTTTTATTTTTTTAATACATATGTAGTTACTATGCTTATTTACTGGTAAACTGCGCTCGATTAAAAAAGTATTCTTAAATAGTTCAGCAGGCGGAAACTAGTAACTACCTCCTTACTACCAAGGTTTATAATTTTATGCCAATTTATTACGTTACAAAAATTTCTGGTATATAAAATTGACCTAAATTCCCAAAATGCACGAAAAAAAACAAATTCGCGGTGAAATTTTAAATTTTCCCCATCATCAATCATCCGAAGCGGCCGAAAGACGTCGTTGTAGACAACACATAACAAACGGTCGGGTTAAGTGCACCCTCTATCTCCCTTACTCGTATAACGCTAGAACGAGAGACAGAAACCATATTTCAATGTCAATTCCAGTGTACGAGTGGTACGGGACAAGATCCGTATTTTCCTAAACAAAACTTCGGCACCGTGGTATTGAGATATTGGAAGCGAATATAATTTATGTTTGCTGTGGGAATATAGGTTTTGGTGTTAAATTTTAAAAGAAATCGACCATTTTATTTATTTTCTGGTTTACAGATAGATACAGCTACTTTAAAAAAAATAAAAACCCTAAGTGATTTTTTTGCATTAATTACCGCTCTATAGATAAAAAAATATTGTCAATCCACACAATACTACCTAGCCACAAACTAAGTAGAGCTTGTACTATGGGAAACAGATAGCTGATTAACACTTACATGCAATTGTTGTAAATACATACTTTTAATACAATATAAAACCCATCAGACAGAGAACAAACATTTACGTTTAACACACAAATATTTGTTCGCAGTGGAGATCGAACCCACGGCCTACGGCGCAGAAGGCAGAGCTACTACCAACTGAACCGTCAAAATGGCTGACTGCTAGGTTTAAGCATAATAAAGTAAACAATGACCAGAGATAAATTTACTATAATATTCTTAAATCAATCTAAGGCCTGTATTCAGAAACAATGCTTGAGTCTTAGTCGAGCCTCAAGCACGTTTGAAGCATAATTTTTTTGATATCTCTCTCTCTCTCTATTGAAAAATGACAGAATAAAATCTTGCCACTGTGAGATCTTGGCTTTATAACCGAACAAAACACAAACAACTCGAACAGTGTAAGTATTGCTACCAAGAAAGGAACTATAAAACATGGCTATGCGAAACTAGCAATCTCGTTCGAATATGCACACCTCAGCGAGTCTTCATTACTCGCTATTGTTTCATTATAAAACAGAGACTCCATCCGCGTCGGTTGACCCAAACAGTAGACCTACCACAAGCTCTGTCTTGCTCTGGCTCTGGTTCTTGTTTTAAGTCTGTGTGAGTGTTTACTATAAAATCTTACGTCAAAACGTCACACTTACAGAATAATACACTATAGTGAGCACTCACACAGACTCAAAACTAAAGCGCGAAACAGAGCTTGTGTACATCGATGATTTTTTATAAATAAAATCCTTAAAAACTATTTGTACTCTAATGGGACGTTTTGATATTGCAAGCGGAAAGCAATTTTAGTGGCCAACTGTTGGGTTATTTTTATTTTTCTTATTACCAAATAATGATATTGAAATCTGACTGCACTGGTGGCCTAGTGGTAATACCTTCTGATCCTAAGATCGCCGGTTCGAATCATGCAATCCAATTCATTAGACATTAGTTTGAGGCTCAAAACTTCGAACAATTGCTTTTAATTCGATGCGTACACACCCAAAATTCTGTTCCAACGGTTTTTAGCTAGATTGCAAATTCTTTCAGCGTTTTATTTGATGTGCAACTTTGAAAACCAATTGAGTTCGACTGTTGGTTTGGGATCCAGCTCTCTAATTTGCTGTAAAACTTTTTATTGTTAAAACCAGATTGAAATTCCGTAAAACATACAAAGCAACGTTTATTTGTTCGATGTTTTAATTTGATTGAATAGTTTCAGATAGCGCTTTCTCCAAAGTATCGCTTTTTGTGAATGTTTAATGAAAATACGCACATTAACATTGTCTAGGGATATTCCACATTTTATTGGTTTTTACACAAACCGAAGATAATTTATTTAGAAAGAATCTTTATTTTGTGTTCTTTATTATTAAAAAAAAAATACACCTGTTTGATGTTATTTATCAATAAAAATTAAAGTAAGAACAAAACCTTGAATAATCAGAAGAAGATCAAATTCGAAATGGAATATCCCTAGATAATGTTCATGTGTGTATATTTTTTCTTTGTCTTGCAACAATCTGTCACATACAAATACATACGTCAGTTCATTAATTTTTTGGCATCCTACATGTAACTGACATTCAATACTAAAAGTCTTCTAACAAAAGCTTTCGTCATCATTTTTCATAATGTCCAATCAACTTTACTACCACATTAAATACCTAAAAAATATACCAACAAAACTATGGGCATTTTTGATCAAAAGCAATTTTCAAAATTACTACATAAAAACCAAACGAAACTTATGTTTTCGTAAAAAAAGCCTTACAAAAACCTTTTTTACTAATTCACTCAGGAAAAACAATTCCCCAGCGCGCCCCCTAATCTCACTAACAGTGTGCGTTTACCTTCTCACGGGAACTTTCTCAGCCGGATAAAGGAAACATTATGTAAATAGCCGAGCTTCATGATTAACTCCGGAGTAGATCTTAGCTGTTGTTTTTAATATACCTCGCACTGGAACGGAATACACGCCAAACTGATCCGTTATAATAATGAGAAAAGCTTTTATATATAGGTATACACTTCCAAAACAACGTAACCATTCGTAGCCATAACCATACCGTAGCCATGGCATTTAATTACCAAAGTGTGTCACATTATACCTATTGTTAGCCGGTTTTAGGAATAGGACATCACTACTGCGACCGAGCAAAGAGATACATCACTAGAAAAATGGTGTCATGATGCGTAGATGATTGTTTTTCGTGTTTTATAGATAAAAAGAGTTCTAATTGTATTCAATGGATAGTTTTCACCATACAATATACCATTTGGTGCACTAAAAGCCTCTTTGAGGAACATTTAAAATCTTTTCACCACACCAGTTCAAAAGATCACACGACAAAAAAACTACTGCTTACCACATATTATTCTAAGTATTTAATAAGTGTTATGTTAGTTAATTTGTTTCCTTGGTACAAGTTTTGCTTAGTTTAGGCCTAGATGTAAATCTGTAGATGATAATAATATAAAACTCTTTAGGGTTCCGTAGCCAAATGGCAAAAACGGAACCCTTATAGATTCGTCATGTCTGTCTGTCTGTCTGTCTGTCCGTCCGTATGTCACAGCCATTTTTCTCCGAAACCGTAAGAGCTAGACTTGGCGAGTAGATGTATTTCTGTGAACCGCATTAAGATTTTGACACAAAAATAGAAAAAAAACTATAAATTTGGGGGTCCCCATACTTGAAACTGAAACTCAAAAAAAAATTTTTTCATCGGACCCATACGTGTGGGGTATCAATGAATAGGTCTTCAAAAATGATGTTGAGGTTTCCAATATTGTTTTTTTCTAAACTGAATAGTTTGCGCGAGAGACACTTCCAAAGTGGAAAAAAGTTGGTCCCCCCCCCTAACTTATAAAATAAGAGAATGATCAAACTAAAAAAAATATATGTTGCATATTACTATGCAAACTTTCAACGATATTTGGTTTGAACGAGATCTAGTCAGTAGTTTTTTTTTTATACGTCATAAATCGTAAACCGCAATTTATCTTTCGACGAACTACAAAAACCTTTTTATTATGTTACTTGATGCTACGGAACCCTTCATGGGCAAGTCCGACTCGCACTTTGCTGCTTTTTTTTTTCGATTGCATCGCGATCGCTCGCGTGGAACTGGCACCTAGACTCACCTAGCTTTAAGACGTTTTAAAGTGATTCGTGTGATACTACTGAATAAAATATATTTGACTTTGACTTTTTTATTTCGTTGTACATTTTTATAAAATTTCAAAGTTTCACGAATAAAAACAGAGAGCAGATAATATTCGTGTTTTTCGTTTAAATCTTGCACCGGGGTTTAATTGCTGAGAAATTCTTGCTGCAGACAGGTAGACAACAAAGTTCTGCTGCAGGGGTTATTTTATCTTAAAGTAACAAAATCCTAACAAACGTCTAGCGGAAATTAAACACTTGAAAACTCGTTTGCCGTGCACAGAGTAAAGAACAAGACTTCACATTGCATCGCACTTAAGAGTCTGACAACCGTCAAATAACACCTCACTCGCACTTTTGACATATGAAAGGTATATCTAGACTTACAACAGCTTAGATAAAAGTTTTTTTTGTTCTTAACAAGTTTACTTTTCATAAAAATTGGTTTACGTTTTCGGTCACGTAGCTATAAGTACGTGTATTATACTATATGTATAAACATATAGTATAATACACGTACTTATAGCTATAACTGCTAAATATTTTATCTTCTTTATCGTAGCTAGCTATAAGCTGCGCATTTAGCTTATTTAGCGCTACTAGACCAGTCGGCTGTCATTGACATTCAAACAACAGTAGGCGCTGTCAGTATTTTTTGAAACAGCTAAAATAAGTAAACTGTCGGATTCGTTTTCTGTCATTTTGGGATGTCACATAGTTTTTCATTTTAATAGTTTCTTGGTGTTATTTTGAGTTCTACTGTGCAACTTTGATAGTATTTTAATCAACATTACTTGAGGTCTTAGCTCAAAGTGTGAGCAGTTGGAATGAAAGTGTATTGTATGTTGTGATTTGAACGAAAACTTTTCAGTTTTTGAAGAAAACCCACCATTTCTTCAATGCCAAACTTCAGCCGACTTGTCTATTGACCGGCTTCACAAAAGACTATTTTATTTATGAAGTAATTACATTCTCATTTGACATTTGACCGAATGGGCAGATACCGTTAATTAAGAAGAAGAAGATGAAGTATAACTGTCCAATTTATAAGATCTCTTGGTGCGTGTCAAATCAACTTGTGAATGTTGCGTAAAGTTTCCCGATCTTTTCCTTGTTTTCCCGGTTGCCATGGTAGCGAAGATTCAGGGCTCGCCCGTCTAATTGGGTGACTCTCTTTGGGATTTCTACCTTGAACGAGTTCTGGGGATTGATGATGAGCGATTTAACAAGATTGGGTTTTAAATTAAAAGGGCGGGGCTTGATTTTTTTCGTCGGTTTATTTTAATTATAGATCCAAGCAGATATTGACATCATTCAAATATTAAAAAAACAACTAGCATGATAATAATGTTGGCAAATATTAAGTAACTACTGTTTAGAAAAAAAACTTATTTTAAATAACTTAGCGAATATCCCAGCTGATGTTAAATGATAACTATCGCCTGTAACATTTTTTTTTTCAAATATATTGTATTCTAAGTAATATTATAATTATCAGCTATCTGGTTCCCATCTATGTAATATGTAACCATCAAAATTTGAGGCTGACCTCGGCCTTTATATAAATTTTTCCGTTGCCAAACAATATCTGTTTGCAAACAAGACACCAACGGAAAAAATACATCAAACCACTTAATCGAGTAACTAGATATCAGCCAATCTAGTGCCCAAAGTTCCATTCTCAAGGCGACAACACTAAAATTAAGTACCTAACTTAAAATCCCCAATTTATCACCCAGACGTCTACACAAAAACCTAGCCTCACATTTTCATAAAGAGATCTAATGATAAGTGATGATTTATTCGTACCAGTTAAAACTAGCGTGGTTGCAGCGACAAAAACTTACTGTGACTCTCCACGAAAACGTTGGTTATGGTCGCTTATTTATGGTGCACTCTGTGACTTAATGAATTGTATGCCAGTTTTGTTTAAACTTTTGTGGTAGGGTACCCTATTTAAATTACGACCACAATACAATAAAATAAATGATTATAAAAATTGAAGATGTAATAATAAAAATATTGGGCTTTTTTTCCGTAGTTCGATATTATGATGCAAAAATTTGGCCTACAAACTCAACACTTTTCATGATTTGTGAAGAATTTCTATCAAATAAATAAAATTAAGAGAAATTGAAATAATAAAAATAGACATGTATCTTTGGTTTTCCGTTAAGCCTTGCGCACATCTAAGCGTTCTGCGGTGGCTATCAGTGAAACGCTGTCAAATATAACAGCGATTTATTTTATACTACTAGTAAATGGAACAAGCATATAACCCACCTGATGTTAAGTGGTAACCATTGCCTTATCAACGCAATGCCTCGTAAGTACTCGTAGAGTTTCACCACAGAACACATTGCTCAAGAGGGTTTCACTGATCACCACTGCAGAACGTTAAGATGTGCGCAAGGCTTCTGTTTGCAGAGGCACGTCAAACAAACGTAGTCTCAAGTCTACACTACTGTGATAAGTACATTCATATTACAGGCGTAGAGTTTTTGATGAATGAAACGAGGCTGAGTAGCTAGTTGGTAGTCGCTTATTTACGCTGTTTCTACGCTGAACATGCTATGAACAGTGAACCATAACATAACGCTTTTAGTTTATCATGCACCCTTCAGGCTGCAGTATTTATAACGAGGTAGAGTAAAACGTAGCTTGATGGTTGTATATTACTGGGAGTAATCTTCATTACGACAGACGAGGCGCTGAAAAAATTAGGCCATTTTTTTGGGCAGTAACAGGGTTGCCGGTGGCATTTACAAAATGGAAATTAATGAATAGAAAGGATAGCTTGTATTTTTTGAGAAAAATTGCGCAATTTACTATAAAAAACTGTACTTTCTTCTTGTTTGCTCGCTGTTGAAGTAATTAATCATAATACTTTTCTGTCTGCTTTTATAAGATACTAGCTGACTCGACAGACATTATCCTGTCTTAATTATAAAATTTTGCGCGCAAAAAGCCTCCTGACAATAACAAATACGCAACAAAAAACTAAATTGGACACGTAATGGCGTGACCAAGGAAATCAGAGATTTACATATTATCGATTTATTTACAAAGTAAATTATGATATATAAATTATAAATTGTATAAAATTTATAAATGAAACAGCTGTGCTATCTGCAGGCTATTCCAAACGATATTTAAATAGCGAAACTGTTCCTTCATTGTGTCATATCAATAAGTAAACATAATCTTACATTACAACATAGCCCACATAGAAGTAGTTGGTAGAATAACAAAGGGCACCGTTTCATTATATCTAATCTGCCTTATAAATACTACCCTTATCACTTATTTTGAAGGTAGGAGTTAGTTTATACCACAGAATGTTAAGGCTTTACTACACTTTTTACCTATCTATAGTAAGGTGACATGCTATGTGAAATCAAATACCTACCTTTTATTCGTTAAAATTAGAATGTCTTGATTTAATTAAAATAAGTTTAAAATTTTGAGAAACCAGTTCATAGCCAAACTGAAAAACTTATTTTGATGCAATGTTTATGGGATCAGTTTTTTTTTAAATACAGCCGATTTAAACCTCTTCCGTTTTTATTTGAATAAAGTTAAAAATTACAAAGGATTAATCTGAAATAGGTGAATTGAGGTATAGCAGTAGGCAACAAATATTGCACATCGGCTAATTTCGCCTTCATAGGGCGTAGTATAAGTCAGATAGAGATAGCGCTCTACGAAGCCGAAAGCTCTACGAACCTTAAGTCTCTAGAAAAATGATAAGAAATATACAGTAAACAATCACGGCTTAGCATTTATTTCTTTGTGCTAAAAGTAATTTAAAATGCAACCGAAGACGACGTTCTTTGTTTCCACTGTTTCTATATAAGCTCAATCCTTCTAGAACAGAATCGACCCCGCTTATAATAATGCAGTACAAAAACAGAACTGTCGGACAAACAACGACACAATACCGCACGTGAAATGAGATGTCTCATAACAGCACGACATGATTCCTAGTGCGGTGGATGATATTCTGGATCACTACGCTGTATTCGATATAGCTTTATTAGTAGGTAATAAAGGTGCTCGAATGGCGACCACAAACCGAAAGACGAAACGTAGGGGCGCCTACCCACCAGATGGACTGACGACATTGTTAAGATCGCGGGAAGTCGGTGGATGGAAAGGGTTCAGAATCTGGAAATGTGTAGGGGAGGCCTATGTCCAGCAGTGGACTTCTTCAGGCTGATGATGATGACGATGAACTAGATAATAGTAGTAGAGCTTTTTGTGAAGGGCTCATCCGGGGAAGTACAACCACCATGCCTATTTTTGCCGTGAAGCAGCATTGCTGTGTTTCGGTTTGAAGGGTGTAAGAGCCAGTGAAATTACTGGCACTTGAGACTGAGCATCTGTTTGCCTCAAGCTGATGAACGCAAATCAGTGCATCGTAAGGCACGTTAGTGACGTGCGTGACCTACTAAGTTAGAAAACTTGTTAGGATATCAATTATTTTTTGCTAAACTGTGTGCAATCGGATTTTACACAAAATAGTTGCTTGAGATTTTTCATAAATACATAAGTTGAGTAAATTTACATCTTTCAAAAGTATGCAAGAGAGAAGTTGTTTCAGTGTTTATCGTCCTAATTTTTTTTAACGATACTTGGATAGAGTTACATAATTTTTGTACCTGGAAACGTTTATGAAAAGACATTATGACCAGCAGTGGCCTTCTAGTTCGTTCTAGTATGCAAGTTTTTGTTCTTACTATGAAAGAACAAGTACAATACATAGCAAAGAAAAATCTTAATCTATCATTTTATACCAAATGCGCCGGCTGTTCCGAGAATTCAACACGTGCCCACTCTGCTTCTGACAGATATTAAATTCGCATCGCAATCCCACCGGATCCCACTGGCCGCTGCTACGATGCGATGTGTTACTACTCTGATGTGCAATTAAATAAACAAAATAACAGCTGGTTTTATGTATATGTACTTATAGTTTATACATAATACACACACTTTTTTTCTACCGAAATATTGGAGTCAAAACTCACAAAACTAAATCATGGTAAATGTCTATAAAAATAGTTCTTAAAACCGTGATAGCTACAAAAGCTATATCTATACTAATATTATAAAGACGGAAGATCTGTATTTTTGTGTGCATGTTTGTAATGAATAAACTCAAAAATAACTGTGCCAAATTCAAAAATTCCATTCACCCTGGCATAGCCCCATCTGACTGAACAAGGCTGATGGGTGGCAGAAGTATTCATGATGGAGTATGAAGGTCATAAAGAAATACAAAGTGTGAGTATATCTAGTTTTTTTGTCACAAGTTTTGCTTAGATTGGAGCTAGATCGCATTACGTATAATAAAATAATAAATATTGTGGACAACCCACACAACACTATCTAGTCCCAAATTAATCAAACCCACGACCTGCGACGCAAAAGGCAGAGCTACTACCAACTGTGCTGAGACGCCACTCAAAAAATATCCGTCAATAAGTTATTTATTATTTCTAGCGATTACCTCATAGTTGTCAGCACGTCAGTTCATACCATTCAATATTTGATAGCCTATCGATAACTACAATTATACGAAGCTATAAAACAGGCGACGAGCTCAATAGAGCAATATCAATGACGGTGCCCATCAAGAATTACACGTTTCATCAGTTGCAATAAATACTGGCCTGGTACAAGTCAAACATTACTTCGTGTGTTACTCATTTTGTGTGGTCTGAGAGAAAGGAAAACGGGGAAGAGGAAGGCCAAGAATAAGTTGCGTGAGCAAGATAAAAGAAAAGGTCGCTGTCATGTCGTATAAGGAAGTCAAGGAATCCGCATTCGAAAGACTTAATTGGAGAAAAATGCATCGAAACCCCGATAAGATCTAAGGTGCTTAATTTAAGAAGAAGAAGAGATATAAAGTGCTGGTCTGGACAGCAAAAGCGTACCTAGCTGGCTAGTTTTTCCATCAATACGTAAATTTATCCGTCAGATAACAAAAAATACATTTCTTTTTCAGTCTCGTTAAAAACAAGAACTGGCATTTTTTTATTTGGCGAATAGCGTTATTCCATAGATTTAAAAATCAAACCATATCAGAAGAAGAGAATGGAAAAAAGAGGAGAAATGAGAATAAAATCCAAAACAAGAATTCGTTGGTCAAAAGTGTTCAGACGATAGTGGTGCCACTAATATATTATGAAACGATTGGTCAAAATTCGTGTTGAAGAAAACTCATTTTGGACAAAAAGACATTAATCCTAGCTGGACATTTTGTAATTTGGACATACGTCGAGCAAAGGTTTAGTGCATCTTGTAATGGTAAACTTTCATAGTTCGTTTTAATTCATATGTAATTAAATAATGAATAATTCAGTTATTATCCTTTTAAAAGTTAAGTAGGTTAGGTGTACAGTAGGACTTAGAATTATTCATGGTTTAACAGTGATCCCACCAGTGCAGTGGTCATTTATTTTACTCCGTCTAGTCTAATTTTAGACTTGCTACCTACTTTTTGCTTACCTACTATTTTAACTCTGAAATTAGAAATTATCCGCTCTATCTCCAAACTTGCACCACTAACCTCACCCTAAGTAATTCACCCCACCCGTCGAGGGGTGATTACCCCTTTATTACTCCCCCGTGCGAGCCTTAATGCATGGCACTATTACGGTACGTGGACTTATGCTTACAATGTATTTTTGCAAGATATTCCTGTAAGCCTATGCGTTTATGAAACTCCTGCATGCCTTACATTCTTCTTCGTTTGAAGATAAAATAAATAAATATTCTATACTTTAGTATTTCGACTGGCCTCTAGCTCAGTTGGTAGTAGCCTTCTGCGCCGTAGGTCGTGGGTTCGATCCCCACCGAGAACAAATATTTGAGTGGTGAACATAAATGTTTGTTCTCTATCTGGGTGTTATATTGTATTCTAAGTATGTATTTACAAAAAAAAAATGTATTCAAGTATTATATCAGCTATCTGGTTCCCATATTACAAGCTCTGCTTAGTTTGGGGCTGGGTAGTGTTTTGTGAATTGTCCACAATATTTATTTATTTTATTTATTTATTTATTTAGTAGAAGAACCAAGGTCACCAACACAGCTCGTAGAGTTAGTAAGTTGAAGTGGCAATGGGCAGGCCATATAGCTCGAAGAACTGACAACCTTTGGGGAATAAAGGTTCTCGAATGGCGACCACGAACCGGAAGACGAAGCGTAGGGTGCCCACCCACCAGATGGACCGACGACATTGTTAAGATCGCGGGAAGTCGATGGATGGAAAGGGCTCAGAATCGTTCTTCCTGGAAATGTGTAGAGGAGGCCTATGTCCAGCAGTGGACTTCTTCAGGCTGATAATGATGATGATGATGATATACTTTAGACAATCCACACAACACTATCTGGCCCCAAACTAAGCAGAGCTTGTACTATGGGAACCAGACAGCTGATATACTACTTATATATTTTTTTGTAAATACATACCTACTAAGAATACAATATAACACCCAGACAGAGAACAAACACGTGCATTCACCACACAAATATTTGTTCTCGGTGGGGATCAAACCCACGACCTACGGCGTAGAAGGCAGAGCCAACTAACCAAAGACTACCAACTGAGCTTAGAGGCCAGTCTTACGAAGATTATAAAAAATGTTCTTAGTTTTTTTTATAACCTGGAGGCATACAGATGTTCAGCCTCACGTGCCAGTAATTTCACCGTCACCCACACCCTTCAAACTGAAACACGGCAATGAAAGGAGTGGAATAGATGTTAATTGCAAGACCAAAATCTGAAATTAAATTAAACCTTCAACGAGAAACACTGACAATATCAACTGAAATCCACTCCATGAGTGCAGGTGTCATCCAACAATGAACTTTTCTCTCAAATGGCTCACCAGAATTTAAAGAATCTTGACTTTTCCATGACAAAGAGTTGTAGATCTAATGGAATTGACAAAGCTTTAATAAAAAGTATCAATAACGCGCCAAATTACGTAAATTGTTAATATTTAAACATTAATAAGAATAAATTATTTAATAAATAAATAAAAGAATAAATTAAAAGGAGGATATAATTATGATTTAGCTGAAAGAATCTTTAACTCAGTCCAACCTAATAAGTCATCTTTTTTATTTAGATTTTTATTATGATATGTTTATCGTCCTTGCGTTATAAAACCAAAGTAAATTGAAAAAAAATATATCATGAATGAAAAATATTTTTTCAATTTACATTTCTATAATGTTTGTCGTCTAGACAAGGCATTTTATGTTTTGTCTTACACTTTATGAGAATTGTCTTATTTCTAAATGTGTAGTAAAATGCTGTCTCATCTATTACAATCACCTCTTACAGTCCAACATTGCCAGAGCAAATACATTTCGAGACAACGATAAGTGGATTGGGCAGGTTTCGTATTGCACCCCTGTTTCAAATTTAAACACTGACATGAATCTATCTATAACTATCTTGTAGTTCTTTTATCTTTGTACATTTAAGGCCTGCGCACATCTAGGTGATGGCGATGGCGATCAGCTGAAACGCTGTCAAATGTGACAGCGATGTTTGACAGTGTACATCGACGGTTGTCTTCGCCTTAAAACCTGAAAATCATTTCATGTTATCTGTCTGGCGCAGCGCATTAGCATTGCTATTCAGCGTGGCGACGCCACCAGCGTCTTGAGGATGCTTCCGTCTGGTACTAATTTGGATCAGTTGAACTATCTCTAGATCGTTTGTAACGGTCTGCAGATAGCTCAAGTGTTTCTTGTGTATTTTGAAAGTATTTGTAAATTTTTTTCTTTGTGTAAAATAATGTATCTATTTATATTTGATATAATTTATCTATTTATATTTATTATCTATTATATTTATAATTTATTTAATTTATAGAAGTGGGCTAACATCATTACTCCTTGGGTTCCTGAAGACGGAAGGCGACGGCGAGGCCGGCCGAGAAGACGTTGGCGGGACGATCTCGACCTTCACCGGAAAGATTGGTGGGAGATCGCCGAGGATCGGGATGAATGGAGGGTTTTGGGGGAGACCTTTGCCCAGCAGTGGGACACAATAGGTAAAAAAAAAAAAAAAAAAAAAAAAATTATCATCATCATTCCACGCAAAGCATACAGCTTTATTTTCGCTTACCTATAGAATGTCACTGGTATTTATAAGTGGTCGATGTATAGGCGTCACTTATCCCGGTCGAGTGGCTCAGGTATCCTCGTCGCCGCAATTAAGCACGAGACGATGGCACTCCGCTTTCAATGGGTCTTCGAGGGTTCGGTATTTTCATCGACGTAGTTTGTATTATATACGTGGTACAAGTGTAGATTCAGCACACTACTGGTTCGAAGAACTAGTAACACGGCAAGAAGAAGAGGAAACCATGAAACTAAGTGTAGGATGCTTCCAATAGACCAACGATATTGTTTATAATATAAACGTGGATGGGCTCCAAATGGTTGTTTTTGGAAAGGATTGGACATGGACCTCTCAAGCAGTGAACTTCATGAATTATAAGAATAAATTGGTAAATTGGTTTACAGATCTAACATTACATAAATAAAAGTAAAAAATGGTACAGCGTTACAAATTGTTTCTAGGTATACCTATCTTGATATTAATTTAGCATTAAAAAAAATTAGCATTAATAAAATAATATTCATTTAAATACAAAATAATTAGATTATCAGACTATACTAAATGTCATCATTATGTGCATGAAAGTAATAATTGCAAAGTAATGATTAAAACAAGTATAATTCATTAAAACTGTAGAAGACCTGCTCAATGATGCTGATGATGATGAATAAGTTTCGAATAAACATCATAGGTATACTAAAAATTACATTTATAAATTTTCCAATGTTTCAGAATGAAACAAGTTGCAAACAGTTGCATTTTTATCAATACACAACAATGTAGAAAACTGTAAAACTTTTATTAACATCTGGCGTAACCCCAAACTCATATCCATCTTGTTATAAGTATCCTTGAAAGCATTAAGTTTCTTACACACCACTGCGTTCTGCCGCAGTTTAGATGACTCTTCTCTTTCTAATCTCATTACCAATATTGTTGCACGTTACTTTGAGAGTAACTGTGGAATATTTTGTTGCTTACAAGCGACTTGATTATTTGATTATGCAGAATGGGCTTCTTTTACTGCCCTCTGAGGGTAAAATCTGAATGGTTATAGTTATAAGGAAATGTTGTTAGGAGTCACGGGCTGGTATTGATAAAAATAAGATCGGTATTTTAATAATAAGAAAAAATAGAAGAAACTTGTTTATTTTTTTAAGAAAGTTGACCTAGAAAAAGAGCTGAGCTACCGAAGCAGCCATTGGTAATAGATTACCTAATCAAATACAACTCAAAGACGTCACGTGGCGCCGCGGCGTACTTCAACACTTGCGTCGTCATAGTTTATGCAGTCAAGTATTTATAAACCTTATTCTTAAACCGTAAAACTAAAAGTACTTACAACTTGAGAGGCTTTATGCGAAAAAGTTTACATTGTTTTGTTTTAAGCAAGCTGTATCAAGGCTTTATGACTTTGAGTTTTAAATTAATTGGTAGAATGATAAAGGTTTGCGGAATGGAGTCTACTTGTTATGGCCGTGCTAGTAAAGAGCTTTGTTTTTACGGCGTTTTGTTTACCTCAGCTTGCAGCATTTTGGACCTTCTTCCGCCTTTGTGAAGGCTTTGAATTAAGTATGCTTGTGCAGTTTTGATGAGAAAAAGTAGCTTTTACTTTGGCTTATATGATTGTTTAACAGGTTTTCTTCAAGTTTTAATGAAAAGAAAAAGAGCACTCCAAAAACAATTAATCTTGGTCACCCTATAACTTAAATTAATTTCTTATTTTATTCTGTTCCATTGAGTCAAGTATGGTATAGATATCAAGGAGGCAAATTATATTATTTAGCAAAAGCAGTCTTATAACAAAACATGTTTATCTCTCTATTATCAGTTTGCCCTCTGAGTGCCCTTTGCAGGTTCTTGCTTATGCTTTAGCTTTAGAATAACAAAATTCTTTAGAAAACTGATTCGGTAAAAGCACGAAGTAGGGCGCGCCATGTCTCGGTCAATCAGCCCAATCCGTTCGATGGAAGGTCAACCAGTGTGTTTCGAACTTCAAGTCTGGTTGTGGAAGTTACTATCTATTTGTGTCATGTGCCAACTTATTAGAGCAACTTACAGACATGCAACGCGCTGACTTTGTAAGCAATAAGTAAATACATTTAGTCTGAAGTGAAGGTATTCATTTAATAAATAAAATTCAGAGACAAAAACTCGAAGAGCGAGGAGTAAAAAACATCAAATACCTTTTGAAAATGTAACTAGAAAATTCTTTAGATTCAGAATTCGCCTCCATTTTCATCATTAAATAGGCACTTCAGATAGACACAACAAAAAAGAAGGAACAATTCTAAATAAAGTAAAATTATTATATACGTAAAAATATTTTTGTCAAATTGAGGGTAATTTTTAAATAACCGACACAGTGTGATTAAATAGTTACGTGTTGCGGGTTTACTCGTAACACCCTGGTGCTAGGTTTAATTACAATGGGTTGAATCATAATAAATTACAGAGTAAGACACCTTATGTATTGGCCATAGTTTTGGAAATACACATCAGTCACTGGCGGCACGGTGGCGTTTTGGCAGAAGAATCGAAGTGCCAACGGCAGAAAGTTGAATGATTGAAAACTTTATCACGAACTCATTTGTAACCGACTTGAAATAAAAAAGGTAGAGGTTCTGAATTCAGTTGTATTATAGTTATATTATACTAGTGGCCGCCCGCGGCTTCGCTCGCCCGTTCCCGTAACACCCCGTTCCCGTTACTTTTTCGGGATAAAAGGTATCCTATGTCCTTCTCCTGGTTCTAAGCTACCTCCCAACCAATTTTCAGCCAAATCGGTTCAGCCGTTCTTGAGTTATAAGTGGAGTAACTAACACGACTTTCTTTTATATATAAAGATTGTTTTTTTGTTTGTTATAGCGCAACTTTGTCATTTATAAGCCGATTTGAAAAACTTTTTTTTTATCCGAAAAGTCTAAAGGTCTTCCAAATTGGATTCATAGAAATTGTATCAAAATCGGTTCAGACATTAGACCATGAAGTCGGTTTCCCAAGTTTTTTAAACTTATATTATCAAACTACTAGTTGAACATTTAGTTACCATTTATTTGTTTTGGTAGTTGTCTCTTGACATCCTATTTTGCTGTTTTTCAATAATTAAACTGCAGTTTGTCGGGTCTTGTTACTAAAGACGTAATTGCTACGTTAATTACAAAGAGGTTTTTTCGTGTAGGCGAACGCTGCTAGTGAAGTAATTTGGAAGCTAGAATATAGAGTTTTTTAAGGGAGCTTTTAAGAGTTTGTTTTGTAACGTAACATTAGGTACCATTTTCTGCTGGCCTACCATGAGCTTCATATGGTTATGGTTATGGCTGTCAAAATTGTGTCAACAGTGTCAACACATTCAAACCCAAGAAGAAAATGAATGTGTGGGTCAGCCTCTCTATACACAATTTGACAGCCCTAGCCATAGATAGATCTAGCCATATGGAGCTCGTGGTAGCCCTGCTGGACAGTTTTAGTTTTACCCATGCTGTTTCGAGTTATGATACATCCTTATACTGAATTAAAAATCAGCCTAAAAAATTACCCATTCCCATGTCAAAGTACAGAGAGATAGATAATACATTATTGTACACTAGACATTACACATTTAACGAAAATACTAAAACTATAGCGAAGTACAATTGGTAGTCTTATTGTTATGAGCGGTCTATTCCAGACAACCTTTCAATGAGCAGTTGTAGCTTAAAATCCTAATAGTGTATACAGGGTTATTCATAATTAGCTGCAAATACTCAGGAATTAGGTTCAACAAATAAAATAAAAAATATATGTGTAATTATTTTTTTTTAATTTTGATTTAAGTTTTTGTATCAAAATTTTATTTTTATGAATTTTTTTTACGGCTATTTCATAATTATTGCCATGGAGAACAGGACGATGACCCACCCAGGCGGTGACTGAACGCAGAGTGTCGCTCACGGCGCGCGGGCGCGGATCAAAGGTCAAAATAGGTCAGGCGCTAATGATTCCAAAGGATATTCTTTGTCGATTTTCTCGGGATTTTCATAACAAAACTTAAAAAAAATCATTTCATAAATATTTTTTATTTTATTTGTTGAACCTAATTCCTGAGTATTTGCAGCTAATTATGAATAACCCTGTATATGTATAATAGTGTACTACCATTCTGTATGTTTATTTAATTATTTTATTTTATTTTCAGCCTATCTTTACCCACTGCAAGGCAAAAGCCTTCCTACCTTTTTTTCAGCTTTATCGGTCTATTGTTAGATTGAACCAGTTTGGTAGATATACATCTAGCTTGTTAGAGTCAGACATGTGGCGTTACATTTACAGGATGTTAAATAAAAAAAATATCTACAAAAAAACTGAGAACATAATTATTATTATTACGTGCTTGAGAATAACAAACGTTTATGCCAACCACAAGTCTGGAGCTGTCTCTGGCTCTGGTTTTAAGTCTGTGTGCTCACCAGTGTATAATACACTGGTGAGCTTTCACACAGACGTTTTGACTTCGGATTTATTTTGACAACACTCACACAGATTCAAAACCAGAGCCAGAAACAGAGCCAAACAGAGCTCGTGGTAGTCCTACTGATACAATTTCATTTGAATAAAATACAAATGAAAAGATGAGAATTATGATACCACAGTTTGTGTTGAACGTACAGTTCCTAGCACTATAACTAACAATCATGTTCGATCCCCGTAAATCCCGGTCGCATGACGACAGCCACAGCATATAAATACAGCCGGCGAGTCTCCGTTGCAATATAAATACCGTAGCGACTAAAATCCGATAAGTTGAGATTTAATAGGTCTGTGAATTTTAAAGTCATAGACAGTTTTTAGGGTTCCGTAGCCAAATGGCAAAAACGGAACTCTTATAGATTCGTCATGTCTGTCTGTCTGTCTGTCTGTCTGTCTGTCTGTCCGGCCGTGTCACAGCCATTTTTCTCCGAAACCATAAAAGCTAGACTGATGAAAGTTGGTGAGTAGATGTATTCTGTGAACCGCATTAAGGTTTTTACACAAAAATAGAAAAAAAACTATAAATTTTGGGGGTCCCCATACTTGAAACTGAAACTCAAAAAATTTTTTTTCATCGAACCCATACGTGTGGGGTATCTATGAATAGGTCTTCAAAAATGATGTTGAGGTTTCTAATATAGTTTTTTTCTAAACTGAACAGTTTGCGCGAGAGACACTTCCAAAGTGGAAAAAAGTAGGTCCCCCCCCCTCTAACTTCTAAAGTAAGAGAATGATAATACTAAAAAAAAAATATGTTGTACATTACTATGTAAACTTTCAACGATATTTGGTTTGAACGAGATCTAGTCAGTAGTTTTTTTTTATACGTCATAAACGGAAACTCAAAAAATTTTTTTTCATCGAACCCATACGTGTGGGGTATCTATGAATAGGTCTTCAAAAATGATGTTGAGGTTTCTAATATAGTTTTTTTCTAAACTGAATAGTTTGCGCGAGAGACACTTCCAAAGTGGAAAAAAGTTGGTCCCCCCCCCTCTAACTTCTAAAGTAAGAGAATGATAATACTAAAAAAAAAATATGTTGTACATTACTATGTAAACTTTCAACGATATTTGGTTTGAACGAGATCTAGTCAGTAGTTTTTTTTTTATACGTCATAAACCGTAAACCGCAATTTACCTTTCAACGAACTACAGGAACCTTATTATGTTACAACAAGTAACATATATATAAAGGTTCTTGTAGTTCGTCGTGCTACGGAACCCTTCATGGGCGAGTCCGACTCGCACTTGGCTGCTTTTTTAATCATTTAATGAAAAATATTTACATAGACCATTAGATTTATACCTTGTTTGTATTTAAGGTTCTTGTTTGTTTTTTCTGTATTTGTGTTCATTCAATAAACTTTTTTCATTTCATTTTTCATTTCATTTATAGATAGAATTATTATTTTGATAAAATTATAAAAAAAACTATTTTGGCAGCACTCACACAGGCTCAAAACCAGAGCCAGAGACAGAACCAGACAGAGCTTTTGGTAGGTCTACTGCTCACTCTATTCATAAAAACATCCAAATTATAGGTGCTCGGAAAGACAGACGCCGGCAAGTAAAAAAAAACATGAGCTATTACTCAGTGATTTTTGTAGTTTAACTTGTATTCATCATTAGTCATCCAACTTCTTCATTTACTCTTTTTAAATTTACAGAATCCTGCAACGAACCTATGAACCTACATCGATATAACGAACCTACACCGGAACACAAATTGAAAACCATAATCCAACTCGACATAAAAGCGTCTCAATAAACCATCTAATTTATAATAACCGCACGAGAACATTAATCTATCCATCTAACTCACAAACATTTTCTGAAACGAAGCTCCAGGGATTAAGAAAAATTTCAATTATTCCCCCTTTCCCCTCTTTTCACCCCTCTTTCCTCTCCTCTTTCCCAGTCAGGGCGCAAAGGCTGAATTTTATTCCCACCTGAATTAAAACTCAAATGGAATCTCATTTTATAATTTCTCCGATTTGAAGATAGACGAGCCTTTTCAACCATTTTATTGGTTGAATTCTGATGGTCGACCGATTGTGGGTGAAGTCAAATGGAAGAAATTCCTCTTGGATTATTTAAATATTGCTCTTTGCAAATAGTTTTTTGAACCGGTTCGGCTGTAAGAAAACTACGCCTCAAACTGAAGGTTAGATTTTTACTCCGTCGAAAATCAAGCCTCCGCCAAGTCTCATCGAAACAAAGTGGCTACAAAGATTAGGAAAAAATATAATAATAATAAATCAATTAATATTATTACACAAAGAAACTTACAATTAAACAAAATATTTACAAAATGTACAAAATACACAAGAAACAGTTTAGCTATCTGCTGATCGTTACAAACGATCTAGAGATAGCTCAACTGATCCAAATCAGTGCCAGACGGAAGCGTCCCCAAGACGCTGGCGGCATTGCCACGCATTAATATTATTTCTTACTAGTTAATAATATAATTATTAATTTAGATCTGATCCAGAACACATAATGAATTCAAACATATCGTTAGCGGGCGACGAAACAAATTTAACAGCTATTTCCTTTCATAAAATAAAAGGTAATTGCAGAAACAGAATGGAGATTGCAATTTACTAGTTGGTGCGTTTTCTATTACTGTTCAATGAAAATATCTAACGTGGTGTGAGCGGATTTTAAACGATTTTATATGTTGTAGTTTCACAGCTGCCTTATACATATGCCTCTATTTTTTTAATAATAATAATAAATATAGGTATAACCCACACAACACAAATTAAGCAGAGCTTGATGCTTACTATAGGAATCAGATAGCTGATAAAATACTCACATATTTTTTTTGTAAATACATACACACAATACAATATAACACCCAGACAGAGAACAACCATCTGTGTACACCACACAAATAATTGTTCTCGATGGCGATCGAACCAACGACCCACGACCAACAGCGCAGAAAGCAGAGCTACTACCAACTGAGCTGAGATGCCAGTCAAATTCTGTGACCATAAGATACGAGTATATGCTCAGGAACACTGTGTAATCGAATATGATTGAATTCTCTGGTAATTTCCAAAGCAACAAGAAGTACCCACGTCTATACGCAGCCTCTGCGCTAAAAGATCTGATTATTAAATAAAAAGAAATAAAGTGTTACGGAACCCTAAACAAGAAATATGGCATTATCTATGACGCAATTCAGAAGGTGTACAGAAGTAAATAAAATACCTTTGTTGTCACCGGAAGGGGGTGGGGTGAGGGCAATATATTTTTGGGGAAAAGAAATACACAGAAACATCTCGGTCCTGAATGAAATGTAAATTGACTTTTTTAATATTGTAATGTAGAACGAGTCTTATTCTTGGCATGAAATGAAAAAAAGAAATAGACGTTTGTTTTCACAAGCTATGTCAAGCATCGCTTAGATATTTTTTTCGTAGTAATTTTCTGGTCTAAATCATTTAAGGAGGTTAAATAGATACATATACTTATATAGATAGAAAATACTTTATTGCTCTTATTATAGGCCTGAAGAAGTCCACTGCTGGACATAGGCCTCCCCTACAAATTTCCAGGAAGAACGATTCTGAGCCCTCTCCATCCATCGACTTCCCGTGATCTTAACAATGTCGTCGGTCCATCTGGTAGGTGGGCGTGGTGGTTGAAGTCCATTAAAAAATGTATGTATTGTCGCTAATTCCTCAATTTTTTTTAAATTTGTCCAAACTGAAATTGTATTTAGGTGTGAAATTATTAACTCTTCGAATGATGAATGCTACAGAGCAATAAATAAATTGACCAGTGCGTCATCGAAATCGGAAAGTAAACAAATATTTCACTAAAAATGGGTATTTAATGTAAACTGAGCTTTATTGCAATGTGTTTAATTACTATAGTGCATGCATTCAACCAATTCTCGTTACAATTATTATCTTCTCTCATCATTCTGTTTCTCTCATGTTATCTCACTCTCTCGCATTGAGTATCCGAGAGGATATTATAACTGTACGAAACGTGGAAATCGTATTTTGACCTATTCTTGTATCAGTTTGTACTATTAGTTTAAACTGATACAAGAACAGGTTGAAATACGATACGCATACTTACTAAATATCCTCATAGGATCATCAGCCTGAAGACGTACACTGCTGGGCATAGGCCTTCCCTACACACTTTCAGGAAGAACAATTCCATCTTGAGCCCTGTCCATCCAATGACTTCCCGCGATCTTAACAATGCCGTCGGTCCATCTGGTGGGTCCCTACGTTTCGTCTTCCAGTTTGTAGTCGCCATTCAAGAACTTTTATTCCCCAACGGTTGTCGGTTCTTCGAGTTATATGACCGGCCTATTGATACTTCAACTTACTAATTCTACGAGCTATATCGGTGATCTTGGTCCTCCATAGGTACTTAAAAGTGTTAATTTTCCAAATACCTGAAAAAAATTAATTTACTTTTGTCCGAATCTCAAGTCCGAGCAAATTTTAATCGATTTCAAGAAAAGGTTTTTTTTATAATTATTCGCTATATTTCCTCATTTATGAGCCGATTACTTACTTACCCGATATTTTCATATTAGTCCCATAGAAATTTCAACAAAATCGTGTCATCAGTTTGGCCATGAAGTGGTTACTTAAAGTGCCTAAGTATTATATTTATAAGTATAGCCTTCATAAAAGCAATGTGTGTTCTGCCCAAAATCTATGGACCGACATCGAAAAAAAAATACCAGATACGATTACAATAGTATGAATTGAGTGAAACTTTGCTATAAGTATACTGTTCTGTGCCAGTGCCATCAAAATTGGAAGGTATGAATAGAGTCCATTTGGTTCGGTCACAATAAAGCCGCAATGATTGCACTACACTTTCATCATTCGATGATCGATATTTTAAATATTCATTCATGAAATTTTATGGCTAGAATCAAAATATTATAGGTTTCAACGCACCAATATCCTCTATTATTCACAAACCAGAAAACGTGGTTTTAGTTTTATTTCACACAAAATTTTATGAAACCAGTATTTTTCCAATATTTTTAGTCACAAAATTCTACCGAGCATTTTTGGTGATCAAATTGCCTGTCGTTAAATTTAGTAGTGATTTAAAAAACCTACTTTTTTACCAAAATTTGAACAAAACAACTAATAAAAATGACGTAGATTTTATCATTTTTTTCGCCAAAAAGCATTTAGGCACTTTTGTAATAAATTGAAAGGAAAGTGATTGATGGTGCACTAAACGTGTTCAAAATAAAGGCACAAAAATGACGTACACTGCTTATGCTCACAGTATGTGAGCGAACATATTTTTTAAAACAGATTTTTGGCTACTAGATACATAATAATTACACCTAAAACGAGTATATATAGTTGAGTTATAAGTAAACCGCTGCTTCTTTAAGTTTGGCTGCACGGAACGGGAAGCAAGATTCACCTAGAAGACGATTCATGGATGAACTGCCAAGGAGTGGAACTCTCTTCCGGCGTCTGTATTTGCGGAACGTTTTAATTTAGGATTTTTTAAAGCAAGAGTAAACACGTGGATTATGGATAAGCATGCTTTATCTTAAGCATCATCTTCATTTTCTATCAGATGTGATGGCAGCCTAATGGTTACCTAGCTATCTATAAAAAACACTATGGATGTACAATATAGTACCTATCTTCTTACAATTTACCAAATTGATTATATACTTTTTGACCGTAACATTTGACAATTTTTTTATACAACTTTTAAGTGGTAACCATCGCCTATTAACAAAGATTTGCCATGGAGATCACGCACGGCAGGAACGTGCCCTACGATAAACTGCCCTGCGTCCATAAACTTGAGGCGTACAGATGTTCAGCCTCACGTGCCAGTTATTTCACCGGCACCTACACCCTTCAAAACGAAACACAGCACTGCTGCTTCTCGGCACAAATAGACATACTAAAGATAGCTTAACTAAAAAAATATATAACGCTTTATATTTTATCAAAGCCAAACTAAATACATTTTATTTGACTGAGAAGCGTGTAAGCTAAACCTTTAAATTTTGCCTATCTAAAGACCTCAATTCACGAATGTTAAAAAAATATTTGCAAAACCCGGCGACATAAAATCACGTAATAAAAAACGTCGTCTCGCGCATCGTTAAGGAAATGAGTTATACACATGTATACTCACATTCACATAGGATAGTTGCACATTGGAGGGACGCAAAAAGATTTTAAAAATATTTTTTAACACCAATAATAAAATATGTGCTTGTATCTAACATAAGCAGACTAGTGTATTTTTAACAATAATGTGGACTTAAAAGTTCTAAAGGGATAAATAGAATGAATGAACTTGCGCACCATGTATAGTAACTTTGACTTTTACATACATACTACATACATTAAATCACACCTCATTCCCATGAGGGTAGGCATCACGGATTTCCATTTGCTACGATCCTGACATACCTGTTTTGCTTCATAACATTCTTCAGACATACTCGTACGTTTAGTTTACTTTAACTTTTGATAATACTATGAGTATTCGTAGTATTTTTAATTTTAATTATTATGATTTTCAGGAGCACGTCTCTAGATAAGCGGGTGTCTGTCATCAAAACTTAACTTAGACCTCCAACGAACAACAGTTGGCCGAGAAAACGTAGACGTGTTGACAGAGATAGTTGTTATAATTTGCCAGCAGTGGATCAACGTGCCATCGGAAGGTTTGCACGAAGAGCAAATGTGCGTCGCGCTTTACTAGAGATGTGTGCGACGCCGCATCGTTCGGCTAGCCGCGGCATTGAATACTCGTTTTTTAATTATATGGAATTAAATAAAGAGATTACATTTGAAAACAAGTTCATTTAAACTTAATGAGATACGCCCAGGAAGATTATTTCTTGCATTTCATTTAAAACTTTGAAAATCCTCTGTGTTTCTTGAAATTCAAAGGAGCCTGTTTAATTAGAATATGGTTCAGGTTAAATATACAGATAGGTACAGAAGCATAATATTAAGTTAAATAAAATATAAAACAACGTATTCGTATTGCAAACATTCATAAATCCGATAGCTAATTATTCCGAAATTGTATTCACCAAAATACAAGGGCTCACGATTATCAAACTATAAACATCAAAACTTATTCCTCGTTTTATCTAACCTATTTTTCATGATACCCACTTCTCTGTTTCAAATTACCTCGTGAGAATATAAGCCTAGCCACATCAAACGCGGTCAGACCGCGATACCCACACAGGTACACTGTACAAGTAAACAATAGGGATAAGTCACACCAAATGCGGTGCGATGTGGCTACACCGCAGCTGGGATAAGAGGTGTGGAGATCCTTTTGGTACCCACTAATCATTACCTTGCTCTCACACACTATTGTAAAGGCAATGATTAGGTACTTCTTCTTACCGTTACACTGGTTCTTTGAAACCTGTATGGTAAAAAGATTTCAAGTGACTCCTTTCGTGCACTTGGGACATGTTTCCAAACTTTATTATGATAGCTGTCAGGCAACTTGTTATTCACATATTTCAACAATTCTAAATATACGGCCTACTTACAAGGTGAAGACATTGCTTAAAGTAAGCCATGCCACTGTTTGTCATACCCAGTGGTATTTAATGGCAGTTGCTTGCACACTGAACGCTTAAAATCACTGAATGAAAAACGTTGAACGACAAAGTTTGGGAGGCAATTATTCTGCAAAAATATAATTTTGATCCAAATAAGACATTCAATGTTTTATAATAATAGATTTTTTAAGTAATGTATATTCTGTTGTCAATATGGACTATTCAATATATTTTTGATATACAAACATTCTTCTTCATGTACCTAGTATATTACTCGTTTCTATACAAGCGCAAATCATACTGTACCTGATAAAGGAGATTTGTAAAGGCTCAACATAGGGTCCGACATCAAGGCGGCGGGTTCTGCAAAATAAACGCGTGTGCTGCATTTCCGACACTTGGGACATCAAAAAAATCCAAATTTCACTTTTTACACTTCTTCCACGACACGTATCCGATTTTTTTTATTTGATTAACATTGGTTTTGAATTTTCAAAATTGTTTTTTTTCTTTTGTATGAATAATATTATATAATTACATATTATATATATTTTACTTAATATTCAAAAATAATATAATTTAGTTTGGACAATAATTAAGTAATTTATTTAAAAATCACACTTTAAAAGTTTTAGATAGACATGAATTTTGTACACGTTGGCCTTTTTAGGCTGGTAGCTTAGAACGAGGAGATGGGCATAAGCTTTTTATCACCTAGAACGCGGACAGCCACTGGTATGTCAATAAAAATAAGTCATCACATACATTTTTCCATAAAATAAAGCCGTTATATCTATAACGCCACAAAAATGTTTCACTGCAGTCAGTGTCTCAAACGTCAAAATCAAACATAATTATTAAACTAAAAACACGCATTCCACTTATAATACTTAGTATGTCCAAAGTAACTTAAAACGACCTGCCAAGGCACTAGAAATTATTGTTTTATAAGTCTTGGACACATTTAAATAACTTTATCTTAATTGAAATCTTATGAGGACGGTCCTGGGACGCTCTTTACTGGAAAACGTTCGAATTTTCTTTTGAAAATATTTTTTGTATAAAATTATGGTTGGCAATGTTTGTTACTATCACGACATAACACGTAACGAGGAAATAAATTGAAGAAGGTTAATTTGATCACTTTTTTATATTGGTTTATAAATTTATGAATAAAAAAAATAAACGTTATGTTTTTCATCCATTATTAGTTATTTTTAGGTTATGAATAATTAATTTAATTTCAAAGTAAGTTCTGCAGTTAAATAGTATGGATTTTTCAATTTTAATACTTAATTAAATCATATTCAATTTTTACTGTTCAATGTTTATTTCTTCTTTGCATGCCGAGTTAAGCGGTGAAGTGTGTGAACACAATTAAATAAATCATTTCATTTTGTGATAAATTCAAAAATATTCAGGCAGAGATTTGCACCATAACATTTTCATTTTAACCCCATTTTTGACGTGATAACGTCTTATAAATCGATGGAGCCGGCTGCACGCACGAAAAAACATGACTCATGCGTCGTTACGTCGTTTCGTCGTTCCATTTACCTGAGCCCGAGCCCGGGTCGGGTAATGGGTAAGGGTAAATGAGGGTAAGGGTAAATGAGGGTGAGGGTAAATGAGGGTAAGGGTAAGGGTTCGGTCGGGTTCCGGGTCCGGGTCCGAGAGTTCGAGTCCGAGTCCGAGTCCGCGAGTCCGCGAGTCCGAGTCGGGTCCAGGTCCGGGTCCGGACCGGATTTTCATTCAGTTTCATTCAGTTTTATTCAGTGATATTCAGTTTCATTCAGTGTTATTCAGTTTCATTCACATTCATTTAGTTTCATTCCATTTCATTTCAAATGTGTTGCTACAATACAAGGGCAATAAGTGAGCTTTTGCGTCGCCCGCATAGGGCGCTAATGGATCGAGTGTACCCAAGATATTTAAGATAAGGTTTTTTTCAGTTTACTTGCTGAAAGAAATAATGTCAATACAAAATGTACAAAATTATAATACAAATAAATGTAACTTGATCGATTCAATTGTGATTTCCATTTACCTCCTTATCTATATTATATCCATGCAAAATATCTATCAAATAAATATTAATTAAAATTCTTTTGAAAAATGCTACCATTCCATCAGTATTTTCTTATGACGTTATCACGTTCAACTATCGTCAGTAAACCGACTTTACAGACAACCGATTTTTTCCACTTGCTATTGGTGCTTGTTTTAACACTACCATAGTTATAAACTTATATTAGCCGCTCCGAAGCCAATAGAACCGCCAGGTCAAGTATAGTTAGTACCTCTATAAATCTGAGGTAAACTTTCAAGTCGGTAGGCCGAGATAGGGCCGTCAGTGAATTTATTCGGTTTTACATCCGAAAGCCTGTAACCGAAAGCTTCTGTTATATACGAGTTTTGAGGTTATTTTAATGTTCAGTCACGTGGGCTTTACGTATATTTTTGTCAAAAGTTTTAAGTTAACTGTAGATAAATATTACTTTAACTGTGTGTTTTTATCCTTAAAGTTTAAGTAAGTAAATATATAATTTTGATAAATAAATAATTTGAATTAAAAATAGAAACCACGTGTAATTGTTTTTATTGTTTGTTTACTTTCTATAATTTATTGTTTTGATGACTCAAGAACAACAGAAAGCCTAATTATGGTGCCCTAATATTATTCACGGTGAGTTCTCTGTTTACAAATGGCATTCGATATTCGTGACGCGAGCTTATGAATCACGAGATAATGTCGTCAAATTCCACGAAATCGAAAGTGAATCACCAACGTGTACCCAACTCATGTCTGACCTCAGAAGTTTACGTACCTCCACATAGCAGTGACATCTTCAGAGGTAATTGTGTTTTGTAACGTAATTAAAACTTTTAAATATCCTAATCTTATCGTAATCTAGCGTTCTAACTTACGCTCAAAGCTAATATTTAGGCATGAAGGCAATGAATCAAACATTTGTACTGGCGATTATAAATATACTATGCTCTATTTATATCACTTTTAGAATTATTTTTAAAATGGCACTAAAAAGACACGTTAACAAATGCCGGCTGTCAACGAACGCACATTAAAACACTTATAGTTGAGAAAATGAATACATCAAAATTGGAAATAAATACACCAAAATTGGCTTGTGTGTGAGTTATCATAAGCGTTTTGACATAGTGTTGTTTACGCGAGTATCGCGCAATGCCGGCAGGCTGGCGGCTTGGCTTGGCCGACGGCTTGAGACTGGCCACGGAGCCACGAGCGACGTCACGGTATGAACATATAGTGCCGCGCATGCGTGCCACCACGTGTGACATGGCCCTTATCAAAACTTTGTGATAGTAAGTTTGGGAGTTGGGTAACTGGTGGTGGCAGGTTTTTTGCAGAAATTCCTGACGGACGGCAAAGTTGGTGTTATGGTTTTGTGTGTGGAACTGTATAATTATTCTGTATAAAACATGGGTATAACGCCAGATAAACTTATTTTGTCGACAAAACTTCTATTCCTTTATTTTTATAGTTTGGTTCAAAGCACCTGCTGGAGTTATTTTCTATGAGAGTACAGGTGGCCTATTGGTAGCGGCCCTGCCCTTTGATCCTTAGGTCGTGGGTTCAAATTCGGTAGTGTAGTGGCTTGGACTTTTTTACCAAAAAATTTAATACACTATGCCAAACAGTCAAAGGAAAACATCGTGAGGAAATCGACATTTCGTAGAACTTAAAATTATAAAACACGTGTCAAAAGCACGAGTGCTAGGCTTGGTTGCGTGGAACTAGTACATTCATTTGTATCACAAAGATTACTTTGAAACGTCTTATGGCTAGGTGAGTCTAGGTGCCAGTTCCACGCGACTAAGCCTAGAAAAACAGGCAACAAACTATGGCTTGGTTCCTACCGTTTTGGGGGACCTACCGTCTAACTAACTGGGAATTAGTTTTGCGGCAATTTGCAACCTTTTTTTTTTCTTGAGTGTGGTAAAGACAAAAAATAGTTTACCCTCTACCCTACTATACAGATGTGCTTTTTCTTTCAACAAAATCTAGGATTCCTATTGCGTAACCCACTTTACCCTGTCAAAACCACGTGACCATGACCCAGCCAGTGAATATAGAGTCTTTACCCTCAATACATTGCCGCAAAGAGCGCTTACACCCTAAGCACACATGGCAATACAACCTTCCGTGACATGCCAGTGTAGGCGTTATTACTTGCTGTACAAGACTGTATTTGAGTTATGATAATTATTTAGAAATAGGTGGAAGATTTGTTGTTAATTAAGAAGTAATGTTATTCTTTTTTCATTAGTCCAATTCAAAGTCAAAAATAATTATGGTAAATCAATCACAAGGATCACTTTGAAATGTCTTAAGCTTTGCGCACATATTATTATAGTCAATCTGAGATGGCGATCAGGAAACGCTGTCAAATATAACAGTGATATTTGTCAGCTTTGCACTGATCACCATCACCATGGCTTATATGTGCGCAGGCCTTTAAATGCAGGTATTAGTATCACAACTTCCACGCAACAAGGTTAAGAAAATCAAGCAAGAAACTTGCGGCTGGTCCTGACCGCTTTTATCATTATTGTACAAAATCAAAGTAATTAAAAAATATTTTTAAATGGTCATTATTGTAATAAATACTTAAGACGATACAAAATCGAAGAGGAAAAATGTTTGGACATCTTCTACGACATGACAACTACATAAAGAACATCATTGAAGGAAAGGTTGCAAGAAAACGGGGAAGAGGAAGGCCAAGAATAAGTTACATGAGCCAGTTATAAGAAAAAGTCGCTGTCATGTCGTATAAGGAAGTCAAGGAAGCCGCATTCGAAAGACTCAATTGGAGAAAATTGCATCAAAACCCCAACAAGACCTTAGCTCTTAAATTTAACAAGAAGAGATTATTATAATATGGATATTATCTGAAATATATGACACAATAACAAAAATTATTATAAAATTTTTAGGTGTATTTTTTTAAGATGTCATCCACAACACAGTTACGGATAACTATTATCTCAACCAATAAAAGTCAAATTAGCAATCGTAAAACGATCTGACTTCACTGATCGCCACCGCAGAACACTTAGATGTGTGCAAGCCTTTACTAAAGCAATCATTTAGAACGTAAAAGATCGGAAACAAAACGTGAAAATATGTAAGTCTGACTGTCACGTAAACTGTCTAACTAAACGGTTAATAAAATGTCTACAGCTGCTACGGCGTAGCAGTCGTGGAAGGCGTAGCACGTTGCTACGATAGTTGAGCGAACCTTGAACGGTAAATTGTACATTAGACATCTAAATATAGTTTTGTTTTGAGTTATTTTATTCGCTCGGAACTTGTCATCATATTTTATAATTCGTAGGTAAAATATTATTCTGATTATATCGACTCATCTAAAAATATGAATTCCAATTTGATTTCATCTTGTTAAAAGATTTTACTCTTACTCAGAAAATTTACCAGTTGCCTTTTTTAGACATCTTACACAATTTTGAGTTCAAATTTGCTAGTGAGAGAACTAAATGGAATATTTTTATAAGAACAATGCTTCTTCTTCTTCTTGTTTTTCTAGGTTCTGTCAAACCAGTGTGGTGAAAGTAAAAAAAAAATATAAGAGCACTGTGAGTGTATTATGATTTTAATTTTTTTCAACGCAAAAGTTGACTATTACCTTATTTGCTGCTGTTGGACTAGAACCTGCGCTCGAATTGGACTCAATTGGTTTCCTACTACGCCGCGTAAGCCTCGATCGCCGCTCTCTTTCATTCAGGAGCGGGGAAAATGGTGAGGGGGAGAAAGAGACAGTTGATACTTATCAACTGTCTCTTTCTAACGAAGTCCTCGTCATTCAATAGTGTTTGAGCTGAAACACGATCCATCCCTTCATTTCTCTTTTCAGCGTGTCTTGGAACTATAAATAGACAGTGTCACATAATAAGACATAAGACACCGCGCACAAATCATCGCCTACATCTTTATATACCTTTTATGTATGATAGTTTTGACTTTTTAGGTCCAATATATTGAACAAATATTCTTGTTCCATTATAGCTTATTCTCTGACAAAAAAAAACATGTTTCCATGCGTATTAAAATGTGTTTTGTGCTTTAAGATGGCATGCACAAAACACATTTTTAGTGGTAGTGGCCCCGCCTTCCAATCCTAAGGTTCAAATCCAGTCGTGTACCAATAAGTTTTGCTGTCCAAAAATGTACAATACTATGCACTACGCCAGTACTCTTAAACGGTTAAGGAAATCGTGATGAAACCGGCATGTCGTAGAACCGACAAAATTCTAAAAACATTTGTCAATGCACGAAAGAAGCCTTTTTGAGGCACATTTAAAATCTTTTCACCACACTTTAAGAAAGGATAAGAAGAAAAACCAATGTTAAACACTCTTTTTCTTCTTCTTAATCAATGTCATCTGTCCATTTTGTATCAATTTTGCCAGCGTCAAGTGAGAATATATTACATAAATAAATCAAATCAAAAATCATAATAAATAATAAGTCAAGTCAAATCAGTCAATAGACAAGTCGGCCCTACCTAATTGGCTTTGAAAAACCATGTAGACCGTGCTTTTTTCAAAACCATCAGAAACAATTTCGATCAAATCAGAATATCACATAATACACTTTCATTCCAAATGCTAACACTTTGAGCTAAGACCTCAAGTAATGTTGTTTAAAATACCACCGAAATTACACAGCAGAACCAAAAAAAAACACCAGAAAAACAATTAAAATGAAAAAGCTATGTGACTTCCCAAAATGACAGAAAACCAGTATACATTAAAGTGCAGACCATTGTATACCATTGACGTGTAGGTATCGTCGCCTGTCAGATATCGCCTACGGACGCCCACGTGATTGGATAGAAGCCAGATTAATGTTATTACGAGGGTCGCCTAGTGATTAACGGAACTAATTCCTGCGCATCGTTTGGTTTGATAAAACCAATGATTGATTTTCTATTAAATAATGATAAAATTAAATCAATATTGTACCATCTGTAGGTCTACCACAAGCTATGTCTGGCTCTGGTTTTGAGTCTGTGTGAGTGCTCACTAGTGTATTATACTGACACAGTTTCGAAACCAGAGCCAAAGTCAGAGCTAGACAGAGCTTGTGGTAGGCTTACTGTACTGTAGTTTGTAAGTTTGCTTCCTGACAAACTGTTCAAATAAAGCTCACTCTTTGAAGATATTCGATAAGTGTAGACTATACACTCTTCAATTCAACAAACATAATAAACTAGTAACGTCTGCAGCATTAATCATCATCATCATCATTATCAGCCTGAAGAAGTCTACTGCTGGACATAGGCCTCCCCTACACATTTCCAAGAAGAACGATTCTGAGCCCTTTCCATCCATCGACTTCCCGCGATCTTAACAATGTCGTCGGTCCATCTGGTGGGTGGGCGCCCTACGCTTCGTCTTCCGGTTCGTGGTCGCCATTCGAGAACCTTTATTCCCCAACGGTTGTCGGTTCTTCGAGCTATATGGCCTGCCCATTGCCACTTCAACTTACTAACTCTAAGAGCTATGTCGGCAGCATTAATAGGACAAATAAATAGTACAAATGCACACTCATCAAAACCAGTGCCAAGTTTTGGACCATTCAAGTTTCAGAAATTATTAATGATGTAATTGGAGTAATTAGTTAAAAATTCCTTTTTTTATCCCTCGTTTTTATTAGATAGATAGATAAGTCTTTCTTGTTCATCACACAGAACATAACACAGGATTTATGAAGATTTTTTGGCAAAACAATGGGCAAACAAGATCGCTCCTGCGATTTTTTCCAGGCAAACATTACATGGGAAAGAAAAAAAAACATCAATTGATAGCGGTGTAAATACTACTACTTACTACTAGGTTCTATATATTTAATACTTAGACAAAGTTACTTAAACACACATAATATCATACTGAGTTGGTCAAACGTATGCACTAAAAACTAATATCAAACTACAAAAACCTTAAATATATATCGTTTATAAAAATACTTTTAAATGCTTCGTTTTGTATCATTATTATTATCGACACGCCCTGTAAGCCGCCATCATGGTATCCTATTCCTAATAAAAACCGGACCCTGTACGTGGTCGTACTATAAAACGCACTTCCTACAACGCCACGCTACGCATAACACGTTAGGCTTGTGGCACAGTATAGATACTATAGTTCATGCATTTCACGAAAACGCGTCAATTAGAGCATTTTGGCTCTTATTACAACCAGATAAATATCACTGGATGCGTCTTCGTGAAATGCATGAACTATACTATACGCAGTTTTTTATAGCGTTATGTCATCATTTTTGACTGGCCTCTAGCTCAGTTGGTAGTAGCTCTGCCTTCTGCGCCGTACGTCGTGGGTTCGATCCCCACCGAGAACAAATATTTATGTAGTGAACATAAATGTTTTTTCTCTGTCTGGGTGTTATATTGTATTCTAAGTATGTATTTACAAAAAAAAAAGTATTCAAGTATTATATCAGCTATCTGGTTCCCATTGTAGTTCTCTACTTAGTTTGGGGCTAGAGGGCTAGCTCTCTCTGCTAAGTTTGGGGCTAGATAGTATTGTGTGAATAGTCCACAATATTTATTTATTTATTATGTATGTATGCAATCATAGCTAATCCTACTAACGGTATAAACTTTATAGTTACGGTATTTGTGGTTTACGTCCTAACTAATGAACCTAGAGCACAAGTCTGCATGGAATTAGTGTAGTGTCTTGAAAAATCTTAATCTATACGATTTTACTTTTCTAAATTTCCCAATTCGTCACCCCACCTTACTGGCGATGGTTGCCACTTAACACCAGGTGGGCCATACGCTTGTTCAATCAGCTAGTTGAATAAAAAAAAACCGTAGGGCGCACACTACGCTTACCTAAGCGCGTACCATAACCATCATTATGTCATCAGTTGATTTGTCATATCTGTGAAACCGGGTTTTATCGTATTTTAAACTCGGTAACCTTGGTAAATAAGAACTAACTAAAATCAGTAGGTATTTGCTAAAAGAAAGGGGTTTAAGATTTTTACTAGCTAGCAAAATCTACTTAAGTAAAAGGATAGTTAACAATCTCTTTACACAGCATTAAAATAATGAACCTTGAGGTTATTTAAGAGTTGGGACTCAAAGCACTGCCAGATATGTTTTACTTAGTCAATGATATTATATTAAACTTTTTATATGTTGGAATGAACTTTATAAAAACCATTTATGATTTATATTAGCATAATTTATTTCTATAACCGGGCCACAATAACACAAAATGTTTTTTTACAATTCAATTAATTAAATTACGTACTGAGCGTTCTATATCAAAAATTAAGTAAGAAATTTTGTGAACTAAAGTTTGTTTTTAATACTTAAATATAAGTAAGTACTTATTTGTTTTACATGAACAAAAAAACATTCGCATTAGTTGTTATTTTTTCTCACAGCTTCTATTCGACAAACGTTAAATAATATCTTTACCATAGCTATAGCTAGCTATAGCAATAGCTTTCAGTAGCAAACAACCCTCCAACCCTCAGCGATGGAGGGTAATTAAGTAAGGCGGGCCGTTGATTGACGGACGGCTGATTGCTCCCGACCCGTCCACAATGATCTCCATTCTGTATCTGGCTTCTACCAACCAAATTGTTATTTGTGTGGCTTTGAAATCAATGGAAAAGCATTGGTGTGATTTTATCAATACTTATACGTAAGTAATGGCGAATATGTGTAAGATCTATTTGTTTGTAAGCAAAAATAATACAACTGCAGTCCTTCGTTTTGTTCTCGTGGAGGTTAACTTCTGTTATTTGAGTCAGAAGCTTCAAAATACCTAAGAAACGTAGCTTTCGCATGGTATGATATTAGTAGAATTAGCTTGTGATCTTTAAACTGCCATTCTCATGGAAACCAGACAGATTTCTGAACAAAAAATATTCGTCTAAAAAACCAACAAAACACTGCAGCATAAGTGAAGAAAAGAACAAATAAGCGCCTCCGCTTAGAAAAACGTAGGCAATTGACCCATTTCATACCTGTGAATCGAGCTACGGGTGTTCTGGCTACGGATGGTGCTACGAGTGCTACGATGCTACGACGTAGCAATCTCCACAGGTTGTAAAGACGCGGAAGTATTTTGATAGCGCGTAAAATGTACACGAAACCTTCTTCTGAGCTGGGTTATATCATGTTTTGTTTAGTTCTTAAGGCGTTTAAAACTGATTAACATTTATATCATACGAAAATTTCATTATATTATCACTCGTTCGTTTCCGAAAAAAAAAAAAGTGTTGTTACTCATCCAAGCATCCAAGTCTGACTAGTTGTCATGGTGTGATTGAGCCTAGTCACACATTTAAGTTTTGCCTTTATCATATTTTTTGTAGTAATAAGATTAAACACAGCCTATATAGCTCAGTTGGTAGCTCTGCCTTCGGAGTTGGAGAGCGTGGGTTCGATATCCACCGAAAATAAATATTTTTGTGAAGAATACAAATATTTGTTCTCTGTCTTGGTGTTATATTGTATTTTAAGTATGTATTAACATAAAAAAGTACTGTATCAGCTATCTGGTTCCTTTATTACAAGCTCTGCTTAGTTTAAGGTAGATAGTGCTGTGTGGACTGTCCACAATGATATTTATTAATACTGCTATGATATTTGCCCACCTTCACCTATTTGCTGGCTGGCGGTCTATCAGAGCTTGGTAGCTTGGAGTACATAAAATCAGATTATTCTATTTTAGCATAACTGTATAAGGGTTAAGAGTCCCTGTCATTTGACCTTTCTTTTAATGCAAAATTTTCAACGTTTTTACATAAATAAATATGTATGACGTAGCTTCTTTTATCGGTATATGAGTGGAAGGCCTTATGTAAATCTAACATCACACATACATGCATAATTTTATTGACAAAAATGAGTACCTGCTGTTCAATTATGAACTTTATGTCAAGGTGTTAAAGACTGAAACGTTGATGTAACATCGCGGTGTTTTTAACGAATGAGTAGGCAGGTTCAAAGAATATTGTTGCTAAAAACAAACTTAAAAAATGACACCCCGTTTTCTGCTCGATTAAACGAAAACTGTTGCTTAAACGAGCGTATTGTTGTATAGACTGGAACTCTTTATAGCCGACAGAATGTAGGTTAGAACCTAATTCTCCCAGTTGAAGAGATAAATTTGAATTTCAAAATTGCTATACAGATTGGAAAGTCTTTGCTATCTTGATTGGAAAGCGAAAGGGACGGCCTGTACCCTACAAAAGAATGGATAAAAAAATAGCGGCAGAAAATAATGTTTGTTGTAGTATTCATTAGACTGGTCTCTCAGCTCAGTTGGTAGTAGCTCTGCCTTCTGGACCGTAGTTCGTGGTTTTGATTCCCACTAGAAACAAATATTTGTGTGGTGAACGCTGATGTTTGTTCACTGTCTGGGTGTTATATCGTATTCTAAGTAGGTACGTAGGTATTTACAAAAATAAAATTATTAGTATTATATTCAGCTATCTAGTTCCCCATAGCACAAGCTCTACCTATTTAAAATATTAATATATTGTTGCATAGATTGTCTTCTATATTAATATTATGCTAATAAGTTAATCTGGGAGTAATACAACCAGTGAAATATCCAAATTCAAGTTTCAAGCTAGATCACATTCTATCAAATAGGTATATACAATACAATTGAGGGGGGGGCGGGGGTTCTTTATTATTATCAGCGATAAGGTTGAAAATTGATTCGACTCAGCACACTTCAAATTGACTGTTTAATAATATACGCTAGTCCTAGATGGCTTACGTATTTACTCCGAATCACAAAACGCCATTAAAAAGCCCACTGCGACAGAAACGTCACGTTGACGCTGACATTACGTCACCACTTAACCCTTCCATTCCGTTGGTAATTATCGCAACCCAAGTGTCATTTCGTCCATTCCGGCACAAAAAGCCCTATATTTTATGTTGCGAAATTCATTTCAAAGAAAACAGCCTTCCTTTTCCAAGATAATTTTATTTTCAGGGTCGTGTTTGAAAAAGAGACAATATTATGTAAATATATTTTTCTTCTAAGATACAAATACTTACTAAGCATAATAATTAGTACCTACCTCTTGTAGGTAGGTCGTAACTTCAAACATTGAAAATAATAGCACATAAAAGACACTGATCTCCTTTTCACTATAGGACTATGGGATGCAAGGTTCATTTCCAATAATACCGGATTAGCATACCACCAATCCGCACCTAGCAATTTTTCGACCTTCTTTATGCAAACCGCTAAGGAGGGGCGATGTCTGTTTTTCATCACGTTAAGCCGTCTTTTTTGGCATAAATAAGTAGAGTACAAGAGTAAAGCAAAGGATGTTTGTGTTTAACATCTTTTATTGCAGTCAAAACCTAGTCGAATCTGTCAGTTTTGACATTATTGAATGTTGACGTAAATGAGATAGCGAATAAGAACTTCGCATTGTAAAGCTTATGTGGCAACAGTGATGAGGAAAACTGTGGTATAGTGATCGAAAATTAATGTGATCGCTTTTCCTTGTTAGTATCAAACTTTTGATTGCAACAGAAATACGCAATCGCTCAGCTGAATGTCCCTCTACTCTATGGTGTTATTAAATTTTACGTTCAGTCTCCCCTCCCATAATTTCACCCTACTTATTGTAATTGCTTTTTAGGTAGTAATAATGATGGCTTGATTTTTGCGTCGGAAAGGAATTTTGATTCGTTTTTTATGGTCGTTAAAGTGCGGAAATCGTCAAAGTCAAATGGCATCAATAACAGTTGGAATGAGATGTTTTTTCAGCAAAGGCCGTGACATTTCAGTAAGGCTTTTAGATAATTATAAAATGTTTTGAAATATTCTAGCCATTTACGTTGAGTAATGCTGGTACAGTG